>CM050856.1:31007906-31607906 GCA_027580175.1 Siniperca scherzeri
TCATTTTGGGTAATGTTACATTATCATGGGTAGCAATGCAGTTTAAGTGCCGATTGATTTGAAAAGCCTTCAGTGGATTTCTTCATAACAATAACGTCACTTTAAAAAGATTTTTTTTTTGCAGTTTTCTAACTGATTCTCATAACATACAGAAATTAATGTAAACTAATTGATGCCTAGAATGGTAGATAAAATACATCAAAACTTTCTTGAATATAGACATTCATTCTTGACCTTCAGAACATGTATATTAAGTACATTTTCTAAACCCAAGGTTCACAAACTAGTTTTTCCTGAGCTTTCTTCACTGAAGAAGGCCATGGGATAAGTTTGAAAGCGCCGGTAAAAGATAGTCAGTCAACCTTTAGTTTAGAAAATTTTATCACAAAATATTTTATCCAAATGTCTGAAACACCGTAGCATGGTTTGCAAAATGGTTAGTTGTGATGTAATGTCTTATAATATAGTATAATAATTAATTAAAAGCATTACAAATTAAGAATAAAAAAAACTAAATAAAATACTTAAGACCCACAGTCGACCAATAAAAATAATAAGACATGTGAGTTAAAACCAATAAAATAAGTAAGAATAAAATAAAATATAAGTTAAAACCAGCAAACCAGACTACTGAAAAGCGTAGCTAAAAAGGAATGTTTTGAGTTTGGTTTTAAAAGCGTTGGATAGCACACCTAACATGCTTGGGTAGGGAGTTCCAGCAGCTTGAAACATAAAAGCTAAAGGCAGTTTCATCAGTTTTCGTGGAGACCAGACGGCCTGTTCCAGATGACCTAAGCAGTCTAGCTGGTTCATAGCTCACAAGCATGTCGCAGAGATATTTAGGTGCCAGACCATGTAAGGCCTTAAAAACGAGCATTAAAATTTTAAAAATCAATTCTAAAATGTACTGGGAGCCAGTGTACCGACCTCAGCACAGGCGTTATATGGTCGTATTTCCTTGTTCTAAAACTCTAGCAGGTACTTTCTGGAGTAGCTGTAATCGAACGAGATGAAATTCCTGTGAGCAGAGCATTACAGTAGTCTAGTCGACTGGAAATAAAAGCATGAATGATTTTTTTCAGCTCCTCCTGGGATAAAAAGCTCATTACCTTTGCAGTATTTCTTCAATGATAAAATCCGGTTTTAACTATGCTGTTGATGTGGCTCTGGAAAGTGAAGTCAGCGTCAAAGATGACGCCAAGGTTTCTGACCTTCACTTTCCAGAGACAGCTGTGACAGTTAAAGAGATTTCCTGTCTGATAGCCTTTGCCCTGATAACCAGGATTTCCGTCTTGTCATTGTTTAACTGTAAAAAAAATTACTAGACATCCAGTTGTCAATATCCTTGATACATTCTGATAGTGTCAATATGGCTCAGATCATCGGGGGACAAGGAAATACTGTATATAGTTGCGTATCATCAGCATAATTATGGTAACATACATTGTGTTTCTTGATAAGCTGGCCAAAAGGCAGCAAGTACAAATTAAATAATAATGGGCCTAAAATTGGCTTATCCAAATATGTTATCCAATACATCTTCTTCACCTCATTATGGTGTGCCAACTGCAGTGAGCTCATTCCCGCCTCATGTGGCCGATGGAGAGAAAACACCCACTCCAACTACGGTTGGTGACAGCTGCAGTTGCTGTAGATGTTGTCAGACAAAGCTTGGAAAAAGGGCGCCCCCTCACCCCCCATAGTTTACTTGCTTAGGTTTGCTCAATTCCTGGATGCCCATGGGATCTCGATTATGACACTCAACAACTGAGCCAAGATAGCCTAATAATGCTGTTTGAAATAACTTCAAGCTCCACCCAGTACATTAAAAAAGGTCTGTCCAAAGGCATTTATTAGTTTCTGACTCTGGGAAAGTGGGATAAACAGTAAAACTCCCCAAAGCTACTGTATCGCTGAACTCTCTCTTTAACCAAATCATACACATTTAGGCTATTCTATGTGATCTCCTTTTGATAACTAATGTAATAATTAATGCAATATTTTTTCACTTCCCTTTACTGAGCCCAAGCTAAGTGCATTAATTTTTTATGATTCTAATATAGATAGTTTTTATTTCAGGGGAGGTGGCTACATCTGCTGTAAAACACTGTAGGAAACCCTGATACTGGCTTATCACAGGTATAATCTGAAATAATGTTTATGTTGGCTTCCTCTTCAGTCCCATATGGGATCAATAGACAACACGATCACAGCGGACACAACTGGACGTCATGTGACATCTTATACACTGCTTTTACCAACTACAGTGCTTTAGCTAATAGTAGCTTGAAAAGAGCTACTGAGGATTTGTGTACCATATAAAATGTGTGTCTTTGTGTGTGTGTGTGTGTGTGTGTGTGTGTGTGTGTGTGTGTGTTACCTTGGTAACCTGAGGGCTCTTGCAGAGGTAGTAAGATGCTGCCAAACCCCCAATCCCCCCTCCAAGGACTGCAATTGTTCTCATTAGCTGACTGTAAACACAAATCACATCCAATAAGTAATAGAGCTTTAATACAGAATCAGGAGAGGTGAGAGGACAGTAGAGTTAAATATGCAGCTGATGTGCTGTGACAGGGTGTGTCTGGTAAATGATGCCTGCTGATAATGATATGGAAAACAGTTTATCAGACGCATCGTTCTGTCACCCAGCAGTCTGTCCAACTGTCCGCCATTTTTGGTGCTTAAAAATAAAATGTTGTGCTTATAAGAAAACATAAAATGATGCCAATGTCGTCATTTTTTAATGAAAACTCACGGCCGAATTATCTGAAGTAAAGTTAGGAGCAGCTGAGGGTTTTTGAATGAAGGTTGGTGTAACAGCCAGTGAGCATTAGTCGGATGATGCCTATACAGCTTTCACCAGCCAATAACCAGAATAATACGCTTATTATGGAACAAAAACAGCTACACTTAGACTTGACTTTTAGGGCAGAGAGCGCAAAGACACTCGGATATGCACTGTAACTGAGGCTCTAACTGTGGTGTACCAAACTATCGGGAAGCAGCTGGAAAAAAAATATACCGCCATACACACATCGATACTGACAGTGACTTCATCACATTTAGCTCGAAAACGATGAAACTAGATAGAAACTGTACAGTGTTACCTTTATATTTGACGCAACACAGGAAAGTGAGGTCCGTCTTCCGCGTGCTTGTGTTCCGACACCAGCAACAATAATACTTCCGACCTCACTCCTTCAGAATAAAAGCATCATCTCTGCAATTCCAGTTCTTGATGTTTTATGGCATGTGGCAAACAATGACATGGTGCATTATCGCCACCAACTGGTATGGAGTGTGGCTCGGTATTATACATCTATAATGATAATATTGATAATAACAATGCTTTAGCCATCTTTCCAACTATGTTTAAAGTGAAACAGTTCTGAGGAATTTGTTGGACCTCAGGAGATCCTGAAAAAAAAATCCACTCTACTGGAACAATAGTAGAAGTTTTTTTTTATTTATTTGGAGAGATCTGAGTGTGGATCTCTGCCAACAAGCCACAAAAATATATCTTGGTGCTTGTGCTTGTTGCGATAAGATGGTATGGAAGTTGTTATTGGACTTTAATAATTGTTACCCACAGAAGACAATCCACAAATGTATACCATGATCCACAAATATCTCACTATGTATACAGTCTATACCATAACCATGTATTTTTTTTATTTGTGTTGTGTAAAGTCATATCCAGAAAAATACAGAGCGATTTGCAAATACGCATAACTTACTCTATAAAAACGTATTTAATTGTATATAAAAATGTTATAGATTTTACAAATGAAAATAGTTTCACCACAAAAATACATGTAAAGCCATATTTACGCATTTGTGGATCCATTTGTACATCGGGTTTTGCACATTTGTGGATCGCTTCCTGTCACGTTGTGGGCCACATTTGTGACTTCCCTCCTATTTGTTTGCAGAATTTTATCCAATTCGTACCATAGCAGATCTGTAGGAAAAAAATCCACAAATGTGAGGTGCAGTTAGTAACTACCCAGCAGGTGGTGATACACACGCGCGTGCGACATCGGCATCTGCATCTACGCACTCGTTACAGGAACATAAGTATGCCGCAAAGGAAATTACGTGTTTGAAGCATAAGCCGGAGTTGAAGTTTAGAAGAAGAGAGCGTCGGCGGAAATGGAGTCAGAGGAGGATTTTTTTCTTTTTTTTCTTTTTTATGAAACATTCAGTATTTCAAGTAGAGCAGGTCGAACAATTGAACAAAAATGAAACCAAGAACAATGAAAGCCATAATTACAGAGTTACAGGGTTCAAAGAATGAGCATACAAATTATTACATAGCCAAAGTGCATTCTTAGATTTACAAAAATTCAAAGACTCTTTTAAAGATGACATATCATGAATAAAAACATTAAATAAAAGTTTAGTGTTGCCAAATTTACATTTGTGAATGAAAAAAATTGCCATAACAATCATACTATTAATTGTTAAATCTTTTGATTTGTCCTCGCCAACGCCAAATTTAACATCATTGTAATCGAAAGATCGGACACCCAAGTTATTTTGATAAGCCCAAATACAGAAACTATCCCAAAATATCTTTGAATAAACACATGAGAAAAAGAGATGCTCATCTGTTTCAATGTTAGCTAAACAAAAAGTACAAACATTGTCTTCAATATTAAATTTTGAATGTAAAAATTCTTTGCATGGATAAACATTATTTAACAATTTGAAACGTACCTCTTTAGCTTTGGGTGGGACAGGAAGTTTTAAATAGTTACATCTGAACTTTTTTATATTTTGACTGGTGAAACCCTCCATAATACTTCGTCTTCTTAAAGGCATAGTCGAAGTGACAAACTGGGATGCACTCTGTGAGCCTCATGGAGAGGACATTGACGGGCTCACTGAGTGCATCACTGGCTACATTAACTTCTGTGTGGACTGCAATGTCCCAACCAAGACGGTCCATTGTTACCCAAATAACAAACCGTGGGTAACAAAAGACATCAAGGACATTCTAAATGCCAAGAGGAGGGCCTTTACTGATGGTAATAGGGAGGAGGTGAGGGCAATCCAGGCCGACCTGAAGGTGAAAATCAGGGAGGCCAAGGAGAAGTACAGGAGGAAGCTGGAGCGGAAACTCCAGCAGAACAATATGAGGGAGGTCTGGAGCGGCATGAAGACCATCACTGGCTTCAGACCGACTGGCAGCAGAGGAGTTGAAGGCAGCTTGGACAGGGCCAACGAACTGAATCTGTTCTTTAACAGATTCGACACACCGCTCCTGGTCATCCCCTCTAACTCAGCTGCTGTCGGCCCTCAATCTCCTCTGAGTACTCTGCCCCTCCCCATCAGGCTAACGGCCCTCTCCAGACCGACGACTCCCCCCCTTCCCCACCTGTAACTTCTGCTGTGTGCCTGACTGCTGACCAGGTGAGAGGACAGCTGATGAGGCTCCACTCGAACAAGGCTGCAGGCCCCGATGGCGTTAGCCCCGGGGTGCTAAAAGCCTGTGCCCCCCAGCTTTGTGGAGTCCTTCAACACGTCTTCAACCTGAGCCTGAGTCTTCAAAGGGTCCCCATTCTGTGGAAGACATCTTGCCTCGCTCCTGTGCCAAGACGCCACGTCCCAGTGGCTCCAAGGACTACAGACCGTGGCACTGACCTCCCACATAATGAAGACCCTGGAGAGACTAGTGCTGGAACAGCTGCGGCCCATCGTCAGACCCCTCCTGGACCCCCTTCAGTTTGCCTACCAGCCCCGGCTGGGAGTTGAGGACGCCATCATCTACCTGCTTAACCGCATCCACACCCACCTGGACAGGCCGGCAAGCACGGTGAGGATCATGTTTTTTGACTTCTCCAGTGCTTTCAACACCATCCGCCTGCCCTGCTGGGAGAGAAGCTGGCAGCGATGCAGGTGGACGCCCCTTGTGTCCTGGATTGTGGACTACCTGACTGGCAGACCACAGCATGTGCGCCTGCAGCACTGTGTGTCAGACAGCGTGGTCAGCAACACTGGGGCCCCTCAGGGACTGTCCTCTCCCTTCCTCTTCACCATCTACACCACGGACTTCAGCCACCACACAGAGTCCTGCCACCTTCAGAAGTTTTCTGATGACTCTGCTGTGGTGGGATGTATCAGCGGTGGTGATGAGACGGAGTACAGGGCTGTGGTGGGTAACTTTGTTTCATGGTGCGAGCAGAACCATCTGCAGCTCAATGCGACAAAGTCAAAGGAGCTGATTGTGGATCTACGGAGGCCAAGGCACCAGTGACCCCGGTTTCCATCCAGGGGTCAGTGTGGACATTGTGGAGGACTACAAGTACCTGGGAGTATACTTAGATAACAAACTGGACTGGACCAAGAACACTCAGGCTGTTTACAGGAAGGGCCAGAGCCGCCTCTATTTTCTGAGGAGGCTGAGGTCCTTCAACATCTGCCGGACAATGCTGAAGATGTTCTATGAGTCTGTGGTGGCCAGTGCTATCCTGTATGCTGTTGCATGCTGGGGCAGCAGGTTAAAGGTAGCGGACGCAAACAGACTGAACAAACTGATCCGTAAGGCCAGTAACATTGTGGGGTGGAGCTGGACTCTCTGGCGGTGGTGTCAGAGAGGAGGATGCTGGCCAAACTACACGCCATCTTGGACAGTGTCTCCCACCCGCTCCATGGCGTGCTGGCTAAACAAAGGAGCACCTTCAGCGGAAGACTCATCCCACCAAAAGCACCACAGGCGCCACAGGAAGTCATTCCTGCCTGTGGCCATCAAACTATTTAACTCCTCCTCTAAGGATTAGTCTGTTTGACCCTAGGTCACTAAACTGGACATTGAGCATTACATCTCCGCCATAATTAATAATAATTGTGCAATATTCTGTTTACTACTCAAGTGCAATATTAGTTTTCCTTGTTAGTTTTTCTTATTTATTGTTACGGATATACCTCAATTACTCTCGACAGTACATGCACCTCCGCTTTTACTATTATTTATCACATAATTAGTGACATTGTATTTATACTGTACTTCACCATCTACCAGTAAACCCACTTGGTACTCGACACTTAGTTTATCTTATACTTATACCAACATGTTACTTAATTTATTTCTGACCTGTTTATAGTGTATAATATCGTTTTCTCCTGTGTGCACTGACGTAAAGGCGAGCTACTGTAACAAAGAGTTTCCCTACGGGGATCAATAAAGTATTTCTGATTCTGATTCTGATTCTGATAGGGAAACATTCATTGGACAATACGGATCTTAAGAACTTGTTGTTACATTTTTTGTCTAAAAAGGAAAAGTTTTGAATAGTTAAGGGAAACAGTTGGGGAACAGAGTGTGTATACATCAAGAAACCTTTAACAGAACCAGTAATAGCTTGTGGAATCGCATTGATGACTTGTTTAAATGGTTGATTAGAACAAATAATATTATATTTGTGAATGAAGTCTGAATAGTTAAGTAAATTACCCCTGTCATCCAGTAAATGTAAAACCAGCATTACACCCTGTTCAGCCCAGTGTTTGTAAAAGAAGGATTTTTTTCTAATCAGTATATACCTGTTATTCCATAAAGGTGTATCATGGGGCAAAAAATTATGATTATAAATTAATTTCCAGTACTGGAGAACTTGTCCATGAAACTTAGACAACTTAATGGGTAATTTGGATAGCTCAAAGTCACATTTAATAAGAAATTCGACACCACCAAAACTAGAGAATATTTTAGCGGGAGATTGAACCAGAAACTGTCTAGATTTGTTATAAAATTTTGTAATTTTGTAACCACCGTAATTTTAAAGTGCCATTCATTGGGTCGAAATCAATGGCATTCAGGTTGCCTTCTTCTAAAGATTTAACAATATCATTTTTCCTTATATAATGATGCTTATTTTTCCAGAGAAAATTGAAGTTATTTTGATTGATTTGTTTGATCACTTTTTGAGGTATGTTTAGGGAATATGCTGGATAAATAAGAGACCCTCCATTTTAGAGAGTAGTAATCTTCCAAAAATAGATAGGTCTCTCTGCAACCACATGTTCAGAATTGCTTTACTCTTCTTTAAAACACCATCAAAATTATACTTCTCTCTATCTATTTCACTTTTCGTTACAATAATACCTAAATATTTGACTTGATCCTTAACAGGTATACCATATAACGGTATTAGCGGGTGATCGTGGATAGCCATCAGCTCACATTTACCCACATTTAGATAAATGAGATGCTTCTGAGAAACGAGCAACAACTTTCAGAGCTATTGGTATTTGAGTCTTATTTTTCAAAAATAGAGTGGTATCGTCCGCTAACTGACTTAGTGCAAGTGGATATCCCAAAACATCTAATTTCTTTAATTCTTCACAGGTTTTTATCATTATGCTCAGAATTTCTGCAACCATAATAAATAAAAGTGGAGAGGAAGGGCACCCTTGCCGTATCCCTCTCTTTACATCAAAACGTCTACATGTGCCAAAGGGCAACAGAACAGCACTATTGATATCACTATACAGCATTTGAATAATATCACAGAAGGCACTTCCAAAACCAAAGTACCGTAGAGTATCAAACATAAAGGAGTGTTCTACACGGTCAAAAGCCTTACAGAAATCCAAAAACAAAATAAAACCATCATCTTCGATATTGTCTCTATAGTCCAATAAATCAAGAACAAGCCTAATGTTGTCATGGATTGACCGACCTCTGAGAAAGCCAGACTGAGATTCACTGATAATTTGCGAGATACCTACCGTAAGCCTATTTGCAATGGCATGAGTCAACAATTTATAATCTACATTAAGTAGTGTTATCGGTCTCAGATTGT
Organism: Siniperca scherzeri; assembly: GCA_027580175.1. NCBI lineage: Eukaryota > Metazoa > Chordata > Actinopteri > Centrarchiformes > Sinipercidae > Siniperca > Siniperca scherzeri. The sequence goes on from CM050856.1 coordinate 31,016,714, forward strand.
CCAAATATTTCTTATCCTTTCCAGTTTTTGGAATAAGTGAGCCCTTGTTTCATAGTAATCATCAGACTTTTATTTTTGATACTTTCCGTTATGGCAAGGAAGAACAAATCCTTAAGATCCTCCCAAAAGTGCTTATAAAAGTCCGAAGAGAGTCCATCCTGCCCAGCAGCTGTTTAACAGCATTGTCCAGTTCAAACATTTCAATGTCTGAGTCACACCAAGTCCTTAAAGTCTGAGCTGATGGAGGGAATGTGATGTTTAATACTTTCCAAAAGCGATAAAGCTCTGCCTCGGTCAGAAGGAGTGTATAAGTCGTTGTAGAATCTGTAGACCTCCTCGGTGATTAATTTTGGATCTGTGCATTCAGAGCCATTTATCATCAGTGTGTTAATAATATTTCTCTCCTGTCTCCTCTTCTCAAGACCACAGAAATAAGCTGTATTACGTTCACCTTCTTCGATCCATTTCGCCCTCGACCTTATGAAAGCTCCCCTTGCTCTTCTGGTACTCAGTTCGTCCAATTGGGTTTTTAGATTGATGAAAGTAGCTTTATCTGAATCCAACATGGGGGTCCTTTTGCAATAATCATCCAAATCCTGTATTAGTTTAAGTTCTTGTTCTCTCAGGGTTCTGGCCCTTTGTTTTCAAAATTGAATTGAAATCTGTCTAACCCTAAACTTAAAAAATTCCCATCTGGTACAATAGTTACCAATTGAAGTATCATATTTGATATTTAACATTAGCTCCTTTATTATGTTGCAGTATTCCTGACATTTTAGAAAGTCAGCATTAAATTTCCAACAAACATTTCTCCTATTACCTCTTAGCTCTGGCTCCAATTTAAGAGACAGCAAACAGTGGTCAGTTAAGGGCGCACTAGACATGGCTACTTCCGATAAAAAATTGTTGAATGCTGGGGCTGCCAGCCACAAATCAATTCTAGACCTACTACTCCCATTAGGTTTAATCCAAGAGTATTGTCTAAGATTAGGATATGTATCCCTCCATATATCTATCAAGGAAAAGGTGTTACAAAAATCAAGAAAGGTTCCATTGTAATGAGTGTCTGTGAATTTAGTGGGATATCTATCAAGATATTCATCAGGTGCTAGATTGAAATCTCCTCCAAACAATATCAAATCTGTGTGGTATGAACTTTTATATTGAGAAACAACCTCTGTGATTTCTTGTAAGAGGGCCTTATTTTGATTAGTGTTATTGTAACCATAGACATTTGTAAAGATCAAATATTGTCCATATTAATGACAGCTGTCAGCCAGTGACCATTGTCATCTGACTTATATGAGACTACATTACCCAGGCACTTGTTAAAGCAGATGGCTACTCCTGCAGATCTGTTGCTCCCGTGGCGGAAGAGAATTTTGTCCCCCCACTGCGTTGACCAGTAGGTGGCGTCAGAGGCACATGAGTGAGTTTCTTGAAGAAGGACACAGTGGCTTTTAAATCCTTTACAGTGCAAAAAAATAGCTTTTCTTTTCACATTGTCTTTTAAACCCCTTGTATTGAGTGAAATAAAACTTAAATGGGCTTTCAGAACATCCATCTGCTGGATAACCTCGCAGCAATAAAAAAAAAGAAGTTTAAGAGTAGTAAGAAGTGTCTTAAAGTGACTAATAAACAGGTTTATTCCCTCCTGAGAACATTATCCCACGTTGAAAAAATGTGAGAGTATACTTAGTCTTTGATGCTACGACCGTTGATGTATCCATGTGGCCCTCGGAAATAGGCCTTCTCCCCGGCTTGACGTGCCTGACTGATGCGGGGCCACAGCACTGCTCTCGCTGACCTGTCCTCCTTCGTGAGGTCTTCTGCAAACCGAATACCAGCGTTCTTGCAGACATCAGAAACTTTGGTCATTTTCCAGAACCCATCTCTGTGTTGACGTCTTGTGAACTGAATGATTATGTTTCTCACTTTGCTGTCTAACTTTGGACCAATCCGGTGGACCGTATCCACAATCTCCTCCATGTTTTGTGCCCATTGAGGAGCTATCTTCTTGAGGAGATTAATGACTTCGGCTCTGGTATCTTCATTCATGGTCTCTTTCATGCCTTTGATCCGGAGATTCCACCTTCTTTTATAGCGGTCATGTTCTCTGCATTTTTCTTGCAGCTCAACATTTTCAGCACGCAAACGCTCCAAGTCTTTCTCCATCACAGATACTCTGCCTTTGCAATCCTTGATCTCAGATGCATTAAATTCGACTGCTTTCGAGAGGCTAGCAAGCATTGCACAGTTCTGTGTTAGCTTAGTGTCTATGTTTTCCATTTCCTTTTCTAGTGTATCAAATCTCTTATTCAACAAGTTTATTGCAGCAAGAATAGCAGAACTTGGAGCTTCCCCTTCATTTGACTTTGACATTTTACGAACATGTTCACCTTTGGACGGAGTACAGGGAACAGACTCACTCAAATCGTCCAAGTTCCTCTTATCACGGCTACGCTCTGTGTCCATTGACGTTTCACCTGCCGAAAGATAGTCATGGCCACTTTGTTCCAATGAAACAGCGGATTGCATTGGTTTCGGAGGGGACATTTTGTCTTGTTGCAGTCAGGAAAACTTTAAAATTCTTAAACAGTCAAAATAGTGGGAACAAATAGTCAAAAGATAACTTTGGAGAGAATTTACCAGAGGCAAACATGACCGCTCAGACCGCCATCTTGCCGCTTCTCACAAATCCTGTTCCTTAATGGTTATGATACAGGAAGTTCAGTAATTAAAACTATATTTATCTAAAGTAAATTATCAAATACTCAATAAAGTTTTTTTTTAGATACTTAAACTCAAGTGTAAGTGTACTACACTAAGTAGGCATTTGTTACTGCAACATACAATACTTATTCCACTTTAAAAAAAGGTAAAAATAGTTTAAATCAAATTTTTATTTATTAATTTAAGTTTTCTTCTTTCAGAGACTAAAAGGTAAGAATCTGCATTTTTTTACTGTAATATGTGAACTAAAAATCATATTTAAAAATTTGATAGAAAAGTTTTAAAGATAGTTCTTAGAGGGATATTATTTATGAACGATTTTTGTATGATACTTTTGTGTAACAAACCACAACAAATAAACAACAAACACAATCTCTGGGTGTATCTTTGTGTTAATATTACTGGAAGGAGAAAAGCCAATGTTGCCAACACGTGTGTTAACAGGGTCTAGAGAAGGTAGATTAAAAGAAATGTGTAAAATCTGTCTGAAATATAATGCTGAGACTTGATTCTAATCTTTGAAGTACAATTTTGCAGGAGTGGCTTAGTGGATAAAATCTGTTCTTGCTGTATCTTAAAAGAATTAAATTGATTAAATGATGTATGATTTGTTGGTGGCTTTATTTATAGGACCAGGTGGCGATAATGCTCCGCCCGGTTGCTAATTCGCCATTAAAAGAAAAAGTGGAAGAGGAAGAAGAACCATCCACACTCCATAGCAGTTGGTGGCGCTAGAGGAGGCATTACTCCTCTGTCGTAAAACCTCAAGCAGCAGCAGAAGTAGTAGTGGTGGAGTAGGAGCTAGCTGCACATGTGGTCGACACGCTGCGTCTGTTCAGTGAGAGTCACAGGAGAAGAGGGAGAGAGAGAAGAATCCCACTCAGCATCGTTTTAACGCTTTAGATCCGATAACATGAGGCCAGGTACAGTAGATGAACCTCGCTTGTGATAATGTTGTTTAGTAACGTTAGATTGTATACCTTGTTAACCTGTCCGTCTGGTGTTTGAAGGTAAAGGTGCTGATGTGTGTTCGGCCTACACCGCTATGGTGCCCAGTTAACCTTACAGTAAAGTGTTATCACTAGAAAGAAAACTGCTGCCAAGTATGTGAACGCTTTCTCCATTAATATAGGTGATAGATGTAAGCTAAAGTGTAATGTTAACGCTAGGTTAATGATCTAACTGTGGGAGCCGTTAGCCTGAACAAATAACCGTTCACCACCAGCACGCTATGCAGCCCTCACGTTGCCAAACACACGCGTTGAGCTTCCAATCAGCAGCACAAAACAGCCAAACTAGCCACGATTCCTGTGACATAACCAGAAAAAAAATTGATGTGAAATTATTGCTTGTAGCGGCATTGTTTACGGGGTGAATCGGAGCTGTTTGGCGAAGCGGATTTTTCCTCCTCTGTGCCACGAGGCTAACGCTTGAACGTGAACGTTAGCTTCTGCTAACACCAGCACGAATCGGAACCTTGAGTATTTATTTGTATTTGCCGGAGTCAGTCGGGCAGGGTTCCCACGGGTCCTTGAAAGTTTGTGAATTTAAAGGAAAAAGCTCAAGGCCTTGAAAGTTTTTGAAAATAGACATGAGTCATTGAAAGTGCTTGTATTTATATATTTTGCGCAAGATTACTGCTGTGCAATATCCACCGTCTCATTATAATCTTAATAAGCTACACTTAACTTGACAGTTCATGCACTATTACTTTATACCGTATTATCATCAACCGGTAAACCCACTTTGTACTTCACACTTATTTTAGTTTTATACTTATACCCACTTGGTACTTAATTTATTTTCTGACCTGTATTATAGTGTATTATATATTTTGCTTAGTACTTCTCTTCCTGTGTGCACTGACGTGACAGTGAGCTGCTGTAACAAGAGTTTTCCCTCGGGGATCAACAAAGTATTTCTGATTCTGAAGAATAGAAGTTGAAGTTCTTTTGATATATATTTATTTTACTTAAAGTAACATCACTGTATCACACATTTGAGAAGCCTCTCTCTCTTTGTAATCGTTGTCTGCGACCTTCTGTAAAGCCTGCTAGTTTTCATTTTAAAAATTCTGTGTTGTAACAGGAATTTACCTTGATTCGTGTCTCAAACTATGCCGTGTTGGGTCCTTGAATTTGAGGGAATTGGACCTGGAAAGCTCTTGAAACGCCCTTGAATTTGATGTTTAAGTAGGTGTGGGAACCATGGTAGGTCCGTGTTCCACACTGTCACAGCTCAATGAGTCGTATCAGGTCATTACTCTAAACACAAACCCGGGTATGGATTTAAGTAGAACTTTGTGTGATGTAGAAAAATAAGGCTAAGTACACCACAGAGAGGAAACAATTGAAACAGAACAGTGGAGCTTTAGTTACATCCAGAGTTGTAGTGGTAAAATAAAGGCTGGGTATACCCTAGCCCCGTTTGCGACTGTCTCGTCCTCTGCGTGGAAAACCGGATAGTTACATCAGGGATGCAGCTGGGTGCTGCTCTTTGTCATAGGTCGGGCAGTTAACCAGGCATACATTTGCCAAACCAGGCAGTTAGTCTAACTCCTTGAAGTCTTTTCTTTTGTAAAACTGAAATACTGTTTAACGACACTTTTGATAAAGCACGAATCTCTGTCACTTGTCCAAGTAAGTTTTCTACTGCCACTTCATCTTTGCCCACCCGCTACAACTGTGGTTCCTGCCATCTGGGGGCCTTTGTAGCCTACACGTCTCTATCACCTGACTCCTGGGCTGGTTCTGAATCAGTTTCTGTCTCTTTTCCTCCATCCTTTTCTTTAAATTTTTAATCAGTTGCACCTTCATTCTCCCGCCCTCTGTCTTCTTTCTTCTCATCCCAATCCCTGCAGCTACATGTGTAGATTCTGTTGGTATTACACAAACTCCTAATGCACATGTATAAATTCAGCGAAATGCCCCAATTATCTGTTTGTTTTTCAGGGTTCAGTCCTCGTGGGGACCGTGGAGGAAGAGGTAGAGGAGGATTCGGTGACCGGGGAGGACGAGGAGGATTCAGAGGAGGAAGAGGTGAGACTGGAGGAGGTGGATGATTAGAGTATCAAGTATTGTAAACATCATGTCATCTGTATTATCACATCATGCACATTATTGTAGTTAATCAAATGTGGCATGAGAACAGTGGTTTTTTTTATTTTTTATTAGCAATTACAGAACATAAGATGTTTTTTCATTAAAGAACACACATGCATAACATGTTAAACTCAACACAGCTCAGTCAGTGTTTACAGGAAATTAATTTATCAGTATAAACTCAGGAAATTTTGAATATAACAAAAATTTTGAGTTTATATTAAAAATATAAGATGTCTGTTTTTCAGGTGGAGGATTCAGGTCCCCAGAGGGTGGAGGATTTCGGGGCCGGGGGGCTGGCAGAGGCACCCCAAGAGGGAGAGGAGGCAGAGGAGGGAGGGGTGGCAGAGGAGGCTTTGGAGGAGGGAAGAAGGTCTTGGTTGAGCCACACAGACATGAAGGTTTTTATTACTCCTGTTTATAATTATTCTGGATTATTATTTGGGATGCAGTCATTGAGTGCTGGAACCCTGCTGGTGCTTGAGTTGAGTAGATGCTTAGCTGTTAATTTCAGGCTGGGATTTGTTTCACTGGCCTTCATTCTACCATGGTGTGTTTTTTTTTCCTCCTATGTGGGTTCTTTCTGGGTTTTTTTGTTCATATTCCAACACAAAGATGTAAAGTTATGTAGTAATGCAAAACCAGAGGAATCTTGTCTATATGTGGCACTTCTTTCTGACAAGATCTACCAACAATTTAATTGACTCAAATGGTGTGTCTACTCAGGAGTGTTCATTTGCAGAGGGAAGGAGGATGCCCTGGTGACCAAGAACATGGTGGTAGGGGAGTCTGTGTACGGAGAGAAAAGGATCAGTGTGGAGGTGAGATTGTACTTCCCAGCAGGTCAGACAGTGTAGGTAGCACATCAATATTGCATTATGATCATAATTGCTAACCTTTGCTGCATTGCATTGAAAACTATTAGTTACATAATGGGTACATTACCTGTTCATCAAATATAAGAACACCTCTGCATCAGTCTTGAAGTCTTTATGAGTCCTGGTCTGGGGAAATCAGCAGCTATGGTCTCTGGTGTTGTTGCCATTATGATTCAGTGTTTTCTTACTCTGTCTGTTAGGAAGGAGAGACTAAAATTGAATACAGAACCTGGAATCCATTCCGCTCCAAGCTGGCAGCGGCCATCTTGGGAGGAGTAGACCAGATCCATATCAAGCCCGGAGCAAAGGTCATGTACCTGGGAGCTGCCTCTGGCACCACTGTGTCCCATGTTTCTGACATTGTTGGACCGGTGAGTACTACACACTCAGTGGTTCTCAAGGGTTTAAATGATCTAATTTACAATCCAATACAACACATCCACAAGCTGTTGCCTCAGAAATAAACATATGGCCCTTTTTCCACCAAATATAATAAAGGAACTTTACACTTCAATTTTACAATATCAATAAAATCTTTGGAATTATCAAGGAGTAATAAACCCCCAAACTTTTTTCAGCTGAAAACCAATGTATTTAGTAGTGTTGTTAATAGATTCAGGTCCAAATCTTGACATCTTAGTACAAAGTATTTGATTATGTATTGTGTTTTATAAATATGCATAGTGGTTGAAACACGGCTATTGCAATAGAATTTTGCTATTGGCTGATCTGCTGGCAGGTGACACATATGGTGGTAGCTTAAGTCACCAACCAACCCCCCGCCCCCTCCTATAAAACCAACTAGGGATGCACCGATATATCGGCTGATATTTGCCTTGTTGACTGCTATTGGCAAATAGGATGACATTCACCAATGGTAGTGGCCGATGTGTATCTGTTGTTGCATATATTTTATGTTGGTTGTTTGTATTTGTTGCATAGCAGGCTAAAAGGGCTTTTGAAGCAGTCGTTTTTCAAAAAAAGAATCTTTCATGTGAAAGGTTTTTTCATAAATTTGTATGATTGAATTTATGCTCATCAAAGGTAGTGTAATGCTGAATAACTTTAAAAGTATTTTTTTTTATAATGAATTTTTTTTTTGTTTCCCTGGCACAATAGTGGAAATAAATAAACAAAATAAACAGCAAAAAAATAACGGTATCAGCCATATTGTTGTTTTAAACATTGCTATTGGCCCAGAATTTTACAATCGGTGCATCCTTAAAACCAACGTCTCCCGACTCTGCAGACTGTGGAGAGGAGTATTCGTGAAGAGTGGATTGAGTGTAGTGATGTTAGTAGTTAGATTGTACTGTTTTAGTATGATTATTTAGTGATGAACAGTAACGTTAACTGCGATAAACAGCATGGCTGCCACTGCCCCACAGAAACACACACGAGAGCCTCTCGTAGTAGAGCCACTAGCTCAGCTACAACACAGGTACCCAAACAGTAACGCTCTCAAAGGGCCATAAATGTGCTTCTCGTGTCAAAGCTCCAACAGACTCCTTGTCTTTTCAGCAGACAAAGGAGTCTTGACAGTAGCTTCTCATGAATGATTACAACCTCTTCGTTGCTGTCCATGCTACACTGAGCTGTCCTCCGTGCCCATAACCCTCCGCATCATACACTATGTAGCCACGAGGCCACGCCTCCTACAGTCCCTCACTCCTGTTGCATTTTAAAATATACTAGAAGCAGGGGTTTTAACCAAATTTGATGTAGTTACCCTTTTAAAGCTCAGAATGTCCCGAATGGTTCTAACTCTGACAGTATCCCCTATCCATTCATATACAAATATTTGTGGTGTGTTGAAAAAATCTGTGGCATACAGGTGAATACATTTGCAATAACTTGTCCTGAAAATAACAATATATGACCTGCACAATTAAGACATTTATTGACTATGCCATAGGCCTGTAAATAAAAACCATGAAAACTGAGCAAAAACAGCCAAGGGTTTAAATTTAATTAAACTGAAAATAAATTGAAAGGCACAGTTGAATCTAAATGCAGCTGAGTGTCATAATAATTTAATAATGACTTTGGGATATTATCCTGAGGGTAAGATAAAAAAATAAAATAGATTTTTGGGTGATTTGTTTAAACAGACCCTTAAGTTTAAAGGTTACAATGACGTAATCTGTGTCTCTTGTGTGTTACAGGAAGGGCTGGTCTACGCTGTTGAGTTTTCCCATCGATCAGGTCGTGACCTTCTCAATGTGGCAAAGAAACGCACCAACATCATTCCAATCATCGAAGATGCTCGACACCCACACAAATATCGCATGCTAGTTGGTAGGTAGTCCTGAGCCACAGCATTAACACTTTCTAGAGGTATACAATTTAGTGTGCCTAGGACTTTCTGCTGTGGTATTGAAAGAGGTATCGAGTATCGGTTTTATACTGGTATTGTATCGAAGTTTAAAATTCTGGTATTGTGACAACCTGCTGGACATACTGAAACTGTGAACCCTGTATCTGAAATTGAATCCAGCTTGACTTCTCCGTATCATTACACAGCTAATATCAGCCTCTGATATTGCTTCATTTGCGATCATGTTCACAAACCAGTGTTTAGGGTTTTTTGTTTTTTTTTAAGATATCAAGTCTTTTTGGGGGTTTTTCACTGTAATTGTGGATGTATTTAGTCCATAATGTACTGTTATTTTTTTCATTCCAAGAACTGTTAATCAGACTTTAGCAAATGTGACTGGAGAGTTCCTGAAATGCAAGATGCTACAACAGGTCAAGCAGCTAAATCAGCTTCTGAAGACGAGATATCTTTGGAGCGGTGGGAGAAACAGTTTGACCAGTCAGGAACATACAATGTGTGATTTCACAGATGCATGCAGGTTGTTGAATAAGACTTTGCGTTTAAACAGTAATGTTAATTTTCCATTCATTCGTCTTTCATATTACATGTCGTCATAGTTTTTTGTTTTTAGAGTAACCTTTTCAAGTTTTTCTCATTTTTGTTGTGGAAAAAAAATCATCAATGAATATTTTTCATTACAGTTTGTTGACAACATTAAAACCGGTTGTTGCGGTTGTTAGAATTTGTTAAATAGAATAGTTGAGGGTTTGCCTACACTGCATTAAGCTCATTAGTAGACATGGGCCGGTTTCACGGTATACCTTCTTAGGGTAGCACTAGCAGCAGAGGGGCATCCACTTGAAAACTTGCAGATCAGCCCACAATTCAATAAACGTTTGAGAAACAAATGGCCTATGCACCCACATCAAAACATGCTAAAGACCTAAACAATGCAATGAAGCGCTTTGAATAGTTGCAAGACTAGAAAGGCCCTATAGAAGAGAGTGACAGTGGAGATAAAATTGAACTTATGTCTCTCCCATATCCTCTGATGCTGACCCACTGGCATGGTGGAAGGGTCATGTTTAAAAGTTGCCTCTCCTTTGTAACATGGCAAGAAAACTTTTCTGCATCCCAGCCACAAGTGTGCCCTTAGAGGGTGTTCAGTTCCAGTGAACACATCCTCCTACCTCACATTTCTGCATCATAACCTGGACTGAAAGTGAACTTGTCTCCAAAAACCTATCTAGGCTTGTTGAGCTGCAGGTTTAGGCTCACTTAAGAGACTGCATTAATTAATTTTATTTAGAAGTGGGTTTTTTTTTTTTTTTTCCAGAAAAGATTTCAATTTGTTCTATTTAACAATGTTAATATTGTACTGTAATACTATAACCCCTAATGCTGTTAACATATGTTTACTAGTGTGTGTGTATATGTATGTGTTACTTGAACTATTGTCAACTTAACAACATTGTCATGTAGCTTGATAGATAGATAAATCTGCTTATTGTTCTCATTGAAAATGCAGTCATCAGGCTCATCTCCAACATCTATCTGAAGTCAGACTGGATCTACAGCAACATAAACATGTAAATAGATGCTGTGTGTCCAGACAGTAATGCTCTGTCCCTCTCTAGGCATGGTGGATGTGATTTTTGCTGATGTTGCCCAGCCTGACCAGACTAGGATTGTTGCTTTGAACGCTCACAACTTCCTGAAGAACGGAGGACACTTTGTTATCTCCATCAAGGTACGCTGATGACTGCCTTGACAGATGGCAGTCCTCCAACCTTTTAACACAAAGTAATAACTCCAGTTATTGTGTGGTAAACTAGTTATATGACATTGAAGTCCAGAGATGATTATTAAAATCAAGTGTTTGTCTCAAACAACTGAGACTAGGCTGATTGGGGTAGTCTGGACTGATGAAATTGTTGGATGCAGTCCCCCCAATTGTGACTTCTCAAAGGTGTCGAGAGGATTTTAAATGCTGTTTGACCAAAGATTGGACTCTTACTCAATGGACTGAATAGAATTAGGGGCCAAAAAACTTGTTTGGCATATTGCTGCTTGCAGTATAATTTCAATTACAGTACAGTGTTCCCTCTGACTTCTGATCAATCCACTGCTGCTTATGACGAGTTTTGATCAGTTTGTTTGTTTATACTGAGTCTATTGTCAGCTGTATAGACTCTGATCTTTTGTTTTTGTTTTTTTACTTTAGGCTAACTGTATAGACTCGACAGCGGCTCCAGAGGCAGTATTTGCCTCAGAGGTGAAGAAGATGAGTGCTGAGAACATGAAACCACAAGAACAGCTCACACTGGAACCCTATGAGAGAGACCACGCTGTGGTGGTGGGCGTCTACAGGTACACTAACATCAGACTGCTCACTCTGACCAGCTGAAATAAGTATTAACCCCCTTTACCATGACACACAGATTATCACTGGTGCAGCCAAATGTTTTTAGAAATCACAAAAGTGGAACAGAGATCATCTGTGTGCAAACAAAGAACAACCTGGCAACTTACTATCGTTTCTTTGTATGTGGAAAATTGTCAGTTGCCACCATCATTATTTCTCTTGTAATTGCTCCAATTTATTATAACAATATATACCGCCTACACCAACCAAACAAGGCAGACACGTCAGTCTCACCAGCTACTCAGATAACACAACCATATCAACTAACCCCAAGGTGGCGCTGAAACAGCCCTTTTTACATTTTGGTCAATAACTTATGAACCATAACGGTATATACAAGTTTGTTTGGTTTTTTTGCCTGGATTCCTTGGATCGTTGCTCATCTTTCGGTGTGGGCTATGGTCAGTTGCCCACGTAGTTTCCCTCCATTTTGATTCAAGTCCATAATTTGAAAACGTTTTAAAATTTGTTTGGGTATTTATTAAATTTCACATAGTAAAGTTTTGACTGAGCCGCAGAAAGTATATATTTTTGTTAAAATACGCAATTCTGTTTTGCCTCAATTCATATTTCAATTTGTAAAGAGTTGGCATATTTTAGGTAAATTCTCATAAATCAAGTTTGCTTGTAGCTATCGTGACCAAATTTGGTGCACACGTTGTCCTAGAGAGTTAAATTTTTTACACATCTTGAAAAATGTGACAAAACCTCACTGTAACTTATGGTCAGTTAGGAAGTCATCACTATCTATTGATCGATCGAGAGAGAGCTATATTTATGTCTTTTAAATTTGTGAAGTCAATTCACTTAACTAAAACTAAAGGATTTATTTTTGTTTGTCACCAAATTTGATTTACAGATTTCGATTCTGGAGAGGAAATGTAAAGTTTTTAAATATTTCAAAAATTTAGGCCGCATTGTTTTGGTGTAATATGTACTGTACAAACATGTCCTAACCTGCCAAATATGTGATCAAACTTCATGAGAATATCAGACGTTTGTGTTGATCAAAATCATGATCCTGATTTATTTCAGTTGTATCTGTAAATTAATAATTTTGGTGAATATTTAAACTTTCCACTGCATTCATTTTCATAGACTTTCATTGTATTTATAGCCACTTTCAGACATGCACCCCTTTACGCTTACCTGATGGCAATTTACCATGTCGTTAAATAAAATCAGTTTAATAAACTATTAAAATTGGCTCTTAGGTTTTCAGTGTCTAAGTTGAGGAGATTCTTCTTAGATCAGTCTATAAAAACGATTTTCCCCTTGTGGTGTGACTGGGACAAAATAGTTTTTTTTTTTTTTTTTTTTTTAAATAATAAAATCTGACCAGCACTCTCACCCTATATTCTCAATGTTTATTCATGTCAATAGTGTGGAAGTACAGCATGTAAGCTAATAGGAATCACATAAGTTCCAACTTAACGTCCTGTTATTCAGTGCTTGTGCACTGTCAGATATTATACAATAGCCAGCAGAATTCACTTTTTTTTGTCATCCATCCCCACACGTAACACTTGTGCTTTAAAAGTTGTGTAATGCATATGTTAAACAGTGTACTTGGAACCCGTAAAATGTCGCTTGCGACTTTAGTTTCTTTCGTCTAATTCTCTTTTACTTTATAAGAGAATGAATCAACTACATAACCAACACCATATGTACTTGGAGACCTTTTATAAACATGCAGAGGAATGGGGAAACAAATTCCTGGAGGGAAGTATAAATAGATAAACTTAAATACATTACTTAAATAATGGTAGAGTAACAATTACACTGGAATGGGTATTTCTGATGCATATTTATGCAAAGTCTGGTATGAAAGATGGAATGTAAATAAACCATTTTGTCCAGTTCTCATCAAATGTATCCTGGGATCTCATGTTGTAAGTAATTCTCTTCATTAGTGTGAATGCTGTTGAATCAGCATTCACACTATTGTTGTGTTTCTTGATTTTTAGTGTGTTGGAAAACAGCTTTCACGATATTGTTATTTTCGCTCTTTATTATTTCTTTATTGGTGTTCTTCTGCAAAGAAAATGTAGCGTTCTTCCATCATGTTTTTTAGGCACTCAACTTCTAAATTTAACATAGAAACTCGATTCAAACATCAAAATATTCAGCTCAATTAGGAATCGACCACTATTTTTCTCATTCATACCTTTTAATATTTTCCAAAATTCCAGGTTTTCCAGGACAATTTCCGCATTCAAATGAAAGGACAGAATGTTCAAAATGTCCATTGTTACACTTTTTCAAGCTTTTGCCAATGTTATCTACTCATTGAAACTCCATTCAAACATCAAAATCTTCCATACATTCTGGATATTATTCAACTTTTCAAATCCCATTAAAACGTTTCGAAATATTTTTCTTTGATGTAAAGTTATAATCGGAGTCAATTACAAAAACCTTCAAACTCATCTTCAACCTCTTCCCAGTCATTCATACATTCATGTAGAAACTTTAAAACGTCTACAATCCTTGGAACTTTCTCACATTAATTAAACTTCTTCATATTTTTCATAGTTTTTATAGTTGCAATTCAAAATTCATGCTGTTAAACTTGCTCTCATTACCACAATTTTCACTCTTCATACATACATTTACATCAAAATGTAGGAAAATGTGTGCTGGTTGCAGACATGTAACTATGGAATCAAACACTCACATAGTTGGCACAGTCAGCTTCAAAGTGCTAGCCAACTGCTGCATAGACTTTCATATTGACTGAGACCAGAATTTTCAGGAGGGAGGCAGAAATGGGCACATTTTAAATTGCTCTAATGGACACATTTTTGACACTGCACACACAAATCTCACACAGCCCCTTCTTCGGGATCTCGCCTCTCTTAGAGTATCTCCACTTAGGCGATAAGTTACGGTGTTTACGGTGTTTACGGAGTTACGGTCTTTGCGGTAGAAGCACGAGTATGATAGATGCGCTTTAGCTGAAATATCTATGGAATGAACTCTCAGCCAGGAGTCGCACACAGCAGTTACATCACCATGGCAACCTTAGATCTCGGGAGGGACACAGTTGATTGTAATGACCTAATTCTTGCAGTTTGACACACACAAACATGCAGGATTTAGAAATCCTCAAACTTTATCCAGCAATTTTCAAGTCTGATCTCTTTATTCATATTTTTAGCTATAAACCTCATTCAGACCTTAAAATATTCCACATCGTTCATGCAATATGAGGTCTATTCAACTTATAAATCACATTCATACTTTGACGTTACTCTGAAGTGCATTAACTTACAGTAGGAAATCCCAGCTCCGAAATCATGAAGCGTTTTTTAAACCAGTGGGTCTCAACTGGTCTCACCTTGGGACCCACTTTTTCTCATGGTCATAAAGTTGCGTCCCACTTCTATAGAATTCCAACCAAGCAACTGTATTTTTCAAAAATAGCCTAGTAGTAAACACACACAATGCCATCATGACCGTTTTTTTTTTTTTAACATTACATAAGCCCACTCAGAAATGTGTACACACACACACTAAGCATACACAATTGTACACCGTACACGGCTAGTAAACACACATACGTCATCTTTTTTTTAACATAAAATGTAGGCCAACACCCATTCATCCCTGCATTCAGAACACATTACTCTAATAAACTGAATATGAACATCACAACTGCGTGCTGCTGATATTAATAAAATTAACATAACTGCATAACTTTTACACACAAAATAAGGGCTACAAAACAGGCTGTTTTCACTTAACAGACATTTGTGGAAGCTAATGAGATAGTTGGGCACATGCTTTACTCCTGACATGTTTTTTCGTTGTCTGGGGTCATGTTAGACAGAGCTACTCTCAGATCATGCTCAGTGTCCAACCTGTTCCTCTACTTTGACTTGAGCCTCTACTTGAGTAGAGAAGCCACTTTCACACAAATAGGTAGTGCTGAATGGTGGGATAATGTTGACTGCGTGAGTGGCGAGGGATGGATACTGAGCCATCACATTGTTGCACCAGAACTGGGGAAGGCTCACCTCACTGAATTTCTTTTTCGGTGTCTGATCACATGACAGGTCCACCAGCTGATTCTCTTCATTGCTTGGCAGTGTGACGCTGCATGATGCGTGTTGATTCCAAAGGGGTCTCATATCCAGTGATTATCTCTGTATTTCTCTGGGAAGTAGTCATGAAACTGAGCTTGCAGTTTAGTGAGATGCGCCGTGAGAGTAATTTGCAGTGCATTTTTGGGCGAGGTGTCCATTTGTTGTGCTTCATGACGAGCATTGGGAAACATGTCAAGTTGGTCTTTGGATACATGATTTACCCACAATGCGATTTTCTTGAATGCAGCGACTTTGTCAGACTATTCAAAAATACTGTGTCCCCTCCCTTCCATAGATATGTTTAATGTGTTGAGGTTCTTGAACACGTCAGCAAGATATGCAACTCGTGCAAGCCAGATTTCGTCGTCAAACAGCTCAGCATAAGGGGAATTATTTTAGAAGGCGGCAATTTCTGTTAAGTTCGTAAAAGCGTGATAACACCTTTCCCCTCGATAGCCAGCAAACTTCTGTTACAACACCTCTACATGCTCGGAGCCCAGGTCTTTCTATAGCTTTGTAAAACACCAGCTGTTTTTAGCACTCCATTTAATGTGGTTCATCACTTTGACATCTTTCAGTTTCATCAAGCACTGGCACTATATCCTTGGCTGCCAATGCCTCTCTGTGCAAAAAGCAATGGTTCCATGTCGCAATCTGTGCCCTCTCAAGAATCCTCTTCACCACCCCTGAATGTTTTCTGGTCACAGAGGCAGCACCATCAGTTGGGATTCCCACACACTTTTCCCAGTGCAGGCCCACGGAACAAGTCCACAGTGCTGAAAATGTCCTCTACCTTTATAGTGGCGGGGAAGACTCTACTGCAGAGAAATTGCTCCTGCAAGTGTCTCGCCCACACAAGTCTCACATAAAAAAATTAAAAAATAAATAAAATCGCATGGCTGGCAACATCTACAGATTCATCCATCTGTAAGGCATAGTAAGCGCTTGCCTGGATGTGTGCTGTGGTCTGTTTTTTGTCACCAGACATTTTTTCAATGCGCCTACCTATATCATTCGATAGTGGTATGGTCTTCAGCTTATCAGCCACAGAGTGATCCAGCCCCTGACCGACCATGTCCATGGTGGCAGGTAAGATGAGCTCTTCTGCTATTGTATAGGGTTTCTTGGCCTTGGTAATATGGTGCCCCGAGTGCCTGTTCCTGGAGTCGTCTTTGAAAGTGTGTCTTTGCACATGGGATGTTAAGATTATAAATGACATTTCAATTTTGATGGTTTCATGCTCTTTTGTGGGCGCTACATATAACACACTGGGGTTTTAGTCTGTTTTCTCTTCAATGTAGGTAAATCCATATTTCACATACTTGTCATACTTGCGCTTCGCCATTTTGCCTACGAACAACAATGTAAACTTAGCCTGTCACCTTTCAATCAAATGTTTGGCATTACCGTGGCAACGGCTGGCCTACTGCATGTGTTTCTCACATGTCTGTCAAAATTAAAGTATCAGATAGCTAAGCATTTAAAATGGTTGTTTTTTTGCTTCTTTGTGGTTAAAAAAACAAAACAACCCATTCAGAATGAGTCCGCGACCCACCAGCTGAGAAACGCTGCTTTAAACCCTCCAGCATTGTGTGTGTCGATGCTGAATATTTGAAATGGTTTCAATACTCCTTTTCCGCAATATCGATACAACAGTACCAGCTGCGCTTTCTCGCTCTCTTATCTTCGAGTTGACACACACACACCGCTGCAGTGCCCACATAGCTCCTGATCTAAAGAGGAAACTAGGTGTAAATCCTAGGTCATATGTGAACCATTTTAAAATGTCATCGGCCTTCTTCACATTGAATTGTTAAGTGTATTGTTCCATGTCTGTGGTGAACTAATAACCCATGGCTTATTGTTATCTTAAAAGTAGATTGGATAGTGAGAGGTCACAGATTTATATTAGGTGATGTTCCTTTCCCCATTGCTTACTCACTTTTCCATTAAAATAGTCTTGCCAAACTGGAAGAGCTAAACCCCCTTTGTTCTTTAGTAGCTGTAAAGTTGTTTTTTTACCTTTACCCTAGGTTTTTCCCCCAGCCCATATGAATCTAGATAATCATTTTGCCCCATTCCCAAAATGGTTTTCTAATTTTTCTATAGGTATTGACTGAAAAAGGGTATAAGACCCTTGGTAAGACTTAACCATGGTGTTTAATTCAATCTATGAATGTCTCCCACAACTTTATCGAGACGTCCGTAATTATTTTTTGTTGGTCTTGACAACTATTTAGGTATATGTATCCCTTCAGATGTGGTGGAAACGCAGGCGCAAAAGGGAGTTTTAGTTCCTGTGTACTGAAGTAACTGGTGATATTCCCGAGCGTGAGGCAGCTGTGTCGTAGGTGTGGCCTTTTGAGGACCCCTTGTTTACTAACCAGGAAATAAACACAGTACTTCGCCTCACTATCACATTAATTTGTCGGTGACTTTTGAAACATTGCAGTAGAAACACTTTGCTGGAATATTACTTTTGGTCTCGACAATACATGAAAATACTATTTGTCTTCATTGCGAAAATGTCATGTGTTGTCTGGCCACAAACAAATGACCTGTGCTGGAATTGAACCACTAAAGCTGCAATGTTTCTCTACCATGATCACCATGCCTTCGAAGAACGCCACAGAGACTTCGAGGAAAGTGTGGAGACCACGCATCCCAGAGCGAATATTGTGACATTCACATTAGTAAATGCTTAAGCCAGAATGCATCTAAAATGTGAGCCAACTTTGGTATTATATGGTAGCCATACAATAAAATTCTTATAATATAGCTTTACAATGTTTTCTGGCAATACTGGCTGCCCGATTCACCAAAATCAAATAATTAAAAGATTAGGCAACAGATTTTTTTTTTTAAGCTGTTTTGAATAAAGACTTCTGAAGATTGTAAAGAATTTACATATTATAGTGTATCCCTCTCTATTGATTTTAGTTTCTACACCTGTGCATCCAACTTGTCCCATTTGCAAACTTAGTTGCATTTGTGTGTAATGTGGATGAAAGAGTGTGCTGAATTGTGTAGAATACCGTTGTGATGAGTGAGAAAAGTCTGTAGACTTTAATATGAAACATAATCGATGGTAGACTACAGATGTTGTATCACATGTTAAACTTGAGCGTACAGTATCACGATTTACCACAGCCACTCTGTGTTCGAGCTGGGTGTAAACATACACTCCAGACTCTGTGTTTCACTTACAGGCTGTATGAAAGTATAAACAGTTCTCAAATCAACTAAACTTGATGCCAGATTAATAACGATATAAGAGTAGACAACATTTTTATAAACGATTAAAGAGTAGCATATGAAATATGATTGGTGGTATCACAAGTTAATCTGGGCACACTTTGCCACAGCTATCTCCACACTGTTCGAGCTGGGTGTCAACAAATACCTGACTGTTTCACTTATAGGCTGTATGTAAGTACTAACACATTACAACAACCAACAACATGAACATCTGGACGATTTATTGACATTTGCAAGTGTTTTGAACAGGCATAGACAGGGTCACCTACTTTGTCATTCACTTCAAGCGATATCGCCATTGCAACAACAGCCTCACAAAAAAGAGCATTAAATTACAGCTTGAGTTGAAATATGGTGCCACTGCCAGCACCTGCATACCGCTGCTGCATTAACTGGGTTAAACAGCTCCATCTGGTGGACTATTTAAAGTCACATTTTGACCACATGACCTAAAATAAAATTACTAATTTTTGATTGACTGCATAGAA
Organism: Siniperca scherzeri; assembly: GCA_027580175.1. Classification (NCBI taxonomy): domain Eukaryota; kingdom Metazoa; phylum Chordata; class Actinopteri; order Centrarchiformes; family Sinipercidae; genus Siniperca; species Siniperca scherzeri. The sequence goes on from CM050856.1 coordinate 31,036,002, forward strand.
GCAAAGTATGATTAGAGGACATACAACCTGTGCTGTCAGGCTGGGTTCATAATCTCTCTGGCACCTCCACTTGGCTGCGTCTCACCCAATCGTGTGTTTATGCTGCAGTCAGCTCTACATACATGGTGCCTGCTCTTTTTTTCATATATTGAGTTAACATGCTCTTTTCTTTCTCTCCTCAGACCTCCACCTAAACAGAAGAAATGAGGTGTGGAAGAAAGCTCAGGGAAGCGGATTGCCATTTTCAACCACCATCTACTTTTCATACTGTCAGTGTTTTCTGTTGCCGTCCTCTCCACCTGCCTCTGTAGATTCCTGCACAGTGTGAAAGCATGACTAGCACTCTGGGTAAAATTTGGCTGGTTTTCCTTTTTTAAACCCTGACCGTTAACTGACCAACCATCCAACTGCTGGAGGGTCTTTCTATTATTGATAAGGCAGGGAGCACATTATGTAACATTTTGGGCCATTTCAGCCACAGATTGTCATCTGTTGGTTGCCAGATTGGAGGAAGTCATGTTAGCAGTATAAGTTTTATAATATGTTATGGTTCACACCTGGTTGGGCCACCCTTATTTCACATCAGTTATGCACAAGTGATAAGTATATCCAACTGATTATCAGGTCTGTGGTCCTGTGCAACTACATACCAGGAAGATAATTAAAAAGTAAATGGTCAAGTGTTAAATATCCAGTCTCGTGTAGTGTGTCCCCGGCCTTAGATGAGTTGTCAGGGAATTTTTGAATTCACCTGCTGTTGCCCTGTGAACATGTTACTTTCTACCCTGAGCAGCATTTCAACAGACAGGATAAACCGTTTAAAAGTTTTGTTCAAAGACTTATATGTAGTTAAGCAAGTTTGGATAACTACTAAATGGTTTGATTTTGGCTCCAGTGAGATTTTTTTGTTTGGTCAGTCTTTTTATTTCAATACTTCATGCTTCTGTGTGCTCCTGATCCTTTTTTTTTTTTTTTTTAATTACAAAATGTGTTTCTGATCCCTTCTCTGGATGCTTTTGATAGCACGTCCCAAACTGTTAGGGATATTCCAAGTATCCACACATCATACACCCCAGATGGCTAGTGTTTTTAGTGTATAAAAGGTCAGAACTTATGTATGCTATGTTGTGTGTACTTATGGTAGCTCATGTGAATAAGTCTGCGCAATACCCACTACGTAGGTAAGGAACACTTAATGCTGATCAGTTTAGTGGTGAGGTGGTAAACTTGACCCTGTGTGAGTGTGAAGACAAATATAGATGGTGACTTTTTCACTGAGTAGTAATTTGATACTAGTAGTATAACTTTTGTGTTGGCAGAGTATGAAGCAGAATGGTTGTAATTTACAACAATTTATGCTTGAAACAGTATGTATTTTTTTTTTACATAACTGACAACTTTGTTTTAATAAAATGTTTATCATTCTTTTTGATTGGTTAGTCTTTGACTAAATAACCTTGTATAGTTACCAACATAATAAGGAAATTTACCTTTACACTGTAAACAAACTATTGTCATCCCAACGTTTATGACAAACATTTCTTGGTTCTTAAAAAGCACTTAACACCCTCATGTTGAAGCAGACCTTTCCAGAAGTGGTCCAGTGGCCTATTGTTAGTGCAGGACCAGCACCTGTACAGAGGGCTTCATCTCCATCTGAGATCTTGGCCAAATGTCCTGTAGGCTACTGGTATCAGTAAAACATAGACGTTTATGGCTGCAGTCATCTGTTTTAAAGAATAACGTTACAGCCAACACAGTATCAGTCTCAGAAGTCAATATCGCTAAATGTAGCCACATGCAGAGGCAATCAACCAGGTTTCATACAGTGTTAACTCTGTCAACTCGCACCAAACTGCCACTCTCTCTTGAAGCCTGTACACAAATGCCTCAATGTGCATTGGGATATGGAAAATAATTACGCAACCTCGTCTTATTACCTTCTTACCTCCAGTGATGCATTTGTGCCGCTAGGGGTCTCTTACATCCAAATAATCACAAAAGATGTAGTTTGATGATGTCATTGCAGTTAGCTTCTCTGTGTTAGAATTCCTTCAGTGTTCATCATTCAGGAGGTTTTTACCGGGAGCCAAATTATCTGCAGAGGTCCCCTCCTCTCCAAAACAAACGGACCAGGTGATTAAAACCGGAAAAAACAATGAATGAAGCAGTTTCACATTAAAAATCAGTGTTTCTCCGACACTGTTCGGTGGACATAAGGCGTCCCAGAGGGGCTGTGAACCGAGCTGGCGCTAACGTTTGCTCAGCTTGTTTCTCTGATAATTTAAGATCCAGACCTCTAATCCTTCATCCGGTTAAAATATATAGTTAAAAACGACTAAGATCTAAAAAGCGTATCAGAAAAATGTGGCTTAGCTTAAAACTGGATAAAAAGGTCAATTTAAGACACCTGAAAGAGAACCACAACGCTGACGCATGCAAAGGGGATATGACGCCATCGACAGGCGACCACATGAAACGCACCTTTACCTTGATTAAAATTACGGATTATTCTAGGTTTGAAAACTGGGAAACATTTGGGATAATGTAAGTACACCACTCAACAAAATAAATAACAGGTCTATACGTCTTTAGACCTTTTAATAGACCTTTTAATGCGGAAAAGTTACATTATACCTTTAAAGACTAACTTTTGGAAGTTACTACTGTCCGCGGTGGATTTGTTTTGGCAGCCATTTTGTGGGAAATTTCTCTGGAACGCGCTGGGCCGTACTTGCTTGGTGTCGGGAGTGCGCTTTCAATGCAGCCCCTCTCCTTTGACCGATATTAACATCACGGAGGGGCTGGCCGGCATAGAGCTAGCTGTAGCTTTGCTTGCCAAAATATATTTGGTTTTTCATAGCGTCTGCCTGTTATTGTTCAGTTGCCCGCCAAGCAGCCTGCAGTGTGCGGACTGTCTTCCTCCAAATTCCAATGGCAGCGTTTTATTAGACAGCTAGCATGCTAGCTAATAGCTTAGCTAGCTAATGTTAGCTTCTTGCCTTTTAAATTAATTAAAAAAAGCTGACGGGCTTGCAAATCCAACTGGCCCACGCTGTACTTGTAAGTTGGTCTCTTGTATGTCTGAAAATCAATGTCGAACAAGGACATTTAGTTTGCTGAATAGAAAGAAGACTGAGCTCGAGGTGTCCGTGGTTGAGGCGGCGGGCTGCCTACCTCCCCTTCGGCAAGGCTAACGTTAGCTGTGCTGCGCCGGCAATCAGTCCCATCGACAACTCGCTCTTTAAGCTCCGGAGAATAACGCAATTTTATTGGAAACTAAACTCAGCGGGATTTTATCGGCAAGCAATTTTACAACATATTATTTGGATTTCTTTTGTGGAAGAGGGACGACTGACCCGGGGAGGGGGCTCGTTTCGCATAGACGGGAGATAGGGGTTCCGAACATGGCTGCTACGCGGAACTTGGTTCGACACACCGCCTGAGGTAAGAAATAGCTGGTCGGCGTTGTTTTTTTTTTTTTTTTTAAATTCATGTATGAATTTGGGGCCAGTTGTGCGTTAGAGACTTGACAGTCGATCAGTGGTAACAGGGTTTGGTAGCATAATGTTAACGTTATCCTTTCCTACGTTATTCGTCCCTGCCTCCCGGCCTCATGTCCCCATCCCTCTGCCACTGCTGGTAAGATGGCTAATGGGGTAAGAGGCAAGCTTCGATGAAATGGGTGGGTTAACGTCGGTATTGGACAATGGATCGGGTTTAACAATTAAGGCTTGACTGTCGCATCTAAAGTAGCTGAGACGTGCATTATGATGGTGGTTTTAATAACGTTACCCCGTTTTAGTAGCATGCAATGTCCTCCAAGTCTAGCGTTATCAATTCCCTGCCCTTCTAGTTTTACGTTACCTTGTGACTGAGTCTTTTCTAACAACTAACCGTCTGGTGAGTTCACCAGGTATTGGGTAGGTCATAAAGAGGCTAATGATTGATGCGGTGTGTGTATGTGTGTGTGTGTGTATATATATATATATATATATATATATATATATATATATATATATATATATATATATATATATATATATATATATCTATGTGTATCTAGGCAAGTTTCAGTAGCGTGGTATCGCGACCTGCCTTAACGCACGGCACCAAATAGAATGGTAACATAGAGGATGCCGGCGGACCAAAACGGAGGGGAGATGAATGGATGTGTTGCTACATAATCTCATAGTATACAGGAGGTGGTTATATCCTGGCATGGCGTGTGGATGGCGATGGCTTTAGGTGTCAAATCAGCCAGCCAGCAACCCCGACTATCTTCTGTAGATCTGCAGCATTTCATTTGCTATGGCAGCTAACGCTAGCCGCTATCTTAGCTACCGCATCAGCCCCAGCCCCTATGCTGCCCTGGAGTAGAGAGACACAGGCACTAGGTTGCTGGGAGATGGCTGCTCCTTGGCAAGGAACAGAACTATGATGAGACCAGTGCTGATGCACAGCTGGAAGAATCATGACTTGACATCATCTCTCTGTCTGTCTATATGAGTCTCTGTGGTTCTCTCTCTGTCGTTGTTCAACAGAAGATGGCCTGAAATTGTTGACTATTTAAATAAGGTTGGCCACATACACACCTAGCTGAAATTGGGGTTACTGTTTCTCTTGTGTTGAACACATTTCAGTCTCAAAATGGGCCTTTCCCTTCACTCACTACTGCCTTACTTAATTATTTTCATTCATTCTTTGTCTTCTCAAATCACATCTTCGTAATATTGGACCAGGAGTATACATGATTAAGTCATTTGTGAACTTAATCAAAAAGGCCATATATAGGCCATAATGGAACATTTCAGATGGGAGAAAGGACACACATACTCAGGCTGAAGCTTCTAACAGTCTTACAGACTGGTGAAGATCTGTGTGTGTGTGTGTGTGTGTGTATATATATATATATATATATATATATATATATAATTAATGAAAACATTCAGTTTATGCTGACTGCCCATTAAGGCATGGAGCTCTGTTCATCATGAAACCTGTTCCAGCTGAACCTGCTGCTTAGTTTCAGTCAGTAGGTATAAGTGGGAAAAGCACCTGTGCCATGCTGGAGGATTAACTCCTTTACACAACATTGTCAGTGTGCCACATCCGCTTAACCATCTTCACCACCACCCCGTGCATTTATGAATGCTTAGATTTCTGTGATTACATTTACCATCTGTAGCTGTAACCATATTTTGTGAGTGGACAGAAAAATGCATAAAACAAAGCTATAATACCCTGAGACTTAATTTAATTTAAATGTGACTGAACTGATATCTTGTAAGTTGTGGTGTAACAATATATTGTGGCATGATAGTTTGCAATACTGCAAATGAGGATATGCGTCACCAACTCAAAAATAGATTTTAATATCAAGTCAAATCAATTGGATCTCAGACTGGGTGCACAGTGAGAGTGGAGCATCTAGGAGTGGCTTTTTTCAGTGCCAGACCTTCAGTGTTCTCTCTCACTCCAAGATAACGCTCCATCCCACTGATAAAATGTTAAGTACATTTTTGGCTTGCTGTGACTGCTGGAGTGGTTTTGCGGGCTGTGTCTTTTGGCCACAAACAGCCAATGGACCTGTTCCCTGACTGACAGCACAGCTGTGACAACAAGTTCAGACTGTGTGCGAGAGCTCTGACCCTCCAATTTCAAAACTAATTCCAAAACTTACCAGGAACTCCGGTGTCACTTATTTTTCTCTTCATCCTCTACCTCCTCTCATGGTCTTGTTCCTCTCTGCTCCTACATTCATGGAGTCAACTTGAGATAATGGCACTGTTACTCAAGCTGAAACTATTTCAACTTGCGGATGTGTCTTTGCTTTAGCTGCTGCCGCCTAGTGTGGGTCTGTATCTATTTGCCACTGTTCACATCTGTCCCTTGACTTAGCATGCATTCGTGCCCCCTCTTAATATTTATCATGTTGAATAATGCAACTGAATGGCGGCATTCACCACATTTCATCTGGAAATTGAGGACTGTGGCTGATTAAGGTGTGTGGAGATGTCATTACATCCATGTTCAGACATTTGCTCTTTATCAGAAAGTAATACAACACTCAAAATGCACGTTTATAGAATCAAACACCCTGTAAACGTCAAAGGTGGGTGTGAAAAGCTTGCATTTTCCATGGTGCAATTTTCTGTAAATGTTTACTCATTACATTTTTGTAGTACTACTACTAATAATGATAATATCACAAATTGACTTGTACAATTTTAAAGCGATACAATTATTTAAATAAATAAGGAATATTAAAACTGCATAAAATAACTACATAGCTTGACCTTTGTAATAGAGGCTAAATTCAATGTTATGAACATAATTTTCCATTATTGCATATCACGATATGGCAAATGTGTTCTACTGCATTATGTCAGCCAAAACTGTCAACAACTGTTAAACACAACTTCAGTAACTCATCAAGTTAAGTTTTTAATTAAAATTAGATTGGAATCATTTATTTGGAGAGTTTTGTAAAACGATAACACATGATACAATTTGAACATCTATAATTGATAATATTAAATTACCTGTTATATTATTGATCAACCTACTAATTTTCTTGATTAATTGTTTAGTCTGTAAAATGTCAGAAAATTATGAAAAATGTCCATCACAATTTCCTAACATGCCTAATTGCTTGTTTCCCCTGACCAGCAGTTCAATACCTAAAAATATTCAGTTTACATCCTTACAATTGATAAGCTGCAACCAGAGTGATTTGGTATTTTTGCTCGAAAAATTTAATAGTTAATGGATTATCAAAATAGCCAATTATTTTTCTGTCGACTCTTGCTACTCTGCATCCAAAAGATTTTTTTCACATTAGCTGTTGTATAGATGAATTTTGCTCTTAAGCTTTCTGATTTTAAATAATTTCAATGAACAGGACTGATTTTTAATATGATTTTTGCATCGATGTTATGGAGAACCTTAATTTGTCAGGACTTTATCTTCTTGGATTAGCCAAAGACAGATAACGCTGACATTTTTAGACATCAAATTTACTCTTTAATGATATCAATTTTGCAACAGAGGACTTTACAATAGAGGATTTTAGACATACTACTTATACTCTAAACTAACCCAAGCACGTACACAATGATGCAGCATGGATGGCTGCAGGGTATCCCGCAATGTTTTAGAGTGAAGATGGGTACCTCGCCTGAAACACAGACCACCTCTTCTAATATATATATATATATATATATATATATATATATATATATATGATAAAAATTAATACACTTTTATAAAAAATAACTAAGAGGAGCTATTTCACAGAGCAAAAGACCATTATATTTAGCATGGATATTGTTTAGCTAGGCTGTAATCTACTACTAAATTGATCATGAGACAAGATTTAGTTTCCTGGGGAGAAATTTCACTATCCATAATTTTGTAGGATTAAAAACAAAATGCACTGTTCTCCATAGCCTACAGACTGTGCAGTGAACACAGATGAGAGAATTCCCCACCACCGTTTGTAACTTACTTTTTAAAAAAACATGTTGCCATGGCATAATACAGGTAGGCCTAAACACCATGTTTACATACTACAAAGGTTATAACCACGATTTTATGACTGATTATTAGTAAACATCACTCACACAGATAAACATTCATTTATTTAGTAAGTTTTGTTTTTGGCAAAAATATGAATGTTGCCTCACTCATTAGTTTTGTTGTGTGACATAGCACCTCTGCTCTATTTCCTGAACGTTACTAATATATTTTAAAAAGGAGTTTGAAGAGACAGTTCTGTCAGGTGAGGCAGCCCACTGATTGAATATGCTGGTAGAGACCCTGAAAAAAAGCAGTCCAATGTTATCTCTTGGTATCATTGACTAGGATACTGCTTTCATGACATTATTAACATTGCTCATTATTTTCACTGTCTTTATTCAAGATGGTTACATATATTGTCCACTACTGGTAATAGTGTCATCTGAAAGTGTTAAAAGCTAATGACAACTATAGACCCCTAAATGATTTCACACATAGACAGGAGCTGCTTCATGGTTTGAATCCTGAAAGTCCCACCTCTGGAGGGGGTCTCAAATTGTGAAGATCTCAGCCAGATGTAAATGACATCTGTATGGTTTAGTGCCATTCTTAAGAGAAAAAAAATCATGCGTCTTGGTGCGTACGAGAGTGTGTTTTTTATGTCTTTCTTGCACAATCCTGAAAACACGTGGTCAAACAAAGCAAAGTACAGTGAAGCGGGAGATTTAAAGTTCCTCTGCGCTGTGTGTGATTGTGTAGAACAAATTAGAGGTGTATGTGATCTGTGTTTGATAACGGTGCCAAAAGGAGTTAGTTAGCATGCAGAGACTCTGTCTGTGTGGAGCATAGCTTTACTAACATCAATTTAGCGGTGGCTGTGAACTACGGTTACAGTACCTACGCAGTGTCCGAAATTAACTTTTGGACTCACTGGCCAAGGGGACTGGTAGATGAAAAAATTCATTGGCCAGGCATATTTTTTACCTGCCAAAATTATACATTGCCTTTTTGTGTCGCATATACATTTGTTTCATTACATTTCATTGAGATAATAAGGTATTATATTGAATACAAACTAAAATAAGAGACCGGAGCAAAAGTTAATAAATTCAAGCTTGAATGCAACTCAAGAAGTATTTGTCAGAATTCTTCTGAAGTATTTGCTATGTAGGCCTACATAAAAGTAATGAGTCAAACACAGGACTTTCACACAAGAGACCGGTGTTAATTTCCCGTGTGAAACCAATAGTTTATTGTTTAACGTTGATTGCTTTAAGGAACTAGTTATTTTAACCCAAACCATGATCTTTTCCTAAACCTAACCAAGTAGTTTTGGTGCATAAACCTAACCAAACCGTGACCGTCACCTGAAATCTTTCTCTGCCAGCTTTATTTTGAAAGTCTAACCGGACATTGCATATTTATTATTGCTAACTTGCACAGAATGAGAACGGTGGACCAGTGGGTGTATTACACGCAGCGTGCCCGTAAATGACACCAAAACACGGTAGAGACTCTCAGCATTTATTACATGACTATTTTGGTACAGAGATTTACCCACCAGTGTGGCAGATAGCCTTCTGAGATTTACTCACCAAATAGAACATCTACCCGCATTTGGCGCTTGGCGGTTGTTAATTTTGGACCCTGATCACGTTAACCATGGAAAAGATCACAACAATAAAACTTCAGCAAATCAAATCAATATATGTAAATTGACAATAACTAAACAGTCCCGTGCTTAGCCAAGTACACGGTTAAGCTATGTGAAGCTCTATAATGCCCAGTTACGTTACCAGTCTGTGGGATGGAAAAAGAGGTTAGTTGGCGTGCTGCTCTGTCAGCTGGCAAGTCCATGGTGTGGATTAGCCAGGCGGGGAAGAATCGTGGTCTGATGCAGTCCTTTGCGGTGCAGTGCCCACTTGTGCACATCGGAGGAAGCCAGTCGCTCTGTCTGTTGTTCTTAGAGTTAGCTCCATCGGTTGAAAGGTTTGAATAGGGCTGGGTGATAATAATTTTATCAATTATTTTCCCCTGCAAAATGCATTAAGACAAACAAGATTGACACATTTTTAGGACTTCATGTGCAAAACAGTTGAGCAAAAATAATAAAAGAACTGTGCTACCAGCAAGGCTTAGGGTCGGACATAACCGATGGACTCGGGCCAGTAAAAGTTTATGCAGGGCAAGTTGATTGGGATGGGCCAGTGACTGGCCAGTCAGAGTCATACACGGTCTTTCCTGCCCTAGCATCATTCATCCATCTTATCGTTATAACTTCATATGACCGGAGGACTTGGTATATAAGACGAATATCCTGAGACTTGATTTTAACTGCATGCACGCAGCACTTTAATCAAGACACACATTCCGTGTTACATGCACTCTGTTAACCGCATGTGGGAGAATTTTGCCTTCAGGCCTTTCTGGCAAAAAGCCAACTGGACAAAGCACACCTTATGTTACTCCACCACCACATCAGTTACTTAGTGACCAACACTATATATTGCACATACTGTACATTGTCATACTTACCGGTACTTGGAAGAAATGTTTGCGAAAAGAAACATACAAGGCTACGAAAAGAAAGCAGAGCTTTCTACTTTCGTGGAAGCAACAATACTCCTGGGTGGAAAACAGCGGCTGTGTTTTTTGTACAGTTTGCCGGCTATTCCCTGCAAAGGCCAATCGAGGGGGTTCGATTTTTTTTTTGTTTTGTTTTGTTTTTTAAAGGAACTGATAATTTATTGAAAACATGCTCTTGACGTGCACGACAAAAGTAGAAACCACTTGCAGTGTATGCTAGCCAAGCGGATGGCGGAATACCCGTCATCAGGCCCGCTTCATGTTGGTTAAAATGTTGCTGAAATTTTATCATAAATGATTAAATTATGGAAAAAGAGCTATTCATTTTTTTGGCTTGAGCCAGTGAAAATATACAATGTGGAAAAATGTTGCGTTGGACACTGAGGCTATCATTGTTATGTATATTCAAAAAACACAGGCCACACAGCTACAGTATGGATTGTCACTACCAGATGCTTCAACTTTCAGCACAGACAAGTCTGCACATTCATTTATACTCGTAATAATAATGCCTCGTCAATAAACACAAACCGAGAGTGCAAATCGGTGTGCAGTCTTTTTTCAGTTTTTCCCTCTCGTAGATACGAGCGTTAGATTCACTACGAGATAGCCAGAGCAGCTAACCACCCTGAGTTGGGAGATACCTGGAGTCAAAACAGTCAAACTGCGGCAGGCGTGCATGAAGTCTAACTATTCACGTCACAGTTTACGGTACTGTCATGACTCAAGGCAGCTAACGAATTCAAATGAATTAGATATATTGCCGAGCATGGTCCGGTGTGGTCGGTTGCACTTGTGAACACAACCAACTGTGATGCAGCATTGTGAAGTGCTGTTCTGCACAGGACGTGTGGAAAGAGCTAGGGATGGGTACCCATATCTGGTTCCCAACCGGCAAAACACGTAGATTTGTTAAGGTCCGACAAATCTCTTATCAAACGTTTTATCTCTCCTCACTGTTTTTTCTTGAAATATAAAATATATAGGTAGCAGGTTTTTCTTTTATTTTATTTTTTTTAAACCGACTTTTGAAGTCAGACATCAGTGGCAGCAGATTAGATCAGCTGTAGCTAATTAATGTGAATTCTGTAATGGCTAAAATGAAAACTTTGGCTGTTTTCTGGTTAATGAGATCTCTGCAGCAGGTGTCCAAAGATTGTGAGTGAAAAGACACATCACTCTAACACCACTGTATGACTCAGTGGACTGAGTTTTTGTAGTTCAACAGGGACAAACACAGTGGTGACTAGAGAAATGATCGGCTGATCATATCACGTCAATTTAAGAATCACCTAGTTAAATTTTGATTTATCAACATTTTAATCTCCTCAATTTAATAGTTCTGATTCAGGACCTTTTGGAGTAAGTAGCTTGTACAGTAGGCTATAGCTGTTATTTAAATGTGTCATATATTTAACATTTCATACATTATACTGCTCATCGAATTAGGTACAGGCTCTAAGCTAATTACTCTGAACCAGGGGTTTTTAAAGTCTGCGACTGTGGGCCTCCCCTCAGACAAAGCTTGGAATAAGGTGCTGCGCCCCCCCCCAGTTTATTTGCTTAGTTTTGCTCAATTCCCGGGTGTTATTTGAACCCATAGACACTCAACGGTTTAGCCAAGATAGCCTAACAGGGCTCCAGGGTGCGACTAAACATTTTCATTGGTCGCACCGGTGCGCCTGAAATTTAGCAGATCTGAAAAAAATAATGTATTAAAATATTTTTTGCCGCTGAATCGGCATGAGACCTGCACCCGCATGGACATTTCATTCCACCTCTACCAGTTCCTGTAGGCTATATTGCCATTGAAATGATGTTGAGCAGGGCGAGCTTTCCAGGTGATTTCTTTATTGATGTTGTATTGCTGTATGAGTGTTTTCTTTTTAACAATTTACTTTAATGATTAGAGAGGCTGCTGTCAGTCATTTTAAATGTTTCCATGCGCGTGGTAATGTCACAGCAAATATCGTGGGACATTTTAAGCAGCAAAACTAAAACTGTAGTTATAAACTTGACAGGACAGAGGAAACTCTCCAGAGGAAACAGAATTAAAGTTTTAGCTTCTAAAATAAATTTTTTAGACAGCTCTGATGGAGCTCAGGATTTTTAAGGAAGGCAGCTGCTTTACTTCAGTTTCACTATAATAACCTAGACTGTGTGTGTGTGACCTTTTTAGATGTGTAGAAGAACACAGAACATTAATTGACTCTGACCGATTGTCGGGATATTTAAATCAATTAAGTTATGTTGCTGTGCCTCGTGCGTAAATGCTCACAGCATCTTCCTTAATGGGGAGAGCTTCACCCTATTTCACCCACCCGCGACCCATCTGTTATTAATCAGAATGTTAATTTTTATGACCCGATCTGCGGATTATCCGCAGGCCCCGCGGATATAAGTGCGCTCCGCTCATCACTACTGGGAACGGTGATTTTGCTGTTGGAGCATCAACGTTCAGAATTGAAACATTTTTGAAAGGCACAATGTCTCCAAGAAACATGTCCTGTGCCGTGACAGGTGCGTGGCCGGGAGAGCAGCCCCTGTTTCTGCAAAATTTAACATTACTATACAACCATCACCACTCATAATATAGCCAAAGAAGAGCTGCCTTTTAATACATTTAAGTCCATTAAAAGACATTTATCTGCACCTTTTTACAAACGTGTTAAGAAATTGCAAATATGTATAGGAACTGACAAAAATAAGTAACACTTAAAATATATTATTGGGTGCACCTAAATTATGTGCTGGCCTAAATTTAAAAAGTTAGGTGCACTAGTGCCACCAATGTAAAACGTTAGTCTGGAGCCCTGCCTAATAATGCTGTTTGACATAACTTCAGACTATACCATATACATAAAAAAGGTCTGTCTTAAGGTATTTATTACTGTAGTTTCTGACTCTGGGAAACTGGGAAAAACAGTAAAATTCCCCAAAGGTACAACAACGCTGAACTATCTCTTTAACCAAATCACACACATCTATTCTATGTGATCTCCTTTTTGATAACTAATGTAATAATTTTTTCCCCACTTCCATTCACTGAGCCTCCCCTTAAATAGTTTGGAGTCTCCCTGGGGAGGAAGGCCTCCCACTTTGGAAAACCTCTGCTCTAAACTAACTTATTAGGCTGCCACTAAAAGTGCAGTGTTTCAGCCTTCTCAGCCAACAAAAGGAGATTCGAAAGGATTCTGATTCGGTAAGTGGATTTGATATTGGATTTTTATTCAATAAAATGCTATCCTTAGAGCATGTTGCAACTGCTAGATGGCAGCACAAGTAGCTTGGTTGTAGTTACTCTTTGAGAAGATTCCAATTGTTGCACTCAACTATTGAAGCTAGCTGCTAACCTCTTTGCTTGAATATATTTCTTCGTGCATTTTCAGTGTAATACAATCATAATAATTTAGATTAAGTTTGGCCCACCAAACTGTAAGTAGACATTATCTAAGTTAAGTTGACATCATTGCAAGACATCTAATTGAATTGTCTATCAGTTCTTGTTAAAACAACAATATGACGAAATAGTCCGTGAGACAATATGAATTTGTCAATTGTCAGCGATTTTACCATACCGGTTATACCATGGACGTGAACCATTTAATATGTTTGGGTGTATTAGGTAATTGTGAGAAATGTTGCAAATCAATGACCAAGACTGCTTTAGGGCAATATCTGATTTCCTTTCTCTGGACTCTGTTTTGTTGGTGTTGGTGTTGATTGTTTGTTTGTATTGTCTGTTTTGTGGTGCTCTCTCCACTGGACATAGCCTGCATGTGGAAAAGAAAAGTTGTTAGTGGATGCAACAGAGCTTTGTGCGGTTCATCAGGGGAAAATGCTGAAAACAAATTTGTAATCAAAAAATAATAATGGTGTGGCTGATGAAACACATGGCATGGCGTGCAAAATGCTGTCACTCTGTGATTTAGTGTGCAAGCAGCCACAATTTGAGAAGGCAGAAAACTCTTTAAAAAAGTTGCAATACAGCCCTTTTTATCCCATACTCACAGTGCCTTTATTCTCTAACACAGTAATTCCATCCAAAAAAGTAATATGTAATCTGTTTTTTTGGGAGGGTGGGGTGTTTGAGTGCAGGCAGGGGGCAAACAGGGGATGTGGTTCCCTCCTGTTGTGCAGGCAGAAGTACCTGTTACCACTCAGAGAGGACTCAGACAGAGAGAGCAAACATGAGAAAAAGACACATACCTGGCACTCTTTCCAGTCGTGCAGACACTTTGTTTTGGAGTTGTGTTAATATATGGACAGAAAAGGTGACCAAAAAAGGCGTCTGTGGCACGGTTACATGCCATGGATGTAACCAAACCACAGCTGCATTCCATCCATCCACATTGTCTAGTGAGGATATGAAAGATGCGAGAGGTGAAAGGAACAGGTGCATGCCGGTGTTCTGACAACAATGTCATGTTAGTTATTGTAGTTTGGCTGGTTGATTTAACCTGCTTATCAACATGCTCAGCAGTTTCTGCAGTTGCTGTGACACACAGCTCATGGATTCAGGTTTTTGTAAGCCTTTAGCACCCAATTGCTACAATTTGCATCAAAATGTGTAGAACTCAGACAAATTTACTTGTCTACAGACAATTCCTTGGACTTCATGGCTTGGTTTGTGCTCTGACATGCACTGTTAACTGTGGGACTTATATAGACAGGTGTGTGTCTTTCCAAATCATGTCCAATCAACTGAATTTACCACAGGTGGACTCCGATCAAGTTGTAGAAACATCTCAAGTATGATCAGTGGAAACAGGAAGCACCTGAGCTCAATTTTGAGTGTCATGGCAAAGGCTGTGAATACTTATGTACATGTGATTTTTCGTTTTTATTTTTAATAAATTTGCAAAGATTTCAAACAAACTTTTTTCACGTTGTCATTATGGGGTATTGTTTGTAGAATTTTGAGGAAAATAATGAATTTAATCCATTTTGGAATAAGGCTGTAACATAACAAAATGTGGAAAAAGTGAAGCGCTGTGAATACTTTTCGGATGCACTGTATGCACTAACAGGTGCACTTGCAAGCTTTTACAAAACAACAGCATAAGTAGGCCTTCATTAAACAGGATACTCTGTGTTTCTCTGCAGAGCATGTGCAAGTGTCAGTAGACCGCATGGGAGGGGTAGAGCGAGGGGAGACTGTCCACTAGTTAACCGATGGCGTCGTTCTCTCGGACTGATAAAAAAAATAAAAACAAAAAATGCTAGAAGGGGTTACCAAATATATTTTGTCTGCCGTTAATATCCCTTTAGCGGCCCACCCTAGTAAAGTCTATGTATGGGAAACACTGTTTACATAGTGCTGAAGCAATGACGTACCAAGTCTGATTGGTTGGACCAGTGTTGAGTGGTCTGCGTCATCGGCAAAACAACTTTTGCTGCAATGCAACGTCATCTGGCAAGGCCAGTCAAATGCATGCAAGCAAGCACATTCTGGATGGATTACTTTGTAACGTGAATGCCGTATTTCTACTGTTAACCTTGCGATTGTCGTGACAAAAGGTTTAATAGTTGCTTCTGTGATAACTTTCTTGAGTTGTAAAATTTGAGTATTACAAATCGTTGTGCAGTTTTTTGGCAACTAATAAGCCTTTAAATGCATTAATCATTTCTCAAACTTTACTTCCTGGATCGTATTTCATTGTACCTTAACAGCACGTCCCTACCAATGCAGCCCCTTGCGCTGTTTTAACACAAGGCTTTGTCACTATGAGACGGAGCAAACTCCATAACTGAGGAAGACTGAGATGTGTTTGAAAGTGCTGGAAAAGCTAGTTAGTGGACCTTGAGTTAAGACTTTCGGTCATTTATCTTTTGTTTTACCTTTTTGTTTTTGAGAATCCTTTCACACAGAGGCTTCACCTTAATTTCAACCAATACATGCCTAATCCTAACCATTAATCTAAATTTATTCTAATTTAGATCAAAATAATTTTACATCGTGCTAAAGGCAGGTGTGGTGAAATGAAATTGGGGGCCTCAATTTTTGCCAAATTAGACAAAATGTCTCCATTCGGCTATTGTGAAGTCTAGTATTGGGTAGGTCCTGAATGTGACCAGTGACCTAATCTCATACACACACAGGCACTCAAACTATGAGGAATGAGTCATGCTTTGTCTCATGTCTCTCAAACATATGTTTCATTTAGTCCAAACATCTACAACAAAAAGGCAAACTACATTAACAGTCAGCCCTGTTACATACACAGTAATTTGATAGACTTCACATCCACTTTCTTGTTAAGTCTCTCATCTTGTGTGGCTTTAGTTTATTTGTCTCACGTCAGGTCTGTCAATCTGTCTGTCTCTCTGTATATGTGTTGGTAATTTGGAGGAGGGGTTGTTGCATGTGGCCCCTCCACCTGTCCTTACTAGGACTCTATTTCTGGGTCTCACACTGAACCTGACTGTCTCGCCTGGCAACAGTGCCTGTATACAGTATGTATGCACTTTGTGTGCGTGTACATGTGTTATTCCAGTCTCAACTACAGCTGGACCAAAGCTGTATAGGCTCATATTGACCGGCTGTAACAGCAGAACAGTGACCCAATTTAAAACCTTTGCTGTAATAGGGATGAAGCTAATGTTGGCACCAGGTTTCAACTTTAATGAATGTAACATGTTGTTGGTCAGAGAGATACTGATTTTCATCACGTGTTCCGTTTAAATTGTGGAAAATAGTTCGACTAAGTACACTTGAAACTCATCAACAATCAGAGCATGACTTACACTAATTCTCAGTAAAATAGGTATACCTGTTGTGATGGGATCTCCTTAGATTTTCTCATTAGGTTCACCTGTTTATGACCTCTACAGCCCTACTTTAATTTAGTTGAACATTGCATTTGTTTAATATAGTAATATCTAAAAACAGCCAACCTTTTTTATTTTTCCGGTCTTCCAGCCAAACTGGATCCCACCAGTCTTGATTACAGCTGAAGTGTGATGCCTTGGACTCATGAAACCCTACAAGTTAATTTATTCTTCAAAATTTGAGATGGTGGATGGGTTAAGCGCTGCTGTTCCCTGCATTTAAGCCAGCACATCTCCACAGTTTCCTGTTGTAAGACATGAGGGCTTCCAGACTGACCCCCAGAGAGAAGAAATGCTGGCACACAGTTATCAGTAAGAATGCTTTAATCCCAAATACAGGTTTGTAGTTTGATATATCAAGTCATATATGGAATTGGTATGTTATTGTAATAAATAAATAGGAATTTCTCACTGTGTATTTTTAAGACAAACAATAAATATCTGACATTGTTTTCCACGTTAAGAGTTGATTGTTTGGAGCGCCTTGGTAGCTGAATGGTGCCACAAAACTGCAATGTCGGCAGTTTAACTCCAGCCGGTGACCTTTGTTACTCAGTGTAACACAGTAAAAACTACTTTAATTTGTGGTCTTGCCAATAGCTAACACAAGATAACTGACATACGTTACTTTTTATGGAAAGTTTAAAAAAAAAATTGTGAAAAGGTCAACTGTAACAATGTTTCTGGAACAGAGTTATTGTATGTGCTACCTTGATAAGTTCATGAACCTCATCTTTGACCAAATGTGCCAGGCCCCTGCATTGTGTGGGGATTAGGTTTTGGAGATCTTCATCCCAGAGCAAGATTGTGCCCAGTTTGACAAGCCAGTGAAGGAGAATCTAAGCTCAAACGTCCACTTACTAGCTTTCGGAACTTTCATCCTCATGTTGCGGTCTCGAACGACCAAAACCAGTTACAGCACCATCTGGGAATCAGTCAAAAGCCATGGATCAGGGGCCAGATGCATAAAACTCTGTGTAGATTCACAACTAAAACTGTGTGTACGCACAAAGACAGAAATATGCATACACATTCTTTTTGTTAGATTTGTAAAGCCACATGTACGCCTTATTCTATTTTATAAATCTCAATCATTGTGCACGAGCCTCATTTCCACTCCTACAGTTAGCCATAAATGGATGTAGAAACGCCCTTAAAGAGGCAATATGTAAGATTTGGCCAGAATTTTTGTTTAAAACATTTAAAAAATGAAGTTACCGTATCAACAGAATGTGGAGAAGTAACAGTTATGACATCATGTCAAAGACGTCTGTATTGTGTTGCAGAGGTTCTCCAAGAGCACCAGAACAGCTGTCATGCGTGACCGGCTGTGGCTATTTATAGCGCCCATACCACCAATTCATCTACCTGCGAACCATCGTCATGGTGTCACACAATATCTCAATCATCATTATTAAATGTCAGAAGGATGATCAATGATTAATTTATAGAGTTCATATTGAAACAGACTTTACAAAGTGATCACAATTCAGGATAAAATTAAGTTTACTGACACTTATTTACTTATGTAAATAAGTGATAAAATTCATCACTCAAATATTTTAAAGTTTATATATGCGCCTTTGATTGACATTTTACATAACGCTGTGTCGATTGCAAAAATAATAACGCAATCAGTGAAATTGGCAAAAACCCCAAACAAATAAGGTTACATCTCTCACCTTATGTTTCCTGTCCGCCTTATCATTTCACCCGCAGCTATCTCTTGAAAACCATGTGTACACATGGTCTGAAGTATGCGTGAGGTATGCACATTCTTCCTTTTATAAATACCAATTTATGTGTGGGAAAAGGCATGCACATGTTTTTTGTGAATACACATTGTTCAATACATCTGGCCCCAGGAGTCAGTGGCTACCCAGAGAAAGATCAAGGACTACATTAACACTCAAAGCCAGAGACCATCTTTAAACACAGGCAGGGATTTACCACCCACCCTCCTCCAATAAAACCACCTGTTATCATGTGACCAAGGTCCATTGGCTGAATTGAAGACTGTGGGATGTGGTTGAAGTCTAATAAGTGAGTCTTTGGGTTTTGATTATTCTGTTACAAATACTGCTCCCAAATGTCAAGAATGAACTTTGATGCTTAAAGGAGAATGTTGTTTGCTGGTTAACTTTGTACATGATGCTTAGATAAAAATAAATGTTACGTAATCTCTTACCGTAGTTTCTATGTGTTTGTCCTTGGCTTGTTTATTGTCCATCGGCATGAGGACCAGATTTTGTTTGGTTTTATGAATCCATAAAAGATATCATGTAATTACACATTTGAGTGATGCTGCACTACTTTGCTAGAGATATGATGTATGGATAATGGAATGTGTTCAGGGTAGATGTTGCTGATACTTAGCTACTTATAAAATATGAAGGACAGGGAATCTGTGAAAAACATAATTTGAAGTAATGATTAAAATATGCTGGTGCATAAATAAACTAAAAGTGGAGAAATTGATGATCTTAGTGTAGTTATTTTTACATTGGTAGATTAAGTACTACAACTTCAAACTCACTCGCATATGCATGTTGTTGGCTATGTACCATTCAGTATTAACACCTCACTATCCCCAAATGTCTTCATAACCAATATTACATTCAATAAGCACACAGTTCTGTGTTATCTGGCAAATCTCAAAAATGGTGCATAAAGTATGAACCATTTTTGAACCACAAATCATTTGCTGGTGTCATGATCAATTTTGTATCCCCTTCAAATGTGATTAATTTGGCAAACTTTGGAATTTAAATCAATTTCTTGGATCAAAACACAACTTAAGTTTTTTATTTGACTACAATCTCTGGCCTGACATTTTCAAAACACGAATAACTAGAAAGCCCTCAGAAACTGCGTGTATATGATTGTGTTTTTAACAAATACCGTTTTCACTCAATCATTTGTCAATCTACTTTGACGTTCTTATATTGAGTGTTAGGCTGTCTCAATAAAACTTGATACTTACTGCAGATGTTTCACATAAAAAGCCTACCAGAAAAAAATTGTTACACCTGTTCATACTATCAACCCCCTCCACTGGTTGTTGTTTATGTGATTGTGCATACCTTATTTTAATACCTACCTATAGTAGGAATGATGGGTAAAACTACAAAAATATAACTCTTTGTGGATGTGCGCAAGCTTGTGTCTGATTGTGCGACACCCGTAGCTAATCAGCCATAATGCCTGAACAAATAATAGCATGCTTACTTTTGATTGAGGACTTGAAGTACTTAGAGTGAAGACGGTGTAGTCCCAAGGGAGCCGAAGTTGAAATTCAAATCCCACCTACTTTCGCCCCTCCACACAGCTGACCAATCACTGCGCGAAGAGGGCGTAAAAATCTAATTGTCGGTCTGAAATCCGGAATCCTTTTCTTATCTAAACAATTATTAGACACTAACAGTTCATGGACATGGACTTTGAAGTAACTAAACCACCATTGCAAACACCGTTACAATAGGGTCATATGAGTGTACATGGCAGTACATGTATGTCTTATAGCTGACTGATGCTGCTAACTAACAGTAATAAGTTACTACAGACTATATGTCCTTTTGCATTCAAATATTTAAACTATTTCGCTCCATTTTTGATATTGTCTTTTTTTTATTTACATTAGTAGGTTATTATTTTTCAGTGTGGAGGCAACATAGTTCTCTACATTTTTAAGTTGAAAGTTGAGTATGTCAGTTAATCATATCAATACGTTTTTTTGAAGAAGGTAATGGAAAATGGGTTGCTCATTTGATTTTGAAGCTAACTTTCCCTACTGAC
The DNA here is from genome assembly GCA_027580175.1 of Siniperca scherzeri. NCBI lineage: Eukaryota > Metazoa > Chordata > Actinopteri > Centrarchiformes > Sinipercidae > Siniperca > Siniperca scherzeri. The sequence continues at coordinate 31,056,735 of CM050856.1, forward strand.
TAGCATAATGTACATAAATGGCATGTGTGGATGTAGAACATTGGCAAGATCATTAGCAGCAATATTCCCACAGGCTTGAACCCAGTCGTATTTGATTCCTCTTGGCCTGTGTCATTCCTGTTTCGTTTTGTTTTTCTCTCTCTGGCACCGCCAAGTGAGAAGGGTATCTCCGAGTGTGTGAAGTGCTCCTCCACTCCTTGTTGAAAGCACCCTGCAGTAGCAGCATGGTAATTCTGCTTCTCTATCTTTCCTCTGCATCATGTTTACCTAGCAACAAGCATCACCCGCGGCTGGCCATCCCATTGGTCATTTGAAAACGCACCGGGGACCAATTGCAGGGCTGTTGCCATGGTACAGTGTATAGTTGCCGGGTGGAATTTTGCTGCAAGGCACGTGAGTCTGAGAGTCTGCTTGCCTCCTCGCACTGCCGTTGTAATCTCCGCTGTCTGGTAGTTAGTACAGCTGAACGTGATTTAATGGAAGCCAGTCAGTAACTCTGTGAAGGGAATTACTAACGTTTATTCATATATCCACCAATATAGCCATAGCAATGCGTTTCAGAACTATCAACAAACAGAGAAAGAAAATCGGCTAAGCAGACAACAAGAAACGGCTGCATTTAATTCCACAGCCTGTTTAAGTCCACCGTTAAGAAGCTGCTTTTCTGCCAGTGCAATATGCTGTATCACTACCTAACAACGTTCTGAAGCAGGTTTTGAGCTTATTATGAGGTTTAAAACCTATCACCACGATCATTATAGTGTTTTAAATCAAAAAGTCAAAATCAATAAAACATATTTGCAAAAACACAATTTATATAAAATATAAATTCCAGTAGGCTACATGATTTGAAATCATTTCTGTTGTGTGGTGAAACTGGTAACTCTTTTGAATGAAATAAGATTTCTATGCAGGACATTGAGTCAACATGTATATTATCTCATAAAGGTGTTTGATAGGTGCTAAAATATTAGCTCAATGATATTTAAACTAGATACAAATGTTCCACTTTATTCTTTCCACCATGGGGATTCTATTTTTTTTTTTTAATAATTTGTGTTGAAGGGCCTTTGGTGGGTAACAGTTAATATAATCATTTAAGTGAACAAACCCCCTTATAACTAACAGAGAAACTACAGTTGTGTAGGTCAGCCGTTGTATGTGTTTGTACTATATGAATGTTCTGTCATCCCCAGCACACACACACTTGTTCGCCCGTTGCTCATCTGTCTGTAATTGTGGAGCTGAGATAATTGTGGGGTATGCATGGCATGATGAGAGTAGAAATGTGGTACACTCCCATGTTTCTCCTCAGTGCAAACAGACATAGACACACAGTAGGCAAGTGAAAAGCTGACTGAGAGTAGAGTTAAGCTCTTTCTCCTTGTCTTTCTGTTTTTGCGTGCCCAGCCACCTTCTTGCTTACTGTGTATCTGATGGCATGCCATAAAATGATGACATAAAATCAAAATTAGTGTGCATGCACAGTGGCCTGTTTTTGGCCTAAACAATGTGTGAAATTGTCTTCAAATGTAAAGTCTGCACAGACTCAGTTCTAGATCAGTTTCCACAGCTTTTTTGTCCTGGTCAGGACTGCTGCTTTATAGGTTTTTATGTGTCCTTTGAACCACATATTTCCAGTTTATTTCCTTTTTCTATGTTGTATTCCCTGTGTACATTTCCTGTGATATGCTGATGAAAAGGTAAAATACCTACACAAAATACAGACAACATGTAAATGTAGCATTTGAAATCAATATCTCATGTAAGGGAAGAAATGACAAGTTCATTATTTTGTGACTGTTAATTGTGATGCAAGTGAAGATGTGATGGATTGCTTTTTGAATATGATGGATGGGAGATGATTTTTGTTTAATGAAAGTTGTCACTCGCACCTCCACATTCATACTTCTCGTGTTTTGAGAAAAACTCTGTTTTTCTGTCTCCTTGTTTGGTTTAGGGTACAAACCATCTTTTTCTCTGTAAAAAATGTTATCAAATCATCATTTGGTGTGGATAGACGGACCTCCAGATCCAATGACTATACTGGCATTTGCACTCAGTGCTGTATTTAAACCCTTCAGCATACGACAAGTTAAATTTCATTTGGATCATAGTGGATCCCCTAGGGTGGCAATCACACAGAAAGAGTCACTAAAAATGTGACACCATCCGTTGTCTTCCTATGGAACTGTGTGTGTGGAATGCACTTCTCCTTTGCGACATGCTCCTGGCTCCCACTCAGACCAGGCAGACCCAGTCACCCTGAGCTGGGCATTAGGCATTCTTTAAGCAGATCACCTGTAGTGATACATCTGCATGGGAGTACAACATTAGCATACTTTGCTGCTGTGCTGTATTGTTCTATAATGTTACCTCCTGTTTGTTTATGACTTATCTCTGAGAAAGATCATTTTAATGCAAGCTCTATAATTATAGCATGTTATTAGGCCATGCCATCTTATTTTAGCTGTGACTGGTCAGCTGTTTTTCAGTGTGTGGGAGTGCAGTGATTTGAACCATGGGTTCTGGAGCCTGGAGCTTGACTAGATTACCAAGGAAAGCTGCAGGAACTGGAGGCAAAAGGACATTACGAAGCCAGAATGTAGTAACTACACTTGCTGAGGTTTGCCTTGGAATATGGCTCAGTTTTGCAAACTAAATAAATTTAGAAATAAATGAAACATTTCTAAATTACACATAGCTCAATTTTAACTAAATGTTATTATGGCAGCTTGCCATTAGGCTTTATGTACAGTATTAGCGTATTATTCCTCATATACTGTATCACCTCAAAATAACAAAAACAATATGGACTGCTTAAAGCATAGTTCAAATTGATATAACAATATAGCAATTAAGATGTAAATTGCAGCAATAAATAACAGTAAAGACAATAGAAGAACCTGTCTTGTTGAACGTGTACTGCTGTTTCAGTCCTGTCCCCAAACTTACTCAGATGTGCATATGTACAGGATTATCAGGGAAGACAACACCTTTGTACAGTAGATAATTACAGTAAGCAAGCTTCAGTGGACTTTTCACCATCTCTTTATTTATTACATATTACTGACTGATTAATCTGCACAGGTTAAAGATTCAAATCACATTAAAAAGAAAAGGAACTCAAGTGACACACGTTTCTCAGTGCAGTGAGTTGTATTTGAGGGTGAATTTTCCTTTAAGGTGCTGTCAGCTGGTTTATGACACTGTTTGTATGCTGAGCTGTTCCCAGGCAGCATTGTGCCTGATTTAGCCAGAATGCTCGGATAGCAACAGTAACAACTTTTAGCTTTGGCTGGGTTGTGAGGAGAAGTCACACATCTCAGCTGTAGAGTCACTCAGTGACCATGTGCTTATGGAAGCTTTTTTCCCCGCTCTCCCCCACTCCCCGGCTGTATCGCCACCCCCACGGTCTCCCCTCCCTCTTTCCATTTCTACCTGACATCTTCAAACTATTTCCGCGTCATTCCTGCCTCGCGCCGTTTGAAGAGACACTGGGAATCTAAGCCGAACGCCCCTCCCACAGACCTGTCCGCTATCCAATTACAGCCAGGGATGGGACTTTATGTAGCCAATTGCATTGTAGCTGCCATAGCGTCGGGTAGCAACAGAGCCCGTAGAGGGTGCATGCTGAGTGAGGGTAGAGGCTGCGTTTACCCGAGTACAGAGAAGTTGAAACATTTTGAAAGATGAATGAACAAAATTAGCCTCATGTGTTACATGGTAGCAATAATAAAACCTAGTTGTTAGCTCATTTTTAGTGCAGGTTTGTCATATTTGCCTGAGTCACGTAAAAGGTTATAATATTAAAAGCTGCCACAATCAACGTTTGTGTTGCTGTCTTAAACTTGGTCCACTTAAAACAAGTTATTTTTTGAATAAAGATTGTTGCACTTATAAGGGCAGCCCATGTATTAAGACATACATCTTTTGTATAAGGGGGAATTTTAATGGCGTTTATCAGAGCTTGGTGTAAGTAGACCACAATATTTTTATTCAGATCCTAAACTGTATTTAATTTAGAATCAAACCTATATTTTTGTAAACCTTTAGTATTTTTAATATATTTTAGAATGTTATTCTGTCAAGTTTCAGACTAACACGTTTAGAAAAGTAACAATTGTAACGGTTTGATATATAATTTATAATTATATATCAAACCGTCTTTTGTCAGAGCTTTATCCATAAAATTGTATTAAGGGTTTAAGTAAAGGTTGTCTATGTATGCGTGTATATAAAGTTCCAGTATATATATCCCGCTGTTACTATAAATGGACAGGACAGGTCTGCTTGGACCAGACCACTACGGTCTGATGGAAGGTTACTGTCCAGCTAACTCACTTGGGTTGTTTACAACGTCCCATATAATCAGTTGGCCTCTTAGTGGTTGTTGATGTGAAAGTCCTCGTGAAATTTAGCTAATGTCATGTTTTCATGTCCTGTATGTGTATCTGTCCTGGTTTTAGTAGTACAATGCGAGACAGACAGACCAGCTCAGACCCCTGCCGCAGGCATATGGTATAGTCCCTGTGCAGGGTGGGGGAACAGTGTGGGAGAGGAGCACAGATTCCGTCTAACGGAGAAGCACGGAAAAGGAAACGGGCGAGAAACGAGTCGAACTCGCCCCTGTGAAGGTTTCCACCTTGAAGGAATCCAAAGTCTCCCCAAATTCTGAGAAGGACAATTAAAGGAGGACATTAAGTGTGAGAAAAAAGAGCGGAAGCAGACGGAACAAGAGGCGCGTCAAGCAGCGATCGAAGGCGTCTGACGGCAAGCTCAGGAACTTAACTGGATTTGGTTTTTTTAGTTCAAGACTTTGGTTCGTTGCAGTTCAGACGTTGTTTGCTTGTGTGATTACCTCAGAGGCTGGCTTCTTCCTGCATCGAGTTATGATTTGGTAAACATAAGACAATTTCGGAGTTTGGAAATATAATACAAGCCGTCAGCGGCTTGTCCTACGCATTTCTTCAACACGGGGAAACATTTGGCATCTAACCCCACATACTGGATCTAAACTTTAGTCTCCCGATTTCTTCCCCAGTTTTACCCCCAAGGAAAAAATGTGCAATTGAGGTGCAGTGCCCCTGCTTGTTCCTGCAAACAGTCCTGTTGGTCCGTGAGTGTGGATAACCAGTTAGAGGAACTTTCTCCGGAACTACACGTCTCTGTGAAAGCAACACGTTGCAGTGGACTGGTTTGTTTACATGTGTTTGTGCAACTGCTTGTTGTCACAGAGACATGCTGTATAGTGTATGGGGATTCCATTATTGTCTGGCTTTTTAAAAGGGCTCCTTTTCACCCTGGCAGAGGCTGTAGGCGGGTGAAGGGGAGCTGGGAACTGCAATACACAGCTTCGTGGAGCTCTGGCTGTGCAGGCTCTGTGACGTTGCCAGTGGAGGGCCGTATGTGACACTGGATTAATCTGAGTGATAACATCTCTCTACACTTCCCTACTCTGTCCAGTGACGAGTCCCCCCAGAAAGCGCCAGTAATTGGAGCTATATTTAGCATAAGGGATGGGGTAAAAGCAGGCAGCTGGAAACCCAACTCCCCTCCACCTCCTTCTCTTCCACCCCTTCTGTCACACTACCTCGCTCAGCCCACCTGGCAGTATGCTGGGCGAGCCTGGTTAGCACAGACTTGATTTACAGCTAGTTAATGTGTTTTACAAGTAGTCTGGAAGAATAACAAAAATTGGATGAACTTATTCTGCTGAATAATATGAGATTTCTTGGAGCTATACTGACCATGGAGTTTTAGTAACCTGGGATTACTAGCTGTACTGTATGCTACTGGTTAAGGCTGCACTGGAACCTTAAACCCTGTACTGAATTGCTACTACAATGTCTGAAGAAGTACTAGTGTACTTAAATGTGCCCTGGACTAAGTGAACCTATCATAAGCAAGTAGAGTGTATGCCTTTACCTTTGGACCTTTAGCTCAAACTCTTAATCTGAGGAGCCACTTGTTAACATACTGTAATAGAAGAAAGGCCTACTTTTGACTAAATATATCAAGTCACCAGCGATCTGGAGCGGTACGAACCTCCAGCACACCGAAAGAATGCATGAAACTGCCGAAACCAATGTAAAAAAAAAAGCTAACTTGACTAACCAAATATTCTATTTCCCCCCACTTCCCAGACCCACAGAGAAACAGAATATACATGTAGAATGAGAAATCTATATCTATAGAGTAACTCCACAGAAGACAGAGATTACATCCTTTTATATTTTTACTTCAGAGAGACAAGCTGCCTGTTCACCAGTTGGTTGCCTTAGAAACCACAGTCACAAAAAAATAAAAATAAATAAACAAGCCAGAGAAGTCGGTGCCTTTTGATTGGTTGGTTGGTTTCCCACCATTTTAAGATTCATTGATTTAGTTGGATGTAAACTGCTGAAGCGAACTCTGGGATTGAAAACACATCTGATGACAGTTACCTAAACCTCCACAAGCTCCTCGCACCTGTCAAAGCGTTTTGACTGACAGTATTTCCCTGCTGGATTGAACAATTGCCAAGCATTTCCATGGTGATCACGTCATCATCCGTGGAGGACAAGACTGTGCCCTCTTGCAGGATGGTCCAATCAGAACCCTGGATCACCTCTGCCCTGCTGCGCAAGAACAAGAGTCAGTACACAATCACACACACATACACACAATCCCACTGATAAAAACTGTGTAAACTTCTCTCTCCCTTACTTCATAGTATAACCTGAAGTGTGTGTAAATCTACTGTCATGGTAGTCTGTGTGTTGATACTCTTGTTTGTATGTGTGTGAATGTCTTATTGTAGTTGGTCAGTATAGTATGATGATTATTGTTGTTTCTGCCAGTAATTTATAGAGACTGGGTGTGTTTTAGTTAATATGTCATGATGGTGGTGTGTGTATGCCAGTATGATAACATGTTGCAGTGGCGGTGTGTGTGTCAGCATGTGTTGGCTTTGAGTGGTAATGTTGTTTAATGCATGTGTGTGACAGTTTGGCTTTCCATCAACATTGTTTTAGCCTAAACTTGAACGGTCGGAATCCTGGCTGCTCTGGTTTTGAATAGAACGCTCCCTGTCACTCTGACCTGGAGCTATTTTCTCTTTTTTTGGTCAGACAGGTTGGCAGTTGTGGTCAGTCAGTCAGGGACACTGAGCTGAGGGACGGAGTGTCAGGACGCTGTCTGTGCTGAACAGTCAGCGTTTGACCATGATCAGACGCACTTTGTTTGAATACTCCTGCTTTCATTCACAATATAATCTACGACAGTGGTTTCCAACCGGTGGGTCATGATTAAGTACTTTGAAGTGTAGTGAATTTCCAGAACAACTCTTTTATTAGTGGCGCTACTAGGCCTGTCGGGATAATTACGTTATCGACTTATTGTATATGTGGACATGACCTCGATCATTTTTGCTGACCTCGATATTGCCTGTTGTTTTTACATGCGTGTTTGTTTACATAAGAATGTCACCAACATTTTGGCCAACATGATGCCAGAATGAACAGCAGGGTTTTAGGCCGAATGAACAGGAAAAACTCTGCTGAGACGCGTTTTGCTGTCATTTCTGGTCGCGCTGCTTCTGTCCTCTCGTCGTCTGCTCTCTGTGTGGAGTTTCACCGTGGGCGGGCTCAGGCAGCTCCTCCACACACACACACAACTTGCCGACTTTCTCGCTAGGTTTAGCGACTTTTCAGACCATCTTAGCAAATTTATTTCTAAAAAGCGACTAGCTACAAATTTATCGACCTATTCAGACCATCAGAGAAATATATTCATATATTATATTGTAATTCATCCCCATGCATGCTGCTCAGAGTAATCGCAGTCCTCGGTTCTTCTGCCAACAGCGCCGGCTCTCGTCTCTTCACTTGCGCCGTGTGGGGCAGGTAGGTTTGAGCTTCTCCACAGGATCATTGCCTTGCATGTCCATTGACAGTCGAGGTACTTCCATATCTTGGTTTTACTCCCTGAACACAAAAAAGGGGGAAAAAACTCAGTTGCACTAAGATTTTTATTTTGGTTTTTGTTCAGTGAAATATAATTGAAGGTGCAGCACAGTTAGCAAGTCTCCTCACAGTAAGAATGTCCTTGGTTCAGCTCCACAGACAGACAGAATGATTGGATGCAAATAATACTGAATTGCTAAGTTAGCCTGTGTGTGTAGACTGTGACCTGATGTTCAAGGGAAAATTTGGACCTATGTGCTAGCACCCGGGCTCCACTGGACTTAATTGTTACGTAAAGACATGTCAGTGTTGATAGTTTATGTCTGTGTGTTTTGTTTTGTGGGAATGAAGAAACATACCAACAAGAGCAAGAACAACTGGGAAATAATACCAAGTTTATAGGTGTGCTTAATGGTCATCTGTAAATGTTCTTTGCAGTGGCTTACAGATCTGGGTTCAACTTAAATGAGCCGGAGCCTTGCCTTGCCCTCATTTGCCTCAGTGGAAAACAGATCTGTGTTATTTTGACTATTATTATTGAAATGCTTATTAATGTTTAATGAAAGAATGTTTCTAGTAGCTTGTGCATGTCTGATGTCATTCATCAAAAGCTGGTTAGTCTGAGTTAGTGATTCTCAACAACTTACTACTGCTACAACCATGCCGTGCTTGTTCCTGGGCTGCAGAGTTGTTCTGTGACAAAATGCGATGTCTATCACACATGGTAGCATCTGAACATGCATGTGGCAATGCATGTACACATGCACAACTCTTCACATAAATAATTGACAGCAGCTGGAGCACCTTGGCTTAGAGGTTAAGAAGTCAACCATGATCCACAATGTCCCATGTTCAAATCCATCCAGGGACCTCTCTCTTCTTTTTTCTCTCTACTATTGCTATCTAATAAAGGCATGAAGTGCCAAAATAACAATAATAATTATTGACAGCATTCAGTGCTGCATCACTGTGTATGAACTTGGGTTCATTTAGAGATTGAGATCACACATGATCTGAAACCGCAGGTGAATTTGTCTGGTTTTTATGGCACTATGTGTAAATCATCAAATTAAGGTTAGGTTAAGTTTTTAAAACTTTCACATGATTTGTGGACATGAATACAAATTTAAATGCAGGACTCCATAGAGACACATGTCTGTTACATAATGTAATATGATGTGCCAGGGGTTAATTGTTGTAGCCTGAACCACTTTAATATGTAGTGCATTTTTAGTCTAGCTGAACTAGCGCAGCAGTATAAAGTTCCACAAAAAGCAGCAACATGAAAAAAGTTAACGGCATCTCTCTACTACTCTTGTTATTTAGTTGGCTTCAAAACACTTAATGTTCACACAGTTTCTCTTGACTGTCCCTCAATATTACGACATTAGTCCAACATCACCCCAGCCTGTGGGAGTAAGTAACCCCCCTAGCCTATAACGTTAGCTATTACTTTGTTGGCCAAAACATAGCATTAGGTGACATAAGCTGCTTTTCCACCCAAAGTACCAAGAACTTTTATCCCAAAGAAAAAAATTTTAAGGAACTAAAAAGTTCTTGAGCCCATTGTTGTGTGCGTTTCCAACGCAGTCTAAAGACCCGGGAAGATTAGGCACATTACACCATTGGGTTACACTCATCACACAGCTGCTTGTTTTAACTTATTAAACACATCACCTGCAATTCAGCATAAGGACCTTTGCTTATTTTAACCTGTGCACTCGCACCTGTTTTAAATACTGAGCTTACCGCTGTATAATGGTGAAATTGAGAGCCACTACTTCCTCAGAGCGCTGTAAACATTAGAATATGGTAACACAAGCATACGCGTTACGTGCCTTTTTACATATATAGTAGTATATACTTGTTTTCAGATACAAGAACAGCCACTATACACATAATTGGTTACTATTTATTTATCTGCAGAAATATAAATGTGCAAAATAAGTTACTGCGTTTGTGTGCTTCAGCAGGAGACTTGGGATGAGGGCTGCTGTTGGTCGCAGGAGTAAACACACTGGTCTGCAGCCTGCAGTTCACTTTACCCGCCCGTTTCATCTGAAAAACACGCTGAAAAAAATAAACGTGTCTCACTGCGACATTAACAAGATATCATTTTGTACGATCAATTTAGCCAAACCTTGTCTTAAGGAACACCACGATTCTACACCATTAATGTTACCGGTTGGCATTAGCATGTAGCTAACATTAGCTTTTGGCTAGGGTAGCAATAGCATGACAACAGTTAGCTGTTACAGCCCACATGCTGCTTGTTAGATGCTATATGTGATTTACCTTCAACCGACTGGTCATCCGTTTCCGTGGCTTCCACCACGGCTTCCAAGAGCGCAGTAGCTGAGCCACTGTGTGAGAGAAGGCTGGCCTGTGACCCAGCAATGCATCGATCCAGACGGTCAAACCACTGCTGCTCCGCCAGTTGGAGCTCGACCAATCAGAAATGTTCAAGCCCCACCCCGAAAGTCCCGGTACTTCTGAAAAGTACTACCCCAAAGCAGAGACCTTTTGGGGGGTAAATAATGTCCCCGGTACTTAATTTAGACCCTGGTCCCTGCGGTGGAAATGTACTGAGTTCCTCCAAAGGTTCCTAGTCCCTGGGGAAAGTTCCTGCGGTGGAAACGCAGCTAAAGATACTCACTCAATGGTCATCTGCCCTCTCAGCCCTTCTGGTCTTGGTGGTCTTTTCTTGTTTATCTTTGGGATCCTGAAGAATGTCTCCAGCACACCTCTGTCCAAGTGAGGAGTAAAACTTTCATGCACTTTCACTCGGGCTCTTTCGGGTTGGCGTCTGCGACAATATCCAACAAAAACTGCCCATGCTGAAATTCATTGCAGTGGAATGATTTTCTGTTGGCATCGGAGGGCAATTTGAGCAATGCACCACCAGTCGCTGTTTGCTCTCGGTGGCTCAGGTTCTGGCGGGCCCCCGCCGGCCATATCCTCTTGCACGGCTAATGCAGCCTCAGGCTTTCTCTGCTGCATTTCTTTGGCGTATACTCTGGCACAAATAAATACGGCTGAATATCCGAGTCAGCCAAAACATTGTAAAATGTGTCCTCATCCATACTATCCTCTGCACTCATATTTTGGAATGCCATTTTCGCTGTTTGAAATTTCCACGAAATTTATTGCGAAAAAGGTTTTTTACTTGCTTGGGGTGTTTTTTTCCTTTTGTTCATAAAGAGTTTATGTGAAATAAACGTGAGCGTAAATAGTCGATGGAAACGCATTTGTCGAATAAATAATGATGTAATTAATATTACATGTAAGCTGTTTGGTCCGATTACATTGCACAACAATTCTAAACTGGGTTTAAACTTACTGAAATTAAGCAGCAAAGGACTGTCTGTAAATGATCTCCAGCAACTTTCCCCAGAGCTGTCAAACGCACTGCTGCACCCGTAGGGGAGACCCGTTATTGGCACCTCTCTGTCATCTCGCTTTGGAAAGCAAGAAATATGGTCTCATATGAGCTGAAACAAAAGAACCTACTCAATAGCAGTACAGTCTAGACAGCCAAGCTTTTTTTTCAATGCTTTTTTTCCTGACATTGGAACCTTGTGCTCAGGTAGACAGTTTATTTGCCTCAACTTAGCTGATGGAAACGCACCTGTAGGATCCAAAACTTGGCACAGAGTGTAAACCTTAAGTGTTCCTAATGCTGTATCCACACATCTCACATGACTGCTCTTGTAGACTAAAGCAAAAGGATTTATTAATCCACTTTCCCTCATACAAAAATAAACTTGCCAAAAACAATAAAATATTTCAACAGAAAAGGCTGCCGTTTATCTCTGTATATTCCAAAAGTCCACAACACGGTGGGAAAACTGTGCAGTTTCATTCTGCACCTGCAGCTAAAATATATCATTTATCTTTATTTGTGAAATTTTTGAAAGAATTGTATGATCATGTGTGATCCCAAAGTCAACATCTGCTGATCACAGCATTCCTTTTGACACATTTAGGCATTGGGTGGCTGTATCAGACACTGCATGAATTCGTTTAGCTCTCATTTGTCAGATAAAAAGTTCATTCTTTCTGCTGTTTTTTGTTTTGAGCATCATACCACAGAATTTGTGTAATTTGTTTTTATCACTTCAGAAATATTTCAAAATTTAGAGACTATCTAACATGCATCTCTGCACTCTGTGATTTACTTGTTCATCAACTTTAGCCCCTACAGATTGTACAGAGCTCAGCTTGCAGGCCTTTAATTAGAGCTAAGAGGTATAACCACATGACTCTTATTTAAGCGTCTTTAAATTGACTTCTTATATACAACAGAATGAATTTCAACATCTCATTGATTAACTGTAAGGCCTGGTCTGGCTCATTACATATCTTTAATAATCACATTTAAGGGATCCTTACCAAAAATATTAGGGAATGTTATGTGTTTATGTTAAAAACCAAATATTGACTGATATTATGTGATGTTATTTGATTGTCAAAATTTAATCAATTGAATCAACCTTGTATACAGCAGGATGGATTTCAACATTACTTATTGATTAGCTGTAAGGCTTCATGCTCTGGCTCCTTGCTATATTTCAGACCTTTCAACCCCATATGGGCCTGTGCAGAGCTTTTCATCTGTCCAGGATTAAAACTAAGGAGCCCTAGCCTTTGTCTTCAGGGCCCAGAGGCTCTGGATCGGCCTGCCCGGGGAAATAACAACAAAGAGAGTATCTCAATTTGACTTGATTTGTTGATGTTTTACATTTGCTTTACATTGTGGCAGTTTTTAATCTCTTGTGAAGCACTTTGAAGAGTTCTCTATACGTAAAGATATTATCTGTGCTGATTGGTGTTCATATAGCATCATCAACCTCCCATCATCAGTGTCTGATGAACATTTAAATCAATACAACGGTCTACACAGGCCGTGTAACGCCTTGCGTTTTACTCACATTTACGCTTGAAGTCCATTTCTTCCATTTTATGAGCCATTGACTTCTTTGTTGGGGGTTTAAAATTTAGTTTAAGAGCACTAACTTCCTGTGGGCTGAGAGCAAGATACACTTTAAAAACCTTTTTATACTTATCAGTTTTAGTATTGGCAGAGTCTGGTCCGTGAATGTCTTGTTCCAGTAGCCAATTTCTCATCAGGTTGCCCTGGTTCCCCAACACCTGACGCGGACCTTGTTGACCCAGGCGACGTCCGAGCCGATATGACTCTTATTTTTGCAGTTTCACTCATGCCAAAGTCAGTGGCGTTAACCACTGAGCTATCCAGGAGCCCCATATCCACCACCCAGAGACTATACATTAAGCGGAACGAGGAAGGTCAAGGACTAGTGAGTGTCAGAACCACTGTCCAAGATAAAACAACAAAGAACCAGGAGTACATCAGGAAGATAGCCCTCAATGATGAATGGCTAAGCGAATACCTCAGTCAGCAGAAACCTGAGGAGGATGAGGATGATGAGGAGGATGAACCGTCATGGAGAGACAAGCCCCTACACGGCATGAATCACCGACAGATAGAGGAAGTGGCTGGATATCAAGAAATCCTATTAGTTGCTGGAAAAGGCTGGACTAAAGGACAGCACAGAAGCACTTTATTTATTTATATATATATATATCTATCTAATTGAATGCTCTGGCTCTACACTAATACAGTTGAAGTTCACACACCGAAGGCACAGCCCTCAGGAGCAATTTGGGGTTCAGTGTCTTGCCCAAGGACACTTCGACATGTGGGCTGGGGGAAGCCGGGATTGAACCGCCGCCCTTCCGATTGGTGGACGACCCGCTCTACCACTAAGCTGCAGTCACAGTTTATGAAACCAGGATATGATGTTTACATGTGCAACACATAACCCGGATACTCCAAAAACCCTATCATAACCAGGATACTCAAGTGCATGTAAATGCACTCTCTGAGATAGAAATTACTGCAAATTAACAAGTTGATTGTAAAAACCTGATGTCATGCTGAGCATTTACCTGGGATCACAACAGTGGGCAGAAGGATTCTCAAAAGAAAAACTTTGTGTAGGTGGCTTGTGGTAGTGTTAGTCGTATGCAGTGTCTAACCAAGTGTAGCTTACAGGTAGGAATGCTAGTCGTTGCTGCCCTCAGGAGCGGGGTGGTCGGGAGTGTTAATAGTGATAATGGGTACAATGATACATATAATTTGACAGGTGTCACTAAAATAATATAGCTATGTTTGCATTAATAAGAGAAGTAATGCAGACAAAGTAACACACAAGTTACTTTCCATAGTAACTAATTACTTTTATATTCAGTAATTTGAAAAAAGTTTTTGGTAAACTTTTGAGAGAACTAACTGTAACTACTAAATTTCAGTAACTTGCAACACAACACTGGTCTTGTGTGATTTAGGTGAGAACTTAAGCATATTATATATGTATAATATTATACAATAATTTTCTTATATTACTCATTTGATATGTGTGTTGTGGATTAAAGGCTATATTCTTTCAACCTCTCACAGTGTGTGTGACATGTTATTGTGTAATAATTCTGTCCGTTGTGACTGTGCAGAGACCAGGCATGTTGTGTTAGGATCAGATTGGCTGATGTTTTCAGATAATACATTTCTTTGGAAGTTTATATGTTGTCCATATGTTGTCCTCAGTATGCTTCCAAACTCAAGCATGCTCTTTGCAGCTCACTAACAGTCATTTTTAAACATACACACACACTATGGTTAGAATCATCTTGACAACTTCTTTGAAATAATGCGTTTGGTTTGTGTTGCTGTATTAACTAGTTACAGTTGTGGTCAAAAGTTTACATACACTTGTAAAGAACATGTATGTCATGGCAGTTTGAGTTTCCAATAATTACTACAAGTCTTAATTTTCTGTGATGGAATCATTGGAGCACATACTTCTTTGTCACAAAAAACATGAAATTTGCTTCATTTCTGACTTTATTATAGGTGTTCTGAAAATGTGACCAAAACTACTCGGTCAAAAATATACATACAGGAACTTCAACGATCGAAAGTTGTATCAATCAAATTTGCTTTGTGACATGACCTCTTTAACTTCTCATGAGTGCTTCTGATTGTCTACAGCTGGTGACTTGTCTGAGTCCATTTTCAAAACTGAGTGTTACTGGACCCGTCATGTTAGTGGGTGTGGCACAAAGCCCAAAGTAGCTTTAGTGTCATATTTTTTTTTAAATATGTCTGGAGAGGATCTGTAAAAGATTTGTTTAGGGTTTAAACCAGGGATTAAGTATTTCAGTCCAGTCCATGTAGTTTTTATACCTTACTTTTCATGGACTTATGGTAATTTCATGGTAATCACGAGTTTAGCAAATAATGCAACATCTGAATGCTTCATTTTGTATTTCTGAAGGAATAGCAACCTCTGAGTTAAATCAGTCTTGACTACAGTTGTGTTTAAACAGATTTGTGTGTACACACTGGTAGTAAAGAGATCCTTCTTCAAGGCAGTGTTGTACAGCTGTTGGTTGACTCTGATGGACTGGTACAAACATAGTTGGCTCAGTATTTTTGTCATCAACTAGCAACTTGTGAGCAGGAAGCAGTTTCTGACTGTACTGTATGTTGCTGTGCTGTCTGGAGTGACTCCTCACTCTTACCCTAAATATTGTTGCATCATTGTGTATCATTTTATCTTACTGAGAAATACTGAGCAGACAGGATGGAAGATAGGCGTGAAGGGATAGAGGGATGTATGGATGATGGATGGATAAATAGAAGAGAGAATCAGATTCAGAGGTAGAGAGGTTTCAGAAAACAGGAAGGATGATGAAGGAAAGGGGGAGGAGAGAGCGGCTGGTAGGGTGGGTTGGGTTGCTAGGGGAGAGTATGTCAGACTGCTGCTGCTGAGAGCCAGGCCTGCTATTGGAAGCTACTTGCTTAGCAGGAGAGAGGCGGAAGAGGAGAGAGAGAAGTAACTAATGAGTATTGTAGGCTGGTTGCTGAGACAGCACTGG
Organism: Siniperca scherzeri; assembly: GCA_027580175.1. Classification (NCBI taxonomy): domain Eukaryota; kingdom Metazoa; phylum Chordata; class Actinopteri; order Centrarchiformes; family Sinipercidae; genus Siniperca; species Siniperca scherzeri. Next base: position 31,072,640 of record CM050856.1, read on the forward strand.
GTTTATTTATAGAGTGCTGGCCAGCCAGCCCTTAGATACCAACAGCGAATCAGCTGACAGAGAAAGAGGGTGCCGCGACCAATGGCAGCAAAAGAAGGGGGATGCCAGATTGAGGAAGTGCTGTGAGTGCCTCTCAGTCTCTTAAAGAGACAGTGCAGGTTTCTCAGTACTAGGCAGATATTTTCTCTCTCCAGCAGTGTCATATCTTTAAGCAGGCCAGGACCCAGAGCACCACAACAGTCCCAGACAGCGATTGGATTACTTTCTTTAGCTTATCACACAACAGAACACAAGTACACACATGCAGTTCAACACAGAGGTTCAAAGCTGCTGAATGGTTTTTAAGTTCACAAATAGAGCCTCATTTAGCCACAGAGCTCTATTTACAATCTTAGGGAGCCATTTGGAAACAAGATGTTGAGTACTGTATATGGTAGATAATAGTGGTCAGGGACCTATAATTACTACATGTTCACAGAGAATGTCTGCTCTGAATTATGTTATAGTGATCATTTTGCAGCTCTTTTACTTTGACTGGTATCGAGAGCGGTAGTACTGTATAGCCTGCTTTAGCTGCTCTGACCTGCAATATTGTCAATCCATGCCGGACTCCTCCATCTACCAAGCTGTGTCTTGTACTAAACTGATTGGTGCAACACCAATGGTTGTGCAAGTGAATAGAGAGAAAACAGCATTTAAAAAGTCTGGCCGTGTTCAGCTCTCAGTACTCCTATTGTACTCCTCCTACTCCTATTGCTACTGCTAATGTAAACTGTATTTCCTGCTGCTGCTTCACAATAAAAGCTTAAGACATACATAAGTATATATAGATATAGATTTTATACTGTAATTACATTTCTGCCATTAGCTGGTTGGTGACATTTGCTACTTATTTACATAAGTAGGTCCAAATGTTTTTCACAACATGGATTCTTGTTGATATTGCATTTACACAAACCACATTATTCTTGGTGGGTAAGAAAATTAAATTTGATGTTTTGTCACATGCATTGCTTTAAACAGCCAAACAGTATTTCTCATTTCTCTCTTTATGCCGTAGCTTTCTTTTATTGCTGCTACCTCTTCTATTATGGAAAACTCATTCTTGACTAAAACTGGAGCATTAGATTAATTTAATTGAGAGTGATACCGATGTCAACAGTGATTAATTTGCATGTGCACATTTTGGGGTTCTCTTCCATGTGGATTTGTGTGTACGAGGGAGGAAGAAGCAGAGTGATATTCCACAACTTTTTCTTCTTAACTTTGTCTGGTCTGCCCTGATCAGGAGAAGACTGGCTTTTTTGAAAACTTTCTCTGCAGAAGCTATCAGTGAGTCCACAGATGAAGGCCATATGCTGGTGACACAAACTCCAAAAGGTCCAGATCCACAGGCTGTTTGGGTACGACATGTAAGAGGCAGGCATGTAACCCCTCTACCAGTTTTCTGTGTGGCAGTACCTAAAGCTCAAGAACACAAGAAGCTCAACACTGTGTATGGCAACTGATGGGTTTAAGCTGAGAAAAACTGTGAGCTTGTTTGGATGTGTTGGTACATTGGCTACAAATGATGAGATCAGTTTTCCTTAATGAACATGTATGATAGTGGCATTCTACACAATATATATTATAGAACAGTCTATATTACAAGACTGTTATGTCACACAGCAGTCTGTGTTATCAGAATGATTGAACCATTCAAACAAACTATTTGACAGCAAGTTAGTGCACCTGTTGATATTTTCAAAATCTTTCACATAGCTGATACAAATTTAAATGGACAGTGTCTTTTTCTCTTTGCATTATGAGCTGCCTTATTTTTAAGCACATTTATAAATACTGGTATTACATCTTGTTGTTGATATTTCCCACCTGGCAGAACAGCGACACCACACTTTAAATCACTTTTACAGTATTCCACTGGTTGCTCATTCTGAGAGAGCCCATCAAATACCAAGAACAGCGACCTTCATCACTCCTCTCAGTCCAGCAGCTGAATTGGAGGAAGAGACGTGATCAGCAGCTGACCCACTCCCAGTCCATTATAAATCAGACCACCATTAATTATGCAGTAAGCTGTGTTCTAACCAAGCAGCAAACTCCGGGGCTGAAAAATGAAGCCAGCGTGGAAGTGCCAAAAACTGCAGTTCCTCGAATAGCTACTTGAGGCTGGCTCCAAAAGCGAGTCAGTCCCCATAGAGCCCCATGTTAAAATGCCCAACTTTACAGCAGAAATAAACATGTTTACAGCCTGGTACAAAAAACGTCCATGACAACTGTGAGGGGGGTGAATTTTTTAATAACTCACCCATTTAAATTATATTAAGGCTTAAAGTTCCAGATAATTAAGGATGTGGTCGCTTTGAGTGACAGGTGGGGGCTCTCTCAGATGGCTAGCCGTTAGGTAGTCCATCAACCAGACTTAATTCGTCCCGCCCCAGCTCTACCTCTTTGCCCATTTTTTGATTAGCTGGAGTCGGGGACTGCCAAGATGGCAACGGCCGCCAGGATCCGCCCACTTTAAGCTTCACAACAGCTCTTCAGAAATCTATGGGTGACGTCATGGACACTACGTCCATGTTTTATACAGTCTATGGTTCTAACCCACACGTCACTTTTTGGTAGCTAGCTCACTTGCTATGTGAGGTTGCAGTAGGTGGTAAGCCTAGCTGACAAGACTTAAGCTGAGACATTTGAAAGATAATTTGACCAGAATAATGAACCATAACATTTGTTTACATTGAAAGGTCAAAGACCAAGTGATGCTGCACACTGATTGGTTATTAAAAACACTTCCTCTGATTGACTATAGGAAATATCTATTTGGTGGAGGTGCGGATTTTTTCCACTTCCCACAGAAAGATGCAGAAATGCTGTGTGTCTATGGTTTTAAATCTACAGGATGGCCCATATCACAGCCGATTTAGTATGCTGAACATTTTTTTTTTCTCCACTAGCAAAACACCACAGGCTGACAAGGCCAAGTGTTCACAGCATACAAACAGCATGCACACAGCATTTGAGGCAGAAATGCAAAAAATGCATAACTTTGAGGATGAACTGGATTCATACATGAGTCTGACAGTCTGTTTTTATCAGTAATGTCTTTAACATGAACGGTCTGAACCTATAGACTGTGAGGCTCCTGAAGGATCACACAGGACTGAAGCAGACTCTTACCTGCTGGAGTTTGGAGGTAGAAAAATGGTTTGCTATCAACCGATCTAACATTGTAAAAGCAGTCTCCCTTCATAACTGGACAGGGCCTCCGTGTTTTTGGGGCACATGCTACAAGTGAGCTGTGTATTTGTTACAATTTTTATGATTTTTTTAAACACACACTGGGAAAACAAAATCAAATGTGTTCTAAAGAGTAGACTACAGATTTAGTAAATTATTCTTGAATTTAGCATTTCATGCAGTTGCTTATGAGCTGACTTAAAAAAAAAAAAGCAATGTGTCCTTTATCAGTAGCTAATAATAATAACAGGAACATTTTATATAAGATTAATTTGCGGATTTGTGAATTTAACTGATGTCATTGTACCTAACGCCCAACCAATACTTCAGCATGATATTATCAGCCGTTTTAAGGTTATCAGAGATATATCATTATTGTATCAGTAACATATATGTTGGCTGATAAATAATAGAAATGTCAAAGTTATGTTTGAGGTCGTTTTTCTCCATTACATAGTTTGTCCACCTGGGAGCACTGAAGTTTATTTTTACACTGTAAAACAACCTGCTCAGTGCACATCTTCCATATCATATCACAGTTCTTTAATGACCAAATTTAAGGCATCCTTATCAGACTTGTTTATGTTATGTGTTAATATTAAAAAATGAATATAGGATATTAAGATGTTTTACACTCAGATATTAATATATTAATATAAAAATCCAATATCAGTTGGGCTCTAGCTTGAAATAACTTTCCTGCAGTTCTGGATGTCACAGTTTGCAACATTTTTATATAAATTGCAGAAATGTGCAAATCTGAGAGTGATGTGTTTAAAATGTTTGCTGTGTTTTCTGTCCCATTTCTTCACTTGGATATCAGGGTTTTTCCTGGCTCAGAATGGGCCTTTGGGGGGGGGGGACTACGCAAGACAGTAAGCATAATCGGTGCCGCGTGCAGTAAAGGCAATGAGTCTGTGTTACCTTATTTGACAGAAATCTATGCATTCTCTTGTTATTTCTAACCATTTGATAAACAAAAATATCTATTACCAGCTGTAATGGAATATAACACAATATACAGTGAAGAGAGAGCCTCAGAAAGTAATTTGACATTGATTTTTATGCTCTTCACTCTCTAGCATGACACCAAAAACCAACTTGCACTTGAAATACTGGCACTGTAAAGACTGCCTTGTGTGCAGATCCCAGACTAAAATATGACCGCAGCTTACAGCATTATTTGTATTCATGTGGAGCAGCTCTCAACAGACCTGCCCAAAGCATGTTCAGTGTTATTACTGCTGTGCCTATGTGTAACACCGCAATTACATCGTATTTAACAAAAACAAAGCAGCTTTGGGCTTCGTCGCAACAGGCATTTTAAATGACTGCAACATGGAATTAAATATAAACCTAGGTAGCATTAATATTGTTGCAAACTGCGTCAGATGAGCTGAGTAGGGTATCTCTGCAGACCGGAGACTTTGAATAGGCGTGGTAACTGTCAATCATTTTTTTAATTTGGCCAATCAGAGGCTTCCACAATCCACTATCAATCAAAAACGAATTTCACCAATGCGCCGCCTGAACCAGTTGTCAATCAGTTTTTAATTCAGCTAATCATCTTTCTCATAGCAGAAGGGGGAGGTTCGACACGAAGAAGCAAAGTTACCTCATTTCTCAATGTCTCGATCCGAAGTTTTCAGCTCTAGTCAAAGGATCAAAGTATCAACAGACAGCAACGTTTTACAAGTGGAACAAGATAACTTTTGATCATAACATAATATAGTAACCTTAACCACTGCTCATTATAGAAATCACACATTGCAAGTTTTGTTGGAAAGCTAGACGCTGGCGGCTAATGAGCTATCACAGGCTGTATGCAGTAAACTGTAAGCTAATGTTAGCTAACTCGCTAACCTCTATGGGAAATTACAGTAGTAAGCTAACAGTCTAGTGGAAACTGGAAGTGCTGTAGTGCCCTTGCCTTACTAAAGTCAGAACAAACTTTTAAATTAGGCCTTGTAGATCTAATATAATAAAGCTACAAACTATAATGTCATCCAGGCCTCACTAGCAGGCTACACAGAATGTATGTAGGCTTAGCTGTAATATTTTGGCTTGTCATGTTTGTCAGTGGTTGTAAATGTGCATAAAAACGTCTCCATATTCGGCCGTCCAGACTACAGCGTAACCCCGGCGTTTTCAAACTAATACGGGGTCACGTAGTTCATTACAAGCTAAAGTAAACTATATTGTGCATATAATATAGTGCAAATTATTATCAGTAGAATAAATAACAAACTAAAATGAAGATATTAAAATATACAGTCTGAAGTCGGGACTGTTTGGTTTTAAATAATAAACACTATTTTTAAAGAGCAGCTGAATAAACAGTCTATAGGCCTATTTAAATTGTGCCTATATATTGCAAATTAGTATTAAAAGGAATACATTTAACTTAAGATAAATTAAAATACACACAATAGTCATGAAAAAAAATTACTCTGCTCAAGCCCGAACTACATATTGATAGCTGGGCATGCAGGGAATGTCTTCCCTTGTGGGAAACATGGATTGACATGATTTAGAGGTCGAGGCTATACTCCAAAATGTATGAAATATTTGGCCTAAAGTAAATAATGTTATTTATATAGCGGCTGTGGATGAGAGGGGAGTTGACTAAACTATTATTTAAGTTTATGTTCTGCTTATTCAACAGTTGTTTGATTAATTGCTATTACACACATTCGGAGAGGATTTGAAACAGAACAGCAGTAGCCCTGTTGTACCAAAGATAAAGGCAAAGAAACAGATAAGAATGCTGGGGTTTCCCTCTCTAATCATTTCTCTCTCTTCCCAGGTGTAAGCAGCTCAGGATGTCCGCCCACCTCCTCCTCCTCCTCCTCCTCCTCCTCCTCCTCCTCCTCCACTGCCCAGGGCTTCTCCCTCGCTGAGCCAGCCATGACCAGCCAGCACACACATACACACCCCTCCTTCAGCTCCATCCACTCCATGGCCGAGCAGCAGCAGGTACAACAGATCTGCCATACATGCCTTTGGCACAGGAACTGATTTATAGTTCACCTGTTTCACCTGTTGATTGTCATAGCCGCACTGCAACACCAGAGGGATGTGTTTACATTCTTTCATTCATTTTCTGATATAAATTAAAACAATGGTGTTTGCCTTGTCAAGCTACTGAAAGTGAAACTTCTGCCATGAGATCATTAATAAGAAAAAGTAATATTGTTTACATTCTTGCATTCACTGTGATAAAGAGTGATGATTGCAGTGAGCAGAAGGTTTGCAGAGGAGATAGCTTTGCTAGATCACAATATGTTTAGTGTTACTGAAAAGGAGTAGATTACTGAGCCCTTGTTCAACATGCCTGAAGTTATTTTCACTATCAGCAATCTCTAACAATATCAGAAACTTCTAGGGGAAAACACAAGCAGCCAAGCTAACCAATTGCAGTCCTTAAGTTCTCCACATAATATCTCTGTAGCCACTGTATCCTGTGTGCCACTGTGCGAGCTCTCGAGAGCGGCAGCCACCCTCCCTCTCCTTGCCGCTATCGCTGCCACTGACCTTGGCGGCACGGCTGCTGTTGTGTTTACATTGAAAACAGGGAGGTGGTGGCAACCGCTTGCTGTCTGAAAGCGCTGTTACACATAGACACACGTGTACGTATGCACACAGAAATTTCTTGACCTTTTGCTATGTTTTTGGTTTTCGAAACCCAAAAATAGACCCGACCCTCCAAACTATTTAAATGCTGAATATCTCTCTTACTAGAGCCCCATGCACACCACTTCAACATGTGGAGAAATCTAAAGCTTGACAGACCTGCCGTGTCTAGTTATGGTTGCTAAGCTATGATTGGACAATCGCAGTTCGCAGGAGGGGTTTAGTGAATGATCAAATCATTCTTTTTTTATTCAAAGATAATTTTTTTGGCATTTCTGATCTATTAGATAGTCACAGTGGAGAAAGACAGGAGAGAGAGAGGGAATGAAATGCAGCAAAGGGCCCGGGCCAGATTCAAACCCGGGCCGTTGCGATAAAGACACAGCCTTGATACATGGTACGTGCTCTACCAGGTGAGCTACCGGGGCACCCCTTAATTCATTCTTACACATTGCCCAAACAGCCCCTGACAGGTTTTAGTCTTTCTCTGAAAACCATAGCAATTAACAGCCAATAACCTTTCAGCTTGACATTAACATGGTTAGCAATGGTCTTGTCAGCGTGACATTTCATGAGTCAGTACACTGAGGGAATGTGGACACCTGTGTAAAATGTGTGAATTGGCTATCACTTACATTGCATATTCTCTAGGAAATGCACTTTATTGTTTTGTTTTGTTAAACACACTTAAGAATCAGCACTGTACATGCTATAGAAAAGTTCAGTGCAGTGATTGCTCAGCCAGGAATATATTGACAAGAGTTGCAAGGAGCACTTTGAGGAATACCTGAAAATGATTGTCCTGCCTCCTAGACAAGGGGTACATCTGGAACAGCCAAAGTGTTTTGGATTTGTTCTTAAATGCCTGAGTCAGAGGTGTGTCTATTCTATCGAGGAATCACACTGCTACCTGGGAAAGCTCATGCCATGTTCCAGGAAAGAGGCCTGTAGCACTTCAGGTTCAGGAAGAACAAGGCCAATTTTCTTCTGTGTGCAGAGTACCTGCAGAGCAACGTTTTATCCTCTCAAAAATAATCCAGGGGTCATGGGAATACACTAATCCTATTAATATGTGATCTGTGGATCTGGAAAAGGCTAATGACCGTGTTCCCCCAGGAATTCTATGGGAGCTACTGCAAGAGTACTGTGCAAGGGTTGTGTTGACATGCATTCTGAATATGCAGAGCAAGAGCTGTTTGGGTTGAGTCAAGAATAACATTTGACCCCAACAACATCTTGCTAACTCTTATGTTTGTGATACACTGCACAGTATGTATGGCCAGGACTGGAGGTGCAGCTGAGGTGTGGAGAGCATTCAGGTGGGTGACATAAGGGTCGCCTGTCTGCTATTTGTGGAAGATATCTGTGCCTTCATCAGACTAACTTAAGAGGAGCAGCACCTCTGAAGTCTAAAACCACAACACTCTAAGAGAAAGGTGTATTGTTGGTGAGGGAGGGCAGCTGACTCAGATGCAGGACTTTAGATATCTAGTCTTATTCACAACTAAAAGGATCATGATGTTCACCATGGGTTAGTGAAATAGGCTGCAGTGATGCAGTCTCTGTATTGGACTGTGGTGGTGGTGAAGATAAAGTTGTACTATATTGTAAAGCTCTCTTTTACCTGTTCGCCTCTGCTCATAAGATCTGGGCAGTGACCAAGAGAATAAGATGATGGCTAAACCTGGCCTACATGACGTTTTTGTGCAGGTAGCTGCAGGTAAGCTCACTGTGCATGAAAGAGTGAGGAGCAGCTGCTCCTTCACACTCCAAGGAGCAGATTAAGATGGTTCAGGCAACCAGATCTGACAAACACTGCCAAGCTAACTTATGTGAGCAAGGAATGTGAGGCCTTGTTTCCATTCGGTGAAGTTGGCCATCAACACCTGATGACACAAGTCAGCATCCTCACTGTGGCCCAGGACAGACTTGTTCTTTTCTTGTCCTGAAATCCTCCTCCACATCCTTTAGTGTAAACCACCAAGACATGCAGCACATGAATGTCAGGCAGCAGTTTAATATGAAAAGGGATACAGTAAAAGCTCTGATATATCTTGTTGCTTCAAATAGCCAAACCATTAAAAAAGGGACACCACACTAATAAATTACTCTGAGATATTACAACAATTGTGTGAAATGTGAAGGACACGTTTTATGTCCTTAATGAAAAAACAGTGTTTAAGTTACACCCTTTAATTTAACTTGACAGTAATCATGCCATGCCATGTCATAATTTTGGAAAAAAAGGGGGACAAAATTATGACTAATTGAAGTTTTTTGTTCACCTTCACAGTGTACTGTGTCTGTTATTATTGATGCAGATGCACAGATATCTACATGTATGGTCATGTAATGTAAAATATCTTTTTTGGGGGGGGGGGGCTGAAAGGACATGCAATGTCATTGATTGCTGATTTAGTAATTAGCCAATGTAATGTATGCCAGTATAATGTAGTATCTGACTTACATGTGGAGGGGTATTAGTTGTATCGATTTTAATTTGGCACAAACTCTGGTGGTGCAAAGGTGAACTGTATGATGTGAGTTTGAATTGATACACAGAATGCACACAGTGTTTTCAGTAAAAAAAAAAAGTAAATATTAAAAATCTTTTTAAAACATATAAACATGCATGTCTGTGGTAAGGTAGTGGTGTTGGAGGTTTTGTCTCACACAACCACACTCCACCTTCTCATTTCTAGATTATGTGCTAATTCAAATTTGAGACATGTATTAAGTGTTGCTGTTCTCTTCTCTGTAGGTGCTGTCTGATATGACCATACTCCAGCGGAGGATCCCCCCCAGTTTCAGAGACCCTGCCAGCGCCCCACTGAGGAAACTCTCTGTTGACCTCATCAAAACTTACAAGCACATCAATGAGGTATGATACATGAGACAGGCCATAGCACACACACACACATGCGCACACACACCTATATATGTGTTTGTTTTTTGGGTCATTCTGAATTTGATAGGGGCACAGACAAAACAGTTTACAATAGATCCAAATGATTGAATGGCACAAGCAGATGTCTTTTTTTCATTACTGGCCCTTGACAATGGAACAAAGTGCACAATTGGTGGTTTTATGGCCCCAGGCAGTCCCCCAAAGTATATACATATGGACGTTTTCATACTTCTGGCTAAAAATACAGTATTTGATTGATGTTATACCAGATTTCAGGGGCTCTAAAATAAACAGAATCCGATATATGGCAAGTCTGGCAAGCCAAGGTTGCAATTTGTTGACTTTTTGAGATGCCGAAATGGCGATGTGGACTCATTACTAGGACCATGAAAATTTGTGTCTACATGTGGGCATTTTGTGTTCCTTCCATGTTGTCTTCATGTTTAAATTTAACAAGATATGAGGCTTATTATGCCCAATCAACTACCCATGCATATTTTGAGCATTAAAAAAATTAACTGGGACCTCTCTGGTACTGATTATTAGCGTCAGATGTGATTGATTAGGGTTGTTCTCCAGGGGCCGGTTGCACCAACTGGTCTTTACTAAGCCTAGTCCTAACTGCTAACTCGGTCTTTGTTAAGACCAGTCTTTAGAGTGGAAGCCTAGTCTTAATTACACCCAATATTAGCAATGCACATCCATGTGAATGCCCACGTGACTATGGCTATTGCCTAGCAGCATGCGTTGCTAGGATACATTGTTAACAATCTCCCGCTGTCTAGTAGCGGAGCACCACCAATGAAACGGAGGGGATAGGACAATCTTCAGCAAATGCTGCTTGAGAAGGAAATCCTCAGAGTGGAGACTGAAACCAAAACATTACAGACGGAGCAGATAAAGTTGGAGTGGGGAAAACAGATAATAGCTCTAGAAATACAGTTGCTCCAACAACAACTAAGTAGGCCTTCCTCTCGTATTTTTGAAGAGGAGAAGCGGTCATATGTGGTTTTGAATTAAATCAACATGATAATAATAATAACAATAATAATCAGCCACAACCTGTAAACAATAAAATATTTATTTACAAACATTGCTGTCCATTTGTCATTTGTTTTCTTTAAATGTCCTTTATATTTCGTTTACAATGATATTTAGCTGGGAATTATTTTGAACTGAAGCAGTATCCTACATTGGAAATAGTTCAACAGCAATGAGCTGATTAAGATGTTTTGAAACAGTCTGTCTGAACTTATAACGCATTAACAATGTGTGCACGGACTAGTCGTCCACAGACGTCCTCATGCACTGCAGGGACCACAGGGTGCACATCTTCCTGCACCGGCTGATGGTGTTGCCTGGGAGGGGGTCCTCTTAGTGACACAGATGTTGTGGAGGACAGTACACGCTGCTATTACGGTGCAGACTTGTTCAGGTGCGTCCACATCTCCCCGTGAAGGCAGTGAAACCTAGAAAATATAGCTAATGATTACGGTGCTGTCAGGCCCTATTTCTCACTAAGTGGCGAGTTTGTTTGTTTGTTTCTTTATTTAGTCTATTTTTCTTTAAGATATGCGCCAATTTTAGGACTTTAATTCATTCACTTTTTTTATTTACTTTATCCGTAACCTTCTTTTTCACTCGATTGAATGACGTTTATTTTTCAACGTTATTTAGCTTTATCCTACATTTTCCAAATTATGTAGACTATGTATCTCTATGTTTACACATTTATTCAGTCATTCAGCATACAATTGCCGACAGTTTTAGGCATGAAATGAATAATACAGAATAAAGACAGCATAAAGACAGTTATTGAAGTTTAAGTGGGAGTAATGAAAGAAATAGGCTAATTATAGTTTCTGTGCAAGGAAATTCTTTGTAAGATATGCACATTGTGTAGTTTACCTGCACTCGAGGACTCCGATGCATCGCTCAACAAGTGACCTAAGGGTGGCGTGAATGGATGGTTCATTCTTCCAGCTTCGAAGTCCTGGTATAACACACTGGTATAACAGACTCTCCCAGAGGATAGCTTAAGACCAGGCGTAAGCCCTGTTGGTGCATCCAGCCCCAGGAGCAGGGTTGGAGACATCTGAATAAGATTATGTCATTGGATAAGTGAGATCCATCAGATGATATCTGTTGGGTGCCAACTGTACATGTTCTGTCCACCATCCCAGCTCCAGCTACCATTGGGAGCCACCAGAGACATTTAGGTGGCTTTTGAGCACTTCCTTTAAATAAGTGAATGTACAATCGATTGAGGATCACCTTTTGCGTCACTGATTTCCTTTGTTACTTGTAAAACAGCATTAATCTCCACCTCACTTGCCATATTATTACAGCACCATGATGTGTTTAATTAAACATTAAGTTTATTGTGAGTTATCATTTCAGTTTCTGTCTTCATTGCTCAATACAGGTCTATGCGTGACCTGTATTAAATTAAATAAATTTAAACATGAAGACAACATGGAAGGAACTTGTTACTTTGCACACAAAGTTCCCACATTTTTTGGTCTCAAATAGCATAAACATAAAAAACAAAATCTAATATGTAAACCAAAACCTCTATTTGATTTGACACAGAATGACCCTCTTGACCTTTTTATGTTTTAATTACTTTTTCACCATGTGTGATGTTTTATGATCCTGAAATCAAGCCAAATGTGAGATAAAGCATTGTTAGCATTGTTGTTTCTTGGCTGTCAGTGGAACAGCCACCAAGGGTTAATCGTGTTGGTGTTTGCTGTTAGGGGATGGAAGCAGGGGTGTGGAGACGCTGCAGAAAGTAAATCCTACTCATTATCAGTGTTTGTCTTCCTGAAGAATTTAGGTTTGGCTCAGCACTGTCAACTGAATTAAAATATACTTAAAAACAAGTATATTTTAAATTAAGTATAACTAAAACTGCTGTTAAACTGCATTTCAACACAGATGTCTTGGCTTATAATCTTGGAAATGATTGGCTTAAAGGGAAAATTCACCCTGTAACAGGATTTACTTCATGTTTCTGTTATTTTGGACAGTAAAATTTAACACTCATATTAATTGACCGCCTTCTGAATAAGTTTGAAATCAGAGCAACATGTGGTGAATTAATATCAGGTGGCACTTGTTGGAGTTGGTCCATTAAAGCGATTTTAAAAGAGAGTGATATCACTGCAGGTCAGCTACAACAAGTACATGACCTAGTAGTACAACAAGTTTTTGTTAGTACTGTCTGTTATCTATATTTTTAAGTAAATAAAAGATTGCATTTAGTTTAAAAAAAAAGTGTGATTATTGTTTTTGATTTTGTTAGTAACATCCAGCCCATAAATCAAAGAACCTGAGTTCTAACAAAGTCAGAGATGATTAGGAAAATGATTAGCGCTGATCTTGAGCCCCACTCTGTGATTCAGTCCCCAAGTTGTATGAGCAGAGCAAGCAGAGTTGGTCCAGACCTTGAGCAGCAGAGGTTTGTGTGAGGCGACTACTGAGACATTTGAGAGTCGACATTTCAGAGTCGCCTTATGTTCACATAGGTGGCCAGTTATGGCACCACGGACTAACAGCTGTAGTGATCACAGGTGTGTCAGACAGTGAACTTCTCACAACATCTGTGAATGTCTGGAGGCTCAGCTAAGGGAGTTTATGGAAGCAGATGTGACATATTTTTAAAGAGTAATTTACATCTAAATTGAAAACCCTATACTCTATACAGGGGGTGGAATGCTGACCCGGTCAGTCTGTCTCGATGTACTGTAACTACCATAGGCTCCAAGCACCTGCTGTAAAACTCTGAGAAGGACAAAATAATGAAATAACGATAGTTACTGGTAAACGGATGATTTGGGGTTTGTTCTTTAGAAGTAACTAAGCTGTTTTTTCATCCACAGGTGTACTATACTAAGAAGAAGCGGCGGGCCCAGCAGGTCCCTCCAGAGGACAGCAGCACCAAGAAGGAGAGAAAAGTCTACAACGATGGCTATGACGACGACAACTACGACTACATTGTCAAAAATGGAGAAAAGTGGCTGGACCGCTATGAGATAGACTCGCTGATCGGGAAGGGCTCCTTCGGACAGGTGAGGTTGAAGGAAACTTCAGTATGAAAACTGAAGCCACATTTATTGCTAGTTTATAAAATGTTCCTCACAGACGATCATGGCTCCTTAGAAACACCAACAGTTTGAGCTGTCTTCACCACTGGAATATCAAGAACCAACCTTCTTCTTTCTTTTCTTCTTCAAGTGTAACATGTTCTCCTTATAAATAATGTCTAAACTGATCAATAGAGAAAACCAAGCATGCTTGCAAAAATTAGACCAAATTGCAGTTCATTTGTTTGATGTCAAATTAACATTCTGACAGCATGGGACATCAGGCTCCAAGTCTTTCCCTGCCTAATGAAGAAAATGAAAAATACTAATACATATGTGTCTATCATGGCATGTGATGGCAAAGTGTGTTGATGTCTGTCTACAGGTGGTGAAGGCCTACGACCACCATGAGCAGGAATGGGTTGCCATTAAGATCATTAAGAACAAAAAGGCATTTCTAAATCAGGCACAGATTGAACTACGCCTGCTGGAGCTCATGAACAAGCATGACACTGAGATGAAATATTACATAGGTAAGATGGACAACACAAACACACACATTATAGTGAGGTGGGAGAGTACAGGGGTCAGATATAACACATGTACAACCTCACAGACGTGGCTCTGTTTACACTACACTAGTTGTCTGCATACACAGACGTGTTCATACAGGCTTGTTGGCACACACAGCCTGTGCGGCCCTTCATAAACATGGGCAGGTGGTGGTCAGATTGATCAAATTAGAGCTGCCAGTCAGAATGGAATTTTAGGGATGTATTAAAAAAAAATAAAAAACCAAACAGAGAGGGATCCAAAGTATTCACGGTGTCAGATCTGTATTGTACAGATGCACTTCAGTTTCTATAAAGTCAGTTTTTTCCCTCTTTTTTCCCCCCTGTGCACCTACTGAACATTAGACCCCACAGGCAGACAGTCAAATCACACTAATCTCATACATCCTATAGATAGATAGATAGATAGATTTATTTGACAATAATAAAGGTAAATACAAAACTGCAAGTAGCAAGTCCTGAAATACAATTTAATTGTTGAGGATAAAAACACAATTAAGCTAAAAGCTTATTTCCATTGTGGTCCTCGTTACAAATGGAAAATGTGAGGATGACAGATCTTCAAGTCAGGCAAGACAGTAAAGTATGTCCCCTATATCTATCACCATCACTGTGGAACCACAGATTCATTATGGACATATAAAGCTTAAACAGAAAGTTGACTTGTGACATTTAACTATCTGGAACTTTTAGGAAGGAAGCTCAGCATCTCATTAAACTAGTACACAAAACAATATGCAGCCTATAAAGCAAAAAAACTCAAGGTCCACTTACAGTTTTTTTCCCAGCGTTTTCAACCGCATCTCACTGTCTTCATCAGCAGATGGAGTTTTTTCAGTTATCATGGAGATGGATCTGTTATTGTCAACATACTTAACTCACGGTAGGACAAGTGAGCCATCTCCATGACAACTAACAACTTCCACTGATGAAGATTGTGAGATGCTATTGAAAGCTTCAGAAAACTATAGTAACCACCTTGAGCTGTTTGACAAAATAAAAGTAAATTATATTAGGCTAACACATACCATGACAATACAACATAAAGGTTGAGCTGGTTTGAATCAATAATGGAAGTGTGAATGATGTCACCTTTTGTTTCAGTGTATATCTTAACTTTCCTCTTTGTCTCTCCCATCTGTCTCTGTGTGTGTCTGTCTATCAATCTGTCTCTGTGCAGTCCACCTGAAGCGTCACTTTATGTTTAGGAACCATCTCTGTTTGGTGTTTGAGTTGTTGAGCTACAACCTGTACGATCTGCTGAGGAACACCAACTTCAGAGGAGTCTCCCTCAACCTCACCAGGAAATTTGCACAGCAGCTCTGTACAGGTGGGTGCATGGAAACACCAATATGTCACACGTGATTTTTAGCTTGTTGTTGTCTGCCCCCAAGTGGCCAAAACCAAACGGATTAATGCAGTTTTAATACATCATCAAATCAGGAAGGAAAAATATTGGAAGTCAATTGCCATTCAGTAAGACAAAGGACATAATTTAATAATTATGGAAATGTATATCAGGATGATGGTGGAACCTCTTTTTGACAGTTGGCTTTTCCCTTTAAGTGTAGGAGTGCATTGCTTATGGCAATAAATGCAGGTTTATTCAAGAAACATGTAATAGGATATTTTATAGTCACCGTCATACTCTACAGCAAATGTAGAAGGTGGTCGTGATAATAAAAATAAGAATGATGTATTTTTTTGTCCACAGCGTTATTATTCCTGGCCACTCCAGAGCTGTCAATCATCCACTGCGACCTGAAACCAGAGAACATCCTGCTGTGCAACCCCAAGAGATCTGCCATCAAGATAGTCGACTTTGGATCCTCCTGCCAGCTCGGACAAAGGGTGAGCAGCATCCACACATGTTTAAACACACACACAAACCTTCCAAATATGCCTGTCAAAGTACATTTATTAGTGTACTTCTTAATAAATAATTAATTATAATTGCCTCTCGCCCGTGCTTGCTGGGAGATGCTCCACCCCAGTGACCCTCATCATTAGGGTTTAGAAAATAGAGGAGTGAATGATGAATAAATGCATCATACACATGTCCCAGTTAACAGTGAAACCAAACATTTATTAGTGGTATTGTATTTACCCACTCTTTACCCAGATGCTTTTGTGTAATTATATTCGATCTCTTTATGCTAAATGTAATCTGAAATTTATGTCAATGTTTAAGTTAGCCTTGCTTTGGCAGCAATGTTTCATATATCTGGAAAAAATCTATGCAAATCTGCAAAAAACAAATTGAAGTCAGTTAAGCTTTTGTATGAAGGGTCAATTTCCTGAATGGCAGTAACAGACTGTGGTTGACTGGTGACACTGCTGCTTTATTAGCAGAACTTGGCTCCTCACAGTGGACAGCTACTGAAACAGCAGGCAACACACTGTCATAAGTGTCATTTGACTTCATCTTAATTCAACCTGTAAATGAAGTGTGCTTTAGAGTTGTTAATGATGCATTTTCTCTACAGCATAGGTGAATAGGTTGGACATGAATAATACAAAGAAAAGCTTCACGGTGTAATTAAAGTAATTTAACTATTTGATTGAACTTCTTCACTTCCCTCTTGTTCTCCTCTCAGATCTATCAGTACATCCAGAGCAGGTTTTACCGCTCTCCTGAGGTTCTGTTGGGAATGCCGTATGACCTGGCCATCGACATGTGGTCTCTGGGATGCATCCTGGTGGAGATGCATACAGGAGAGCCTCTCTTCAGTGGCTCCAATGAGGTAAAACCAACACCACCATAAACATATTAGTTAAGTAGGGCTGAGCAATGATTCATTATTATGCTTTATCAACGTTCACATTTGATTCAACATGTTTTTAGGCTGTAATTTGCTGTGTAGTTGTTCAGGAATCCGAGAGCTTGATTGTGTGTTCTCTCATGAACAGCTCAGACTTGAGCTACGATATAATTTTATTCTACATTTGACAATTCATCTAGTTAAGTGTGCCATAATACATGATAATAGGTAGTGTAGAATTGTTGAATATTAGACATTAAGAGTTAAAACCTCAAGAAATATTATATTTCCCCTATTGGCATCACTTCCCTCTTGCCTCTGACACAGGTTCAGACAAGACTTATTTAAATAGTGAGAAGGTTTGTACATGTGTGTGAGCACACACAGGGATTCTGTGTGTCTCCTCCAGTCTCAAAGTCAGTATTCTGAATGACACGATAATGTACACGATACCAAGACTAATTATGTGAGTGTGTGTGTGGGTGTGTGTATAGGTTGACCAGATGAATAAGATTGTGGAGGTTCTGGGGGTCCCACCCAGCCACATGCTGGATGCAGCTCCTAAAGCCAGGAAGTATTTCGACAAGCTCTCAGATGGTCTGTGGACAGTGAAGAAGAACAAGGACATCAAGAAGGTATTTGATTTCAGATGCATTTACATTTTTCATTAAAAAGTCAACTTTCACCTTTAGTCTCGTGTCTTTTAACTCATGGTGGTGACATGACGCACAAGAATCCAATATGGCATTTCCAGTTATTGTAAGCAGTATACATAACATCTCCACTAGTAATCAAAACACAGCCTTAATTTGTGTTTCAAACAATAGCACTCCAGCTGAAACACTTGCACTACTGCTATGTAAGAGTGCTGCTATTAGAAGTCCCAAGTAAAAGCGAAAAGTACTGAATTGAAAATGTGTTGAAAAGATGCTGCTAAGGTTGTTGTGAAAAGAGTGTAAAGGTTTATAAAAGACTATGAATTCCAAATGTAAATATTATAGCCACTTTTGCAGTTTTCACTGGGAACCATTTGCTGCTGAAGGAAAATAATAAGAGAACTGTCCACAAACAAGTCTAGATTATTAGGACATTAATTAATTCACCTTTATCGTTTTTGTGGTGGCAAAAGTCTCAGTGTCCAGTAGTTTAAAACCTCACCAATGTGTTAAAAACAAACAAATATACACTGAAGTGTTAAGAACAGTATGGGTGTACAGGAAAGGTGCAAAAGTGCAAATACCTGCACATGTTAGAGGAGTAACTGCTTGTTTATTGTGTTTATGGGAGTTAATGGAGGATCCCAAATTCATATTTTTCTGTATCAAAATATTTGTGTGTGTGTGTGTGTGTTTTCCAGGAGTATAAACCCCCAGCCACACGGCGTCTTCATGAGATTTTGGGTGTAGAGACTGGGGGCCCAGGGGGGCGGAGGGCAGGGGAACCAGGACATGCCCCCTGTGACTACCTGAAGTTTAAAGGTAAACCAACACTTTGTATTGATCTGCAGGGATAGACACTATGCTGGTTCACCAAAAATAAAAAATGGAAAAAATTACATAAATACAGGCAATATGGCAGTGATACCTATATAAAAACAATGAGAAGCCCCCCTGATCATCTGGAATTTACCTACATGGACATTACAAACATTGAGAAGAACTTGCTGTTGGCAGGCTGTGTTCTAGAGAATCCATCATTGTCCGTGTGCACCATTTGCAGTGGGTACAAAAAAGAAGTGGAAAATCATGTCCAAACTTTCCCTTCACTTATTCTCCTAAAATACTGTAAATTCACTAATAAAGGTTGGGGTGGAATTACCTGTACTATAATGTCACATGGTGAATTCATAATAATGTAAAACGCACACACTTTTTTAAGAAGTCTCATTGAACCACACACCTGTGTGATCTGGATACACTTAGAAAGTAGAAAGATGTGAGGGAGACATGGAAGGCTAAACCTCATTTAGACAATAACTGTCCAGAGAGTATAACTATTAGCTCTTAGATTGTTACACTGTTTGTGGCAGCAGGAGTAGCTAAACAAGATGGTTTATAATATGTTTGCACAGAAGCACACATCTTCTCATTTCAAAGTTTGAATGAATTTTCTAGGTCAAAGTATGTGGTGAAAGTACCAGCAATGACTGACCTTGTAACCCAGTAAAGAGCCAAAACAGAATTGCTGTTAATTAAGTTTAAAGTAAATTTGGTCAAATGCATTACACCTCAACAAGCAATGTACATGTAACATAAAAAAAATCTAATCCAGGGGGGTCCATACACGTGGACTCTTTGCCACCGGCAGTGTGGTAACCGGGTACCCATTTCCTGTGCTACAACAAAATATTATCATCATCATCATCATCATGATCATGTTTGTCCCCTTCCAGACTTGATCCTGCGCATGCTGGACTACGACCCTAAAAGCCGTATCACACCATTCTACGCCTTGCAGCACAATTTCTTCAAGAAGACGACAGATGAAGGAACCAACACCAGTTCATCTACATCCACCTCTCCTGCCATGGACCACTCACATTCAACCTCCACTACTAGCTCTGTTTCTAGCTCTGGTAAAATACACACAGCCTGCTTCACACACTCCACACACACTCTGACTCTTCCCTCTTTGCAGTTTATTACCAGCTCTTTCTCTTCTCCTCTAACACAGTTTTCCAGCTTCATGAAAATGATTAATCCTCAAAAAGAATGAGTTGTCCCGGATTGTTAAATTGTTCATTTACTTCATTGATGTGCAAGAAAATTAGTCAGGCTGCTACAGTTTCACAGGTGCCATGAAAAGGGAAGATAGAGGAGAATATGTCTCCTTCAAGTGTCTGTAACAGCCATGTTGTCCAGTGAAACAGCTGACAGGTGAAGGTAGTGCTTGAACTTCCTGCCTGAGAATTCATTCATTTTGATATGTCCATGCCAAAAATGCAGCCATTATTTTAAGTAGTACTAAAAACAGAATGTAGCCAAACAGGGATGAGAGGGCAATCTGGTGACCTGCTGCTGCATATGACCACAAACAGCCAGTCCACACATGAAAAGGACTGTACCCAGGTGCAGTTCATTTATGGTGTGTTTATGGTACTATCACAGAATCCTGTGATAGTAAGACAAATGACTTCAAAATGAATTCAAAAGACAAAGCAAAGAGATTTCCTTCATCACATTGGGATGAATGATGTCTTGTTTCTGTCCTGTTTTTAGTTGTCTGAATTTGTTCATGACAGACAAGGGCTAATGATGCTTATATCCAATGATTACTTGGTGGGTTCAATGGGACAACAGAGAGGATAAATAAAGCTGTAGTGAAGTGCAGCAGGACTTGCTGTCAGTAACTGGAAAACACGTTGTTTTGATTTTGTTGGGTCCACATACTGTAACCCTGCAGGATGACACATCAAACTGTCAAATGAATAAGTTACCTGTCAGTTCATATGTGTCCATTATTATACCTTGTGGTCTGTTTGTAATAAGTCAGTGTGAATACAAAACGAACCAGAACTAAGCAATCCTTTTTTTTTTCAAAGTGAACCAAACTTCAGGTGTGACAACCCTGTAAGAGAAATCCTAAAAAAAAAAGAGCAGTGATTCATCCATGTACCAACAGGCATCAAGACTTCCTTTTATTTAATGATTTGTAGTCAAGAGAGAGTTCAAGACTAAGACAAATCAAATAAGACAAAATTAATGAACCATGTTTCCACAAAATATGTCAATGCAGCCAACAGTAGTGTGATTTTAATGTTGGTCTGTTTTATTTCCAGGTGGCTCCAGTGGTTCTTCCAATGACAACCGCAACTACCGCTACAGTAACCGCTACTACAACTCTGCTGTTACACATTCAGACTATGAGATGACCAGCCCTCAGGTACACACAGCACTGCATCACTGACAAGCTTTACATACACACTGGTATGATGGTCATACATTTGATTCATATCCTGCACTGGATTATATCTAGGATATAATATTCACATGGAACAGATAGTAATGAGCTTTGAAGTCCAAGACAACAACAAAAAAAAGCATCTACAAAACCTAGCAAACTGAAAAACCATTCTCTCTTCATCTCCCTTCATCCAAATCAATGTTAAACACAATTTTCTCAAATTGTCATCACCAGCTGCGTTTCCAAGTACCAAGAAGTTTTATCCCAAAGAAAATATTTTTAAGGAACTAAAAAGTTCTTCAGCCCATTGTTGTGTGCGTTTCCAACGCAGTCTAAAGACCCGGGAAGATTAGGCACATTACACCATTGGGTTACACTCATCACACAGCTGCTTGTTTTAACTTATTAATCACATCACCTGCAATTCAGCATAAGGACCTTTGCTTATTTTAACCTGTGCACTCGCACCTGTTTTAAATACTGAGCTTACCGCTGTATAATGGTGAAATTGAGAGCCACTACTTCCTCAGAGCGCTGTAAACATTAGAATATGGTAACACAAGCATACGCGTTACGTGCCTTTTTACATATATAGTAGTATATACTTGTTTTCAGATACAAGAACAGCCACTATACACACATTTGGTTACTATTTATTTATCTGCAGAAATATAAATGTGCAAAATAAGTTACTGCGTTTGTGTGCTTCAGCAGGAGACTTGGGATGAGGGCTGCTGTTGGTCGCAGGAGTAAACACACTGGTCTGCAGCCTGCAGTTCACTTTACCCGCCCGTTTCATCTGAAAAACACGCTGAAAAAAATAAACGTGTCTCACTGCGACGACATTAACAAGATATCATTTTGTACGATCAATTTAGCCAAACCTTGTCTTAAGGAACACCACGATTCTACACCATTAATGTTACCGGTTGGCATTAGCATGTAGCTAACATTAGCTTTTGGCTAGGGTAGCAATAGCATGACAACAGTTAGCTGTTACAGCCCACATGCTGCTTGTTAGATGCTATATGTGATTTACCTTCAACCGACTGGTCATCCGTTTCCGTGGCTTCCACCACGGCTTCCAAGAGCGCAGTAGCTGAGCCACTGTGTGAGAGAAGGCTGGCCTGTGACCCAGCAATGCATCGATCCAGACGGTCAAACCACTGCTGCTCCGCCAGTTGGAGCTCGACCAATCAGAAATGTTCAAGCCCCACCCCGAAAGTCCCGGTACTTCTGAAAAGTACTACCCCCAAGCAGAGACCTTTTGGGGGGTAAATAATGTCCCCGGTACTTAATTTAGACCCTGGTCCCTGCGGTGGAAATGTACTGAGTTCCTCCAAAGGTTCCTAGTCCCTGGGGAAAGTTAACTTAAACTGTAACCTGGAGCTTCCCATAACCTGATCTTTATATGAACCTTGTGAGGCTTTGGCGCAAGGTTCTCCTTTGTGTTTCCACTACATTTGACAAACTGGGCTTTTTGAAGTGAAGTGAGTGGTTGTAGAACAGACAACAGTAGAAGAAGTGGCACTGACATTATTCCAATTATAACACTTTTGAAGCATTTGGTGACAGTGGCAAGAAAAAACTTCCTTTTAACAGGCAGAAACCTTGGACAGAACCAGACTCAATGGTGGGCGGCCATCCACCGCTGCCGTGTTAGGTTTTGAGAGAGAGAGAGAAAGAGGTTTTGAGGGGGGGGTTAGGGAGGCAAAGACCACGTAGAATTTTTTTTAATATAGTAGAACAGTAATTATAGCGTTAATATTAATAAATTAGTAATAATAGGAATGACAGCTATAGGAAGAATAATGTCAGCATCAGTAACAGAGCCAATAGACAGCATGGGGGCAGCAGGCGGCCCACAACCACAGACCCAGACCCCGCAGCTCCGGAGGCAGAAATACCTGCTGAAAGCGACAGAAGGAGAGAGGAGAGAAACGAGAAAGCACAGAACTACGGGAGAGAGAAGATGTTGAGTTAGTAACATGCAGTAATGGGATAAAAATGCATACAGATGGAGAAGGAGAGAGGAAAGAGGCGCATCATGTGAAGTCTCCTGGCAGTCTAGGCCTATAGCAGCATAACTAAGGGATGGTTCAGGACTCACCCAAGCCAGCCCTAACTATAAGCTTTATCAAAGAGGAAAGTCTTTAGCCTACTCTTAAATGTGGAGATGGTGTCGGCCTCCTGAACCCAAACTGAGACCTGATTCCACAGAAGAGGAGCTTGATAACTGAAGGCTCTGGCTCCCATTCTACTTTTGGAGACTCTATGAACCACAAGTAACCCTGCATCCTGGGAGCGCAGTGTTCTAGTCGGGTAATATGGTATTATGAGATCTTTAAGATATGATGGTGCCTGACCATTAAGAGCTTTGTAGGTGAGAAGGATTTTAAATTCTATTCTAAATTTTACAGGAAGCCAGTGCAGAGAAGCTAATATTGGAGAGATATGATCTCTTTTCCTAGTTTTTGTCAGTACACGTGCCGCAGCATTCTGGATCAACTGGAGAGTCTTAAGGGACTTATTCGGGCAGCCGGATAATAAGGAATCGCAGTAGTCCAGCCTAGAAGTAACAAATGCACAAATTTTTCTGCATCATTTTGAGACAGGATGTGCCTGATTTTGCAATATTACGTAGGTGAAAAAAGGCAGTCCTTGAAGTTTGTTTCATGTGGGAGTTAAAGGATAAATGCTGATCAAAGATAACTCCGAGGTTCCTTAGGGTGCTGCTGGAGGCCAGGGCAATGCCATCTAGAGTAACTATATCTTTAGATAATTTGTCTCGGAGGTGTTTGGGACCAAGTACAATAACTTCAGTTTTGTCAGAGTTTAACATCAGAAAGTTGCAGGTCATCCAGGTCTTTATGTCCTTAAGGCATGCCTGAAGTTTAGTTAACTGGTTAGTTTCATCTGGCTTAATCGATAGATATAATTGGGTATCATCTGCATAGCAATGAAAGTTTATGGAGTGCTTCCTAATAATACTGCCTAGAGGAAGCATATATAAGGTGAATAGAATCGGTCCAAGCGCAGAACCTTGTGGAACTCCGTGACTATCTTTGGCCTGCACGGAGGACTCACCATAAACCAGCTTAGTGGGGTTCCTTTAATGCCAATTACATGTTCCAGTCTCTGTAATAGGATGTGATGGTCAATGGTGTCGAAAGCAGCACTAAGATCTATCAAAGCAAGTACAGAGACAAGTCCATTGTCTGATGCAATTAAAAGGTCAAGATTTTAAGACTAATAATTTAATTAAGGACTTTATTGACACTGTACTCTCATTATTTTCATCCTATGATTACAGTACCATTCAGAGTGACAGAGACCTCTGTCACCCTGATAGACAATATCTTTACAAATGTGTTGAGTAAGAACATGAAATCAGGAGTTCTGTGCGTGGATATTGTTGACCATTGTCCCATCTTTAACATAACACATTACATTCAAGGAACATGATAAGCCTACATTTACTCTATATCCAAAATATAAGAGAATCTTCAGTGAAGCAAATATAGCAAAGTTCAGATTAGTGGTCGGCGAGTATCCATGGGCAGATATCCTGCAGTCTGTAGATCCTATTAATTATAGGATTAATTGTATTCTCAATAAAAACAATAAATACAAGCAGTTACCTAATGAATTTAAGTTTGACTGAGCCACAATTAATTGCCAACAATTTTAATAGCTTTTTCTCAGAAGTTGGTCCAACTCTGACCTCCAAGATTCCACCTAGCAATCATAGTCCTCTTCAGTTCATGAATTCTCCAATTAACAATAATTTTCATTTCTCACCAGTTACAGTAGATGAGGTTTGGGAGACCTATCAATCAATCTAAAAGATTCTTCTCCAGGTTATGATAACATTGAGTACGGTCTAGACCTGCTCTATAGGAAAAGTGCAATGAGATAACTCTGTTATGAATTGGTGCTATATAAATAAAATTGAATTGAATTGAATTGACAGTAAAAGCTAGAGATAGAAAGGAAAACACTATAGGTTTTTTTCTAGTAAGAAACAATGCACTGCTCTGGTTCAACAGTTACCTTAAAGATAGACAGCAGTTTGTATCCTAAAATGGAACCAATTCTCCTTTACTTCCCATACTCTGCGGCGTACCACAAGGCTCAATTCTTGGGCCCTTGTTATTTTTGATAATTATCAATGTCCTCCCCAATGTCTCAGATAAGCAGTCTAAAATTTAATTTGCAGATGACACAAGTGTCTTTTATTTACATACAGTCTAACCTGCCACCATCATTAAAGTGTTAAATGAAGAACTTTGTTGTACTTAAACCAAATAGACAGCTTACTATCACTTAACGTTAAAAAACAAGCTTCATATTTTTTGGTCTTAAATCAGGGGTTTCTAACTCCTCATCTAAAATTGTAATCAATGACATCCCCATAACTAACGTGCATTCTACACGATTCCTTGGCATTCTGTTTGATGAATTCTTGCAAACCTCATATCAGGGCCATAACCACGAAAATGGCCAAGAGTATTGGTATACTAGGCAAAACCCATCACTTGATCAACACTGAGGTAGCCACTATGCTATATTACTCAATGGTTTATCCGTATATTAATTATTGTAACATTGCTTGGGCTAGTACTCATCAGACCAAACTTGAGCCCATATACTGTCTTCAGAAACAAACACTAAGAATAATAAGTTGTGTACATCGAAGACATTCCTCTCAGCCTCTATTTCTTCAATTAGGTGTCCTCAGTGTTTATCAAGTAAACCATCTCCAGATTGGTTTATTTGTTCAGTTTCTTAAAAATAACCCTTCCCCCTTCTTTTCATGACATATCTGAATACAATTATCAATTTCATACTTATTCCACACGTACCTCTTGTCTCCTTAGACCACCTCTTTTCTTCCCAATCTCAGTTTAGTATATTCTACCCAGGGTCCAAAATATGGAACTCTCTGCCTTTAAATTTTTTTGTCTTCACAGCAGTTTAAAAGAGCCATGAAATCACTTCTTCTAACTAACCAATATTTTCCATATGGACTACCTATATAAGCTGGGTCCAACTACTACTACTTGTCATACAAGGCCTCTTATGAATATTACTTGTTTTTCCTTTTGTCATTATTTGTGTTTATTTTACTTTTTGTCTTATGAAAACTCTCAGCCATATCACATGAGTGTATGCTCTTAGTCTGTTAATGATAGTGTTTGTGTATACTTGAATGTATTTTGAATGAGTGTTCTTGATGTGTGGGTGCGTGTGTGTCTTATGACTATGACTGATTCATTATACTTTTGTAACCGATGGGTGTTTATGGGATGCATTGTTGTTAATTACTATGCTAAACTATGTCTCTGGTTTTTTTTTTCTATGTCTAAAATTAATGATAGATACATACAAATAGTGTATGGACTACTATATTGCTGTATTTATTTCCTGTAATATGCTGCCTGGAGAATGCCACATTTCAAGCCCCTGGAGGGTTTTTAGGCAATTTTCCTTCACATTCACTTGCAATTTATACATTATATCTTTAAAAAAAATGTATATGTGTAATTAAAGAAACAAAATGTCATATTAGATTAGGTTTCTTTTTGTTCCTCCATTATAGCAGGGCTGTTACTCTGAATGTGTCTCACCTTTGTGTTTTTGTACCCGTCTCTCCCACACTAGGCTCCCTCCCAGCAGCAGATGAGGATGTGGCCAGGCAGTGATGGTGGAGGTGGGGGTCAGGACCCAGCATACACCCAGTTGCTGCTCCACAAGCCGGCTGCCTCCCAACAGCACCAGCGCCACTTCCTGGACCCGCCCCACCACCCCCACCCAACTTACTCCCACCACGGGAACGGTGGGCGAGGCCTGCGGCAGGGGGGACAGATGGGCATCAGTGGAGGAGGGGGGCAGCAGGGATCCTCGCCCCAGATGAGTGACAGCATGGATGTGGGCGTGTCCCTAGGGCTGCACCACCTGGGGGCAGTGTCTTCCATGGAGGCTTCTCAGTTTGGCTCTGCCTCCCTGCCCCTTGCTCTGCCAATCGGACTGTCTGCCTTCCGGACTCGGACGGCCCCCACCGCCCCAGGGCCACAAGCCCCGCCCCCTGAGGACTACTACCCTGCCTCCAACAACAATAACCCCGCTGCAGGGGGCAGAGGGAGGCCGGACTCAGACGAGGGGCCAGCCAACTCTTGATAAAACCTGAACCATGCCCTAAAGCCATACAATTTTAACTACAACTACTACAACTACACACATACAGCCAGAGTTCAGAGACAAAGAGGTGAACTTTGTGCTGAAGGAGACAGTTTATACTGCATGAGAGGAGGAGGAGGAAAGAGGAGGATGCTGGGAAAACTCTCCTTTTATCCTGTTTTAGTTTGTTGTCTTTTGTTGCGACTGTAATTGGAAAGGAATGATTGTGACAAGTTTGTTTTTATTAATATTATTATTGTTGTTTAATATTATTTGATTTTTCTCCGGTTTGAGGAGTTGTGTGTTCTACTTGGTTGTTTAAGCCTGGAGAGGAGGAGGAGGATGAAGAGAAAAGAGAGAGGAGCCATGCTTTTCCATCTTACTCCATATGGTAGCTGTAAGTGGAAGGAGAGCACATATTCATGTTCACACTGGTTAGTTATGACATTAGTATATTCATATTTACAGCTCCTAGAAACGAGCAGTCTTAACACACACACACACACAC
Source organism: Siniperca scherzeri (assembly GCA_027580175.1). NCBI lineage: Eukaryota > Metazoa > Chordata > Actinopteri > Centrarchiformes > Sinipercidae > Siniperca > Siniperca scherzeri. The sequence goes on from CM050856.1 coordinate 31,100,434, forward strand.
ACACACACAACTATATATATATATGTGTGTATATATATATGTGTATATGTGTGTATATATATATGTGTGTATATATATATGTGTATATGTGTGTATATATATATGTGTGTATATATATGTGTACATATATATATATATATATATATATATATATATATATATGTGTATATATATATGTATATATATGTATATATATATATATATATATATGTATATATATATATATATATATATATATATATATATATATATATGTTATATATATATATATATATATATATATATATATATATATATAGTTATATATATATATATATATATGTTATATATATATATATATATATATATATATATATATATATATATAGTTATTGCTGCATCAAGAAGACAGAAGCTGGTTTCAAAGGGAGAAAACACAAATATATGTGTGATTCAGGACTCGTGGATTCTCTCTCCTGTCTGTTAAACTCACTTTTTCTTAGAGTTTGTGTCCTCCCTCTATCGCTCTCCACCTGGTGGTGACAGGTGGAGAGAGGGAGGGAGGTGGAGGGAGGAGATGGTGACAGGACACTGATGCCATCCTGGCGCTCATAGGGATCACCTTCTCCTCCTTATCCTCCCCACCTCCCTGCTCTCTTCTTCCTCTTCTCCTTCTCCTGTTGTGTTTCTCCTCCAGACAGCTCCTCCTCTCTGTGCTGCTAATCACCATGACAACTGGTCCGGATTGCTGCTAAAGATCCAACACAGATCAATAAAGAAATAAAAAGAAATAGAAACAGAAACAGAAATGAAAAAAAAAACGTTTTAACCCGTCTGCTTAAGAGAAAAGGATAAAGTAAGAACCACTGCATCTCAATGTATTTATTACTATTTAACAAGAAAAAACAAACTGAAAGTAACCCTTTTTTCTGCTCTTCTTTGTTTGGTTGCCTTCTTTCTGCAGGTGAGGTCTGATTGGCTATTGTAACAGTGACAGTAACTGGTGACATGGGAATGCCATCGGTTGTGGGGGCTGGGTGGAGGGGTTGGGGCAAAATAAAGTTGGATATATAATAAGAATAAAGAGTATACTTTTGCACACCAAAGTCAAACAAACATCAGATCTCCGCTTTTCTTCCTAATCTGATCCACCACCTCATGACCACGTCTTGTCAGGATGAAGCGCATCCACAGGTCACACAGGATGTTCTGATGCTCAGCTTCTATTGTGCCTTTACACCACCTATAGGACCCATGCAGAGTTAATATCATGGAAAATCTAAATATCCTATGGAACTTTGGAGACCTAAAGAGTTCAATATTCAATAAATAATTAAGATAAGTAATCACATAAATACACACAAAATATATCATACTGAATGAGCAGACAACAAATCCATAACTGGCTGTTGTCTTGATTGACAGGCAAAGACTGTGATGTCATTGACAGAAATTGGAAAATAATTAAATTAAAATGAGTTGCAATTATTATAATTATTTAGAAGAAGCAGGATGAAAAATATTTTATAATAATTGGATTAATTCACAATTTTGTGGTCATTTTTTGTCTATTCATATGATTGTTTCCTTCATATGGTCTTATTTTTATTTATATTTAATATTGATAACAAATTTATATACATTAGTAATCTAAGATTTTAATAATGTTAAATATTAAAATTTTGTTGAGTTTTAATGGTCACACTTATACATTTTTTTCAGGTTATTTCTGATTGACATTCATAAGTGCACACCATAGAAATAACTTATTTTGCAACACCTGTCGTAACTGTTGTCCATTGTTTTCATTATGCAAATCCCAGAGTTCTGTTTGAAATGATTCCTGTAATGTCTACAGTACTATGGGGAACAACAGCATCAGGTTTACTGGCAAACCTAAGAATAAGGAGAGAGATTCATTGTTACAGCTACAACCAAAAAGACACCAGCAGCATAGTTCATCATACTGGAAGCACAATGAAAATGATTTTGAAGATAATCCGCTGATAGAAAAATGTGTACAGCTAACATGGCTTTGCTCAGAGGTGGATTATTATTCATGAAAAAATTGGCCGAGACAGATAATGTATTTCCCAAATATTGTGTGACCCATTTTCCATAAACGTGTACCATGTTTCAGTAGGATTCAGTAGGTTTTTTTTTTTTTAAAGATGGTGGATTACAAACTTTTCATATTTACTAGATCACCCAACTGTTTGGCAAGAGAGTCCTAGGTTTTGTTTTGGTTTATGTGTATATGTGTGTCCGTAATCAAGGACACACTGTATGGCAGATTACATCAATACAGAGTTTTGATCAACTCCCAACTGTAAGCAAAAGAGAAGTTTGCCAACAGTGATAAACAGAAATGATCACCATGGTAACCAGGATAGATCGTCATGGAAACCTATGCTGCAATGCTAACCTGCTCCGGAGCAGGGGCCTGTACCACAAAGCGAGGTTAGTGGGTTAGCCAGCTATCTTTGGGCTTACCTCAGGTTAAGCCCAAAAGATGGCTGGAAAAATCACTGATCACTGGAAAAATCAAGTCATCATTCCTACAGTATCCTGACAAATTTACTGAGTTAACAATAAAGTGACAAGTAATAAAGAGCAATGGATATTTTTTTTTTTATAGGTCAATAGAATCACTTTACTGCTCTAGTTCCATGTGCTACACTGGTTTTAAAACAGAGTTTCTAACAAACAGGGATTCAATTCAATTAAATTCAATTTTATTTATATAGCGCCAATTCATAACAGAAGTTATCTCATTGCGGTTTTCCTATAGAGCAGGTCTAGACCATACTCTTTATCATATTAATTACAGAGACCCAACAAATTCCACCATGAGCAAGCATTGGCCGACAGTGGCAAGAAAAAAAACTTCCTTTTAACAGGCAGAAACCTTGAACAGAACCAGACTCAATGGTGGGCGGCCATCCACCGCTGCCGTGTTAGGTTTTGAGAGAGAGAGAGGAGGGGTTTGGGGGAAGGGAATAGGGTTAGGGAGGCACAATGCAAAGACCACGTAGAATTTTTTTTTTTTTTTTAGTAATAACAGGAATGACAGCTATAGGAAGAATAATGTCAACATCAGTAACAGAGCCAATAACAACTGTAGTAGCAGTTGTCGAGCAGGAACATGGGGGCAGCAGGTGGCCTACAACTACAGACCAAGTAACAAATGCATGCACTAATTTTTTGGCATCATTTTGAGACAGGATGTGCCTGATTTTTGCAATATTACGTAGGTGAAAAAAGGCAGTCCTTGAAGTTTGTTTCATGTGGAAGTTAAAGGATAAATCCTGATCAAAGATAACTCCAAGGTTCCTTACGGTGTTGCTGGAGGCCAGGGCAATGCCATCTAGAGTAACTATATCTTTAGATAATTTGTCTCAGAGGTGTTTGGGACCAAGTACAATAACTTCAGTTTTGTCAGAGTTTAACATCAGAAAGTTGCAGGTCATCCAGGTCTTTATGTCCTTAAGGCATGCCTGAAGTTTAGTTAACTGGTTAGTTTCATCTGGCTTGATCGATAGATATAATTGGGTATCATCTGCATAGCAATGAAAGTTTATGGAGTGCTTCCTAATAATACTGCCTAGAGGAAGCATATATAAGGTGAATAGAATCGGTCCAAGCGCAGAACCTTGTGGAACTCCGTGACTATCTTTGGCGTGCACGGAGGACTCATGTTAACATGTACAAACTGAGATTGATCTGATAGATAGGTTTTAAACCAGCTTAGTGTGGTTCCTTTAATGCCAATTACATGTTCCAGTCTCTGTAATAGGATGTGATGGTCAACGGTGTTGACCAATACTTGTCTTGTCACTAAGATCTGACAAGACAAGTACAGAGACAAGTCCATTGTCTGATGCAATTAAAAGGTAATTTGTAATTTTCACCAGTGCTGTCTCTGTGCTATGATGCACTCTAAACCCTAACTGAAAATCCTCAAATAAACTATTGTTATTTAGAAAGTCACACAACTGATTGGCGACTGCTTTCTCAAGGATCTTAGAAAGAAAGGGAAGGTCAGATATAGGTCTATAGTTGGCTAAAACCCTAGGATCAAGAGTGGGCTTTTTAAGAAGCGGTTTAATTACAGCTACTTTAAAGGATTGTGGTACATAGCCTGTTAATAAAGACAGATTGATCATATCCAGTAAAGAAGTGCTAATTAAGGGTAAAACATCTTTAAGCAGCCTAGTTGGAATGGGGTCTAAGAGACAGGTTGATGGCTTAGATGAATTAATCGTCGAAGTCAGCTGAAGAAGGTTGACAGGAGCAAAGCAGCCAAAACACACATCAGGCTCTACAGCTGTTTCCAAGGTTCCTGTGTTTGAAGACAAGTCGGCATCGGTTACAGGCAGGACCTGATGAATTTTTTCTCTAATAGTTAAAATTTTATCATTAAAGAAGCTCATGAAGGCGTTGCTACTGAGAGCTATAGGTGGTTCAATAGAGCTGTGACTCTGTCAGCCTGGCTACAGTGCTGAAAAGAAACCTGGGGTTGTTTTTATTTTCCTCTATTAATGATGAGTAGTAAGCTGCTCTGGTAAATGATGCTTGTTGATAATGGTATGGAAAACAGAAACAAAATCCGATGCCTCATTCTGTCATCCAGCAGTCTGTCCAACTGTCCACCTTCACAGCAGACAGATAGCGATTACAGCTGCATTTTAATTGCGCTAAGGATTCCTGACAATGTTGCTTTTACACTCTTATTTCATCACTGCAGCTCAGACTAATATGAGGCATCTTTTGTGATGATAATTGGAAATAGAAGGTATAGACTACTTGTCCTTTATTAGAAAAAAATCCCCCCCGCTGTCCCCCATCACTTTATATTTTTTTATAAACCCCATAATTCACAGAAGAACTGTATGAATTATATTATGAACAACAAAATGCCGTTGGATGCCAGGGATTATACATGTGTACCTTTTCAGTGCCAGAATTTCAAACATTACCTTTTATAGCACCAGTAAGAAGAAAATTAGTTTCATATAAATTTGGTCTGTCAGTGCAAGTGGGACGGGATGCAATGAAATTAGTTTAGTCGAGGGTCTGCTGCCAGACCAAAAAAGGATAGGGACAGGAGATCTTGCATCCTTGGTCCAATGAGAAAATATGAGTGATACTGAGAACAGGAAATGAAAGGCCTCAAATGAAACAGATATGCAGGAGCCCATTAAAAGTGAAGATAGAGACTCAATAGAAACTGCTTCAGCTTTTGTTAGTTTGTTTCTGCAGTTTTAAATAAAAAAACATGCTAATGATTATACAAGAAAGTCGAAGCTCCTCTCAGTCTGAAGCTGACCTTTTGTCTGCTATGAAGGTGGACAGTTGGACAGACTGCTGGGTGACAGAATGAGGCATCGGATTTTGTTTCTGTTTTCCATACTATTATCAACAGGCATCATTTACCAGACACATAACTGTATTAAGAGAGACAAAACAACTACAAATGATGCATCGGTTTGTGCTACTTTGTAGTCATGTTATGTCTCTTTGTGGTCATGTCGCATCTCTTTGTGGTTGTTTTGTGTTTTTTGTGGTCCTTTGACTTTCCAACCTAAAAATGTTAACAGTCATTGCAAACAGAAGCTTTGGCCCACAGGTCCCCTGACCCCTGACCCCTGTCTCCTCTGCCCGGTAGACCCATTCAGTAATCCACCCATGGCCTTAGCCTTAACTTACATTACATTACTTTTAAGATACGTTTTATTTATTTGAATATCACTTTTTGCTGCCACAATCACTGTATTTCTCTGCAGATATCACCGTTTCATCTCATGTCATATTAAGTACTCATGGTTCTGATGATATTGCTTGTAATTAAGAACTCCTCTTCTTTCATGAACACGCTCGGAGCTGGATTGGAAATCCCAGAGTTACCTGATTCAGTTGATACCCAGCTTGATAATAGTGGTTATCCAAGATCACCAGTGTTAGACTCAGTGATGTCAGATAACCCAAAGAGAGACAGAAAAAGTTAAACTTGCTTTGGGATACATGAGATAGCCATAATACAGCTACAATGTCACTTATTTTAAAACCTACTTTACCAGTCAGCCAGTTTAATTAAAAGCAGACACTCAGTGAGTGAGACTGCGCAAGGCCACTGAACTCTGGCATAAAGGGTGCAATGGTAAGTGAGATCCTTGCAGCCTGTGACAAACCTCAGAGCGTTGTGGTACACCATATCTAGCCGATGCAAGCATTGTGCCGAGGTGTGCATGTACAACAGATCCCCATAGTCAAGCAAGGGAAGGAACGTAACCTCAACCAATTTTTTCCTGGCAACATAGGAAAAGCAGGATTTGTTTCTAAAATAAAAACCTAGCTTGAGTTTAAATTTTATTACAAATTTTTTAACATGCAGTTTAAAAGTTAGGTGGGGGTAGGGTATGCGATTCTGGAGAAATCCAATACCATGACAAATACCATGATACAGAGCAAACAACGACACAGCAAGTAATGTAACTAACGTTAGCTAGGTTGTGGGTTAGCAAACTGTCCCTACAGTCGCTGCTGTGAAGCTAACAGCCAGAGAGGACGAGACGTTTCCCAGAGCCAGCACAGCAGCTCCAGACAGCGACACTCACAACTCTCCTGCTACTATAGCTAACATCACAACAGCAGCATATCTAGAAAGTAAGCTAAATGTACGTGGGCAAGTCATTTAACGTTACCTGACACACAAATCATGGTTGGAATGGCTGGAATAGTGTTTGTTTGTTTCCCATTTACAGAGCCAGGGCTGTGTACAAACACCAGAGGGTTTTTTCCAGCGCACACACAGAACGGACATCTAGCTGACCGTTCTGAATTTGACAAAAAGACGTGTATTGGATTAGAATCACATACCTCACTATTAAGCGATACCTAGATACTTGACACTAACTGAATCTGACTGCAAGGTTACAATGTTAGGAAGAGAAGCTGGCTTCCTGGCATTAGAAAACAGTAGTAGTAGTAGAGGATCATGCTGAATAAAAGTGGGCATTTGAACGGTTGGACATGGTGTGAGAAACTAAACTGTTTCTGTCCGTGGTACAGTGGCGGGAGGGTGCTGTTCGCAACGTTTAGTGTTGCTGACAGCAAAGACAGCTAAGCAGGGTATCTGTTCCTGTGTTAGGAGAGGAGGCTGGAAACCTCCATTAGGTATAGAGGGACCAGGGGACTAGTAAGTACCTTTGCCTGTGCTTCACGGGGCTTATGTCATCACCTTACGCCGTCAAGTCGCCTCAAGCTGGTTGTCTGCTGGCTTGACATTTCGGCTACCGCTGGTGTTTCTGTGGGAGCTTCCTGGATATACAGAGACCCCATGTCTGCGCTCCGGGGACATGGGGTCTCTGGGCTCCCCCTCTGTCTTGTTCAATATATGATTTATCTTAAAATAGTTTTTTCTAACTCGACACTCTGCAGGGGCTCATTCAGAGGCAAACCTGGTGGCTAAGGAGGCCCTCTGCTTCCCCCTATTGGTAGAATTGGTTCTGCCTACATTTTGGAGTAGTCTGATTGATGTGCTTTGTGATACTGTGTTCCATTAGTGTGCGGTGTAGTGGTTGCTGTGCATTTCATGTGGTGTGCAATGGTTTTTCCCATGGTGTGTGCAAAGTTTATCCTAATTCGCTTGTAGTGCTGTGGGTTGCAGGGTGGCCACCTGTGCCTATTAGAGGTTGACCTAGTTGGGGGCTTTTTGTTCCTTGAGTGTCTTGTGGTTTTTAATTTTGTATTTTCAATAAAGGCTATACTTTTATACCATATGCCTGTGTGGTGAATATTCTCTTGCATCTGATGCCGGACCAAACCGGGTTAACAAAGGTGGTGGCAGTTTTGCACTACCCTTTTAAAATCTTTAAAGTTTATTACAATAGTGTCATTGGGGTAAAAATGAACCTGTGCATTAGGAACACTTTGACCCAGGTTGTTAATTTTAGATGGAAAACAAAAGTGGACCCAAAACAGAACCTTGTGGGGACCCCTGACGCAACATGAAGTATACAGGTCGATTTTTAAATTTTTTTTAATTAATTTTTTTAATTTAAAAAAACAAACAAACCCGGTACAGGGTTTTTCCAGTGACTAAATTTCCCTTAACAACCTTAAGGGAAGCCTAAACTAGTACAATGAGAGAATATTATTAGCATTCAGGAACTCCTTCAATTGATGATTTACAAGTCCCCTCCCCCCTTTTAACAGAGGGAGAACCTGAGCGGATTTCAACATTTGGAGTGAAGTTAAATACCTGTTAAGTATGAAGGTATTATTGGAGCAAAACCGCTGAGCACCTGTGACAGTGGACTCCTTAGTTGTAGAAAATATACACACACATGTATCAGTAAATTTGAAGTCAGGAAAATGCTTTAGGAGTTGCAAACTTGTAGAACAAACACCTTCTCAAATTCTTCATTGCAGGTGCACAAATCCTATGCTGCGAAACAACAAATTAAGAAACTACGCTCGGTTTTGCTGCAGTGAATATGGAGCAAAACACATTCTCAACCCGTATCTCAAAATGTGAAGTCATGGACAAAATTTGCACATCCGCAAATCAGTAGGCTATGTGAATTCATGCTATGAGTTGCGCACCTGTAGAATATTTTGTCTCAAATTTTTTATTCTTGGATATTTTTCTAGCACAAACAACTGCTTGGATCTGCTGCTATGAGTCTGAAATGCAGATTTTTATTTTATTTTTGGTCACAAATGACAAGTTCTGCGTGCACTCATATATCTCTATTTCACTGATATGTGGAGCTAAACTAAGCCAGGGTCAAGCACTCTTCAGAGATCACAGAACCCTTTTGGCCAATCAAAGGAGCTTGTTAAGGTGCCTGTCCATTTATTGTTTTTCCAACCCAGTTTAGATGAAACCACGCCCACTTCCGTGTGAAGAAAACCTCAACTGTTAGTTTATCAGAGAGTTGAGTAGTGGGGAAATGGTCATTCTGAAGGGCCATGAGTGAACTCATGCAATGAGTTGAGTAAGTATAGAGGCTATATTAGACTGTGTAGTTCTGGTTGTGCCTGATACAGCGGGTTGTGAGCTACCTCTGGCTCTACAGGTTCACAAATCAGTTTTGTGCCACATTTTCCTGTCATGTGCAAATTTTGTCCATGACTTCATTTTTTGATTATGGGAGTGTGAATGTGTTTTGCTCCATAATCACTGCAGTGTGTATGTATGAGTTTCTTAATTTGTGATTCGTAGCATAGGATTTGTGCACCTACAGTGAAGAATTTGAGAAGGTGTAACTGTTTGTGGGAGAGAAACAACATTCTAAAAGTTTGCAACTCCTAAAGTATTTTTCTCTGACTTTATTTACTATATATTTACTGATACACGTGTGACTATCTGTAACTATGCTAAGTTGTTTTGCTCAAATAATACCTTCATAGTTAAGTGTTTAGCAACAAAATCAGCTGCATGTTTTAAAAAAAAAGAAGTGTAGTTTCGGATTATCTGCACCTGCAGGTTTTTTAGTGTCCAGCTAAATAAGAGCTCTGAACTTTATCAACAGAGAAGGGAACAAAAAAGGCTGAACATCAAAAATACAATCATGTCTGAGGAAGGCAAGGTTTTTGCAGGCGGGGACTGGTTAAACAGCATAGCAGATCTATCAAATGTGTATATAGTGTTCTTTACAACGCAAGGAGGCAGTTCGTTGCCAATATCTGTGGCTGAAATCAATTTGATAGCTTCCCAGAATTTCCTGGAATTGTTCAAATTTTCAGTCAAAATTAAGTCTTGGCTTGTCTGGCTCCATTTTAAGCAACTACGCAACCACTTCACTTCATTTTCCAATCAGCCTTGGTTCCCGTTTTCCTAGCCTTCACCCAGGCCAAATTTCTCTCATGGAGTAATTTAGCCAGGTCATGGGAAAACGAAGCGTTCTCTCGTCCCTTCACTTTAAACCTTTGAACAGGAGCATGTTTATCCACATCCAAATGCATGGAGTGCCAGGGTACTGTTGGTTGGACAAAAGAGACGACACCCCATGATGTTAGTGGATTGCCTATCTTATGGAAGTTTTTATTGGACTTTAATACTTGTAACCCATGTGTATTTTTTTTATTTGTGTTGTGTAAAGTCATATCTACAAATACAGAGCGATTTGCAAATACACATAATTTTATAATGTTATAGGTTTTACAAATGTAAATAGATTCACCACAACAAATACATGCAAAGTGACACTGGTGTGGTGGTTTTGCATTAGGGGCCTGTGGGGCACTGCCCCACCAGAGGGCGCTGTTGTGCAGAAGTTCTAGGCTTCTCTATATCAGACACAATGTCGTTGAGCTTAAGTTAAAAGCAAACTCAACTTTGTCTACTTCATAAAATGTTTGTGATTTTTCATCATATGCTGAATACAATTTCTTCTTTAGACAAATAGTGTAGTATGTGAATTTGTCTTTGTGCCTGATGCCAGCGCTGGCCTTGCACCTGCAGTGTTAACAAACCACTATGGAAAGCCAAGCAATTCAAAAATACGTAATTTGAACACGTTAACGTTAATTATTCAAACATTGACAACACGTCAGCTGTGTGATCTCACACAGCAATTTCACATTCTCACATTCACACAATTCTGAGCCATTTGGCCACTTGCTCAGGTTGAACGGGTGAGTGTCAGAAGTTCCCATTGGCTGCTGAGCACCAGGGTTAAACCCTTTCTGTAAGTCTAGGCCTACCACCATTTAACATGCTAAGGAGCCTCTTATTTCTTTGTCCTTTTCTTCCTTTTTTGTGTAGCCTATAAAAATAAAATATTTATTTGGATTGCAGTTTTATGACTTAAATTATTTTCCTTTTGCTCCACTACTGCCTTTTTGGGTAAACGAACACATTAGTGGACATTCTAGCTTTAACACCATCCATCAAACTTTAGTTTTCTATCTTTAAAAACATTAACAATTGTGTGGAAAAAAGTTACAGTAGTGGTACTAGCTAGGATACAGACCATTGTAATGACATATTTTGGTACACTCACCTGCGTACCTAATTATGTCTGAGTGCCTAATCACTGAACAAAAATAGGTCTTTTTAGATTTTAACAAATGTCATTATAATGATTATGTGCCCCCTGCTGGTCATAGCCCAAAAAAGTTAATGTTGTTTTCCCATTTTGATAGAATTTACAGCCTTCCAAAGACTTTCAGGATTAGAATGAGAGCTTGTAATTAGGTCAGATGGTTACTGTGCCAAAGTTCTAGGCCACCCTAAAAATTCTTATTAAAGCCATTTACCTGAGAAGTAAGTGTTTAGCCAATTAGTTAAAACACTTTAACATTGAAGTAAACACATAGAAAGTAGTCTATTATACACTTCATAACAGCCAGAATTAATTGTATGACTGCTTTTGACAGTTTATATGCTGGTTTATCAATGTGATTGAATTGAAACTGCTTACTGACAGTTTGAAAAGGCTAGGACTGAAGATTGGACTGATGTGATTCCAGTGCAAACTGCTCAAGACTCCATGACTGGAAACAAATCACAGAATATTATAAATGAATTAATATTAGGAATGAATATTATTATATATTACAATAGGCAGACTCTAACCTTTACCACATCCCTAACCATAACCATCTCTAATCTAAATCTAAACACTTGTTGGGTGCAGTATACAGCCTGGAAGTATACACTGCTGTAGAGGTTGATTTCAGGGCATTGATCGAGACCACTTGAGGTTCTAGCAGTAGAAAATAGTTAGGATATTTAATCAGAGGATGCAATTTGTTCTGTACAAGCTCAACAGTATAATATGAAAATGGAAAGGTGTGCAGAGGTTTGCACTCTTATGAATAATTTAGCAAGATATAACATAATGTGAAAAAATCCCCTCCCACTCTTACCTACCTGCCTCACTGCTTCCTGGATGGGTGGAGCCTCAGAATTGAGATAGGCAGCCAACTCACCTGTGGCATACCCTCTGGGAACAAATAAGTTGGTTGTCCTCATGTGGAGGCCTTATTCCTCAGTAGTTTATCTGTGTACATGATATGCAAGTTTACTTTGTTTGGTTTAAAATATATTGATAGCATCTTTAGTAGCATAAGAATTATTTGCTGTACTGACTAAGTTTGCAGCAGTGGTTGAGTTATTGCCTCATTCCTGTGTTTACACCGTAATTGTGTTTTAAGTTAAAGTATCTTTGTTGGACTATCAATTTATTGGAATTAGGAATTATGAGGTCTAGATTAATATCTTAATATCTTACAAACTAAATTCCCTATTAAAACATTGGACTAGAACTCCTGCCATTGAGTTGGTGATATTAGTGGAGCCAGACTATCCTTAGGAGACATCAGTAATCATTCACGCTAAATATTCTTCATATAACATAAAGATGATATATAAATTACATGGTGTAGCTTTAAATGCATTGTATTAAAAAAGGCTAAAAACACCAGGTCAATATACCTACCCATCAACATCTCTTTATAAAAATGAGATATCCCTGCACCTCCATGACTTCACCTGTATGAGTGTTATAAAATATAATCAGGAGAGAGGCTTCTATCAATGCTGTCTGCTGTGTCGGTTTAAATTAGCCCTAGAAAGACATGGACTGTCTCAATTCAGTCTTTGTTACAGTGGCTGACATGTATGCATATTAATTCATATCTTGTCATTAAATCTCTTTTGGAAACAATAGGTACCTCTGGGTATCAAGCCCCATTGGTCTGGACAGGTGATTTTGGACGATCCAGCTACCTAATCACTGAAGAACACCTGAGATTCCTGCTCTCATGTGGATTTGTAACTACCCAAATTACTGAAATCCTGGATGTATCAGTCAATACAATTAAACGGAGATTGAGGTATGAACTACAGTTGCAAGGCATACACACATCTTTTCCTCAGAGTAGTCTGTCTGATAGATGATGTACGATGTGTATTTATTTAATGAACAAGTGTGCTTGCTTCGTTTCACTGACCTGTTTTTTTTTAGCCTATATGTTCTGTGGGTTTGCCAGCAGTCAGTTAACTTATTTTGAATGAAGCAGAAGCTACATTTATGTGATATATGGTCGACAAATGAACTTAATTCTAAATCACTGTGGATAAATGTGTTTGCTAAATTACATAATGTTATGTAATGCATATATGTCAGACATTCCATTTAGGTGACACAGTTGGGTCATTCTGAGCATGAAAACCAATGGCCATATTTTTTACATTCAAAACCAATAGTTTGGCTTAGTTTATTATTGAGGAAAGAAACGCACAATAAGAATGTTGTCTTTCTTGAGGATAACACATTTAACTATTAAACATTCCCAATGCGGTCTTTGAAATCACACACCATGTGACACCACAGAAGTGTGCAAGTATTTTGCACGGGGTATGGACTGGAAACCCTGAGGTCAAAGTGGGAAACACCTCCAAAGGTGGTAGAGAATGACCAAGCCAAGATCCTGTGGGACTTCCAGATTCAGACTGACAGAATGTTAATGGCGAACCAACCAGACATCGTGGTGGTGGACAAACAGCAGAGGAAAGCTGTTGTCGTTGACGTGGCAATACCAAGTGATGGCAAACATCAGGAAAAAGGAACATGAGAAACTAGAGAAATACCAAAGGCTCAAAGAAGAGCTGGAGAAGGCTTGGAAGGTGAAGGCAACAGTGGTGCCCGTGGTCATCGGAGCACTTGGGGCAGTGACCCCCAAACTGGAGGAGTGGCTACAGCAGATCCCTAGAAGAACACCAGACATCTCAGTCCAGAAAAGTGAGAAGAATGAGACCACCCATGGTGAAGAACGAAGTTTTTTTTTTTTAACTATAAAGACCTCAACGGAGTCAGACTGTCTGATGTCAGCAGGAAGATTATTCCAGAGAAAAGGTGCATGATAGGAAAATGCCCTGCTGACTTCTCATAGAGATAAGAAGGGGTCCATTTACAATTTTATAAGTTGTCAGAAGAACCTTAAAGTCCAATATGACATGCATAGGGAGCCAATGAAGAGAAGCTAAAATTGGTGAAATATGGTTAAATTTTCTGGTTTTAGTTAAGATCCTAGCTGCAGCATTCTGAGCCATTTGAAGACTTTTACTGTGCGGTAGGTCAGACAACAAAACATTACAGTAATCCAATCTAGATGAAACAAAGGCATAAATTAGGATCTCTGCACTGGCCAAGGACCAAAAAGACCTAATTTAAGCTGAATGTTGCTTAGGTGGAAAAAGGCCATCTTGATTTATTTAATGTGTTGATCAAAAGAGAGGGTAGGATCAAGCGTAACACCAACAGTTAACAGTTACTGTTACTTGATCAAACTTATGTTGAGCAGGGCCAATGACCAGCATCTCAGTTTTATCAGAATTTAGGAGCAGGAAATTACGTGACATCCAGAATTTCACAGCAGATAAACAGGCCTCCAGATTTCTAATTTGAGCATCATCATCTGTCTTTACAACCACATACAGCTGAGTATCATCAGCGAAGCAGTGGAAATTATTCAAGAACTTAGTATAATTTGGCCAAGAGTTGAAATATATAGAAAGAAAAGCAGAGGGCCAAGAACAGAGCCCTGAGGTACTCCATATTTGACATCAGAAAATAATGATAAGAAACACACTGTTCTTCCAGAAAGATACGATTTTAACCATATGCCGTGATCAATGATATCAAAAGCTGCACTGATGTCCAGTAATAGAGGTATTGAAATGGAATTTGAATCATTGGTAAGCAAAATGGAATTTACCACTTTAATCAGTGCAGTTTCAGTGGAGTGACAGGCCCTAAAGGCAGACTGAAAAGGTTAAAAAAGATTGCTATTGCTTATGTGAGCTGAAAGTTGCTGAGACACAACTCTTTCTAATACTTTTGAAAAGAATGGAAGGTTAGAGACTGGTCTATAGTTAGAGAGATCTTGGATCAAGGTGCGGTTTTTTAAGTAGTGGTTTAACCACTGCAGTCTTAAAGCTGGTTGGGACAGTGCCAGTTGTAAGTGATACATTAACAATATTCAGCATTGTAGGTCCCAGAATTGGCCAGAGATCTTTAAAAAGTACTAGGTGTAAGAGATTGCACTTTGTTTTTCATTTAACCTGCACTGTGCCTTTAGTTTGCATTTATTTATACAGAAGAATACAAGTTGATGCATTGCACAGCAAAGATGGACATAATCTTTGGCACTTCTGAAATAAAACTATTTTTATGTTAAATATAGTATATGTATTGTAAAGCACTTTGGTCAACTCATGTTGTTTTAAATGTGCTATAGAAATAAATTTGACTTAATGGATTTATTTTAATGACATTATTGAATGTATTTGGTGCTAATGATGATGTGAAATTCTATATTTAGTAAAGGCTTATAAATAGAACTCAAGTACAGTATTTATTTATTTATTTTTATTTGAAACCTGTTAAGATATTACATTTGGGGGATAAAAATTAGATCATTGGCCAATTATTGAGTGATGGGGTACTTTTGAACATTTTTCATATTTACTAAAGGTTATAAAATATACAAATCTTTCTCTTGATTGTCTATCTCTGTGGGTATTTTGATGTAGAGCCAGATGCAGATAGAAACATTTTTTGTCAATAAAATAGCTAATTAAGCATTGTGCACCTTCAGTGGTATCCACTCTGCTTTCTTGTTGTTTTAAAAGGGTAAATTTGTATTTTTTCTTTTGACCATATATGTTTGAGCTATATCCAGATATATCATTTAAAACTTATGATACTGATGGAAAATTAGCATGCACTATGTTTGGATGTAGGGGGTGCACGGTGGCAGAGCGGCTAGAGCTCCTGCCTCCCAATAAGGAGATCGTGGGTTCGTGGGATCGATTCCCGGACCAGACCAACATCACACAATCTCTGGGTGGAGTCTGCATGTCCTCCCGTGTTACCGTGGGTTCTCTCCGGGTTCTCCGGCTTCCTCCCACCATCCAAAGACATGCATGTGTAGGTTAATTGATAACTCTAAATTGCCCGTATTGAATGAATGTGTGAGTGAATGGTTGTCTGTCCTTGTCTGTGTCTGTGTTCGCCTGCGACAGGTTGGCCACTGTCCAGGGTGTGCCCTGCCTAAGGCCCAAAGTCACTGGGATAGGCTCCAGTCACCCGCGACCCCCTAACGGGGACCAAGCGGTAGAAAATGGATGGATGGATGGATGTTTGGATGTATGTATAACTGATTCTAGTCAAAAAAGATATAGATTATAGAGATATAGATTAGAAATATAATATTTCATACCAGTGTTTTAGTGGTTGCCTGCTTTTCTACTGTATTGTATTTCTACTATGTGTTAAAACAATTATTGATCAGTTGGTGATAGTAACTTCCAAGTTAGCGTTTTGAATTTTGGTGGTGGGATTAACCTTGGTTTATTACATAATGTGCTTAATTTTCTGCAATGCAGTTTGAAAATATTAGAATGCACTAATAGCTTTTATCTATATAGGTTTGTTATTAGTATTAGCTGCTGAAGCCTGAAGGCCTAGCCATTAATGCAGCATCTATTTGATATTCATGAAGCTGCTCCTAACTGTATAAAACGTTTTAATACATTCAAACAATTGGTTGTTATCGTGATAACTTATATTAATTGAAAACCCTTGTAACTACCTCTATCAACTTTGTGGGTGTTCTGTGTCTGGTGCACCACTAGCTTGGTGTTTATTTGGGGAATGCAAGTAGTGGGAGGGTGGCACTAGAGAAAGGGTCATGATGTCACCAACGTTGACAGGGTTAATCCTCTGAGTAGCGTGACCATGCTTTCCAAATTTCATGGCAATCCAACAAATATATTGTGACATTTGATATTGTAGACTGTGTGTGGTACACTGTTCAAAGACAGTAATGTAGTCATTGAAATCATAATCAATCAATAATGTCGTTATTCTTGATAAATACATCAACCATCAGCTCAGCATGACCTTCACCATTCGACTTGATGAAATCAATATTATGAGCACTTTTTATTTACTTTAAATTCTGGACATATAAATTAATATAACATTAGGCCTGAAAAAAACACATCTGTCAAAGTAATGACCTTTTACCAAATATCTGTATGTTTAAGAATACATTTTAGAGAGAACACACAAGATTGTAGGTATTTGTTGTACCGCTTTAAATGTAGTCCCATAGAAAGCCAGTGACTCGGCATGATTACTCCACGTTCATTTCTGCATCCTCGTCGTCACTGTCAGGTTCTGGCCAAATCATCTTTTTCAAGATCATCTACAAAATAAACAGTGCACCATATCATCCTCACTTTTTTACCTTATCCTATCAGCCTTTTTCCTCCAACTTTTTTTTAGGTTTACCTTTCAGAAAGGAGGGGAAAATATTTTTTTTGGCAACATCATCTATTAAATATATGCTAAGTGTATGTTGCAGAAAATTTGCAGATATTGATTTTGAATTAATTGCTATACTTGTGGTTTCAACAGGGTTATATAATAAATACATATATAATGAGTACCTCTGATTCCATAACATGCAAGGCTGATCTGGGGAACAGGACCTCTATTCGTGCTGGGCACTCCTTTATCATGTGGAAAACACCGGTGTCCTTCAAGCCTTTGCGCATTTGCTTTGCTTGTTTTTCTCGTCTGCCAATGACCTGTTAAAAAGTAACATGGATGTTATTTATAATGCAAATGACTTCCTGGGCCAGCTGGTGGTGCTAGAAGGAGGATCATGTAGATGTCAAAATTGCCAGGTTTCATTCTCTAGACAAGTGATTTTAAAACTCTGCATCCTGACAAAGTGGTGGGTCCAAGCATGGAGACGTGTGTGGTGGGAAGGCTTCAGCAATGCATTCTTTTCTCAATAATCAGGGATAGAAATGTATAGACCATACAATGTAGTCCTATAGCGATAGGCGTCACAATGCCTCCATCCATCAGACCACATTAAAGCTCCTCAGATAGTGGTGCCCTCAGAAAGGGATGATGGTCGGACAGCTTTAGTAGCCTTCTTAGCTAGCTGACATGGACACAATTTTTAAACTAAGAGCAGCTGATAAGTTGCCATTTTATTAATCTGCTCATATGGAATGTAAGAATGCTCTACATTTTTCTGTAAAAAAAGATAAATACCATTATAACCCAGTTTGTACAGTTTAACCTTCTTTCGGAATCCATAATCTGCAAGATCAAAAATTGCAAAATACTGGCGAACTAGCAATCATACATTCATTTTGCAATATTACAGAACTAGACCTTCATCAGACTATATGATTCCAAAATCCAAAATGCTTTTGTAAAAGTCCATACTATACACCAACCTGCTTTAACTTCTTGATAGATATATATCTATATCTAGATAGCTGGGGAAAAAAACATTGTCTATAGAAATGAGTACAACTGTTTGGAAAATAAACTCTTCAAACATTTAAGAATTGTTAGGATTTGATGGATATAAGTACATTGAAATCTTAACTACTTGTTAATTTAATTTTACTTACTAAAATATGTGGTTTTTCACAGGACTAGGACACATGTGGGTCCTAGCATGAAAAAGTCTGGTAACCCCTGCTGTAGCCAAAATTAATTTCAACTCTTAAAACCACCACTACCACTGTCACAACATTTTGGCCTGCTGGTGGCGCTAGAATTAATGGGGCCATCCAAAGTTAATAAATCTCATCCTCTAACAAACTTAAATGTTGTAAACTAATTTCATGGCAAAGCTAACATATTTCATGAGATATTAGTGTGCAAAAAACGTTGTCTGTGCTAGAGGAAAGGTCAGGAGGTCACTGAAATCGTCAGGTTTCATCCTCTAGGCAACATGAATGTTGGCAGTGGTGGTTGGAAGAGGTCTAATGTCTTAGAGATAACAAACATGTTTTTGTTACTGTCTTTATTACTTATGAACCAGAATAAAATATTTTTAGTCTAAATTGTTATTTTTATTTTAACAATTATACATTTTCAGCTACAAAAAAGTTGTCTACTGTTAATCTCTGCCCATGAAAACATGTCTCCATTCCCATATTTTATGTTTCTGTAGGGCTACCCTTTTCTGTACATACAGATCAATGATAGGGCCTTTAAATGCCCAAAGGTTCAATTAACAACCAAACATTCACAAAAATCACAATTTCAGAAACCATCCTTAGTTGATGCAAGAAACATTAATCATTTCCCATGATTGCATTATTAAACATTGTATCCAGTAATCTATTTTTTAATACTAAACATACCCCATGGTGCAGAATAATCTCTACCAGCCACCTTCTGTTACTGTCACTGACAGGTGGTAGGTCCCAACTGAATGCCAAGGAATTCTTGGCTTCTCTGTCCTGTGATGTCAGGTCTTCGTTGCTGTCCATCTGTTAATTATAAAAGTAATCACTGTAGAGGTGTGCAGTACACTCATGGCTATGTAAAAGAGTTTCCCATCGGGAATCAATAAAGTATTTCTGATTCTGAATATAAAACTGAACAGTCAGAACATTGTTAGTATGTTCAGTAGAACATTGTGAAAATACTTCTATGCCTCTTTCTATGTTTCTTTAGCACAATGTTCACAATGTTCTTGTTTATTGCCATGGCTTACACACACAATTTATACTCACACACAAGACATTCAACCACAGCACTGTCAAAATTGCCTTGCTTGCTCGCACTGGTTGAGATCAGGGCCTCGACTGCCCACCGGATGGCCAAACACTCTTTTTTGACCGTGCTGTATCTGAATACAGCACGACAGTTTTCGGCTGATATATAGCACCGGGCAGTCGACTCCCTGCTCCTGCTGAGACAGAACGGCCCCCAGCTCCCTGTTCGACGTCAGTCTGCAGGATAAAAGGAAGAGAGAAGTTAGGGGTGTGGAGGAGAGGCTCCTCACAGAGAGCCTGTTTCACCTTCTTGAACGCCAGCTGGCAATGCTCCATCCACTGGACCAGATCTGAAGCACCTTTCTGGGCAAGATCGGTCAGGGGGCTGGTCAGCTCTGCAAAGTCAGGGATGAACTGTCTCACATCCTTTTTAGACTTGGGCCTCGGGGCAGGCAGCGATCGCTGCTGTTTTTTCTACCTGGGGACACACCTGCTGTCCGCCAAAGTGGTACCCCAGATACCGTACCTCCCTCCGTCCGCGAAAGTGGTACCCCAGATACTGTACCTCCCTCCGTCCCACCGCACACTTCTTCAGGTTGGCGGTGAACCCGGCCTGCCTCAGTGACTCGAGCACCGTGGCCACATGCCACACGTGTTCCACCCAGATGTTACTGGGGATGACATCCAAGTAGGCGGCAGCATATGCAGCGTGTGGACACAGCACCCGGTCCATAAGGTGTTGGAAGCTGGCCGGGGCCCCAAATGGAAGTGTGACAAATGGGTACAACCCAAGACATGGGAATGTGCCAGTAAATCCTGTGTTATGAAAAAACGAGCAGTGCCTAACTGATCCAGGAGTTTGTCAACCTGGGGCATCGAATAGGCATCAAATCGTGACACTTCATTTACTTTGATGAAGAAGTAACCATATAACCCCAGTCCCATCCTGGTGTAGTCCCATCCTTCTTGTGGTCAAGAAGGATGGGACTACACCAGGCACTGTTGGACTCTTCTGTTACCCCCATCTCCAGCATGGCCTTTAATTCTTCCTGAACCATTTTTCTTTTGTGTTCAGGCAGCCAATAAGGTCATGCTGGGCGAGTTTCAATGTGGTGCCTTATAAGATTAGTGCGGCCTGGCAAGGGGGAGAACACATCAGCAAAGCGCTGTTGCAACTACCATCAGGGACAGTATGAGATGGTTACCAACAGGGAGCAAGGCAGGACTGGTCGATTTTGGAACCTCAGGCCCCAACAGTACTTTATCTCCCGGTGTAAATTGTCTCAACCTAGTTCCTCTATTGTACAGGCGCTGCTGACGTTCCTGGGCCTGGAGCAAATTTTCCCGTGACAACTGACTTAGCATGTGGAGTTTTGCTCTCAGGTGCTGCTGACGTACTGAACTTCATTTTTACTTTACATTTTCCTCCCAGCTTTCTTTAACCCTGAACCCCACATGGTTTCCTGCTAAACGGAGGCCTGGGGAACCTCCTGCACTGCAAACAACAGAGGATCCAGCCACCATCCAGCCACTGTTAATAAAGACAGATTGATCATATCCAGTAACAAAGTGCTAACTAAGGGTAAAACGTCTTTAAGCAGCTATCAGAATTATCAAAGATAATTATCAATAACTTTAATGAATAAAGTCCTTGGGGCACCACTCTTTTTAAAGAAGAGAAATGATAGCCAATTAATTTATTCTCATAAAATACACTACATTTTCAATTTGGAACTCAGATTAATAATTAAATTAATAACTATAACCAAAATTTTTCCTTTATAGTTAGTAGGTTGAAGGAATTGGAGTTCAACATAGAAGAGGTTGGCAAATTACTCACTCTTGTGCAATATTAAAGAAACCAACATAATTATACACAAGTATTTATTTAAAAGAGAAACAAAGCAAAAACACAATATGAAGACTAACTCTGTAATACTGAATTACAGAACACAAGGTGTGTGTGTGTGTGTGCGCAGGTCTGGGTGCGCGCCAAAAGGAATAAGTGTGTTTCTTTGTTCCGCGTGCACGACCATGAACCCATGTGGTCAGAAACAAAGAAACATGTGAAGCAGGAGCTTTAAAGTTAGTCTCTGCCAAAGGGCCAAACTAGAGGTGTATGCGTATGATCTGTTTAGGATAACGGTGCCAAGTTAAAAGGAATTAGTTAGCATGCAAAGACTCTGTCTGTGTGGAGCATAACATAAACTAACATCAACTTAGCGGTGGCTGAGAACTAGGGTTACAATAATAACCTCACATTAACCATGGAGATCACAACAATAAAACCTCAATGAAAACACGTCAGTAACGTCACATGTACAACATAAGTTAAACAGTCCTTTGCTTAGCTATATACACTGTTGCTCAATGCTATGCCCAGTTGTTACATTACCGTCCGTCGGGAGGGAAAGAGAGGTGGCTTTGGTGCTGCTGTTGGCTGACGGTCAGTCTGTTGTATATGAGCCAAGCTGGGAAGAATTGCGGTTTTGCGGTGCAGTGTCCGCTTGTAGAGATCGGAGGAAGCCAGTTGCTCCGTCCGTGGTTTTTCCTTACAGAGTTAACTGCTCAGAGTTTACTTGCTTCATGCTTCTTAAACTTAGCATGCAGGCTTTGTGCAATAGCCTTTGGCACTAAACTTTATTGCAGAGATCTAATAGGCCTTTGCAGCGCTTTGGTAGATCAGGAGACTTCGGTTCTGCTGCGTGTTTCTGCTCTTAAACACTGCTCCGAGCAGATTACACGGCGAAGCCAGGAGGAGAGAGTTCAGGTGGGTGTCTGGTGGTGAGCAGACCACCCTGAGAGGGAGACAGCCACAGGCTGTCTGCCGCAGTGAAAGATTCCAGGAGAAAGAGAGACAGAACCAGTGATTGCTGACCTTTTTATTGACGTGGTGACATCCGGGTCACAGGTCAGACTGGCCAATACTGCATTCAATGGCTTTCAGAATTGTGGGACAAAAGAGAATGCAGTCTCCTAATGAAAAGTTTAGTTAAAAAGCACCCAAATGAATGAATTCATCTGTGGAGTCCCAACACCGCTGACCCTTTTATTGACCTGGTGACATCATGGGTCACAGGTCAGATTGACCAATGGGGGGAGTTCACACCTACGTGTGAATACCTGGAGAATTGTGGGAGACTGAGTTAAATGGTTCTCCTTTGTTTACAGAACAAAATAGCATGCAGTCTCCTAATAAAAGTTTAGTTAAAGTCCCACAAATGAATGTATTCAAATGGTGGAGTGCCAGTGGTCCCAACATTTATGTACAGATAGTTTAGTCCAGTAGTTACCAACCTACACAGTCACAAGATAAATCTGAGGGGTCATTAGATGAGTAATGAAATTCGGATGATTAAATTCCACTATACAGATCTGTATGAATAGTTTACTTTTTCTCTAGTCTGTTTTTTTTTTTGGGAAATACTGGATAATTTGAACAGTTATTTAAATGAAACCATCTGAAAAATTTAGAGGGGAAATGTGTCTTTGGTGGAACTGCTAACAACTCAGACATCTGAAACATGACAAGGGACCCCAACTAGACACTGTTTTTTGTAAGAGGTCACAAGCCAAAAAGGTTGGCTTCATATTGAACAATGTATTTTATAAGCTTATCATTGTTTTTTTAAAATATAAAATCTGAAAGTAACTAGTAACTATAGCTGTCAGATAAATGTAGTGGATTAAAATGTACAATATTTACCTCTGAAATGTAGTGGAGTAGAAGTATAAAGTAATATAAAATGGAAATAGTAAAGTACAAGTACCTCAAAATTTTACTTAAGTACAGTACTTGAGTAAATTACTTTCCACCATTCAGCCTGATGAATGTCACCTGTTCATCAGGAAGTGTGTTTGAGATTTCATCTTGAGCATAATCGACGCCCCTCAAAATTGCCATACAAGGTTGCTTGTTCTGCTCAGCTTATGGTCATGGTTTCATTCCTAAACGTTACCAAATAGTAAAAAGAGAATTTCACAATGTAAAGTTTCTAGTCCTGCTTCCGGAAATCGTCAAACAAAAATATAAAAAGTTGAGCAATGTCAGTAGTCATATTAGAAGACCCAAAATAATTAGAAAATAATAATACAGTTGTCAATGACGTGTCATCAGAGTACATATGAAGCTAAAAAATGTCTTGTTAAAACAAAGTGGTCCATGACTAATATGAGAGCCAGTCAAGGGGACATGACAGTCACAGAGATATTAGCCTTAAGTGATGTTACACTGTCCAGTATCATCTTCTGTTGCACCCACCTGCAAGACCAAGAGGCAGCTGTCAGAGTGAGAAAACTACTACTCAGTTCTGTGCTGAAATGTGCCACTAAAAGAAAAGGAAAAAAAAGAATCTAAATCACCTCTCAGTAACTTGGCCAGCCATGATGATGATGATGATGATGATGATGGTGGTGATCTGGTGAACAGAATATTAATTTTGCAGTAAATTTGTCTTAGTTATATATTTTATTGTAGTTAGTTTCAGTATCATATTTAAAACAAAAATTCTGATTAATGCATTGTTTTTCAACAAGTGTTTTTCCCCTGTGGAGGAAGAATCTACTACAGGTCTGGACCACTCAAGAATATAGAAAATTTTTGAAAATTCTAAAGTGGTGAATGCCACAAATTCTCTTAAATTACTTGTATGTGCCACTTAAAGGTGCTATTGATAACATTGTTAACATCCAGCCACTAGATGACGCACTCCCCCTCAGTGTTGCCAACTTGGCGACTTTGTCACTAGATTTAGTGACTTTTCAGACCCTCTAAGCGACTTTATTTTTAAAAAGCGACAAATTTTGCGACTTCTTCAGACCATCAGGGAAAAGGCGAGAAATATATTCAAATATATTACATTGTAATTCATTCCCATGCATGCTCTTCTGCCAACAGTGTCTCTCTTCCTCTCCTCTTGCGCTGTGCGCAGGCAGTGTGTGGAGTGTGGAGCAGCTCCAGATCTCTGGATTACTATGTCATAGCTTGTAAATATGTAGTTCATTGTGCTTCTCTCTCACTCGTTCTCTCTGGATTAAGATGCTACTACGTGTTGTAAATAGTTTGTTTGATCTTGTAAATATTTCAATTGTTCGTTTGATCTTCTCCCTCCTAGAATTTTAATAAAAAAAAAAACTTTTTACTTCAAATACATGATGTCCCCGTAGTGGTTTTATGATTATTTGGCCAACGATTTCTCTATCTACATTTTATATGCCTTAAATTAAGGTGATCTCTCCCTCACTGCACTAAGCTGTATGCAAATGAATGCGTGATGGTGTCATCAACATGCAAATGAGCGTATGACATCATCTGGCGATTTAGTGACTTTTGGAGCTAGTGCTAGCTACTTTTAAAAAAAGTTGGCAACACTGCTCCCCCTACCCCCTTCCATTCCATTGGTTGCCAGTTTTGTTGCACAACCTGCATATTTCATGGTCGAGTAGAGTGAGACTCAGACTCAGTCATGTCAAATGACGAATCTTTCTTGATAGATTAATGAATTCATTTTACAACATATAGCTTGTGTTTCATGTAACGTTATCTATAGTAATCTATGACGGCAGGTGTCAGAGGGAAAATTTTTTAATCAAGGGCACAAATTAGTGCTCTCAAATTACACTACTTAACAGAACATAACATTAAACAATATTGATTTTTTACATACATACATACATACATACATGATTTGGGAGGGAGATGCGTGTATATATATATATATATATATATATATATATATATATATATATATATATATATATATATATATATATTTTTTTTTTTAAGGAATGTCAGAGGTCACACAACACTGCTTACCAGGCAAAATCTGAAGTATATCCACGCATCTCCCTCCCAAATCAGATTGTCCTTGACTGATAGCAGTCAAAGCTGACCAGTATTGCTGAAACATCCAATATAGCACCACAACTGTATTTTTGTGTGTGGAGGGTACAAGGACAAATGGAATGAATGAATGACAACTAATGATAGTATTATGAAGGAATTAACTCATTACATATAGGCACCTCAATACCAACATAGCTGCTGCCCTGCCACTAATGTTCTGGGTGCTCCTCTATAACTGAAACAACAACCTGTAACTTCAGTTCCTACTGCTGCAGTTACTTGATAGTGCTTCAGATTAAGCATGTTAATATCTTTGACATTTGACATCCCTTTAAATAGTTAACATTAAGATGTAAACAATACTGTTTAACAATATGTTCTGTTTATTCCTGCTCACAAATGATTAATATGAGAGCAAGAATTAAGTAAATAGAGAGCATGAAATACTAATTTCTGCGCACAAATTACTTTTTATGGTAAATAAATGTGGCAAGTTCCATGACACCTAAAATTAGTCAGTTATACTGACTGGCAAGAAATGTTACCAGGTTATTGGTGAATATATCCAAATCCTTCAATTTCTTTCTAACAGCCTACATGTAGTGCTAAACAGGGTACTGACAAGAAACAAACCATGGAGTTTATGTCTGTCTTCTACAGTATTATTTACACTCTGCGGTGGCTTTTTCATTGATCAACTTCATATGATGATTTTTACTGTGTGTTGATTACTACCAGTGACTGATCACCACCTAATCCCAAACACATGTTAAATATATACCTGATATATTTGCTGACCATATGAAGTGATAAAGTCCGCTCAAATGCACTATTCAACAATTTACCAATAGATATTTGGGTTACTGAAGACATCCAATGATACACTGGCTGTGTCAATTAAATTGGGGCAAAAGAATGCCGGATTTCTTGGAGCCTTTGGAAAAGGACAATCTTATGGACCCATTACTGGTCTTGAAATGCAGACATCGAAACAGGCAGCATTAACCTAGGAGACAGCAACTGTAGATGGGTACATATATTGGCAAAGACAAAAGGCAAATTAACAGTACGTACAGTAATTAATTTACAGCTGTGCTGTGACAGTAGCTGTTCTGAATGTGATCCCTATGCATCCATTAAGGGAATGCTATGGGACAAAAACTGAAATTTTACATAGGTCCCACAGCATTCCTCTGAAATCAGGAACAATGACATCCAGTAAGAACAAACTCCAGAGGTCCAGTGTCTAGTAAAACCTGTGGACAGACAGTCCTGTCCACATGACAGTCGCTGCAGTGTGGACAACAGCAGGCCCGTGCACTCCCAGTCTCTGTCTTTCCACCGTTGTAGTACACGAGGTTAGCCCTGGTGCCCACCACCCTCCTCCACTCCACTCCACCCTCTGTTAGTAAAGACTCCAGGCCTGCTGATGCTGGGGGTAAAGTGATGAAGAACTAGAGGATGAGGCGGTGAGCTCGCCAGGGCCTAGCTGCTTTCCACACACACACATTCAATCCAGCTTCTCCTTCTGGACCAGCTTGGGAGCATCTACAAAGTCTAGTCCATTAAAGAGGATGAGGCCACCCGTCACCACGCTGGCTGTTCCCCAGAACAGAACATAGGCCAGAGTCTCAGTCCACGTGTCACCTGACAGGGGACAGCAGTCATATTGAGTCAGTGGAGGAAATAAAAAAATGTTTTGCATCCAAAATATTGGGGGAACTTTCCAAAAATACTAATTGGTACATACATATTTTGAGCCTGAAAAGAATACATTTTAAGATAAATAAACCCTAATGTTGCTATGTTTGTGGGTATGAAAATTCCTGTAAATTGGAGTTTATTGCAGTTTGTCTTACCAGCCATTAGCAGGCAGATGATACACATGGAGAATGCTACCACCATGACGATAGGCAACTAGAAAAGGAAAAATAAGACCAGAATCACATTAAAGACTAAAAAAAGAAAAACTCAATCTTCCTGAGCCCTTCTTACCGTCAGAAACTTCCAGTCTTTGGGGTCACGCAGTGGAGTGGTCCAATCAGCTTCATCCACAGCATAGTTCCCAAGGAACAGATCGATAGAGTCCTGCATTAAAGATTTTGGATTTAGATTTATTGTTTAGATTTGATTTCACAGCCAACACAGAAACATACAGATAACAGATACAGAACATGTGTACATTCATGCCCCTTCCAGTATTCCAGCTAACAGTGTCAGTGAGAAAGTTTGTTCAGGGCTGCTATGGCAGATGGGACAAAACTTCTGCTGAAGCGAGCTCTTGTCCATTTTAAGGTCCTGTATCTGCGACCAGATGGTAGTAATGTGAAGTGTTGATTGAGGGGGTGATCAGTGTCATTTGCTATTGTGAGTCCTGTCTATGTGATGGTTCTGTGGTTCAGGTCTAAGAGATTGGATGTGGAAAAAGGCAGATGATGGTGGAGGCAGTATGTGTGATGCCGGTAAGTTTGCTTGTGTTGGAGATGGTTAACATGGTAAAGAAGCAGGGGGAACAGTACAACAGGATGGGTCAAGTTATGCTTTTGTAAAGCTTTTGTTAAGCTCGTCTCCTGTGGAATCACATCCCAATGTGGGTTTGGGAGGCAGACACCATCTCCACATTTAAGAGTAGGCTTAAGACTTTCCTCTTTGATAAAGCTTATAGTTAGGGCTGGCTTGAGTGAGTCCTGAACCATCCCTTAGTTATGCAGCTATAGGCCAAGACTGCCAGGAGACTTCCCATGATGCACCTCTTTCCTCTCTCCTCCTCTCCCTCTCCATCTGCATGCATTTTTATCCCATTACTGCATGTTACTAACACGACATCTTCTCTCTCCGATAGTTCTGTGCTTTCTCGTTTCTCTCCTCTCTCCTTCTGTCGCTTTCAGCAGGTATTTCTGCCTCCGGAGCTGCAGAGTCTGGATCTGTGGTTGTGGGCCACCTGCTGCCCCCGTGTTCCTGCTCGACAACTGCTACTACAGTTGTTGTTATTGGCTCTGTTACTAATACTGATATTATTATTCCTATAGCTGTCAGTCCTGTTATTATTAAATTTATTAATATTAATACTACAATTACAATTCTACTATCATAAAAATCTGGGTGGTAGGTTTGCATTGTGCCTGCCTGGGTCTCTGTAAATAATATTCGGTACGGTCTAGACCTGCTCTATAGGAAAAGTGCAATGAGATAACTTCTGTTATGAATTGGCGCTATATAAATAAAATTTAATTGAATTAAAGCAACAACAGGAGGTGGGGGTGGACAAACAGTGCTCTGAGTTTGCGTATGAGTCTTTGCTGGGATCATTTATGGATAAAAAAGTGATTTGTTGATCAAAACTGAGTTTGATGTCTATAATGAGTCCAAGGTATTTGAAGCTGCTCACCTGTTCAATGGTCTTGCCATGGATGGAGGTGGGGTTCAGTCCATTGTGGGGTGTTTGATGTGCTAATGACCAGTTCTTTTGTTTTGTCCACGTTTAGCTGCAGGTAGTTATCAGTGCGCCATTGTGTGAAGTGAGAAATAGAGTTTTGATAGGCTGTAACAGTTATTGTCATTGAGTATTGAGAGTATGGTATTTTCATCAGTATTTGAAGTATGTGGTGATGGGTGAAGGGCTGATAGTCATTTGTATAGAGG
The DNA here is from genome assembly GCA_027580175.1 of Siniperca scherzeri. NCBI lineage: Eukaryota > Metazoa > Chordata > Actinopteri > Centrarchiformes > Sinipercidae > Siniperca > Siniperca scherzeri. The sequence goes on from CM050856.1 coordinate 31,129,458, forward strand.
GTGTAAAGGAAGGGGGCTCAGAAGTTGGTGATGATGGTTGATGATGTTACTGTGCCTATTCTAACAGACAGTGGTCTGCTGCTAAGGAAATTGTGAACCCAATGGATGAGGAGTGAAGGGATGTTGAGATGGTGAAGCTTTTTTGATCATCTGGTCAGCACTGTTACTAATTTTGGAACCCGGAATTGTCACCACGGCAACACCACTTGAGAAAATGTAAAAAGCTTTGTAATTTAGCATCACAATGGTCTTTAGATTACACTGCCCAAATTTTTTTGTCGATTGGATTAATTCTCTAAAAGCAGTTCAGCATAAAAAAAACCAAACAAAAAAAACGCTACAAGTCACCAAACTTTGCCGCATCACCACGCCAACGGCGTTTGAGGAAACCTAAAAAGCTTTGCAATTTGGCATCGCAAAGGTCTTTAGATTGCACTGCCCAAACTCAAAGTCGATCCGATTAATTCACTAGGAGGAGTTCGTTAATGTACGGAGCATGTAAATGGAAATAAATGGCACATTAAATTCAAAATGGCTGACTTCCTGTTTGGTATAGGGTATGGCTCCAAGAGGCTTTTTTTTTTTTTTTTTTTATAAAGTCTAGAGATGATACATCTGCCTCCCCAATTTTGTACATCTAGGTGAAACGTACTGTGGGGGCTGCTTCGTTGAAATTTTGTAGGGGGTGCTATCGAGCCATTTTACCACACCCAACCTCAGACTATACCAGAAAACAAAACACACCCCTTCTGATGTGTGTGCCAAGTTTCATGAGTTTTCTGCTATCCCTAGCCGTTTTGAAGGCTAAAAGTCATTAGGGGGTGCTATAGAGCCAACTCAAATTGAAGTATTTACCTGTTCAAGTCTGGGCGCAAAGTTTCGTGACCTTTTCAGCGCCATAAAGGCCTCAATCATGTGTTTATTAGAAATTTAAATTGATGCAGGAAATTCAAAATGGCTGACTTCCTGTTGGGTAAACTCTCTCAAAAGAAATTGAAATATGTTCTTTATGATGAGAGCAATGATCCACCCAAATCTCATGAAGATCAAAGCAGTTTTTTCCCCCCAACCGTGGCATGCGTTTGGGGGCGCTATAAACCCCCCTGGCCACGCCCGAGCCCAATCACTACAGAACTTTTTCACTGCAGAACGATTTTCGCCAGTTGTGTGTGCAAAATTTCAAGATTTGAGAGAGCCCCTCAAAAATGCGTTTGAAGAGCAGAATAACAATAATCTCTACAAAAACAATAGGTACCTTGCACTTTCATGCTCGGGACCTAATAAGTATGGTTAGTGAAAGTTGAACCAGGAAGTAGGTCTGCAAGGTTGCTGCAGAAAAGACGATTACAACAGACGTGTAGTGTGTACTGACTTCAAATATACACTCTGTTTTAGTGCCCTCTAGCTCCTCAAAAAATTTCCTCACACATTTTTGATACTTACTTACATTGTTATTTAGTTAATATGGTGGATTTGTAGTTTGGTTACCACATGGACTATGTTGTAATGAAGCTCTAGCGCAAGTTCAGTCAGGAAGACTAGACTTCTGCATGTTCAGGCGTAGTAATTCTCATACCATTCTGCCATTCACTCTTCTCACGCATGCTCACTTATATTTCCTGCTGTCATTATCTGGGGCTGTCAAATCGGGACATCAGCTGTTCCATCAGCTGGTCTCATGTATCTAATAGCACAGTGACACAACTTCATTGTCAACCTATCATCCTGCTACCGTCTGTTTAAATATGATTCTCTCTCTGCTTTCAGTTGTTCATGCAACAGTTGCGCACCCCTCCACCTCCTGATCTCCGCCCAGTTTTCGCAGATCCATCAGCTCATCATTCCATCAACCTCTTTAGCCATCAGCCTCAGCAGATTCATCAGCCACCACCACCAGTGTCTGGACTCGACGGGGGGATTTATTCTGCTGCTGCTGCTCAGGGGAGATGCCCTCCACCACCACAATCTCCTCACGGACTCTAAGCGCCAAAGACTCTGTCAAGATTAACATCTCACATCATCTGTTTAAATAAACACTATCTTTACTCATTCACTTGTCTCTCCTGATTGAAATGGTAAAGTCACCGCAGCAGCAGCCCCATCCTTTCAATCAAGAGTAGTAGCAGGTTTATTTCACCTTGCACTAAATTTAATCTGGCGAAGATGCCCGTAATACTTGATATACTCATTGTATTAATACGACTGTAAAACACAGATCACTAATCTACACAGATAATGTAGCAATCAAATCCATGAAGGTTTGGACCCACCTGTCTAAAACCATCAGAGAAGTTGTTTTTGTAATATCGGATCATCGAGTTCCAGCCGTCCATCAGCAGCCCCCACTGAGTCCTCTTCCCTGTCCTGAAAGATCAACATGTAGTTCAACACCATATAGAAAATCACTAATGTCCCCAGAGGATGAATCCGAACCATTTTGGTCCCTTAATGAGCTTTCTTTTTGCATGTGAACTTTATGCCAAAATCTTAGAAAGGTTTCACAGAAGTGATGTGTATTCTAATATTGACTACTGTCTGTAAACCTGCTTGAATTGTATTCTGACTTCACACTAAAGCTTGATTTTGTTTCAAGTGAAGACTGGGTCAGGGTCATATTAAATTGGAAAATGGCTGACAAGATGGCAGTGTAAATGTCAGACAGAAAAGTGGATTGCTAATGAAATAGCCATGTAGTGTAACTATTATGCTGGGACGGAACACATTCCCATTAGATTTTGGTATTTCTTTTGTTTTTCCTGAATCCTGATATTTTACAGGATAACCTGAAAATACCAGAATTCATCTTCTAGGGACCATGAATATCCACAACTCATTTTATAGAAATCTGGACATTATTTGTTAAAATATATTGCTCTGGACCAAAGTGTTGGGAGGAGGGACAAAAGGACAGATAGACTAGCCAACATCTCCATCCTTAGCCCTTTGTCAATAGCAGGTAGTTAGCATGTGTTCAGCTTGATGTTAGCTGTTGGCTGTGTGAAAACTGACCTGGTGAAGTCGGTCTTCAAGGCACCAGTACCTGCATACTGCTTGGCACAGGCATCAGCATTGTCTGCCCAGGCTGCATGTGAACAGACAGGGAAGGGGACACAATACAAAATAGAAAGAGAAATAGAGGAAACAGATCATATTAACATCTATGACCTTAAATGTAGGCGTACCAGGTGATTAGTTCAAAGGAAACTACTGAGGGTAGTGTTAGGGAGAGCGCACCGTTCTTGTACATCTTCTCAAAGTCTGCCTGCTCTTCAATCTGCTGGCCCATGTGGATGACTCCCATTCTCTGCAGGCACACAACACATTTGAGTTGAGATGTAAATCCAAAATTAACCTTTTGACTCATTTGTCGAAGGCTGTTAAGCTAAAGGCTACTATTGACTGATTTATCCATTCACTTGGACCCAATTTTCACTTCACAAGCTTTAGTGTGAAGTTAGAATACAATTTAAGCAGTTACAATATAAATATAATAAATATTGATATTTTAGTAAGAAACCTCCCTGTTTTCTGATCTGCTCCTGTTTGCTCAACACTTCCTGCATGTTTACTTGTTGTCTTGATAAATTCAGTATAATGTCCATTTTCACAGCACTGTGAACAGAACAACAACAGTCACGTCATACTCACGACTATTCTGCTCGACGTTTTTTTTTTTTAAACACAAATACCGTTTTCCTTCACTCATTATTTCCAATTGTTTCTACTTTGCTACTTTTTTTCAGTTGGATTCAGGCTACTTTCAATGAAACTCAACTCTCCCTGAAAAGATCACATTATAGCTTTCCAGTAGCTTGAAGGGCATAATCCTTCCCTGGTAGGCTTTTAATGTGAAACAGCTGCAGGAAGTGTGGAGTTTCATTGACAGTAGTTTAACACAGATAGAAAAAAACCCAGCCAAGTCTGAGACACATTGAGAGCAGCAGAGTGGTGAGTATGACATGACTGCTGTACTGAAATTAGTGCTGTGGTAATGGACATTATGCTGAATTCATCATGTGATTAACAATTTAAATTTCATTTTCCTCTAATTAATGTTAATCATGCAATTACTTGCAGGAAAATAATGTTAAACTTCAAATTATGTTGGACTAATTAATATCCATACTGAGCAAATATGAAGCATGGAGAAGTGAATTGGGATGCAGGAGTGGTTTGAGACATTTCTAGGTTTTTTACACAATTTTGTACATCTCCTCACTGGAATCCATTGTAATCGACATGAATTCAAGATAAGCACAGCCACTGTTCTCTATGTTCAGTTGTTTTTATTATTGTGTCCACCTCCTGTATGATTATGGGGTCCTACCCGTAGCTGGGACTGCAGCGAGCGTCGGGCCAACAAGCACTGGATGACATTGGTACGATCCAGACAGTCCATGCAGTTGCTCCGAAATGTCCCCTCCTGGTTCATCAGCACCTTCCCATCTGCATCCACCAGGAAATATCTGAATCCACATACACACCATTACTTCTGATGTAGAGTACATAGATATCTACCTGGTGTCCTTCTATATCGGCTCACACACAATGCGAAAAGCACACTGACCCAAACTCATCCAGCATTTCAGCAACCATGTCCAATAAGATCTGCAGGCGGTGCCACCTCATCCGACTGCACTCTTTATGGAAGTCAAAGGCTATATACCTGCAGAAAAGCAAGCATTTATGAAAATATTATGACCTCAACCAAATTTGAGGTGGAGTAAATATGAGGCACTAAAAGACACCAGGCACATGTGAGGGGTAAAGGACGGAACTGGTGGTAATCTTACTTGATCATGCCATTACCCAAACTGGTCACCATCTTGTCAAATGCCAGCTCCAGTGGCTTTTCTGAGCCCTTTTGGTTGATCTGTGAAAAAAGGATGCCAAGAACTCAGTGTTCTTATCTAAAAATAATGCAAAAGACATTGTCACTGTATTATTTCCTTTGACTGCTTCTTTTAGTCTGGGTCATATCATAGATTAAACAGTGTGAAATCAATATCTAGCTGGCACATTGACTTTATAAAATGAAAGTAATATAGGCGATAGAATCAACAGATGTAATAATTACACATTTTTTCATCTTACCAAGTTCAAAATGACTTGTCTTCCATAAAGAATAATCTGTGAGTCAAAGTGTCTCTGGAATCCATCCAACTACAGAGATAAAAAGAGAGAAGAGGAAAACTCCATGAGAAATGAAGATAAATAAGATTACAAATACACAGAGGGCCTAGTTTTGTCTAATGATAAGATGATAATAAAGTGTAAAGACAGCTTACATGGTTGACTGTTTTGCTGATCTGTGGTTTTGGCTTGTACTTGAGATTGGGCCTTTGGGACCAGTAGAAGGGGATAGAGCCTCTTGTCTATGAAGAAAAAGGGCAAAATGCATTAACATACCATCATTGTGCTATCTTAAACTCATTCCTCCGTTACGACATATAGAAAGCCTATTAAAGCCCTACATTGCATAGGGTTTACAGCACCATTTTCAACCACCTGCCAGAGTCATGTAGAGTCCATGTTGGAGTCCACAATTCCATGTGGATATGACTACATGGCCACAACAAGAATGTGGACTGTGAGGAATCTGTGCAGGAAAGTGGACACAACTGTGGGGGGTGGGGGTATATTGAATGTAAACTCATTTTAGAGGAATATAAACATACACAGTTAGCACAAACTGAAAACATGCTCAAATTGTTTTAACTACAGTGGTGTGAAAAAGTGTTTGCCCCATTCCTGATTTCTTTTTTTTTTTGCATGTTTGTCACACTTAAATGTTTCAGATCAAACAAATTTAAAAGATAACACAAATAAACACAGAATGCAGTTTTTAAATGAAGGATGTTATTATTAAGGGAAAACAAAATCCAAACCTACATGGCCCTGTGTGAAAAAGTGATTGCCCCCTAAACCTAATAACTGGTTGGGCCACCCATAGCAGCAACAACTGCAATCAAGCGTTTGCGATAACTTGCAATGAGCCTTTTACAGTGCTGTGGAGGAATTTTGGCCCACTCATCTTTGCAGAATTGTTGTAATTCAGCCACATTGGAGGGTTTTCGAACATGAACTGCCTTTTTAAGGTCATGCCACAGCATCTCAATAGGATTCAGATCAGGACTTTGACTAGGCCACTCCAAAGTCTTCATTTTGTTCTTTTTCAGCCATTCAGAGGTGGACTTGCTGGTGTGTTTTGGATCATTGTCCTGCTGCAGAACCCAAGTTCGCTTCAGCTTGAGGTCACGAACAGATGGCCGGACATTCTCCTTCAGGAGTTTTTGCTAGACAGCAGAATTCATGGTTCCATTTATCACAGCAAGTCTTCCAGGTCCTGAAGCAGCAAAACAGTCCCAGACCATCACACTACCACCACCATATTTTAATGTTGGTATGATGTTCTTTTTCTGAAATGCGGTGTTACTTTTAAGCCAGATGTAATGGGACACACACCTTCCAAAAAGTTCAACTTTTGTCAGTCCACAGAGTATTTTCCCAAAAGTCTTGGGGATCATCAAGATGTTTTCTGGCAAAAATGAGAAGAGCCTTAATATTCTTTTTGCTCAGCAGTGGTTTTCATCTTGGAACTCTGCCATGCAGGCCATTTTTGCCCAGTCTCTTTCTTATGGTGGAGTCATGAACACTGACCTTAATTGAGGCAAGTGAGGCCTGCAGTTCTTTGGATGTTATTGTGGGGTCTTTTGTGACCTCTTGGATGAGTCGTCGCTGCGCTCTTGGGGTAATTTTGGTCAGCCAGCCACTCCTGGGAAGGTTCACCACTGTTCCATGTTTTCGCCATTTGTGGATAATGGCTCTCACTGTGGTTCGCTGGAGTCCCAAAGCTTTAGAAATGGCTTTATAACCTTTCCAGACTGATAGATCTCAATTACTTTCTTTCTCATTTGTTCCTGAATTTCTTTGGCTCTCGGCATGATGTCTAGCTTTTGAAGATTCAATTAAATTTTATTCATATAGCGCCAATTCATAACAGAAGTTCTCATTGCGCTTTTCCTATAGAGCAGGTCTAGACCATACATCTTTTGGTCTACTTCACTTTGTCAGGCAGGTCCTAGTTATGTTTTAACAGGTGGGCAATGGATTTTGTTTTCCCTTAATAATAACGACCTTCATTTAAAAATTGCATTTTATGTTTACTTGTGTTATCTTTGACTAATATTTAAATTTGTTTGATGATCTGAAACATTTAAGTGTGACAAACATGCAAAAAAATAAGAAATCAGGAAGGGGGCAAGCACTTTTTCACACCACTGTATATTTTGAGCGTTAATGCTGTATAGTATTTACAAAAACAATAAGTTGACGTAACATCAGCATTGCAGAAATTTTGAGGATGAGAATTCTGGACTTACTGTTCCTCCACTGAATTCTGACTTCAATGATCATTCAGTTCTTCCTTATGGCCAGTCTGAATGGCAGACTTAACACTAAATCTCTCCTGTAGCATTATTGCTTTGGCTCACCTGAACAAACGAAGCCTTGGCACTGTTGTACTGCATTATCTGCTCTGTTTCCACATAGTTAGCAGCATGGCCTTCTGAATCAATGCCTACAGACAAAAACACAAAGAACTGTTTGAGAAGTTAGACATCTAATGGCTTTAAAGTGCCAGTAATGCAGAGACATTTAGCTTTTCATTGACTTAATGTCCCTGGATGTGTCTGCATAGCGTATTTTTGCAGAAGCAGGAAACATGAAACTCACTTGTCTATATATGCCTAGATTTACTGACAATTGACAACTGACAAACTAATATGTAACAATGCATTTCATTTGTAACTGGTTTTGTCTTTCCATACATTCAGCATAACTAGTTTTCAAAAATTAGCTGCAAATGTGTTTTCAATATGTTTGTAAAACTAACTAAATATTCTAAACAATATTGGAAATGTGTCTGTTGAATAACAGACAGAAATACTTCCAGTGGTCATCAGAACTGTGACAGAGACGGAGACAGAGAGTAGAGCAACCTACTGCGGTGACGCAGCCACATCCAGTGGAAATGAGAGGTCAGTGGAGTGGACAGTAGTGTTACCTCGGACATAGTAGCGGACACCAGCTCTGAAACAGCTCCTCCTGGAGATAATACTCCACTCAAACACCTTTCCATTAATGCAGCTTGACTTCATGGTGATGACTAGTCAACAGATGTGTTAAGAAACCAACAGTACTGACATGGAATAGTAAGGAGTCATTTCTATACACATTAAAAAATAAACAAATATAAAGAAGCATACCTGATATATACCGATTTAAAGTGGGCAAGATTTTTTTTTGTTGGATCAGTATCAAAAACGTTTAAAATATTATAGCACCTTTTTAAGCACTGTATTGTAGACTGTTGTTTTTCTGAAAGACACTTAGTAGTCATCCTGGTCAAGGACAAAAAAAGCACTCTTCTATCAACACATTTAACAGTATAAAGCACATGGAACAGTTTCAGAAGTCATAAATCTAAAAATAAAGCTATAAAGGCTCCAATCAACTGGACACACCTTACTTAATGCTTCACTCAGATAACATGAAAGGTCTCAATCATTCGCTGAAATAGTATTGTTCATTTTAGATTTTATGAAGGGAGGAATAAACTGTGGCAGTCAGACAACAACAGTAAAGGATACAACCGTGGACAACAGGATACACAAACTTGTGTAACTGTAAGATGAAAGCAGCGTTAGACGATGAAATGCTTTACTGTCATACTGGTTATTATCATTCTGTGTACAATTCTTCTGTAATAAAACTTAAGGTTACCTATGTAACCTTGGTTCTCTGAATAGAATGAGTTGTCTAACAATCAGATCCCTATCCCCATCAGTCCCTACCCCATTTTCTCAGAAGCACATACTCCATCACACAAGTTACGCCGCTGGAAGAAGGCCACTCTGATGCAACATCTCAATCATGATACTTACAGAACCAGGGTTACACAAGTAACCTTAAGCTCTCTTTCATAGCATTTTTTTCAATGTCTCGCTATGGGATAGAGAGGCTACCATTTTGGCAGACAAGCTTATCTGTAAAAGTGATAGCTAACCCCCTCCACCAATTATTCCAGTGGGCCACCCTCAGGATAGTGTGAGCAGTGCTTGAAGTAGTGACACCCAACATATAAAAACTCGCAAATGTGAGAGGTGATGACCAGTTAGCCGTCTGGAAGTTGCCAGACCTTTGGGGTAGAGTATACATCCTGTTGAGAAAAACTGTGATGTCCTGGGCTAGAAGGCCAGAATGTAAAGGTAAATGATAAATTAATCAATTACAGAGAAAATAATCTAATCCTCACTGGGGTCAATTTGGCGTCAGCTGAAAGTGCTTAACTGAAACAGTGATATGGAATAACCTTTTGCCTACGCACTTAAACAAACATACTTAATAATCATTGCAGTTGTATCTTTATACTTGTGCATGTGTTACATGGAACTGACAAAGCTAAAAAGGTTCTGTAATCATTTTATTTGACTGTATTAAGGCCAGGGGATTCCTTGAAACAAACTAAGTTATGGGATGCATCAGCGGTGGTGCTGAGTCTGAGTACAGGGCTGTGGTGGGAAACTTTGTCTCATGGTGTGAGCAGAACCATCTGCAGCTCAATGCTACAAAGTCTCAGGAGCTGGTTGTAGACCTACGAAGGGCCAAGGCACCAGTGACCCCGATTTCCATCCAGGGGGTCAGTGTGGACATTGTAGAGGATTATAAGTACCTGGGAGTACACATGGACAATAAACTGGACTGGGCTAAGAACACTCAAGCTCTTTACAGGAAGGGCCAGAGCCACCTCTATTTCCTGAGGAGGCTGAGGTCCTTCAACATCTGCCGGACAATGCTGAGGATGTTTTATGAGTCTGTGGTGGCCAGTGCTATCCTGTATGCTGCTGCATGCTGGGGCAGCAGGTTGAGGACAGCGGACGCCAACAGACTCAACAAACTGATCCGTAAGGCCAGTGACATTGTGGGGGTGGAGCTGGACTCTCTGTCGGTGGTGTCAGAGAGGAGGATGCTGGCCAAACTACATGCCATCTTGGACAGTGTCTCCCACCCACTCCATGACGTGCTGGTCAAACAAAGGAGTACCTTCAGCGGAAGACTCATCCCCCCAAAATGCACCACAGAGCGCCACAGGAAGTCATTCCTGCCTGTGGCCATCGAACTCTTTAACTCCTCCCTCTAAGTGTCAGTCTATATGACCCAAAGTCATTAAACTGGACATTGGACCATTAACATCACTGCAGTACTTGACATAATTGTGCAATATTCTGTGTTAATACTGCTGTGCAATTTACTCTCTTCAGTTTAAAATTCCCTATTTATTGATATTTATTCATACTTCTATTACTGCTGTGCAATATCCACTGTCTCATAATCTTAAACGGCTACACTTAACTTGACAGTTCATGCACTATTACTTATTACTTATATTATTCCATTGTATTATTATACCGTACATACTTATCATCAACCGGTAAATCCACTTTGTACTTTACACTTATTTTAATTTTATACTTATACCCACTTGGTAATTAATTTATCTGACCTGTATTATAGTGTATTATATTTTTTGCTTAGTACTTCTATTCCTGTGTGCACTGACGTGATAGTGAGCTGCTGTAACAAAAGAGTTTCCCCTCGGGGATCAATCAGTATTTCTGATTCTGATTTCTGAAGTTATACCACGTGTGTCCAAACACATCTAAAGAAACTGTGGGGGGAGGGGTTTTAGCACTTAGTTTGAAGCAGACTGACCCATTAGGACCAGCTTGTTTTTGTTTTTTTAATTAGTTTTTATTAACCGACATTGGTCCAAATATTTCCAATAGTACTGATAAAGAATATGCCAGCAGAATTAAAAGATAATGACAACTGCAGAGAGAGACAATGAAAAAGTGTTATTCTTATGTTATTATAGTAATACATACAGTATACTATAATAACTACTATATACTGCTATAATAACAGCATTAACATGCTGATAATCAAATGATGGTTTTGTATGGCATAAATTCTTTGTAAGTGGGCACTTCAGACTTTAGTTGTTTAGTTGGGTGTTGATGAGTTGGCTTGATTAATGGTTGAATTGAGTTGTTAAATCAAAATGGAAACTAATATTTAATGGACAGATATTTGCTGCAGGCTCCTGGTGCTTCTAGTCCATTGGTGTAGCCAACAGGATACAGCAATCAAGTAACCTTTCTATGGTGAAGGTAGCTGAACCTGAAGACAGTTCCAGACCCTAATTCCATAATTCTCAGAAGTGTTACTGAGCATACTCAGGGGAACGTATCCCATAGTAAGAAATCAAAACAAATGCTATAAAAGAAAAGAGTCATTTTGTCTTACCTCTGGCTGTGCAATGAATTCCCTCAACAGATGGCCATTCCAGACAAAGCGCTGATCTGCCTGGAACAAGGACAGTTACCACATGTTAATACAAAGCCAAATACATAGGCAGACATGGGTGTGAAAAAAAATACTCGAGACTGGACTACATGTAGTATATGAGGTATATCTTACCCTTTCCAGAAGGCTCATCTCTTGAAACTCAGGGCTGGTGTTGGCCAGACGCTGCAGAGTGTGAGTCAGGTCACAGTCTGTTGCAAAGTAGAAGCCGTCTGTATGAAGCACACTGTTGATCATGGACAAGAAAGTCTTGTTGTCTTGCATCTGAAACAAAGAGACAAATCCAGCACCAGAGGTGAGAGATAGAAATACTAACTGGAGAAGGGTGGCAGTGTGGAATGCAGCAGTAGAAGAAGCTACTGCCAGTGGCCCAGATATCAAATCAGGTCCACCATCATGAAGGACGTCAAAATCCTCTCAATTGTCTGACCACACCCAGCTTTGTTAGATATCGGTTAAGTGCTGGTCTGAATGACAAAAAAGAAAAAAGAAAGAAAAAAAAAGTTTCTCCATAAGAAGACGTCTATTATTATCTCTCATTTTTCCTTTCACATGCATCTTAGCTCATTCCAGCTGTTTGTGTGACAAAATAATCTGGACTCAATTATCTCAACTGAGGTCCACTTACTATTTTTTTTTTTTTAACTCTGGACCAGTGTGTACAAGAAATTAATAACGGGAATCCCACTGATAACTGAACAGGGACCAGTGGGACTCTCTTACATGGCTGAACTGTCAAAACATGTTGAGAGAGTCTTCAAGTCACAGGAAGTGACTTCCCCAGAGGAAGATTGGAGGGTGTATGATATCATTATGACTAAAGGTGCTCCGATCGGAATTTTTGGGGCCGGTCACCGATCAATGGAAGCAGTATGGGCCAATACCGATCACCAATCTCCGCGTCTATTTCAAGCCTTCTATTTATTGTGTAGCATTATTTATTTATTTAAATGGTAAATGGACAAAAGGCACAGCCCTCGGGAGGAATTTGGGATTCAGTGTCTTGCCCAAGGACACTTTGACGTGCTGGCTCGGGGAAGCCAGGATCGAACCGCTGACCTTACGATTGGTGAACGGCCCGCTCTACCACCACTCTACAAATTGTTATCTTTATGTTACTGCCTGTTCTAGCTGTTGTAATAGCCAACTCATGGTCTGCAAAATGTGCTATGCAGCTGCTTCTAAATGTGTTGCTGCTAAAAATGTACATGTACAGCTTTCTCTAGTATTACATTATGATGATATGATCACAGTGTTATCGTTTATAAAATGCTTTTCCAAATTGAGGATTTCAAGTAATGAAAACGTCAAATGCTAACTGAGGTTCATGCTACAGAGCATTTACTGTAAAACCCACTGACAGTGACAGCTAAGCTTTGCAGCCTTAATTGATAACAATTTTAGTTATGGGTTTGCAATTTCCTAAAAAATATCCAGGAGGTATCCTGGAAAGAACTATGTAATCTGGTGCTAATTATAAATAAAATAGAGACAAAGTTCTGAGACAGTGATTAGAGTTTAGTTGGTTGTGTTGACATTTTGAGCAGTAATTTCATTTGACATTTGACCTGCACTACACTGTAGTGCAGGTCAATAGTTTTACTAACAACTAGAGGGAAATAGCAGTGCAGATATTTTTAGCTTTGGGCACACGTCAATTCAACACCTGTACAAAAGGTGCTCAGACCCAGAGTTGCTGGATGATGGACACACTCACTTGGCAACTTTAGCCACTGTCAGCAGGGAGATAACCTGTTAGAGACTTTTGAGTGGTAGTTAAGGTACTTTATCATTCAGGCATCCCTGCCACAAGAACAATCAGGTGTGTATCAAACTCCCTGCAGGAGGATGATTGATGTCACAGCACGCCACTCTTATTCTGCCTCAGAGACTTTGTGCGCATGCACGCAACTCATTCAGTTATAGACTTATATAGACCCCTCACTCAGCTGGTCCGTTCTGCAATCTTTGTTATCAATATCCTTTGTTACAACAGTGTGTGTCGGTGACAGTGTAAGTTCATCATAAATAATACCTGATGTTATGCTTCATGGCGTTATTATACTAATTGTCAATACAGCAGTGTTTAGAAGCTCATGTGGTAATTAGCACGCTAATAGCATAACCTACGAGGTGCTCACCTTAAAACCAAAACCTAACACGGCAGCGGTGGATGGCCGCCCACCAGTGAGTCTGTTCTGCCCAAGGTTTCTGCCTGTTAAAGGAAGTTTTTTCTTGCCACTGTCACCAAGTGCTTGCTCATGGTGGGATTTGTTGGGTCTCTGTAAATAATATTATAAAGAGTACGGTCTAGACCTGCTCTATAGGAAAAGTGCAATGAGATAACTTCTGTTACGAATTGGCGCTATATAAATAAAATTGAATTGAATTAGTCAAGGAGCAGATGTGTAACCCAGTTTATACTCTACAAATTGTTATCTTTATGTTACTGCCTGTTTATTTGATTAACTGTGTTTTCTAAGTTGCTAAGAACTGTGATGTTGCTAAGAACAGTGCAGGGAATCATTGAACTCAGTAGCATTGTAGCCAGATTTGATGTGTGCTATATGTTGTGTGTGGTAAGTGGTGTGAATGTCTCTGTTGCTATTTCACCTGCACACCTGAGGGCATATGCAGGCGATCACAGTAATCACGTAGCCTAAATAGGGGAGTCACAGGTGAAAAGCAAGAGGGAATTAGGAACTGGGGAAGCAACTAAATTTTTTCAACCGTGCGTGTGTCTTTGCTGGTTTTTGTCATGCCGTTTAGTTAGTATTTTGGTTTTGTTTCATTTACGAGCTTGTTTTTAATTCATTCAGCGCTCTCGGCTTTTGTAGATGTTTTTCTATCTATATAAATAAAGTGTCAAACGCATATTCCATGGCAGACCTAATTTTTTGCACCACCACACATTGGAAATGCCATCAAATTCCCTCAAGTGGTCTTTTTTGTTGTTCGATTGCCACACAAGCATACTTCAAACGGTTTAGCCCGGTCATGTGACTTTCTACTTGTTGAAGCCAGCGCCATAGTAGTGTTTCACTAATGTTCATGCCCTGACCCATTGTGGATATTTGGTAGTATGGCGTTTAATTTATGTTACTGATTTCCCATGTTAAATTCCCAATTTGATGCCACTGTGAAGTAATTATTATTATTCTGTGTTGCAGATATCACAAACCACACATCCAATATTCCTACCATAACATTGTATCTGTTAAAATTGCCAACCCCCTCATGCTTGGAAATAAATGCATCTTTGGAAGTAAATGCTTCAACTGAAGGAGAGAAGTTGCTGCGTTTTCTCTAACCAGAAAATAAGGCCAGTTGTGCACAGCCAGACTATAGTCACCCACGCTGTTGTACACAATGAGTCCTACCATTAAAAGACATAAGATCCTACCTGGTTGTCTGTCAGGTGTAGTATTGTCTTCTTATAGGAGATGGTGTCAAAGTCCAGAGCCTTCCACACAGTATGGCCCAGCAAATCTCCCACCTTCTTCTTTTTTGTGATGACAACCAGGTACATGCCTAACACAAACAGGTGGTTGGAAATGAGAAAGCACAGCAGAGCACAACACACTACTGGAATCTCCCAGTTCTCTAATAGCTGATGGTTGCCATATTTTCCAGGGCTGGCTAGAACATAATCTTCCTGCATTACGCACTGAACTTACCTGCAACCAAACGTATGGTCCCCATGAGTCCACATATTGGCCTGGTCTCAGCGGATGCAGGGATGTCCCTCCTCACTGAGGACCATAGCAGGGACACAACAATGGTTAATGACAGCGTGTTCAAAAGACAAACAGCAGTAGAATCATCTGAACTAGGGCTGCATCTAATGGTGATTTTTATTACTGATGATTCTCTGAGAAAAGATAGCAAAGTCCCCATAATTATATAACCAGACCTAGTACATGTTTGGCATTTTTACTTACTAAAGGACTAACACAACTAATTGATCGAAACTGTGACAATCGCACTTTGTGCCAACATGCATGATGAAACTCCATACCAGGGTGTGACAAGTGACAAATCTGTTAAGTGCAACTGGGGGGGCTGAACGGAAAAGCAAGGTGAGCTGATTAAAGTAGTTTGTGAGTAAACACTAAAATAAGGTGGAGAATTAAGTAGAATTATAATGGTGAAATAAGAAATAATTTACTAGAAATAGGGTAATGTATTCTTTCAGATATTACCCTATATATAACTCGCCCCCCCCAAAAAAAGGTAACACTTAAAATGTATTATTGGGTGCACCTAAATGATGTGGATTATCTGGAGCCCTGCTTATGCAACAATATTAACTGGTGCTCATAGCAGCAGTCTCTCCCTGTCCTGGAGTTAGAGAGTAAGAGTGAATGTGTGTGAAATTGGAGGGGGACTATTGTGCAATGCTGGATTACCAACAAGGCAACTCAGGCAAAATGTCAAAATCTAGTTTTAGCTGATACTGTGCTTTCATGACATGTTGCATATTCCTTATTGAGCTTGTGTTGAATTACCACACAGCATGGGGCGATGTAATATTCCAGCAGATAAATACTGTATACATTGCACATGTGTACAGTATTGTGAAGAACAGGAGCTTAATAGAGGCCCAACAGCAAATTTTACCCCAGGGCCTCCTAACCAGAGTTGCCAAGTCCGCTTATAAAACTCGACTTTGGGCTTCTTTTTTCTTTTTCTTTTTTAAAGTCACTTAAAAAAAATAAATAAAAAACTCACAGGTTTAAAAAATATGATTGCTTGTTCTGACAAGCAACTTCATTTTTTTTTTTTTTACAATTACGGTCGCTATTTTCCCCAATGCAGCGACTGACACTATCAGTAAGTCAATAAGTAATATCAGTGCTCTAGTGTAATTCGCCTTCCCACAAATCCCCACGGGACCTATCCCACCCCCTCCTCCCTCTTATTGAAGAAAAATAAATGTCATGTCAATTATGTTTTATTCGACGACTGTATGGTCAGATTTCATAGGTTTATAGTTTTATTTTTAGAGTGCACCATTCTTGTGAATTTTGACATTGCTCTCAGAAAAATGTAGGCTGCCCTTTGTAATTAAACAATATGTTAATACAGTAGTTTATAGGTTGGTTGTTTCTAAGTAAAATTTAAACACATCTTTCATTTTAGAATGAAGGCATTTTCCTAGCCATTATTGGTGGTGATTTGTACATATAGTTTGTACCAAATAATATTCACTTTTTAAATTTAAATCAACATTACAGGCTTTTTATTTTCTGGCTATACAGACTAGATGTAATCAGATTACATCATGCTTTGTGAGTAATCTCACAACCACATATTCTGTCAATGTAAATTGTAATCATTACTGGATAATCTTTTCCAAGTTGTCAGCATCCCCCTAAAATACAAGAGTAACCACTAAAGCTAATATAAATAAAATCTGCTTTTCAAACTCCAAGTGGTTTCATTTTAATATGCTGCAGGCTCATTTATGGAGCCTGTGTACTCTGAGGCTGTAACAGGCTGGTTTTTGAAGCTGAGGTTGCTTATTGTCTCATGAGAGTTGGCAACACTGCTCCAAACAGGTTAATCCAGCCTGCAGGACACATATCACTGCCTAGATCGCCTGGAGGAACAAGCACCATGATTTCTTTACAGCAGAGCTGACTACTGCTACAATCAAACATTTGAGCATGGAGCGGTCTCTTTTACACTGGACAAAAAAACCAGCCAACATCTGGCTTTTTGTCTTCAGTGTGAAAGGGTGCAATCAGCGTTCACTCCGGGTCAAATGACACTGCAGTAGTCACGGGTATTTATCGGCTCCGATCGGCAGTGATATACATATGACACCTGCGTGGACACGTTAACTTTCGCCCCTTTTCCGACACTACTCTGTCATCTGTTTCTATCTGCGGATGTCTATCCATCATCCATATGCTTATATAGTATTATGCTAGGCTAACGTCAGCGTCCGTCAGCTGTGACTTCTTTCAGAGCACACAAACACCGTAAACACACCTGTCACCTGCCCAGCACGGTGCTGTTAACCATGAACACCGCGGCTTCACCTTATTTTTATACAGTGTATGGGCTACACACAGCAAGCACCGTGACATTGCCATCAGCCTCCGTGGTGCTTTATACAGTTTACCGTGTTTTCCGGCGCCAGAAAAACACAAAGGCAAACTCTGGCAATGTGAAAGGAGTCAATCGCCTATTTTTAGCGGGTTTACCCACGTTAAAAAACCGCATATACGCGCTAATTTTGTGTAAAGGGGTATCATTAGTGTGTTCTCATTCAAATGCTGGAGCTCAATCACCTCATAATTCGCTTTCCCACAAATCCCCACGTGGACCTATCCCACCCCCTCCTCCCTCTTATTGGAGAAAAATCATGTCATGTCAATCATGTTTTGGCCTAACCGATCTGGTTTTATTGCGGTTACTGCCTAGTTACGAGTCAGATTCATCGACTAACCTAACCTGCACTTACCGGTGAGAGTCATCTCAGTTGACACTCTGTCAATAGCCAGGACATCCACGGAGCCATCATCGCAAGCATCGATGTAAAACTTCTCTGGTGTGGTGCGCCTGGTGTGACAGAGACAAGAGCTGTTTCAAAACACACAACCACTACCATCAGTAGCAGGGTGACAGAAACCAACCCGGCAGACAACACAGAGCACCGACACTGTTTGAGAGCTTACAGAAAATACCTATTAGCTGTTTGAGCTAATGTAACAGTCACCAGCTGCTTCAAGTTAAGCACTGCAAACCTTCCAGAACACGGCGCCATCCATTACATCTTCTCAAACCTAGCTTCACTCAGGGACAAAGGAATCCTGTTAAATTAAGTGATGTTAATGATTTCGTGCTATCAAATTCAATTAAAATTGATAATTTGTTAAGAAAACTGTCTCTGGAATCAGATGTAGCATTGGTTGCAGGACCAATGCGTTAACACGATGCCTGCGCTGACACGGTAGAATTTAAGTGTAGAGCTGGTTCATCGTTAGCCCTGACAATATGAAGTTACCAGTCGCCTCTTCACTCGTTATGGACTTAAAATAAAGCTATGTGATGTTACACTATTGAGCCATAGCACTTACAAGTTGAAACTCTCATAGGTGCTCGCCATCTTTCCTCCCGTTTGACCTCAGTGACGTCACACCGGCTACTTCCGTAATAAGTTGTGGGGAAAAATGCAGAATGCCGCAAAGAGACGCTAGATGGGGCTCTTGCTATGCAAGATCATGGATGTATTAGAAGTGCAAGAGTCCAAGGGTGCATCCCAAGTCTCTTAAATGCGTCCACGTCTCCCTCGCATGCGTCTTTTCCTTGCGTCTAGGAAACCATGCGAGGAGAGACGAAACGAGAGGCCTTTCTCAATTTGTATCTCCTCGATTCCTCTCCTTGCTCCTCTCCTCACTCATCTCCTTGCGTCGTAGTCCCTTCCACCAGAGACGCGAGCGGAGGAGGCGAGGGAGAGACACGAGGAGGCAGGAGTCGAAGCAACAGACACGTCAGTGCCCGATCCGTACCTGATCCCTTCTGCACAAGCACAGAAGTGGTCCTGTCAGTCAACGGAGGTTACCGCAAATGTGCCTGTTCAAAATTACTCTGACGATCATAAAACAATCCTACTCACATTCTAGATAACAAAATGGTTTTTAATAATTGGAAATGTAATAGTTCGGTCCGTGTATCATCGGATAATCTGTACTTAATTTGTAGTAAAAAACGAAAAAAGGTTATTTCTGTTTTGTTTTAATTCAGTGTTCATTCAATACAGTTCATTCAATATATGAAAAATATATGTTCCAGATAGTATGTCATTATGAAAGTCGTTGTAAATAGAGTATATAAAAAATACTTCAGTAAATTATAAAGAGTATGGTCTAGACCTGCTCTATAGGAAAAGTACAATGAGATAACTTCTGTTATGAATTGGCGCTATATAAATAAAATTGAATTGAATTCCCTATTACATATTACGAACTATTACATTTCCAATGATTAAAACAATGTTGTTATCTTGAGTTGAAAGATCTGCCCTGCGTTCCAAATCGCATACTTATTCTTTTTACTTGTAGTACGTACTGCATCTGCCCTTACAAAGTACCAACTGCTGCATGCAGTATGCATACTATTGGGACATACTACTTCGTCATAACATTGCGCCTTGAACTTTGACCTTCTTCCTCATACATCCGTCGCAGTCTGTAGCGCGACATTTGAGTTTTTATTTTTATTTCTTTATGAAACATTCAGTATTTCAAGTAGAGCAGGTCGAACAATTGAACAAAAATGAAACCAAGAACAATGAAAGCCATAATTACAGAGTTACAGGGTTCAAAGAATGAGCATACAAATTATTACATAGCCAAAGTGCATTCTTAGATTTACAAAAATTCAAAGACTCTTTTAAAGATGACATATCATGAATAAAAACATTAAATAAAAGTTTAGTGTTGCCAAATTTACATTTGTGAATGAAAAAAATTGCCATAACAATCATACTATTAATTGTTAAATCTTTTGATTTGTCCTCGCCAACGCCAAATTTAACATCATTGTAATCGAAAGATCGGACACCTAAGTTGTTTTGATAAGCCCAAATACAGAAACTATCCCAAAATATCTTTGAATAAACACATGAGAAAAAGAGATGCTCATCTGTTTCAATGTTAGCTAAACAAAAAGTACAAACATTGTCTTCAATATTAAATTTTGAATGTAAAAATTCTTTGCATGGATAAACATTATTTAACAATTTGAAACGTACCTCTTTAGCTTTGGGTGGGACAGGAAGTTTTAAATAGTTACATCTAAACTGTTTTATATTTTGACTGGTGAAACCCTCCATAATACTTCGTCTTCTTAAAGGCATAGGGAAACATTCATTGGACAATACGGATCTTAAGAACTTGTTGTTACATTTTTTGTCTAAAAAGGAAAAGTTTTGAATAGTTAAGGGAAACAGTTGGGGAACAGAGTGTGTATACATCAAGAAACCTTTAACAGAACCAGTAATAGCTTGTGGAATCGCATTGATGACTTGTTTAAATGGTTGATTAGAACAAATAATATTATATTTGTGAATGAAGTCTGAATAGTTAAGTAAATTACCCCTGTCATCCAGTAAATGTAAAACCAGCATTACACCCTGTTCAGCCCAGTGTTTGTAAAAGAAGGATTTTTTTCTAATCAGTATATACCTGTTATTCCATAAAGGTGTATCATGGGGCAAAAAATTATGATTATAAATTAATTTCCAGTACTGGAGAACTTGTCCATGAAACTTAGACAACTTAATGGGTAATTTGGATAGCTCAAAGTCACATTTAATAAGAAATTCGACACCATCAAAACTAGAGAATATTTTAGCGGGGAGATTGAACCAGAAACTGTCTAGATTTGTAAATTTTTTGTAATTTTGTAACCACCATAATTTTAAAGTGCCATTCATTGGGTCGAAATAATTGGCATTCAGGTTGCCTTCTTCTAAAGATTTAACAATATCATTTTTCCTTATATAATGATGCTTATTTTCCAGAGAAAATTTAAGTTATTTTGATTGATTTGTTTGATCACTTTTTGAGGTATGTTTAGGGAATATGCTGGATAAATAAGAGACCCTCCATTTTAGAGAGTAGTAATCTTCCAAAAATAGATAGGTCTCTCTGCAACCACATGTTCAGAATTGCTTTACTCTTCTTTAAAACACCATCAAAATTATACTTCTCTCTATCTATTTCACTTTTCGTTACAATAATACCTAAATATTTGACTTGATCCTTAACAGGTATACCATATAACGGTATTAGCGGGTGATCGTGGATAGCCATCAGCTCACATTTACCCACATTTAGATAAATGAGATGCTTCTGAGAAACGAGCAACAACTTTCAGAGCTATTGGTATTTGAGTCTTGTTTTTCAAAAACAGCGTGGTATCGTCCGCTAACTGACTTAGTGCAAGTGGATATCCCAAAACATCTAATTTCTTTAATTCTTCACAGGTTTTTATCATTATGCTCAGAATTTCTGCAACCATAATAAATAAAAGTGGAGAGGAAGGGCACCCTTGCCGTATCCCTCTCTTTACATCAAAACGTCTACATGTGCCAAAGGGCAACAGAACAGCACTATTGATATCACTATACAGCATTTGAATAATATCACAGAAGGCACTTCCAAAATTAAAGTATCTTAGAGTATCAAACATAAAGGAGTGTTCTACACGGTCAAAAGCCTTACAGAAATCCAAAAACAAAATAAAACCATCATCTTCGATATTGTCACTATAGTCCAATAAATCAAGAACAAGCCTAATGTTGTCATGGATTGACCGACCTCTGAGAAAACCAGACTGAGATTCACTGATAATTTGCGAGATACCTACCTTAAGCCTATTTGCAATGGCATGAGTCAACAATTTATAATCTACATTAAGTAGTGTTATCGGTCTCAGATTGTCCAGATATTTCTTATCCTTTCCAGTTTTTGGAATAAGTGATATGAGCCCTTGTTTCATAGTAGTCATCAGAGTTTTGTTTTTGATACTTTCCGTTATGGCAAGGAAGAACAAATCCTTAAGATCCTCCCAAAAGTGCTTATAAAAGTCCGAAGAGAGTCCATCCTGCCCGGAGACTTCCCAAGAGGCAGCTGTTTAACAGCATTGTCCAGTTCAAACATTTCAATGTCTGAGTCACACAAGTCCTTAAAGTCTGAGCTGATGGAGGGAATGTGATGTTTAATACTTTCCAAAGCGATAAATCTCTGCCTCGGTCAGAAGGAGTGTATAAGTCGTTGTAGAATCTGTAGACCTCCTCGGTGATTAATTTTGGATCTGTGCATTCAGAGCCATTTATCATCAGTGTGTTAATAATATTTCTCTCCTGTCTCCTCTTCTCAAGACCACAGAAATAAGCTGTATTACGTTCACCTTCTTCGATCCATTTCGCCCTCGACCTTATGAAAGCTCCCCTTGCTCTTCTGGTACTCAGTTCGTCCAATTGGGTTTTTAGATTGATGAAAGTAGCTTTATCTGAATCCAACATGGGGGTCCTTTTGCAATAATCATCCAAATCCTGTATTAGTTTAAGTTCTTGTTCTCTCAGGGTTCTGGCCCTTTGTTTTCAAAATTGAATTGAAATCTGTCTAACCCTAAACTTAAAAAATTCCCATCTGCTACAATAGTTACCAATTGACGTATCATATTTGATATTTAACATTAGCTCCTTTATTATGTTGCAGTATTCCTGACATTTTAGAAAGTCAGCATTAAATTTCCAACAAACATTTCTCCTATTACCTCTTAGCTCTGGCTCCAATTTAAGAGACAGCAAACAGTGGTCAGTTAAGGGCGCACTGGACATGGCTACCTCCGATAAGAAATTGTTGAATGCTGGGGCTGCCAGCCACAGATCAATTCTAGACCTACTACTCCCATTAGGTTTAATCCAAGAGTATTGTCTAAGATTAGGATATGTATCCCTCCATATATCTATCAAGGAAAAGGTGTTACAAAAATCAAGAAAGGTACCATTGTAATGAGTGTCTGTGAATTTAGTGGGATATCTATCAAGATATTCATCAGGTGCTAGATTGAAATCTCCTCCAAACAATGTCAAATCTGTGTGGTATGAACTTTTATATTGAGAAACAACCTCTGTGATTTCTTGTAACAGGGCCTTATTTTGATTAGTGTTATTGTAACCATAGACATTTGTAAAGATCAAATATTGTCCATATTAATGACAGCTGTCAGCCAGTGACCATTGTCATCTGACTTATATGAGACTACATTACCCAGGCACTTGTTAAAGCAGATGGCTACTCCTGCAGATCTGTTGCTCCCGTGGCGGAAGAGGATTTTGTCCCCCCACTGCGTTGACCAGTAGGTGGCGTCAGAGGCACATGAGTGAGTTTCTCGAAGAAGGACACAGTGGCTTTTAAATCCTTTACAGTGCAAAAAAATAGCTTTTCTTTTCACATTGTCTTTTAAACCCCTTGTATTGAGTGAAATAAAACTTAAATGGGCTTTCAGAACATCCATCTGCTGGATAACCTCGCAGCAATAAAAAAAAAGAAGTTTAAGAGTAGTAAGAAGTGTCTTAAAGTGACTAATAAACAGGTTTATTCCCTCCTGAGAACATTATCCCACGTTGAAAAAATGTGAGAGTATACTTAGTCTTTGATGCTACGACCGTTGATGTATCCATGTGGCCCTCGGAAATAGGCCTTCTCCCCGGCTTGACGTGCCTGACTGATGCGGGGCCACAGCACTGCTCTCGCTGACCTGTCCTCCTTCGTGAGGTCTTCTGCAAACCGAATACCAGCGTTCTTGCAGACAGCAGAAACTTTGGTCATTTTCCAGAACCCATCTCTGTGTTGGCGTCTTGTGAACTGAATGATTATGTTTCTCACTTTGCTGTCTAACTTTGGACCAATCCGGTGGACCGTATCCACAATCTCCTCCATGTTTTGTGCCCATTGAGAAGCTATCTTCTTGAGGAGATTAATGACTTCGGCTCTGGTATCTTCATTCATGGTCTCTTTCATGCCTTTGATCCGGAGATTCCACCTTCTTTTATAGTGATCATGTTCTCTGCATTTTTCTTGCAGCTCAACATTTTCAGCACGCAAACGCTCCAAGTCTTTCTCCATCACAGATACTCTGCCTTTGCAATCCTTGATCTCAGATGCATTAAATTCGACTGCTTTCGAGAGGCTAGCAAGCATTGCACAGTTCTGTGTTAGCTTAGTGTCTATGTTTTCCATTTCCTTTTCTAGTGTATCGAATCTCGAAGTTTATTGCAGCAAGAATAGCAGAACTTGGAGCTTCCCCTTCATTTGACTTTGACATTTTACGAACATGTTCACCTTTGGACGGAGTACAGGGAACAGACTCACTCAAATCGTCCAAGTTCCTCTTATCACGGCTACGCTCTGTGTCCATTGACGTTTCACCTGCCGAAAGATAGTCATGGCCACTTTGTTCCAATGAAACAGCGGATTGCATTGGTTTCAGAGGGGACATTTTGTCTTGTTGCAGTCAGGAAAACTTTAAAATTCTTAAACAGTCAAAATAGTGGGAACAAATAGTCAAAAGATAACTTTGGAAGGAATTTACCAGAGGCAAACATGACCGCTCAGACCGCCATCTTGCCGACCTCCAACATTCTGTGACATTTGAAGTAAAGTAGTAAAGTAGTAATTACACGTTACCATGGAGATACAACAACACGCCAATCGCCGCACTCGCAGGAGACGAAGGTCGACCAGGAGAACTCTGCTGTTGTTACTTTGTACATGCAGTATTATATTAACAGCAGTAAAGTTACATATGCATTTCTCTGTCATTGTTATTTTCATAGTTATGTCCTTTTGTTGTTATTGGTATCTATTCAACTGGTCACCAGTAGGCATGTTACCCCCTTTCACACATAGCTCTCTGTTGCTGGCAGATGGTTTTTTGTTGTTTAATATGTTTTTATGCAGAGATGCAGCTGCTGGCACTATATTCTATCTGCACGTGAAGCAGCCTTACATTTAACTTATTTGTATTTATTGTGTAACATACTTGGCTCTTCTGTTTTGTAAAGGTATACATTTTCGCAAAACTTTATGATATGTGACAGTATATAATCAGATAAAGGGCTCTCAACTCTGGAACATAACCAACTGAAATCAAATTAATTCCTGATATAAAATCTTTTACAACAAAGGTTAAGTGCTGGCTAAAAGCAAACCAGAGCTGTATCCATTTGTAGCTAATTGTACTCTGAATACCAAGGTGTATTGTTGTATGTGTATTTTATTGTATTTCCATATCTGTACTGTATTGTGGTTTATGATACTGAAAGCTGTACAGGCCTAGTTTAATTACTCTGTACATGTGAAAGCACAACTAGGGACAAGAGAGAAAATTAACAATAGCTATAAACTCGCTGGGAAGAACATCAGTTTCATGCTCTGTATAGGAACTATATTAAATTGCATCGTCCCTGTTAAATAAATAATCAAATAAATTGAAAATCATGTCATTACAGTCCTAATATGTAGTGTCTTTGTATCTCAAACTGTAATTAAACCATGTATGAAATGAAGTGGAGCTGCTCTAGCACCACCTTAACAGTGTTGGCAGGATTGAGAATAGTTATGAAATATAAAACAGCTAACAGGCAGGATTAGGATTTTACAGGAATTCAAATGCCGCTTTTGCATAACACTGGATCCCTTTATTTGTCATCGCGCTGTCATCTGTCATTGCGGCTTCTGTTGTCTGTCAATCAGCTGTTATCTGTCAATAAGCTGTCATCTGTCTGCACTCTTCACCTTCTGCGGTTGCCCCCCTGGTATGTTTGAGAATGTATGAATTTTGCACCATGGTTCTTATTATTGTCAAAATGATTTGATGCCTTTTTGGTGAATCACATTGTGTTCAGGTGGTGAATATGTATTTATTTTAATGATCCAATTTTTTTTCTCCTACAGTGTCCTCCAGCTACAAAGGTCCACAGCTGATTTCTCCTCCAGACACCAGGTTCTGTTTCTAGTAAGCCTCAGCCTTTTTTTTTACTAAACAGTGCACCACTTGAGACTTGAGAAAAATAGTACAAGTAGTCTGAGCGTTCTGGTTTGGTTGCTGAGGAGTTTGGTAGTCCCGTTTCTGATGAGTCTGAGTTTGCTGGTTCAGTTTCAGTTGAGTTTCCTGGTACAGATTCTGATGAGTTTGCTGGTCCAGTTTTTGATAAGTTTGCAGTTCCTGCTTCTGAGATGCCAGGATCCCAGATCGTTGACTGCACCGGTTACATTCATGTCCAGTTTGAGATATTGGGCCACAACTTTCTCAGTGTCAAGATGCAAGGATGGTGCTTAAGACTCAAGTTGATGTTTACTACCAAAATGGAGGGAGGGGAATACTACCACTTGGCAAAGGGATTGCTGTCCTGTTTGAAATGCTTGACCTTGCCAGAAACTTTGCATACACTAAAGCTTCAATTCAATATCGATGGAAACAAATGTAAAACTATGAACTGATGCAGACTTTGATGCGATGCTTGATGATGAACTTGGGACAGAAGATTTCTCCTTTAAGTGGCATAGTAAAATTTGTCTCAATGTTCCCATTAGATTATATACACCTTTGCTATTTAGGTGTCACCAGGAAGCTGGTGACACCTAAACCGTTAAACTCAACAGGTGTGTGGGCACGAAGCATCATCAGTTTTGTAGAAATTTAATTTACGGTTTGAGTAAATACCCGTGTGGTCAGTGCTTTTCCTCTTGTCCACATGTCTCTACATGTCTCTACATGTGGACAAGAGGAAAAGCACTGACCACACGGGTATTTACTCAAACCGTAAATTAAATTTCTACAAAACTGATGATGCTTCGTGCCCACACACCTGTTGAGTTTAACGGTAAGCCCAGGCACTGACAGAGCTTGATCGCTGGAAAGCCACCGATCTGCGCTCATTCATGTTGTATACAGGGCCCATTGTACTCAGAAACAGCATTCCAAGTGAGATGTATGATAATTTCATGTTGTTGGAGTGTGTTTACTTCAGGTGGGAAAAACAGAGTGTTGAAGTTTTTGAAGCAGTACTTAAAGTAGGGTATGTGAAGCAGTAATTGAAACAGTAGTTGAAGCAGTAGCTGAATTAGTAACTGAAGCAGTAGGTGAAGCATTTGAAGCAGTACTTGATGTAGTTGAATTAGTTGGAGTAGATGAAGTAGATGAAAAGATACCTGAAGTTATTGAAGCAGTACTTAAAGAAGCTCAAGCAGCTGTTGTAGTGCTTAATTAGAGTAATTCTAGGCAGTTGCTAGGGTGTTTCTAGGTGGTTGCTATTGTGTACTAGGTGGTTGCTAGGGTGTTTCTAGATGGTTGCTAGGATTCACTTAGTGGATGCTAGGGCGTACTAGATCATTGCTAGGGCACTGCTCATTGGTTGAAGTTGTAGTAGTTGTTGCAGTAGGATTAGTACCAGAAATACCAATAGCAATAATAATAGATGTAATATTCGAAGTAGTTATTCAAACACTTGAGAGTGTTGAAGTAGTACTACCAGCAGTGGTGAAAATAGTACTTGAAGTCATACTCAAAGTAGTACTTAAAGAAGTGTTTGAAGTACTTAAAAGTAGTACTAGAAGTAGAAGTAGTAGAAGGGATTGAAGTGCTTAAGGTAGTAGTAGTAGTAGCAGCAGTAGTAGAAGTACTGTAGTAGTTGTAGTAGTAGAAGCAGAAGCAGGGGTCACAGGGAGAGAAACAGAGCATATAGAAAAAATACCATGTGTTTTTTCCCCCCTAAAGTATGAATTTTAACCCCAACTGTATCCTTAAAAGATGTGACACAACTGATATCAGAAATCAGAAATACTTTTTGATCCCCGAGGGGAAACTCTTTTGTTACAGCTGCTCACTATCATGTCAGTGCACACAGGTATAGAAGTTCTAAGCAAATCAAAATATAATACAGGCAAGATAAATTAAGTACAAAGTAGATATAAGTATAAAATTAAAATAAGTGTAAAGTACAAAGTGGATTTACCGGTTGATGATAAGTATGTACGGTAAAATAATACAATGTAATAATATACAGTGGTGTGCAAAAGTGTTTGCCCCCTTCCTGATTTCTTATTTTTTTGCATGTTTGTCACACTTAAATGTTTCAGATCATCAAACAAATTTAAATATTAGTCAAAGATAACACAAGTAAACACAAAATGCAGTTTTTAAATGAAGGTTGTTATTATTAAGGGAAAACAAAATCCAAACCTACATGGCCCTGTGTGAAAAAGTGATTGCCCCCTAAACCTAAGAACTGGTTGGGCCACCCTTAGCAGCAACAACTGCAATCAAGCGTTTGCGATAACTTGCAATGAGTCTTTTACAGCGATTGGTTCCTAGAGTCTCCAAAGGTAGAATGGGAGCCAGAGCCTTCAGTTATCAAGCTCCTCTCCTGTGGAATCAGATCCCAATTTGGGATGCAGTCAGTGGGTTTGGGAGGCAGACACCATCTCCACATTTAAGAGTAGGCTAAAGACTTTCCTCTTTGATAAAGCATATAGTTAGGGCTGGCTTGGGTGAGTCCTGAACCATCCCTTAGTTATGCTGCTATAGGCCTAGACTGCCGAGAGATTTCCCATGATGCACATTTTTCCTCTCTCTTCCTCTTCCTCTCCCTCTCCATCTGTATGCATTTTTATCCCATTACTGCATGTTACTAACTCAACATCTTGTCTCTCCAGTAGTTCTGTGCTTTCTCATTTCTCTCCTCTCTCCTTCTGTCGCTTTCAGCAGGTATTTCTGCCTCCGGAGCTGCAGAGACTGGATATGTGATTGCGGATCACCTGCTGCCCCCGTGTTCCTGCTCGACAACTGCTACTACAGTTGTTGTTATTGGTTTTGTTACTAATACTGACATTTTTATTCCTATAGCTGTCATTCCTATTATGATTAATTTATTAATATTAACACTACAGTTACATTTCTACTATTTAAAAAATTCTAGGTGGTATTTGCATTGTGCCTCCCTCTCTCTAAACCTCTCCCACTCCCTCTTTCTCTCTCTCTCGCTCTCTCTCTCTCTCTCTCTCTACAAACCTCTTTATTTCTTTGACTGTGAAGCACTTTGTGACTGGTGTCTATGAAAGGTGCTATATAAATAAACTTTGCTTGCTTGCTTACAAGTTAGCTTAGAATCTAGTCTAACTGTATAGTAAAGGACATATAAATGTGAATTCATGTATATGTGCTCTGAATATGATGATCAAAAACTTTTATGAGAATCCTGCTGTTTCCAGTTTGTTATTAAGGAACTAATTATGAATTCCTCACTAAACACTCAGTGGCTACTTGTTAGTTTTGCGAGATGAGGTTTACTTTACTTTGGGGGGCACAAAAATGGTGTGTAATGGATAGATAATCATTAAGTAGTGAGGAACTACTTAATAACCACTCAGTATGATGTATTACTTTACTTGAGGGTGCACAAAAAGAGTAATAATGTTTAAGTAATTAGTAATTAATGAGTTGTTAGCTAGTTTTGTGCTGCTCAGTGGCTGGCTCAGAGTTAATCAGGAACAACTCATGAAGAAAGTGGTCAGTATATCGATATTTATGAACTAATCATTACCTAATGATTCATCACACATTTGGCCTAATGCATCCAATAACGGAACCATTCCTCACAATTAGTACTTTCACCTATGATGTGGTACATTTGACTGTGAATACTCTTATATACTTTTAATTACATAAACATTTGAATTACATGTGCTTTAATTAAGTATCAGTCCACACTGGTGTTAATTCTTGTACTCATGTAAAGGATTTTAGTACTGTTTCTACCATTGGCATTACCATAATGTTTTTCTGGCTTCTTTGCTAAGATGGGGATCAGATGATGAGGAAACAACAAGCTTAAAATTCCAATTCAGATTAGCCTCAGTGAATAGGGAGAGAGAGATCTGCTGGGTGAGCTGCCACAGGTCAAACTTGCAAGACACCAAGGAATTTCACTACATTCATTCACTCCAATAAAATACTATATCTGTAATGTCTTTATAAAAAAGGTAGAATTTTCATGCAGCCTGTAGGGACTTGGTTGTCCCAACTGGTTGTGCAGCAGCAGTTGGTAAATGGTTATAGAAGACCAAAATAATAGCATATAAATAATAATAGCATAAAAACCAAAATATGGGCATTATACATTCTTGACTGACAAATCAAATAATATGCTTAGAAGTGTAAGAAAGGACAAAACAAATATTGAATGTACTTTCTGTGTCTGTAGAAGCTGAATCAGCCTAGCTTACTGTAGTTTGACAAAACTCAAGATCCAGTTACAAATAGCTTTCAACTGCATATTTCACTCTGAACTGGAATTGTCTCAGTTGTCATAATTTGACCTACATATAAAACTTCGGTGGGATGGTAACCCTTGTCTCTGGTTTCTGGTGTCAGTTGTGAATGTCCTCCTTGAGCTTTCTCTGGCCATCCACTGACTCCTGGTCCATGACCTTTGACTTCTTCCCAGTGGATGCTGTTAATGGTTTTAGTCTGGTGTTCACTGACAGTTGTACTCCATTTGCACCTGGCATTAAAATGCAATCTGTATCTGGATACTGTATCTACTGACAATCAATGTGTGACTGCGCATGTGTCGGCGTTTTTGTGTACCCGGCAGAAGCGTCGCTAGAAACTTCGTCTTAAACCATCATAAATTGATATTTTATCGAGTTTTTAAGCCAGGTTTTCTAGGCCACACTGCTTTCCTGGCCACCGCTTTACCTATATGTTCTAACTTGGAAAAAGTTTTCAGTCATCGGACGTGTGGATCTTAAGTAATTTTCGGACAGGTCCTTAATGCGAAACAGACACAACCGACACAGCGACAATAATAACTTAATAAAGATCCGGGCCAGAACCCGACCTCCAGTCTCAACATCAAATCTGAACCAGCACAGACATTTTAAGATGGCTCTCCTGAATGTAAGATCCCTCTCTAACAAAACGTTTATTTTAAATGACTTTATCTCTTCCACTGAGTTAGACTTTATGTTTTTAACTGAATCCTGGCTACATCCTGGTGATCACAGTCAGCTGGCTGAATTGTGCCCTCCTGATTATGACTGCTTTAGTTGCCCTAGGGTCTGTGGTCGAGGTGGGGGCCTTGTTACTGTCTATAGGAAGCATTTTAAGTGTGACCTCATAGCTTGCAATGATTTTTCCTCCTTTGAAGTGCTAAACCAGCTGGCTCCTTCTTGTTGGAACTCCCTGAATTTTTATCCAGTCTTGTGTTAAATTATGATAGAATTGTTCTTTGTGGTGACTTTAATATTCACGTTGATGACTCCTCTAATGCCCTTGCTGCCGATTTTTTAAATATCACTAACTCTTTCAACTTACAACAACATGTGTCTGGCCAAACTCATTCCGTGGCCACACCTTAGACCTAGTCTTTACTTTGGGCCTGAAAACCCCATCTGTGGAAACCAGGGACATGTTTGTATCTGATCACCTATGCATTGTTTTCAATTGTGAATTAGAGGCTGCCAGTTCTGTCTTATCCGCTCTAAGTACACACGCGTCCTTAATGAGCATAGTGCCTTAAAATTCTGTACACGGTTCAATCCTCCGGGCAGTGTGTTTCCCGATTCCTCCAACACCAACGATTTGGTTGATTATTTTAACTACCAGTGTTCTTCAACCTTAGATCTCATAGCTCCTCTTAAAAATAGACAAAACTCAAAGACTAGAAAACAGCCATGGTTAAATGACAGTATTCGAAGCTGTAAAAAGAATTGCAGAAGAGCAGAACGCAGATGGAAGAAATCACGTCTCCAGGTCCACTTTGTGGCCATGAAAGAGTTATTACGCCTTTATAATAGGATGGTGAAGGATGCAAGAACATGCCATTTCTCTGCACTTATCTCTGCCCATCAGCACAACCCCAGATTCCTGTTTAAGACTGTGGATCAGTTAGTTAACCCTGCCTCTCCTTGTGCCCCTGCTGAGTGTGATGCTGATTGTGAAAAGTTTCTATTGCACTTTGCTGAAAAGGTGGAGTTAATAAGATCTGATATCACCCCCAATCCTGCCTTTTTAGATGTGGATCACCCGCTCAGGGATTCTTTGAGCAATTTTTCTGCTGTTACTCTGCCCGAACTCGCAGAGATGATGTCTCTTATGAGAGTATCCTCCAGTCCTCTGGACAAAATCCCAACTAGGTTTCTATTGGAAG
Organism: Siniperca scherzeri; assembly: GCA_027580175.1. Classification (NCBI taxonomy): domain Eukaryota; kingdom Metazoa; phylum Chordata; class Actinopteri; order Centrarchiformes; family Sinipercidae; genus Siniperca; species Siniperca scherzeri. The sequence goes on from CM050856.1 coordinate 31,161,622, forward strand.
TTATGGATTGTATTGCGCCTTTTACAAATTATTTTTAACAGCTCGCTGTCTACTGGCTGCGTCCCTGATTTCTTTAAAACAGCTTGTGTCCAGCCAGTCTTAAAAACCTGGGCTTGATCCCACCCTCCTGGATAACTACCGCCCAATATCCAAATTGCCTTTTATTTCAAGATTCTCGAAAAACTTGTATCTAAGCAGCTCCTTGCTGCTGTGGAAAACAATAATACCTTTGAAAAGTTCCAATCTGGCTTTCGTCAACACCACAGCACTGAGACAGCCCTTCTCAAAGTCACTAATGACCTTTTAATGAATGCAGACGCAGGCATGTGTTCAATTCTTGTGCTGTTGGACATAAGTGCTGCCTTTGATACAATTGATCATGGCATTCTTTTAGATAGACTGAGGCACTGGGTGGGCATATCTGGAACTGCACTAGACTGGTTCGCATCTTACCTGTCCAATAGGAAATTCTGTGTCAGCATTAATAACTTCAAGTCATCCTTTTCCCATATCAAGTATGGTGTGCCTCAAGGTTCAATTCTGGGACCAATATTGTTCTCCTTATACATGCTTCCCTTGGGTGATGTAATCCGCAGACATGGTATTTCTTTTCATTGTTATGCGGATGACACACAGTTGTACCTCCCTGTCAAGCCCACTGACCTTAGTATGCTGAGTTCTCTGCAGGACTGCCTGTCTGACATAAAAAATTGGATGTCGATAAATTTTCTTCAGCTCAACTCAAATAAAACTGAAATCCTTGTTATTGGGCCCCAACACATCACTAAACAAATACTGCCATCCACTGGTAACCTGTCACAACATATCAAGCCTGTTGCACGAAATCTTGGTGTCCTGTTTGATAGCAATTTATGTTTTGAGCAACATATCACTAAGCTTGTCCAATCATGTTTCTATCACCTCAGAAACATTGCAAAAATACGATCTATTTTAAATCTTAGTGATGCAGAAACTGTTGTGCATGCTTTTATCTCCTCACGCCTTGATTATTGTAACAGCCTGTTCACTTGTCTTAATCAAAAAGCTCTGACACGACTGCAGACTGTACAAAACTCAGCTGCTAGGCTGTTAACCAGGACCAAGAAGTATGACCACATAACACCTGTTTTAGCCTCTTTACACTGGCTCCCTGTTGGTTTTAGGATTGATTTTAAGATCTTGTTGATTACTTTTAAGGCTCTTCATGGCCTGGCCCCAGATTATATTTTAGACCTTGTAATCCCTTATGAACCTTCACGTAGTTTGAGATCTTCGGCAGGGGTCTCCTGTCTGTTCCTGAGTCCAGGATGAAAACTAAGGGGGACAGAGCTTTTGCTATCAGGGCCCCGAGGCTCTGGAACAACTTGCCTGAAGAAATTAGATTGTCTGAGTCAGTGTCTTTGTTTAAATCTCGTCTCAAAACACATTTTTATCTGAAAGCATATCCTGATTTTACGTGAACTGGCTGTTTATTTTACTGTTTATTTTATTGCTCTTCTGTATTTCATGTGTTTTATTTCTTTATATTTCGTCATTCACTGTGTTATTTTATTTTTCTTGTTGTGAAGCACTTTGTACTTTGTTTTGATAAGTGCTCTATAAATAAAGTTTTATTATTATTTATTATTATGTTATCTGGATGAGGAAAAACACGTTAATGCTAGGTGTAAATACATTGGCATTGGGATCGGAATATGATTGGACCACATTTAGAGGTGGTCAGGCTGATATTGCCAGGTGTAAATGTAATCCGTACATCGTGACCACATTCTTAAGAAAAAAACCTGCCCAGCAAGTTGAAAGGTCACCTAACTCCGCCTCTTCCTTCTAGCTTAAGCAAGCCCGGCAAGAGCAACAAATAGTAGCAGTATGTAGTAAGTCTTTCTTTGCAAGAAGTGATTTAGAAATGAATGACGCCCATCTGGCATTGCGACAGGGGTTACTGTTGAAGAAAATTGTGTTATTTGAATAATCAATACTTAACCTACATGTGTTTATTAAAATCAAAGCAAACATATTACTTGCATAACCTATGTGTGTTAAGTTTAATCATAAGAAAATATGAAGCACTGATGATTAGAAAGTAAGTATAGTCGAGCACACTAACATTGAAATGAGAAAGGTCACTCTGGACATGCCAGAAGACTCACATAACCAGAGTTGTTTTTATAAGAAAGAGGATGATGAGGGCATCGATACCTTAAGTTGTCCTGATGCCAGAAAGCAGGGGCAAGTTTTGGTAGACAGGTGTTCTGCTTAACAACAGCGTAATGACACACGATCCTTGCCTTAATATCATACCAATGAGAAAGTTCTGTGTTTGAGTGATTGAATTATGGACCAACCAGAAACAATCAGGAGGAACTTAGTATGAAAGGTTTAAAAATTTATGCTGGGAAAAATGTCCTGCATTCTGAATCCAGACCTTTCGTATTCCAGATTCGCATTGTACTTTCGGCAATCTGAAGAATAAACTACTTTGTGCTAAATAAAGTAGAGAGTTTCGTCCTTCTGTATCTCAGTGTTTGGTTCCTATGAACCTGATAGTGGTTATTTATTTAAAGTTATTGAAGGCTGAACAAGGAAAAGAAAATCAACCACGACATTACCATCTACATACATATACAGTGCCCTCCAAAAGTATGGGAACAGCAAGGTCAAGTATTTTGTATTTTTGCTAGACACTAAAGACAAAAGATCAAAAGATGAATATGAAGCAAGAGATCAGAATGTCAGCTTTTATTTCCTGGTATTTACACGCATATGTTTACAATTTTAGAACACAGCACCTTTTGTTTCAGACACTCCCATTTTTAGGTGAGCAAAAGTATGGGAACAGCAAATATGTATGTTCCCATACTTTTGCTCACCTAAAAATGGGAGTGGCACTGAACAACCACCTGTTATCACATGACCGAAGAATGGATCTTCGGTCATGTGATAACAGGTAGTTGTAAACCATCTCAATGACGAGCCACTCCATCTGATGAGGAAGGCCACAAGACGGGCTTGAAAACTTTGTAAGCAACAAGTACGTGGGACCTTGTGTTGAGAATTATTTTTGTCAAGCTAGTATTTCTAAGGTCAAGAGTGAACATTCAAGCTCAACATTATTAGCTGATGCTATATTTATGTATCAGAATCAGGTTTATTACTAAGTAGGTTTTCACATACAAGGAATTTGCCTTGATATTTTGGTGCATACCAAAATACTGTATATACATATATAGCAAGAAAAAGGAAAGGGGAAAAAGTACTATAAAAGTCAAGAATCCTAAATATAAAATATGAAAAAATATGAAAATGTACACTAAAAATATGAAACATATTTAAAAATATGTCAAATGTATTGGTTTTAAAATGAAAAGAGCTGTATAGTGTTTGGAATAAAGAGGCTGGAATGTGGAAAATGTTGACGAAGGAATGTGCAAAAGTTCACAGTATAAAGTATAAAGAATATGTTCAATATACAAAGATAATAATCCAAAATATATACGTTAATGTAACACATTGAGTCAGATGTGGAGACTTTATGTAAATGTATTGTGTAATGTCCATGGGGCAGGATAAGAGTGGGGGTGTCAGTGGGGGTCCCGAGCCTTGATAATGAGATTTGGTCTTGGTGGACTGCAGCCTTTTGCCAGAGGAGAGTGTTTCAAAGAGTCAATGTCCAGGGAAGGAGTCGTCAGCAACAATCTTTCCTGCTCAAATCAGGATCCTGGAGCCATACAGGTCCTGGAGAGATGGCAGATTGGAGCCATTCACAAAAGACGCCAAAGCACACATCTCCACACTATTCTATCTCTCCTCAACAAGAAAGGGAGCTATGTGAGATTGGTGTTCATTTACTACAGTTCAGCATTTAACACCGTAGTGGCTCGTCACTAAGCTCAAGGACCTGGGAATAAACACCTCACTGTGCATGTGGATCCTTGACTTCCTGATGGGCAGACCCCAGGTGGTGAGGTTGGGCGGACACACTTCTTCCACCCTCATCCTTAACACCGGAGCACCCCAGGGCTGCGTTTTGAGCCCCCTGCGGTACTCCCTGCATACACGACTGTGTAGCCACTTTTGACTCCAGCATCAATTTTGTTGACAACACAGCTGTGGTGGGCCTGATCACAGATAACAATTAAAAGACCTACCTGAAGGAAGTAGAAGACCTGATCCACTGGTGTCAGGACAACAACCTACTCCTGAACGTCAGCCAGACTAAGGAGCTGATAGTGGACTTTGGGAAGAAGCAGGGAAGGAACTACGCCCCCCTTAATATCAACGGGCGCTGCATACTGGGTGCTGCATACTGGGTGCTGCATACTGACTCAGTGGTGAGAAAGCAAAGCAGAGACTGTTTCACCTCAGATGCTTGAGGAAATTTCGGGTACCTCCTCAAATGCTGAGATACTCCTTCACCACAGAGTGTGTCCTGATGGGAACATCACTGCCTGGTACAGAAACAGCACAGAACAGGGCCCCAAAGCCCTGCAAAGAGTGGTTCATTTGGCTGAACATGGAATATGTGGTGCTCTACCCTGCCTAAAGGATATTTACACCAGGCGCTGCAAGAATAAGGCTAGGAGAATCATTAAGGATCCCAACCACATGGATAACAGCCTTTTCTCCACCAGGCCAGCACTGAGAGGCTCAGGAAGAGCTTCTACCCTCAGGCCACTTCGATCCTAAATGAGGTCACTGCCTAAGATTGCACCCCCCAAATCATACACATATAAATTTATTATATATCCTATTCTATTTAAACTCTTATTAATGCACAAATTACAATTCAATCACATTCAAAGGGGCTTTATTGGCATGAGAAACAGACATTTACATTGCCAAAGCAAGTGTGAAATGTGTGAAAAAACAATGTACATAAACAGAAGAATTGTGATTTCACTGTTGAAATCTGATCTGTTGTACAGATAAGTAAAATATAACTTCAATTAAAATTGAAAAAAATGTAGGCTTGCAGTTAAAAAAAATACAAATAAGTGAGAACTATATAAACACTGCAACAATTTTTATTTATTTTGTGTGTGTGTGTTCGTGTGTGTGTGAGAATGCATGTGTGTGCTGTGTGTGTCTAGGTCACTCATCACTCACTGTCCCTCAGGTTGTGGCATGACCACTGGCACTCCACAGATGAATTTGTTAATTTGTGGGACTTTAACTGAACTTTTTATTATGAGACCACATGCTCTTTTGTTCTGTAAACAAAGGAAAGCCATAGAACTCAGTTTCCCATAACCCTCCAGACTTCACACCCGGAACCACAATTCTTTCCAGCTTGGCCCATCTACAACAGACAGACTGCTGGCTAACAAGGAGTAGGCCTACTTCAAAGCAACCTTCCCTCCATTCATGGACTGGTAGCGTAACTGAGCATAACATAACTTCACATAGCTTAACAGTGTACTTGGCTAAGCACAGGACTGTTTTACTTTTGTGAATGTATATGTATTCATTTGGTTCATTGAGTTTTATTGTTGTGCTGTGTTTCCCCTGTTAGGATTTGGTAGCGACATGCTAAATTGACGTTAGTAATATTATGCTTCACACAGACAGAGTCTTTGCATGCTAATAACTCTTTTAACTGGGCACTATTATCCTACACCGATCACACACATACACTCCAATTTGACTTTTAACATAGCCACACTATCAAACATGGCTTAGTTGCCATTTTGAGTTAGGTCTTTTTGTCTTTTGCCATTGCCTCACCCACCATTTTGGATCCAAGCAGCCATTTTGGATCACCTACACACACACACACACACACACACACACACACACACATATACCACACCCTTTGTTTTGTAGTTTAGTGCATTTAGAGTTAGACTTCATATTGTGTGTTTTTGCTTTGTTTATCTTTTAATAAATGTGTGTTGCACAAGAGTGAAAAAATTACCAAACTCTTCTATGTTGAACTCCAAATCATTCAACCTACTAGCTATCAATTTAATTATTAATCAGTTCCAAATTGATAGTTTATGAGAGTCAATCAATTGATTGGCTATCATTTCTCTTCTTTAAGGAGAGTGGTGCCCTGAAAAAACTAGGAAAAGAGATCATATTTCTCCAATATTAGCTTCTCTGCACTGGCTCCCTGTAAAATCCAGAATAGAATTTAAAATCCTTCTCCTCACCTACAAAGCTCTTCGTCAGGCACCATCATACCTTAAAGAGCTCATAATACCTTATTACTCCATTAGAACACTGCACTCCCAGAATGCAGGGTTACTTGTGGTTCCTAGAGTCTCCAAAAGTAGAATGGGAGCCAGAGGCTTCAGCTATCAAGCTCCTCTCCTGTGGAATCAGGTCCCAGTTTGGGTTCGGGAGGCAGGCACCATCTCCACATTTAAGAGTAGGCTTAAGACTTTCCTCTTTGATTCCCTCTTGATTATTATTTTATTAATATTAATATTAGCACTACGATTACATTATTATTTTAAAATGCTTGCTCATGGTGGGATTTGTTGGGTCTCTGTAAATAATATTATAAAGAGTACGGTTTAGACCTGCTCTTTAGGAAAAGTGCAATGAGATAACTTCTGTTATGAATTGGCGCTATATAAATATAATGCACGCCATGGTTGGGAAAAAGTTGCTTTGATCTTCATAAGATTTTTGAGGTTAATTTCTCTCATCATAAAAAACATATTTCAGTTTATTTTGAGAGAGTTTACCCAACAGGAAGTCAGCCATTTTGGATTTCCTGCGTCAATTTCAAATCTTTAAACATGTTTGAGGCCTTTAGGATGCTAAAAATAGCGACGAAACTTTGTGCCCAGACTTGAACTCGTAAATACTTTAATTTGAGTCCAATTTTGGGCTTGGGGGTGGCACATCAGCTTTATAGCGCCCCCTAATGACTTTTAGCCTTCAAAATGGCTAGGGATAGTTGAAAACTCATGGAACTCATGTCTGAAGGAATGGGTTTTGTTTTCTGGTATAGTCTTGGGCTTGGGTGTGGCAAAATGACTTGATAGTGCCCCCTACAAAATTTCAACAAAGCAGCCCCTACGGTACCTAGATGTACAAAATTTGGGAGGCAGATGTATCATCTCTAGACTTAAATAAAGCCTCTTGGAGCCATATCCTAAACCCAACAGCCATTTTGAATTTAACGTGCCAATTTAACGCTATTTACAGGCTCCGTACTTTAACGAACTCCTCCTAGAAACTTAATCAGATTGACTTCAAATTTGGGCAGTGCAATCTAAAGACCTTTGCGAAGCCAAATTTCAAGGTTTCCTCAAATGGCGTTGCCGTGGCAATGCAGCAAAGTTTGGCGAATTTTAACAATTTTTTATGTTAAACTGCTCCTAGATAATTAATCCGATCGACTTTGGCAGTGTAATATAAAGACCCTTCTGATGCTAAATTGCGAAGCTTTTTATGTTTTCTCAAGCGGTGTTGCCGTGGCGATGCTGCAAATTCCAGGTTCCAAAATTTGTGGCAGTGCTACCTGGTTCCAGAATTAGTAACAGTGCTACCGCAGCTCCACATCATCAGATCTGTTTAAATTTTACATGTTTGATAAGAGGCCCAGCCTAAAGATATCTACATGACTATATTTAGACATAGTCATAGCGCCAACTACGGGCAACAGTAAGTTACAGGCCCTATACTCAAATTACTCATAGTAGGTTAACCAGAACCACTTCAAAATTGATGATGCTTAATATTGAAGCTTGTGAGTTTTCATCAAAGCCGTTGCCATGATGGATCATTATTCGCCATGAAACAGGAAGTTGTTGTAACTTGAGTGTACATTGTCCAGTCTGCCCAAAATTTCACGTTTGATAAGAGTCCTGGCCTGAGGACTTCTACATGTCAGTATTGAGTTATAATCATAGCGCCACCTACTGGCAACAGGAAGCAAGCCACATGTGACAAACATCATGCGAACTACATGAAATTTACATTGTGGTGTCTGCACTTAATATACAGCAACATCTGTTGATGTGTCAAATGGGGTCGCCATGGCAGAAGCGTGACGCCATGCCCAAAAGTAAGTGGGAATAACTCAGCAATGTTTTATCTTATCAGCCTCAAACTTCATATGGTTATTGATGGACCACTCTCAGTAACACTTAGGTGACATTAATGAGTAAAAAGTCACTGGCAACAGGAAGCAAGCCACATGTAACAAACATCATCTGATCTACATGAAATTTAAGTTGTGTGGTCTACATTTGATATATGGCAACATCATGTATGATTAGTGCATGTTCTCCACCGCCACATAGTGGACGCAGGAAGTGATAATTAACTCCTTAGCGCAGTGCCTGATGATCGTGAACATTTAGAGCGGTGTCAGCCGGCCTCCGGTCACAAGACCGCGGCTGTCACTCCCCCCGAGTTGAGAGGCGAGGAGGTGAGATTTCTCTGTCTTGTTATAATTTGACTGCATTACATTGACCACACACACAGACTACATGTCCATTATTAGCGATCAACATATTTCTTTAATAAAAAATGTATCACCATCGTTTATTCACCATGAGAATAAAAAGCTGATAAGATAACAAAATGGTTAGATTCCTTCTCATGACATGTTATAATGACACTTTTCATTTGTTATAGGTTAAAACATTCCCATGATGCACCTCTCTCCTCCTCTCCCTCTCCATCTGTATGCATTCATATCCCATTAATGCATGTTACTAACTTGACATCTTCTCTCTCCCATAGTTTTGTGCTTTCTCATCTCTCTTTTGTCTCTTCTTCTGTCGCTTTCAGCAGGTATTTCTGCCTCCGGAGCTGTAGAGTCTGGATCTATGATTGCAAGGCACCTTCTGTTCCTGCTCGACAACCGCTACTACAATTGTTATTATTAGTCTTATTACTATTATTATTCTTATCATTATTATTACTATTATTTTTAATTAAAATGAATATTACAACTATCACTACCACTACCTTTCAATCTCAACCCAACTGGCAGCAGAAGATGGCCGCCCACCCTGATTCCGGTTCTGCTCGAGGTTTCTCCCTCTTAAAAGGACGTTTTTCCTTGCCACTGTCGCCAAGTGCTTGCTCATGGTGGGAATTGCTGTGTGTCTGTAAATAATATAAAAAATACGGTCTAGACCTACTCTATAGGACAAGTGCTTTGAGATAACTTCTGTTATGAATTGGCGCTATATAAATAAAATTGAATTCAATAGAATTTTATTTTAATTGACATCAATCTAGTTTTAAATGGCAATTCATTGTCTGTGGTAGTAACTAACATGTCATTAAGCCAATAGTGCAAAAAAAGCAAAAGTCACATATTTCTTGAGTATTCCAATCATTACATCATTAGATGACACACATATCTACAGTATGTAGCCATTTTACATATTTGAGGATGTACGAAGCAAATATTTCAGTATCAAAATTAAATTTGGCACAGTAGATCTATTAGGTTCATACAAGGGACTTTATTTGCTCTCTGTTTTGATCTCTTATAGAGAATGAATGAAGGTAGATGCCAGCCCCTTTAAAACAAATATAAAACTAGTTATTAAAAACACTTAATATGTAGGAAAAACAGATAATTTGTACAATCTTCTTACAAAGAGCACACATATAAATCTGCTTACCAGTCAACTCAATACAAGCTATTATTAGATGACTAGACTGTTAAAAGATCTACACCTTAATCAGTTTATTCAGTTGGTTTGGGAGGCAGACACCATCTCAACATTTAAGAGTAGGCTTAAGACTTTCCTCTTTGATAAAGCTTATAGTTAGGGCTGGCTTGGGTGAGCCCTGAACCATCCCTTAGTTATGCTGCTATAGGCCTAGACTGCCGGGAGACTTCCCATGATGCACCTCTTTCCTCTCGCCTTCTCTCCCTCTCCATCTGTGTGCATTTTTATCCCATTACTGCATGTTACTAACTCGACATCTTCTCTCTCCTGTAGTTTTGTGCTTTCTCATTTCTCTCCTCTCTCCTTCTATCGCTTTTCAGCAGGTATTTCTGCCTCCGGAGCTGCAGAGACTGGATCTGTGGTTGTGGGCCACTTGCTGCCCCCGTGTTCCTGCTCAACAACTGCTACTACACTTGTTGTTATTGGCTCTCTTACTAATACTGACATTATTTTTCCTATAGCTGTCATTCCTATTATTATTAATTAATTAATATTAACAATTACAATTCTACTATTTAAAAAAAAAATCTAGGTGGTATTTGCATTGTTCCTCCCCCTCCCCACTCCCCCAAAACCTCTCTTTCTGAAAACCTCTCTCTCTCTCTTAAACCTAACACGGCAGCGGTGGATGGCCGCCCACCATTGAGTCTGGTTCTGTCCAAGGTTTCTGCCTGTTAAAGGAAGTTTTTTCTTGCCACTGTCGCCAAATGCTTTCTCATGGTGGGATTTGTTGGGTCTCTGTAAATAATATTATAAAGAGTACGATCTAGACCTGCTCTATAAGAAAAGTGCAATGAGATAACTTCTGTTACAAATTGGCGCTATATAAATTAAAATTGAATTGAATATTCTTGAGTCGAACATCTTATTTTCTCAAAACAAGTAAAAAAAGTCAGCCAATGTGGTAAGATTTTTTTCTAGCAGTTCCCAGCACTACATTAAAATTGTTTCAACTTGAATTTTCTATATCATATAAAACAACATGACTTAAGACATTTTTTGCAGTGTATAGGATATAAAAATGACTAGTATACTCAAACACCACATCTCATAATCCATTGAGTAAGTTACATATCTACATACATCATATTATGACCATTTAGTAAACTAGCGTCATATGAAATACTGAATTACAACTATATTTGCTGTAAATGTTGGCAATTAAACAAACTGTATCTACACTAACAACATGTTCCACATTTAAGCTGTGTGACTGAGAGAGGAATTTTTGCACTCTGTGGAACGTGATGAACTTGAACCTCTTTTAGTGGACAGTGAACAGTATTGATTAGAATCTGGCTCAGAAGTTTAACTTTAGTACTGAGAGAAATTATACAATAATATATTCACCGGAAAATACCCACATTTAAAAAGAAATGAGTAGAAAGGTTTATCACGATTTTCATCTGAATTTTATGTCCCCATGCCTCCAATTTATTTGTGTTTCCTGCTGCAAGAGGGCATTGTTCACTGTAGTAAAAGAGGTCCTCTTGCAGGGAGAACAACTCAAAAATTGCTTTCAATAATGTGAAATTTGGTGAAAGTGAAGAGAAACATGGAAAGAAAACACAAATGACCACTGATCATGTGCCACTGTCCCTCCATGTAATAGATGATGATGATGAATGATGTGCTGTTGCTGTGTTCAGCTGGAAGACAGAGATATGGGGGTGTCTAGGAAGGCAGGAGATGGTAGAAGGTTAGTTCCTGTCATCATCTGGTCACTAAGCAGATACTGTGCTGACAGTATGCTGCTTCTTATGATGGTTTCCATGTTTCCTCTTCCTGCAGTAGACATACAGAGCTGTGAGGGGAACACAGCTGACTGACGACACCAGCAGCAGCCCGATGAAGAGCTGACCAAAGACAGGATACTCCGAAACTACTGACTTACCCTGAGGAAACAACAGGTACAGTTAACACCTATCTTCACACATTACGTAGTTAATTACTCAGGCATTTTAGCAGAATATCAAACAATGTGCAACAAGTGCAATTTTGTTGCTCATTTTAGCACAAAAATTTCATTTGTGTTAAAACTTGCTCAGACCGCCTTTTATTGCAAAGACAGACGCAGGGCAATTTTCGTGGCTTCAGTTGGCAGATGTGCAAGCACAGAGACCTCTCCAAAATAATAAAACAGCTTTTTGTTTTTTCCTCTTTTAGTTTGCTACACATTTTTTTCATTTACTGCAGATTGATTGATTGTATTGTATCAAAATATAATTTTTATGTGACTGTGAAAAATTCTTACCAGTAATATCATCCATTTGAGTGTGACCCAGAGAAATGTCAATACTGATGTTCTGTTTGAGGAGTGAGTTTCCCACAACAATCTGTAAAATGTCAGCGCTTTTCTGTGCAGTTGATTTAACACCAGTAGTCATCACACAGCAGCAGGAATGCTACGTGTGTTTCATCTATAGTCTCTGATTTCAGAGAGGAGCCGTGTGTCAGACAATTAACTTGTCTCTGTACTTCTCTTGTTAGATTTTAATGCTGCATTCGACACCATTGACCATCACATCCTATTACAGAGACTGGAACATTTAATTGGCATTAAAAGAACCGCACTAAGCTGGTTTAAATCCTATCTATCAGATCAATCTCAGTTTGTACATGTTAACGGTGAGTCCTCCATGCACGCCAAAGGTAGTCACGGAGTTCCACAAGGTTCTATGCTTGGACCGATTCTATTCACCTTATATATGCTTCCTTTAGGCAATATTATTAGGAAACACTCCATAAACTTTCATTGTTATGCAAAATTATATCTATCGATCAAGCCAGATGAAACTAACCAGTTAGCTAAACTTCAAGCATGCCTTAAGGACATAAAGACCTGGATGACCTGCAATCTGTTATTGTACTTGGCCCCAAACACCGCCGAAACACATTATCTAAAGATATAGTTACACTAGATGGCATTGCCCTAGACTCCAGCACCACCATAAGGAACCTCTGAGTTATCTTTTATCAGGATTTATCCTTTAACTCCCACATGAAACAAACTTCAAGGACTGCCTTCTTTCACCTACGTAACATTGCATAAATCAGGCACATCCTGTCTCAAAATCTTGCCGAAAAACTAGTCCATGCCTTTGTTACTTCTAGGTTGGACTATTGCAATTCCTTATTATCAGACTGCTCGAATAAGTCCCTTAAGACTCTCCAGTTGATCCAGAATGCTGCGGCACGTGTACTTACAAGAACTAGGAAAAGAGATCATATTTCTCCAATATTAACTTATCTGCATTGGCTCCCTGTAAAATCCAGAATAGAATTTAAAATCCTTCTCCTTACCTACAAAGCTCTTAATGGTCAGGCACCATTGTATCTTAAAGAGCTCATAATACCTTATTACCCGACTAGAACACTGCACTCCCAGAATGCAGGGTTACTTGTGGTTCCTAGAGTCTCCAAAAGTAGAATGGGAGCCAGGGCATTCAGCTATTAAGCTCCTCTCCTGTGGAATCAGGTCCAAGTATTGGGTTCGGGAGGCAGACACCATCTCCACATTTAAGAGTAGGCTTAAGACTTTCCTCTTTGATAAAGATTATAGTTAGGGCTGGCTCAGGTGAGCCCTGAACCATCCCTTAGTTATGCTGCTATAGGCCTAGACTGCTGGGAGACTTCCCATGATGCACTGAGCTCCTCTCTCCTCCTCTCCCTCTCCACCTGTATGCATTTTTATCCAATTAATGCTGCCCCCATGTTCCTGCTCGACAACTGCTTATACAATTGTTATTATTAGTCTTCTTACTATTATTATCATTATTATTCCTATCACTATCATTCCTATTATTATTATTTTATTTTGTATTTTGTTTTTAATAGATTATGTTTACTTGTGTTTCCTCCTGCTCAGATCAACTGGTTAGTAGAGGATCACACTCATACCTCTCCAAAACCCTGCTTACTTTATGCACAGCGTGGATACCTTCATTAATTATTTAAATCTTTCAGCACACCAGGACTTAATGGTAACTGACCTTGTGCGTTTTTCTAAACACTAACTAGAAAATCTCCAAACCCCATTTTGTATTTGTTGTTTAATCATGTATGGACTGCTTAATTTGAATTTCTTCTGTTTGATGTTCAGTTTATGTTCATTGGGTTCTAAAGATATGAATAAGTCAGATATGCAGAGAAGGAGCAGATAGAATGCATAGTTTAAATGTATTACTTAGCCTTTATTAATTGTTTGCACAACTATAACCATATTTTACTCAATATTTCAGCAGATGCAGCACCAACATACATCAGCTGCCTGTTCACACTACCACTGACAGCATATTTAGGGTAAAGATGTAAATTAATATTTGTGTTGTACATTTGTATTTTGGAACTTCACATAGGTTCATTTTTTCTCTTTCTCTCAGAGACGTCAGCCTCTCTCCTCCCGTTTCACCTGTTACTGCTTTTAAAGGGGATGTAAATGGACTGTACTAGTCTGCCGACCACTCAAAGGGCTTTACATTACATATCACATTCACCCACTGATGGCAGATGATAACTGCTCATCAGTTTAAAGAAACTAACTAATCATTCACACACACTCACACACCAGAGGCACAGCCCTTGGGAGCAATTTCGGGTTCAGTGTCTTGCCCAAGGACACTTCGACATGTGGGCTGGGGGAAGCCAGGATCAAATCGCCAACCTTCCGATTGGTGGACAACTTGCTCTACCACCAAGCCACAGCCGCCCCAGGTGTGAGGAGCTCATGCTATTGGTCATTACTGAAGCTCACCCTGACTCTACCTGCTGTTTCTGTATTCCTTCTACAAATAATGTATTCAGCCTCTCTTCCACTTTGTGCTGAGCAGTGCCTCAATGCCTTTGGTCACTAAAATTACATACAGTGGTGTGAAAAAGTGTTTGCCCCCTTCCTGATTTCTTATTTTTTTGCATGATTGTCACACTTAAATGTTTCAGATCATCAAACAAATTTAAATATTAGTCAAAGATAACACAAGTAAACACAAAATGCAGTTTTTAAATGAAGGTTGTTATTATTAAGGGAAAACAAAATCCAAACCTACATGGCCCTGTGTGAAACAGTCTGGAAACCATGAATATCTGTACCAAATTTTGTGCCAATCCATGTAGTAGATGTAGAGCTATTTGACAGGATAAGTGAGAACTTTTACCACCTGGTGGTGCAAGAGAAAAGAGGATCACCAAAGTTAGAATGTATCCTCCAGGGACATTGAATATTTGTTGTAATTTCAAGGTAACCCATCTTATTGTTGTCGAGACATTTCACTCTGAACAACAAATGTGAACGTCATGGTGGCGCTAGAGGAAAAGTCAGGGGTTCACCAAAGTCAGATCATCTGTACAACAACGAATTTGACTTCAGGTAACAATTAGTGCATTGTGTATGCAGAAATATCAGCAATTTATTTAGTTGATACTTGTTGTATAATAAAGTAGAATTAATATTACTACTGTGTTGTTTTTACTTTAGCTTCTGCAGCTTTTGCAGCTGTAGCACAGCCCCCCAGTGAGGAGCAAATGCAGCAAAAGAAAAAATTTGTCAGGACAGGGTTAATGAATGTGACAGAGCAGTGACACTAAATATGTGTTGAAAGCCCTACACCCTGTCAGCACTGTAGAATCTCTGTGTGAAGATGTCTTCATTCCCCACCAAACAAGCTACCTAAAAAGACTTGATAAAGAATAAGAAAGGAAGCTGATTCGGAACTGGATTCAAATTTGATAAAATGCTTTCGTACCCCATCCCTAATCCTCGCCAACACCAAAATCCAATACCAAACCCAAACTGCTTGGCTTCTTCACTAAGTTTGTTTCAGGACATCTACAGTATATATAAAGTCCTCATACCGAAACCACAGAATAGCTTGTTTTCAGTACCTTCCAAAATGACCCCCATGATCATTCAGTCTCTTGTTTGCGGTTGATGTGGTTACATCAAGGCACATTGCAATGTAATTACATTTAAAAATAACTTTTCATGAACAAACTTGAGATGATCCCTAAACGTAGATCAGCTGTCTTTTTATCAAAAAGTCTTACACTGTTGATGTAGGATATTGTATCAATGCCTTTTTATTGTAACAGCCTCCTTAAAGCGTCTTAAAGAGCCACATAAGCAACCAAAGCCATTCTGTTCTCCATTTTCAAGTTCAACATTGTCTTCTTTTACCTAAGGTTAGCTCACTCTAATTATATAGCCTGGAGGGGACTTTGTATTGTATAACATTAAGACTGACCTAATGCTCTCTGTACCCTTTCAGCTCTTTATGTAGCTGGCAACTCTCATTACTGAGCTTTGTGTTTGAGTATTAAGAAAGAGTCTTGTCTTAAAGTCCCTGTCAGCTGATTTCAAACAACGAGATTTCACCTCTTCATATTATTAGTCACATAATGTGGTTTTGGCCATTGAATATTGGCATATTTAACAGGTTATAGTAGGAGTAAAACATCATCTGCTTTTACGTTTGGTTCTCACTTACACTTTACACATATTTATGTAATCATATCATGTTACTAGGAATTGGTTGATTAATGGTAACAAGGCGACACATGCAACCAAAAGTTTAAAAGACAACATTAGCATGACAGCCAGCATATGACTTTGTATCCCCAGCCAAAATGGTCCTGGTTGGACTCCATAAACTGCAACTAACACAGAAAAACAATAATAATTTCAATATGCCTCTTAAATAGATTTTTGCTTGTGAAATTTTTGTAACCGACAGTCACATGCAAAGCATATGATGTTTCTGGACATTTTGGTACCCTAGGCCAGACATCCACTGGCGTCCCTGAGGGGACTGATCTTTTCATTACAATAATTTTAGAATATTCATTCAACTTCACTTAACTTCTGGTCTGCGTCATGTCATCAGCATCATCTGTCAATTAGTAACTTTACATGCACACTAGTCCATTTTATGTCTTATCCTGGTTTTAATCATGTTCAAGATATAAGATGGAATAAGAAACCTGGTTATTCATATCGCTTTATGATGCTAACATTATCCAGGTTTCTGATCTGTGCAAGGTGTTTTTGATTCCTCCTCATCCCAGACAGTCTCTGTTATTTCTGAACTGA
This sequence comes from Siniperca scherzeri, assembly GCA_027580175.1. NCBI lineage: Eukaryota > Metazoa > Chordata > Actinopteri > Centrarchiformes > Sinipercidae > Siniperca > Siniperca scherzeri. The sequence goes on from CM050856.1 coordinate 31,178,356, forward strand.
GCTGCAGGTATCCTCAGTATGAGACTTTCACTTATGGATGTCCCGACCAGGTTTTCTGATCCAATATTTGTTTTAATTCTATTTTTGGCTATGTTTTTCCTACAATATACAGCTTACAGTACACACTTTAGGTCTGCATTAAAATTAGTGAAGCTATTTAGAAATGTTTTACAGATGAATAGTTCTGCATTAAGAAAATGCAGAGACACAACTGACCGCTGTTTTAAATTTTTTTTCAAAAAATACAGACTTACTGACTACTACATGACTGGAGTTGAGGACGCAAATGTCCACAGTATCCATATACCTGGTATAAGTCTTATCCCAGTATGGATCATTTAATGTTTCCATGGAACGTTAGTAACTTGAATGATAATCATAAATGATATGACAGCGAGTGTCAGCTCCCAGTAAAGTGTCCCACTACAGAGTCTGCCTGTAGACTCCTCTCAGCATCAGGGGTTTAGTGCAGTGTGAGCTGTCGGTTTATTTTACAATAAAATGCACACATTAGTGTGACACACTTAGAGTAGACACCCAAGTAGATTGGGCGTCTGAAATAAGTTACAAAAGAGTTGGTGGATGGCCAACCACCATTGAGTCTGGTTCTGTCCATGGTTTCTGCCTCTTAAAGTAAGTTTTTCCTTGCCACTGTTGCCAAATGCTTGCTCATGGTGGGATTTGTTGGGTCTCTGTAAATAATATTATAAAGAGTACAGTCTAGACCTGCTCTATAGGTAAAGTGCAATGAGATAACTTCTGTTATGAACTGGCGCTATATAAATAAAATTGAATTGAATTGAATTCTTGCTCCTGTTTGGCGCCCTGCAAGCTGGTGGCACGTTAGGCGACTGCCTAGTTTGCCTATGCCTAAAAACATGGTGATGTCTCTCACTGTGTTCATTTATAGTCCAGCCAGACACTAAAACAAATAAATAAATATGTACAGTATTTTGTGGTAATGGGTAGCCTATATAACGATTATAACTACATTTTTCATCTAGGAGTGGCTTTGTGGCTTCCTCTTATTTGGATTGACATTTGTTTGGGTGGTGTGAGAGCAGGAGACAGAAGCTGAAAGCGGGTGTCTCACACCAAAAGTGTGTTGGCAGCCCTGGATATGATATCATATTGAAGAAGACGAAGCAGAACAATTGCAATTTGGATATCTGCACTAGCTTAAGCATTGAAAAGCAGTATGTGCAAGACATCACTACTGGAGAAGAAAAAAGTCACAGCTCACCAGCTCTTTGTTCCATGCTTGGTAGGTGGGTGTCCCTCCCTTGATGTAGTTGATGATGTAGAAAATGAAAAGGGCAATAAGGAGAAGGGGACTGGTTCCTGACCACATTACCTTCCAGTACCAGTTGGGACGATGACCGAGCATGTCTTCTATGTCTTTTTCAAACCTAAAATGAGTAGATAACATATTAAAATCCAATATTAATCTGTATAGTTTGCGAGAACATTGCTGGTTATTTTATACTTCACATCCAGAGGAAAATTTTGCTGCTCACAATAGTCTTTTCTTTGTCTCATCAGAAATATATCAGCTTCTTATTTGGAGATTACTGAATTCTGACCTGTTTCTCCTAAACCCCCCCTTAGGAGCAAAATAATAAATCAATCTAAGTCCAGTTTGAGAATAACAGTACAAGAAAAGCAGCAGTTCTTTTGCTGTGCTCATAGGCTTCTCAGAGTTTTCTCCTTAACAACCTTATGGAGCAGTAAATTGACAATTAAGAGAAAATGCAAAGCTTGCATGATTCAGATCTCAATATTGTCCAACTTGGGTATCAGGTATGTCTTATGTATGTCTGATAAATGGCTTGGTGGCAATAATTTAAGAAACACATGAGAAAATATGTATATAAATGAAACGTGAAGGAAAAGTAATGCACAAAATCTTTATTAGAAATTAATTACAATCTGGAAAATGTTAAGCCCCAAATATAAACAATTGGATGAACATAATTTTAGTACGCCAACTTTATTCCATCTAAACAAATCGAGTAAAATCTCACATCTGGCATTAACAACAGATACCAACATTGCTGTTCTTCCAAGCTTTCGTTTTAACATACTACATGTAATTCTTTTCAATGCATGAAACATAAACTCATTGTCCAGTTTATTATGTCAGTCCTGCAATACAGATTCTAATAAAGGTTCTAATGTTCAGTTTTGATGCTACTGTTTTAGAGAGGGGCTGATATAACTATATGGTCATTTTGGAGGGTTTAGTTTGTGGTGCTGTTGAATATAGTTATACCGAGAGGTGTTAATATTTGGTCAACCCTCTGATATAAGTTGGTCGGACAAAATATATATAAATAAAACCTTCATAAAGGTAAAATTTGAAAATGTCCATTGTGAAAACACTTTGTACTGGGTTAGAAGTGCGACTGCTCCATTCACACAAATGTGTAGGATAGAAATCTTACCCTAAATAACCAAATAGTACTTTATCGATATCTTTTCCCTGCGCCCTTTCAAAGCTTTACACTTTGTACAGTGTGCAGTGGAAAAACCCAACCTGTCTGGGATACAGACAAATACTTTAGTATATATGCATGATTTTCAGTCTTTTTCAAACTCACTCCCACTAGTAGCTTGTTTTTCAGGAATTGTCCCTTTGACGACATCCTCTGTATATCCAGATTGAGGAAAATCTTCTGCAGGACTTCATATGTGCATTTGATGTCTGATAAGTAGCATATCAGTCCAAATAAATCAAGAGTCCAAAGAAAGCGAGAACAGTGCTCCCCATTCAACTGAAGACCTCCTTTTTCTTTCTGTCAGAGTGAGTATGCGTAGCCAGAACCAGTCAAAACTCAGGAAAAATGCATAGGTAGAGTGGTTATTGGACTCCTTACTGATCTGAGAAAACATCAACAATACAAACAACAACTTCTTATGCACCTCATATCAGAACAACATCACAACAATATAAAATATAATATACTATAATACGGCTGCCCAGTGCACAGCCTACAGTTCAAATCCATTGACAGCCTAATATGTCTCCATTAAGAAATGCAAAACAGCTTTCCTTTGATGGTTTTCTACAATATTTTGTATAGTGCGCCAGAATATTTTCTCAGTGTCAGTGTGGCAGCACACGCACACAGTCTCTGAACCGCAGTTATGAGACTTGGTTTTAAGTTTTTTAGCTGGACTCTCAACTAATAACAACCTCATCTGTCCACACCTAACTCTGGTGACCAACGGGAAAGTCTCCGTAGTAACATGAATGAGAGTTCCACTTCTCTGTTGCAGTAAAAACAACACATGGGCCCACTGATAGCTGCTTCGCTACATCACAAGATCCTATAGACAGTTATGGCTGACTTTCAATAACGTAACATTTTAATCAGCATGTATTTTACCGTGGCTACGACTTCCGCTGGCACTACAGTTCCACGCACACTGGGGGTGAGGGTGTCTCTCTCAAAGCCGAGCTGCTAACATTAGCTTGACCACAGCACCCCTCCATCTAAAAGAAGAAGGCTCAACCTGTAGCAAACCGTTTTACACAGTCTATGTAGCAAACACTCTTCTCCATGAACAAAATACTGAGGCTCAGATGCAGTTTTAATCAGCAGCAGTGCTTGAATGTTGCCTCTCTTTTTAAGCTAATGTTAAATGAATAAGTGATTGAAACTGCTGGTGGCAGTTTATTTTCTGTGTCAGCGCTTAACTTAACTGTTACAGAGTTAACTACAGTGTTTCAATGGAGTGCAAAAAAGATATTTCACAGATAATGTAACATTAAACAGAGTGTAAACAAAGAAACCTAATGTGAGGCACCATAATATTTGTTAGCTAAACTAATGTTACCTGTGAGACTAGTGAGTGACAAAACTGATGTTTTATGGTAACCTAGTCTACTGAAAAATGGCTAAAAGGTATGATAACTAATTTGATAATGATAACACTCATCCTATTGAACACATGCATATAGATATATATTCAAAATTACTTACCTTTGACATTGATGATGCGAAACAAAAATATTCCTGCGTGTCCCTTAAGCTGTTAAATTCAAATGTCCCGCTCCTCATGCTTCTAGCAACTTCCTGCTTGGTTTTTCTTCATCTGGTGGGGGGCTTTATGACAAGCCAGAGAAACTGAAGCTTATAGGCTATGTAGATCTAGTTTTGACTCTTTTTTGATAGAAGTGAGACAACTCTGAGAACAGATCAAATAAACAGAGTTGAGACTTGCATTTGATCACTGAGACAAATTTCTGATTGTGCAGGCTCATTTATAAGCCAATCAAGTTGTCTTTTGGATCTTACTGTTATCTCAGGAGCTGATTATTTCAGACAAATAAAGATCAGTGCAGTGAGAGAAAAAAAGAGCATTGTAAGATCTTAAATTAGGATCAGGCTGAGACAAGAAGAAGGCTATTTCTCAGGAGTTGAATTTATTTATTTAAGTATGAGAAAATGGTCAAAATCTCATATTGATGTTAAGTTTTTCTTTCCTCTGTAGAGGAAAAGAAAATTCAAAATAAGATCTCTTCTTTATCCACCCTATTTCTCCTACACGTAACTGAGCTCAATTTAACATCAATATGAGATTTTGACCATTTGCTTAATCTTTCATTTTTGGAATACACGGTGAGTTGCTTGTAAAATACACTGTGACAAAGTAGCTGTTCATCAGTGGAGAAAGCACCTTATTATATGCTAGACTGCAGAATTATTGTCCTGCTGAATGACTAAGTTTCTCTTGCAGTGGCTTCCTTGATTTTGCTCCATTGCAAGACACACTGCTTTGAATTTTGACTTATGATTTCAAAACCATGTCCAACATCTTGGATGTCACTCAGTTCCTCTCTGGAAAACTTCAGACCACTTTTGACATGGTTCTTTTTAGGTGATTGTAATCTCCATTAACAGATATCTGCATATGAATGCAGAATCTGTAGGCAAGGGACCAAGATTTTGTTATCGGAAGCGTTCTGGTTTCCGTTTGTAGTCCGAGTAGTATTGTGTTGGGATTCAGGTAGGGCAGGTTTGATTATTAGCAGACATATCAAAGATATTTATAAATATTAACATAATTATTAATATTATGAAAATTATTAATATCGATTAATAATTAGGGATCAGAATATTAAATAAAGGGATAGAGCGAAAACTCTGTTTCTCCTCAAAATAACGTGCAGCTTAGCTGGCTAAGCTACCACGTTATCTGGGCTGTTTCAGATGCGTATAAGCATGTAAATGTATGTGTAAAGGTGTGTGACTTAGTGGAGACAGAGAAGAGAGGGGAAAGCACAAAGAGTAAGGCACAAGGAATCTCAGATGCCATGGCAAAGCGTAATAACTGTCCCTTTATCACACAGTAATAGGGCAGCAGACTTTCGTCCAATGGCCGTGTTACTGGACCTCAGTCTGATAAAGCACAGTTTTTAGCTCCCACATTGGCTAAAGCTAACACAGTTAAAACGGCCCCACAGCGTGGTACCGATACAAAATTGAACGTGCTAAACACAAAGAAAGACACACAACAATTCGAGCACAGCGGCCCGTCACTTTGCAAAATAAGCAAAGCACAATTCACAACATGAACAATGAAACTTAGGTAAAATAACACACTTCTAAAATCTATCTCTGCCCCTTACAAGCCTCTTACTCGAAATCGCTCTTGGCTAGCGATTGATGCGTCCACTTGTTTTGGAGTTGTCCGGCAGAGTTTCTCTCAGGCACGGACGCTGACAGAGCCGGGTCCAATGGCGAAACTGTTCCTTTTGGGGCAGCAAAGGAAAACAGCGGTCGACATCGGTAGGGAGAGGGGCTCAGCGGCGATCTTGCTCTCCGTGAAGGGAACAGTCAGTCCGTGTCTCTTCCTTCTGCAGGTATGGGATCATTATGGGGAGTAACGATCAGGATCCAAAAAGTATTCAGCAAACACAAAACTGTCTGTTTCTCGTCCAGCGAGTTAAGACTCTTCCTAGGGAATTTAAAGGCTCACGTGAAAAGCACCTTCTTGTGGTAACGGCATTTACCGTGGCGAGAGACGTGATGCGCCTCCTTTTGTAAATGGGTTACTGTGGAAATGGCAATGGTTGCATACAGGTAAACAGTCAACAAAAAATGCGGAACGCATTGGCAATGCAATCTCGGAACCCATCAGCTATTGTCTGACAACAATTTAGCTTTTTATTAGCTTTTTTTAAACAATTAATCTACATTGATATGCAGATACAGAGATTAGCTGAAATGTGTCTTTCTCATGTATCAAGTTGCTAATCAGACTGCAGAGGAAGTCTTAGCCCGGATATCTGTTTTCCAGATATCCGCTGGCTAGACCAGAACCCCCGAAACATTGGCCATGATGGTACCTGTGTAGTCACACTCCCACAGGCCAGTTTTCTGCAGAGCTCTTGATGTGGTAGACTGATGCACCGTCTCTATCAGCAGCTGAAGTCTGTAGTTCTTTCATAGTGTTTTGTCTCTTCTTCCTTCACTAGTTTCCCAGTGAATATGACAGTGCTTATTGGGATGTCCAAACACTTTGATTTTATTTTTTACCATTTTATTTATAACAGCATCTGTCGGTGTAGTCCCTCATTCGTCCAGGAGTGTTCTATCGTAGAAAAGGTTTCAGTCGTAGTCATCTGGACACTGTTTTCAGAATCAAGACAAAAACAGGAACATCGAGCTGTCTAAAGATCCTTTGTAGTTTTTCAGACAGTCCAGATACATAAGGAATGGAAACACCGTTCCTTCTTGGTTCTGTTCCACTTTTGTCCTGTTTTATGGCTCTTTTAACTTTGTTGATAGCCCAAGTAGGATAACCATAGGCTGAGAGTGCATTCTGGACATGCCTTTCCTCTTTCTTCTTACCCTCTGAGCCGGTGGGCACTTCTTGGGCTCTATGTTGTAATGTCCAACTCACACCATCCATTACAGCACAATCCGGACATTACAACAGTGAGCATCTGTATTTCTTCTTTACATGTCTAATGGGCCATTTGTGAACGTGTTAAATAATGTGCTAACTTCTGTTTTAACTGTCTTTCCTGTAGTCTCTTGTTGCACTGTATCTTTTAAACTTGCATTGTATTCTTTGTTCATGGGCCCTCTATTGTATTTTACCCAACAGAATACAGACACTGAGGCCAGCAGTTCCATGGAGCAATGTGTGATGTGGCATGTATCATGCGGAGGGATGGTGCAGAGCCTGAGCCTGACCCAGAGGACACCGGTGTCCTGATGGGAAAAACTGGAGGTCTTCAGTGGAATGGGAAGAATTGTTCTCGCTTTCTTTGGACTCTTGATTTATTTGGACTGATATGCTACTCATCAGACCTCAAATGCACATATGAAGTCCTGCAGAAGATTTTCCTCAATCTGGATATACAGAGGATGTCGTCAAAGGACAATTCCTGAAAAACAAACTACTGGTGGGAGTGAGTTTGAAAAAGACTGAAAATCATGCAAATATCCTGAAGTATTTGTCTGTATCCCAGACAGGTTGGGTTTTTCCACTGCACACTGTACAAAGTGTAAAGCTTTGAAAGGGCGCAGGGAAAAGTTTTAAAGACACCCCAAAGTACTATTTGGTTATTTAGGGTAAGATTTCTATCCTACACATTTGTGTGGATGGAGCAGTCACATTTTTAACCCAGTACATAGTGTTTTCACAATGTAAATTTTCAAATTTTACCTTTATGAAGGTATTATTTATATATATTTTGTCCGACCAACTTATATCAGAGGGTTGACCAAATATTAACACCTCTCGGTATAACTATATTCAACAGCACCACAAACTAAACCCTCCAAAATGACCATATAGTTATATCAGCCCCTCTCTAAAACAGTAGCATCAAAACTGAACATTAGAACCTTTATTAGAATCTGTATTGCAGGACTGACATAATAAACTGGACAATGAGTTTATGTTTAATGCATTGAAAAGAATTTCGAGTTACATGTAGTATGTTAAAAAGAAAGCTCGGAAGAACAGGAATGTTGGTATCTGTTGTTAATGCCAGATGTGAGATTTTACTCGATTTGTTTAGATGGAATAAAGTTGGCGTACTAAAATTATGTTCATCCAATGATTTATATTTGGGGTGTAACATTTTCCAGATTGTAATTAACTTCTAATAAAGATTTTGTGCATTACTTTTCCTTCACGTTTCATTTATATACACATTTTCTATGTGTTTCTTAAATTATTGCCACAAGCCATTTATCAGACATACATAAGACATACCTGATACCCAAGTTAGACAATATTGAGATCTGCTCCACAAGGTTGATAAGGAGAAAACTCTGAGAAGCCTATGAGCACAGCAAAAGAACTGCTGCTTTTCTTGTGTTTCTACTGTTATTCTCAAACTGGACCTGGACCGGAGGGGGGGGGTTAGGAGAAACAGGTCAGAATTCAGTAATCTCCAAATAAGAAGCTGACATATTTCTGATGAGACAAAGAAAAGACTATTGGGAGCAGCAAAATTTTCTTCTGGGTAGTCACTAGTTGCAAAGTTCAAAAGTTGAACTGAAGGCATACAAATGTGGGTACTACCACACACAACACAAACACAAACCTTTTAATTCCATAGATGTAACTGACAGTTATGACCTCGGTGAGGACGATGAACAGTAGGGAGAAAGTGGCTCCATAGTCATTGAACATGGTAAACCAGTAATTCCCTGACGTGGTGGTGAACCCCAGGCCGAGCAGCAGACAAAACAAACAAACTAAACCTGCAAGCAAAAGACAGCACTCAGTTGCTTTTTTCCATCCTTATTTTACAATTAGTAAGTTTTAACTATATACAGTGATGTGTGCCATGTTAGGTTTGGAGAGAGAGAGGAGGGGTTTGGGGAAGGGGGTGGGGAGAGGAGGCACAATGCAAAGACCATGTAGAATTTTACTTTTTTTAAATAGTAGAATAGTAAGTGTAGTGTTACTATTAATAAATTAGTAATAATAGGAATGTCAGCTATAGGAAAAATAATGTCCGTATTAGTAAAAGAGCCAATAACAACAAGTGTAGTAGCAATTGTGGCAAGAAAAAACTTCCTTTTAAGAGGCAGAAACCTTGGACAGAACCAGACTCAATAGTGGGCGGCCATCCGCCACTACCGTGTTTTGAGAGAGAGAGGTTTAGAGAGAGAGAGGTTTTGAGAAAGGGGGGGGTGGGGGTGGGAGAGAGGGAGGCACAATGCAAATACCACCTGTTAATATTAATAAATTAATAATAATAGGAATGACAGCTATAGGAAAAATAATGTCGGTATTAGTAAGAGCCAATAACAACAACTGTAGTAGCAGTTGTCGAGCAGGAACACGGGGCAGCAGGTGGCCCACAACCACAGATCCAGTCTCTGCAGCTCCGGAGGCAGAAATACCTGCTGAAAGCGACAGAAGGAGAGAGGAGAGAAATGAGAAAGCACAAAACTACGGGAGAGAGAAGATGTCGAGTTAGTAACATGCAGTAATGGGATAAAAATGCATACAGATGGAGAGGGAGAGAAGGAGAGAGGAAAGGGGCACATCATGGGAAGTCTCCCGGCAGTCTAGGCCTAATAGGAATGATAGTGATAGGAATAATAATGATAATAATAGTAATAAGACTAATAATAACAATTGTATAAGCAGTTGTCGAGCAGGAACATGGGGGCAGCATTAATGGGATAAAAATGCATACAGCTGGAAGGGAGAGGAGGAGAGAGGAGCTCAGTGCATCATGGGAAGTCTCCCAGCAGTCTAGGCCTACAGCACCATAACTAAGGGATGGTTCAGGACTCACCCAAGCCAGCCCTAACTATAAGCTTTATCAAAGAGGAAAGTCTTAAGCCTACTCTTAAATGTGGAGATGGTGTCTGCCTCCCAAACCCAAATTGGGATCTGATTCCACAGGAGAGGAGCTTGATAGCTAAAGGCTCTGGCTCCCATTCTACTTTTGGAGACTCTAGGAACCACAAATAGCCCTGCATTCTGGGAGCGCAGTGTTCTAGTCAGATAATATGGTATTATGAGATCATTAAGATACAATGGTGCCAGACCATTAAGAGCTTTGTAGGTGAGGAGAAAGATTTTAAATTCTATTCTGGATTTTACAGGGAGCCAGTGCAGATAAGCTAATACTGGAGAGATATGATCTCTCTTCCTAGTTCTTGTTAGTACACGTGCCGCAGCATTCTGGATCAACTGGAGACTCTTAAGGGACTTATTCGGGCAGCTGGATAATAAGGAATTGCACTAGTCCAGCCTAGAAGTAACAAAGGCATGCACTAATTTTTCTGCATAATTTTTAAACAGGATGTGCCTGATTTTTGCCGGCAGTTTTAAATAGGATTCATCGTCGCCTGCTCTGGCCCCAGGAATACATAATTCATTAAAAGAAGGAGAGAGCTATGAGTGCTTGAGCAGAACTAGTGTATGTTTATAGCAGATAGTTAATCACTATAATGAACAATCGAACAAAATTAACTGTGATGAGCTAGAGCATCAGAAATATGCTACTAGTAAAACACGAACACCGGTGACCGGAAATTACACAATACGCTTACCACAGCACGTCAGCACGTCCAGCAATGTTGAAATGTTGATATGCTTGTCTGATTTGCCTTCAGTTATTACTGTACACTGAAAGCAATGAGCTTAATGAGCAGTAACTAGTGGAGTACCTAGCGCTTTGTGAATGTTTTTTTTCTCAAACTTTTTCAGGCTAACCTGTTCAGGACTGAAAAAGGTCTCCAAACTAGTTTTTCTGGTAAAAAAACCCATTTCATATATATATATATATATATATATATATATATATATATATATATATATATATATATATATATATATATTTCTATTTACAGTCATATACTTTCCTAGAAAGATGCTAGAATTGAACATCAGTCATCTTACTATAAAGCAAGGAATCTCTGTATGTATGTCTGTCCTTCACATATCTTGAGAACCTTTTGTTCAATCGACTTCAAACTTGGCGGGTGTATTGCTGAGGATTTTAATTAATTAATTTTGAAAACGTAAATGTGATTATTACACCTTGTCACCTTGAGTGTCATTGTATGTGCCTTATAAGTGGGTGGAATTTGTAATCCACACGCTATTTTTGTGTTTCTAGGCCTTACGGTTTTTGCAGCACAAACACATTTTAGCAAAGAAATTTTCAAGGGGTCCAAGTACAATGGGCAATTTTGAAATTAATATGACATCAATGACCACTTGAAAAAAGACTACATGCATGTATTGCCTCTTTGTTGCCAAGTAGGACTTGGTTGCCCTGGGAATTCGAACACTGGACCTTTCGATCCAGTGCAAAGAAGAGAAGGCAACTTACTGAATGCACCACTGGGAAGATGTGGTTTCCACCCACCTTCTCGCACCTTGTGGCAATGACATCATATGTGCCAGATTGCAGTAAGTTTGTCTGTTTAAACTTAAAGCACTTACAACAGTCGAAATGTTGATGATAAAATTATGAAATAAATCACACATCATTCTGCTGTTTACGGGTGTAATGCCAAATATTTTGGTGATGTTTCATGAAAAACTGAGCAAAAAAGAAAATGGTGTGCATACAGTGCAAATTACTGCAAGATATTGAAAATCACTGCAGAATGTTTGACTGATCTGAACACTTTGAAACACCCGATGACTACCGTCTGGAGAATGTCTATGTCTATTTTGGTAGCACTGGTAGCATGAATAAAGACTTGTGGAGATATAAATGTTTATTGATCTAGCATATTTTGAAAAATAGAGTTATGAATTGACCATAGGTTGCAGTGAGGCAAACGTTTGTCACAATTCAGTGGATGTGCTGAAAAAAATACGGCGGTATGGATGATTTATTTAGATTTTTTGAAGTTTGGAATGTGAATAGTCTAGAAATGTCTAGAAATGTAAATTTACTGTAATAAGTCACGCCCACTTCAAGCAATCATTACCAAATTTTTAGCATCAACTGAGTCATGAACCTAGTTTGTGCAAATCGAATTTTGTACGATTTGATGTAGCCAATTACGAGATATAAACTTTTGTGAGGTGGATCTGTTCAACCGGCTAGGAGGAGTACATCAAAATACAAAACATGTCATTTCCTGTTGCCAGCAGGTGGTGCTATGGCAATGACTGAATGCTGGCATGTAGATGTCTTCAAGGTGGGACAATTATCAAACATGTGAAGCTTGGGGCAGATTTGACCATGTACAGTCAAGTTATAAGAACTTCCTCTTTCATGCTGAAACATCAAAATTTGAAAAGTCGATCCAATTAATTCTCTAGGAGGAGTTCGTTGAAGTACGGAGCCTGTAAATGATGAAAAATGGCCAAAAAGTGCACATTCAATCAAAAATGGCTGACTTTAGGGTATGGCTCCAAGAGGCCTTATTGTAAGTCATGGGATGATTACATCTGCCTCTCAAATTTTGTAGATGTAGGTGAAACGTAGTGCAGGGGCTACTTCATTGAAGGCTAATTTCCTGTTGTCAGCAGGCAGTGCTATGACTCATATTCAATTATGGCCTGTAGATCTTAGTGCTGCATTCGACACCATTGACCATCACATCCTATTGCAGAGACTGGATCATTCATTAAAGGAACCGCACTAAGCTGGTTTAAATCCTATCTATCAGATCGATCTCAGTTTGTACATGTTAACAGTGAGTCCTCCGTGCACGCCAAAGTTAGTCACTGAGTTCCAATTCTATTCACCTTATATATGCTTCCTTTAGGCAATATTATTAGGAAACACTCCATAAACTTTCATTGTTATGCGGATGATACCCAATTATATCTATCGATCAAGCCAGATGAAACTAACCAGTTAGCTAAACTTCAAGCATGCCTTAAGGACCTAAAAACCAGGATGACCTGCAATTTTCTGATGTTAAACTCTGACAAAACTTTTGTACTTGGCTCTAGTACTTTGGCTAGATCAGGATTTATCCTTTAACCCCCACATGAAACAAACTTCAAAGACTGCCTTCTTTCATCCACGTAACATTGGAAAAATCAGGCACATCCTGTCTCAAAATGATGCCGAAAAACTAGTCCATGCATTTGTTACTTCTAGGTTGGACTATTGCAATTCCTTATGATCAGGCTGCTCGAAAAAGTCTCTTAAGAGTCTCCAGTTGATCCAGAATGCTGCGGCACGTGTACTGACAAGAACTAGGAAAAGAGATCATATTTCTCCAATATTAGCTTCTCTGCACTGGCTCCCTGTAAAATTTAGAATAGAATTTAAAGTCCTTCTCCTTACCTACAAAGCTCTTAATGGTCAGGCACCATTGTATCTTCAAGAACACTGCACTCCCAGAAGGCATGGTTACTTGTGGTTCCTAGAGTCTCCAAAAGTAGAATGGGAGCCAGAGCCTTCAGTTATCAAGCTCCTCTTCTGTGGAATCAGATCCCAGTATTGGGTTCGGGAGGCAGACACTATCTCCACATTTAAGAGTAGGCTTAAGACTCCTCTTTGATAAAGCTTATAGTTAGGGCTGGCTTGGGTGAGCCCTGAACCATCCCTTAGTTATGGTGCTGTAGGCCTAGACTGCTGGGAGACTTCCCATGATGCACCTCTTTCCTCTCTCCTTCTCTCCCTCTCTATCTGTATGCATTTTTATCCCATTACTGCATGTTATTAACTCGACATCTTCTCTCTCCCGTAGTTTTGTGCTTTCTCGTTTCTCTCCTCTCTCCTTCCGTCACTTTCAGCAGGTATTTCTGCCTCCGGAGCTGCAGAGACTGGATATGTGGTTGTGGGCCACCTGCTGCCCCCGTGTTCCTGCTCGACAACTGCTACTACACTTGTTGTTATTGGCTCTCTTACTAATACTGACATTATTTTTCCTATAGCTGTCATTCCTATTATTATTAATTTATTAATATTAACAGGTGGTATTTGCATTGTGCCTCCCTCTCTCCCACCCCACCCCCCCTCTCTCAAAACCTCTCTCTCTCAAAACCTAACACGGCAGCAGCGGTTGGCCGCCCACTATTGAGTCTGGTTCTGTCCAAGGTTTCTGCCTCTTAAAGGTTAAAGGTTAAAAGTTTGTAAAGAAGCCTGTAAATGGCGAAAAATGGCCTAAAAGTGCACATTCAATTCAAAATAGCTGACTTCCTGTTGTAAACCCAACAGTATGTCTTTTTGCATGTTTTGGGGTGATACATATACCTCCCAAATTTCGTACATGTAGGTGAAATGTAGCCGGGACTGTTTTTTCAATTTTGTAGGGGGCACTTTCGAGCCATTTTGCCACACCCCCCGCGCAAGACCCACAAAATACGTACATTTCCGCCACGTCTGACAAGTGTGGAAAGTTTTGTGAGTTTTCCCCTCAAAACTGTGATTCATTTGGACAAAGAAATAATAATTAAAAAAAAGTAAGTAAGTTATTCCAATAGGGTCCTTACATAATAATCCGAGCAATTCCAACAGGGTCTTCGCAGCGGTCACTGCTCGGGCCCTAATAATCTGAGCAATTCCAATAGGGCCCTAATTATTATTATTATTATTATCATTATTATTATTATTTTATTAGGGTCTCAGCACAAGGAACCTATTGTTTTTGTAGAGATTATTTTGTCTTGTAATTCGCCTGACAATAACAACCGGACCCTGGTGGGCAGAGACAAAATCTATTTAGCTGGTGTACCAGGGAGGTGTTGGAGATAATCGATTGGCCTGACTATGCCCGATTTGAGTCGAGATGGGTTACTTCTTTTCCTGCTGTACTGTTCTGCACAAAATGGGCTCAGGTAGGCTAAAATGATATCCCTTTGGCTAATTTAAGCGTCTTGGACCTTTCTCTGGCAACACATGCCCATTTGAAAATAGACATGGGAAAAGGGACATTTGGGAACCCTGACTACCCCACTGAAAGGTATTCGAAATGTCAGAGTTTGGACATAGGGAGGGACATTTGGGAAGACTTCTGCCATTTGAGTAAGGATATTTGAGACCATTTCTGCCATTTGGGTCAGGACATTTGGGAACATTGACCAGTCCATTCAAAAGTATTCAAAATGTCCCAATATGAGGAAATGATATAAATCTGACATTTGGAATACTTTTGAATGGGCGGGTTCCCAAATGTCCTCACCCAAATGGCACAAGTCTTCCCAATGTCCAACAGATGGAGACTGTCACTCTAAGGGTGCCCGAAAAAAGTGTAACACAAACCTATTCCAAGTAACTCCAGGGTTCCTGAAACGTGCTTCTAGACACCTTCTACTGTACAATACAAATAAAATACTTAATTTTGCTGTTCATTGAACAGAATCCAACAGCTGGAGAGTGTGACACTTAGGGCAACCCAAAAAAGTACAAGACAAACTTATCCCAGGTGACTCAGGGGGTCCTGAAACACACTCTTAGACACATTCCACAGGATGCCTTTTGGAAAAAAATACTTCAATATTTAAAATCCATTTTCATATTAGCAAGGACAGACATCTGACATTTGGAATACTTTTGAATGGGCCAGTCAGGTATTCCAAATGTCCTGACCGCCTGTTAAGGACAGAAGGGCAGGAGACACCAAGGTGGAGACAGATATGGTTTTATTCAACACAGCAATGAGAACACAGTAAGTTGGGAAGTGATGGATGATGAAGTAGTCTAGACTAGCAAGTGGAGTACTGATACCGTCCTTTCTAGAATGTGGTTGGAGACTGGGAGCTGGAGCCACACATGCTGGAGACTGGAGAACACTCGACTGGAGAAAGGAACACTGGAGTGCAAGTGCACACTGGAGTAGGAAAGGGTAGGAATCCAAATGTCGTCTTTTCATCGATGGTGAGAGTCCTTAGTATAAACGAGGTCGGACAACTGTTGGCCCTTTTGTGCTGGCTGTGATTGGGTGCTGATGGGGAGCAGGAGTGTGATAGGGAGCAGGTGTGCTTGATTAGCAGATGGTGGAGCCTGGCGTATCCGTGACAACGCCATGACAGAAATGTATCTATTTGTCCGTGTGGGGGTGCACTTTTGTTGCAAATTCACTATACACCCTGTACCAGAAATCTGTTGGTCAAGCCCTAAAATAAGGACTTTGAGGCATTGTCATAAAAATAAGTTTGTTGCATAACAGAGCGAGCTCTTTAAGTCTGACTTGGTTGCAATTCTGACAGTTGCTCCTGAAAGAAGATAACTAATCAAAGGGGCTACAGAGTCTATGCTTCACATGCTCAGTGTAGGGTGCAGAATAGAATGTTTGATGCAACTTTTTAGCCATTTGGGACCTTTCTATGAGAAAATAAGAATCTTTGAAAATTAAAAAACGTATTACTGAAATCTCAAAAAAGTTCATAAATGGCCACCCCATTTTGTGGGCCTTGGAATGTACCCAGGCACACCAAAATCAGGTCACATATTCTCCAGAATGCCATCTTTGATCCTGAAAAGGTTGCACGTCTTTAGTATTAGTGTATTTTAAATGGTCATAGGTCCAGATTTTCCACTAAAAACTTGGCCTATTGACCTTTGTGCATAAGGGTTGGGGACATTTGGGAAGAGTTTGTGTCATGGCGGTTGGGGACATTTGGGAACATTTCTGCCATGGTGATCAGGACCTTTGGGAACACTGACCCCCAATTCAAAGTATTCCAAATGTCCCAAAATTAGGAAACAAAAATCTGACATTTGGAATCATTTTGAATGGGTGGGTCAGTGTTCACAAATGTCCTGTAGGTCAAGGGCGACAATAAAGACTTGTCATTGAGGTATAGTTATGAAACTGGCAAACCTTACACAATAGAGGCTGCTCTTTGTCTGACTTGGTTCCAACTCTGAAGGTTACTCCTGGAAGAAGACAGCTCAATGAGGCTGTAATTTGGCATGGCGGCTTGTGCATTGCTCATTAAGAGGCCAGGCAGCCCTTACAGTGGTCCTGAACACCATATACTTACAGACCATATTTCAATCCAATAATCATAACTCAACACTGAGTCATGAGGTGGGGAAGGACATTTGGGAACATTTCTGCCACAGCGGTTAGGACATTTGGGAATGCTGACCCATTCAAAAATATTCCAAATGTCCCAATATTAGGGAATGGATCAAATCTGACATTTGGAATACTTTTAATGGGCCAGCCAGGTATTCCAAATGTCCTGACCCAAATGGCAAAAATGTTCCCATTTGTCAATGTGGGGACAGGCAGTTGACTTGGTTGCAAATTCACTCTAATATCCATCTTGTACCTGAAATCTGTTGGCAAGCCCTAAAATAAAGACTTGTCATTGAAGCATTATGAAAATAAAGTATGCCGCACAACAGAGGATGCTCTTTAAGTCTGACTTGGTTGCAACTCTTGGTTGCCACAGAGAGGATTTGGTCATGTGACCTTGTTCTAGGCCTCGCCCACATTGTGTGTGCAAAATCTGGGGTCTCTGGGACCTTTCTGTGAGAAAATATACACGATTGAAATTTGAAAATATAACAGTAAAAAAAAATATGGGATGCTGGTGACCTGTTGACCTCGACTGGGGATGTTGTCGGACGGTGGAAGGAATACTTTGAGGATCTCCTCAATCCCGCTGTCACGTCTTCCGAAGAGGAAGCGGAGGCTGGGGACCGAGGCGGACTCATCCATCACCCTGGCCGAAGTCACTGAGGTTGTTGGCAAGCTCCTTGGTGGCAAGGCTTGAGGGTGGATGAGATCCGTCCTGAGTATCTTAAGTCTCTGGATGTTGTGGGACTGTCTTGGCTGACACGTCTCTGCAACATCGCGTGGCGGTCTGGGACAGTGCCTCTGGACTGGCAGACCGGGGTGGTGGTCCCTCTGTATAAGAAGGGGACCGGAGGTGTGTTCCAATCACAGAGGGATCACACTTCTCAGCCTCCCGGTAAGGTCTATTCCAGGGTACTGGAGAGGAGAATTGTCCGATAGTCGAACCTCGGATTCAGGAGGAGCAGAGTGGTTTTCGTCCCGGTCGTGGAACACTGGACCAGCTCTATACTCTCCATCGGGTGCTCGAGGGTTCATGGGAGTTTGCCCAACCAGTCCACATGTGCTTTGTGGATCTGGAGAAGGCATTCGACCGTGTGCCCAGGCGCTTTGTGGGGAGTGCTCTGGGAGTATGGGGTCCGGGGCCCTTTGCTAAGGGCTGTCCGGTCCCTGTATAACCGGAGCAGGAGCTGTGTTCGCATTGCCGGCAGTAAGTCAGACCTGTTCCGGTGCATGTTGGACTCCGCCAGGGCTGCCCTTTGTCACGGTTCTGTTCATAATTTATATGGACAGAATTTCTAGGCGCAGTCAGGGGCGGAGGGTGTCGGTTTGGGAACCACAGGATCTCATCTCTGCTGTTTGCAGATGATGTCGTTCTGATGGCTTCTTCAAACCAGGACCTGCAGCATGCACTGGGACGGTTTGCAGCCGAGTGTGAAGCAGCTGGGATGAGAATCAGCTCTTCCAAATCTGAGGCCATGGTTCTTGACCGGAAAAAGGTGGTTTGCTCTCTTGGCGTGGGTGGGAGTCCTTGCCTCAAGTGGAGGAGTTTAAGTATCTCGGGGTCTTGTTCACGAGTGAGGGACGGATGGAGCGTGAGATTGACAGGCGGATCGGTGCAGCGTCTGCAGTGATGCGGGCGCTGTATCGGACCGTTGTGGTAAAGAAGGAGCTGAGTCGAAGACAAAGCTCTCGATTTACGGTCAATCTCGCTCCTGCCCTCACCTATGGTCATGAGCTTTGGGTAGTGACCGAAAGGACAAGATCGCGGATACAAGCGGCGAAATGGGCTTCCTCCGCCGAGTGGCTGGGCGCTCCCTTAGAGATAGGGTGAGGAGCTCAGTCACACGGGGGGAGCTCGGAGTAGAGCCGCTGCTCCTCCACGTCGAGAGGAGCCAGCTGAGGTGGCTAGGGCATCTGATCCGGATGCCTCCTGGACGCCTCCCTTGGGAGGTGTTCTGGGCATGTCCCACCGGGAGGCGGCCCCGGGGAAGACCCAGGACACGCTGGAGGGACTATGTCTCTCGGCTGGCCTGGGAACGCCTCGGGATCCCCCCGGAGGAGCTGGAGGAAGTGTCTGGGGCGACGGAAGTCTGGGAGTCCCTGCTTAGACTGCTGCCCCCGCGACCCGGCCCCGGATAAGCGGAAGAAGATGGATGGATGGATGGATGGATGGATGGATGGATTAATTTATTAATATTAACAGGTGGTATTTGCATTGTGCCTCCCTCTCTCCCACCCCACCCCCTCTCTCAAAACCTCTCTCTCTCTCAAAACCTAACACGGCAGCAGCGGTTGGCCGCCCACTATTGAGTCTGGTTCTGTCCAAGGTTTCTGCCTCTTAAAGGTTAAAAGTTTGTAAAGAAGCCTGTAAATGGCGAAAAATGGCCTAAAAGTGCACATTCAATTCAAAATAGCTGACTTCCTGTTGTAAACCCAACAGTATGTCTTTTTGCATGTTTTGGGGTGATACATATACCTCCCAAATTTCGTACATGTAGGTGAAATGTAGCCCGGGGACTGTTTTTTTTCAATTTTGTAGGGGGCACTTTCGAGCCATTTTGCCACACCCCCCGCGCAAGACCCACAAAATACGTACATTTCCGCCACGTCTGACAAGTGTGGAAAGTTTTGTGAGTTTTCCCCTCAAAACTGTGATTCATTTGGACAAAGAAATAATAATAAAAAAAAAGTAAGTAAGTTATTCCAATAGGGTCCTTACATAATAATCCGAGCAATTCCAACAGGGTCTTCGCAGCGGTCACTGCTCGGGCCCTAATAATCTGAGCAATTCAATAGGGCCCTAATTATTATTATTATTATTATCATTATTATTATTATTTTATTAGGGTCTCAGCACAAGGAACCTATTGTTTTGTAGAGATTATTTTGTCTTGTAATTCGCCTGACAATAACAACCGGACCCTGGTGGGCAGAGACAAAATCTATTTAGCTGGTGTACCAGGGAGGTTTTGGAGATAATCGATTGGCCTGACTATGCCCGATTTGAGTCGAGATGGGTTACTTCTTTTCCTGCTGTACTGTTCTGCACAAAATGGGCTCAGGTAGGCTAAAATGATATCCCTTTGGCTAATTTAAGCGTCTTGGACCTTTCTCTGGCAACACATGCCCATTTGAAAATAGACATGGGAAAAGGGACATTTGGGAACCCTGACTACCCCACTGAAAGGTATTCGAAATGTCAGAGTTTGGACATAGGGAGGGACATTTGGGAAGACTTCTGCCATTTGAGTAAGGATATTTGAGACCATTTCTGCCATTTGGGTCAGGACATTTGGGAACATTGACCAGTCCATTCAAAAGTATTCAAAATGTCCCAATATGAGGAAATGATATAAATCTGACATTTGGAATACTTTTGAATGGGCGGGTTCCCAAATGTCCTCACCCAAATGGCACAAGTCTTCCCAATGTCCAACAGATGGAGACTGTCACTCTAAGGGTGCCGAAAAAGTGTAACACAAACCTATTCCAAGTAACTCCAGGGTTCCTGAAACGTGCTTCTAGACACCTTCTACTGTACAATACAAATAAAATACTTAATTTTGCTGTTCATTGAACAGAATCCAACAGCTGGAGAGTGTGACACTTAGGGCAACCCAAAAAGTACAAGACAAACTTATCCCAGGTGACTCAGGGGTCCTGAAACACACTCTTAGACACATTCCACAGGATGCCTTTTGGAAAAATACTTCAATATTTAAAATCCATTTTCATATTAGCAAGGACAGACATCTGACATTTGGAATACTTTTGAATGGGCCAGTCAGGTATTCCAAATGTCCTGACCGCCTGTTAAGGACAGAAGGGCAGGAGACACCAAGGTGGAGACAGATATGGTTTTATTCAACACAGCAATGAGAACACAGTAAGTTGGGAAGTGATGGATGATGAAGTAGTCTAGACTAGCAAGTGGAGTACTGATACCGTCCTTTCTAGAATGTGGTTGGAGACTGGGAGCTGGAGCCACACATGCTGGAGACTGGAGAACACTCGACTGGAGAAAGGAACACTGGAGTGCAAGTGCACACTGGAGTAGGAAAGGGTAGGAATCCAAATGTCGCCTTTTCATCGATGGTGAGAGTCCTTAGTATAAACGAGGTCGGACAACTGTTGGCCCTTTTGTGCTGGCTGTGATTGGGTGCTGATGGGGAGCAGGAGTGTGATAGGGAGCAGGTGTGCTTGATTAGCAGATGGTGGAGCCTGGCGTATCCGTGACAACGCCATGACAGAAATGTATCTATTTGTCCGTGTGGGGGTGCACTTTTGTTGCAAATTCACTATACACCCTGTACCAGAAATCTGTTGGTCAAGCCCTAAAATAAGGACTTTGAGGCATTGTCATAAAAATAAGTTTGTTGCATAACAGAGCGAGCTCTTTAAGTCTGACTTGGTTGCAATTCTGACAGTTGCTCCTGAAAGAAGATAACTAATTAAAGGGGCTACAGAGTCTATGCTTCACATGCTCAGTGTAGGGTGCAGAATAGAATGTTTGATGCAACTTTTTAGCCATTTGGGACCTTTCTATGAGAAAATAAGAATCTTTGAAAATTAAAAAACGTATTACTGAAATCTCAAAAAAGTTCATAAATGGCCACCCCATTTTGTGGGCCTTGGAATGTACCCAGGCACACCAAAATCAGGTCACATATTCTCCAGAATGCCATCTTTGATCCTGAAAAGGTTGCACGTCTTTAGTATTAGTGTATTTTAAATGGTCATAGGTCCAGATTTTCCACTAAAAACTTGGCCTATTGACCTTTGTGCATAAGGGTTGGGGACATTTGGGAAGAGTTTGTGTCATGGCGGTTGGGACATTTGGGAACATTTCTGCCATGGTGATCAGGACCTTTGGGAACACTGACCCCCAATTCAAAGTATTCCAAATGTCCCAAAATTAGGAAACAAAAATCTGACATTTGGAATCATTTTGAATGGGTGGGTCAGTGTTCACAAATGTCCTGTAGGTCAAGGCGACAATAAAGACTTGTCATTGAGGTATAGTTATGAAACTGCCAAACCTTACACAATAGAGGCTGCTCTTTGTCTGACTTGGTTCCAACTCTGAAGGTTACTCCTGGAAGAAGACAGCTCAATGAGGCTGTAATTTGGCATGGCGGCTTGTGCATTGCTCATTAAGAGGCCAGGCAGCCCTTACAGTGGTCCTGAACACCATATACTTACAGACCATATTTCAATCCAATAATCATAACTCAACACTGAGTCATGAGGTGGGGAAGGACATTTGGGAACATTTCTGCCACAGCGGTTAGGACATTTGGGAATGCTGACCCATTCAAAAATATTCCAAATGTCCCAATATTAGGGAATGGATCAAATCTGACATTTGGAATACTTTTAATGGGCCAGCCAGGTATTCCAAATGTCCTGACCCAAATGGCAAAAATGTTCCCATTTGTCAATGTGGGGGACAGGCAGTTGACTTGGGTTGCAAATTCACTCTAATATCCATCTTGTACCTGAAATCTGTTGGGCAAGCCCTAAAATAAAGACTTGTCATTGAAGCATTATGAAAATAAAGTATGCCGCACAACAGAGGATGCTCTTTAAGTCTGACTTGGTTGCAACTCTTGGTTGCCACAGAGAGGATTTGGTCATGTGACCTTGTTCTAGGCCTCGCCCACATTGTGTGTGCAAAATCTGGGGTCTCTGGGACCTTTCTGTGAGAAAATATACACGATTGAAATTTGAAAATATAACAGTAAAAAAAAAATATGGGATGCTGGTGACCTTTGACCTTTGTGGTGGATTTTGGGGGTCTTAACATGCATCCAGAAGCACCAAATTCACGTCAGTTCGTCACTGTAACACCAACTTTCCGCTGGAAAAGATTGCAACTTTCTAGCCCCATGATATGATCAAATTTCAGTGGAGTGTCCCAATTGTCAGGTGGGACACTTGGGAGTACCTGGTGACCTTAGACTTTTGTACAGCTTTTTAGGCATCTTAACATGCATCCAGAACCACAAGATTCTTGTCAGGTAATCACTGCAACACCCCAAGTATAAAAGGTTGAGATCCAGTTAAATGCACTCAATGCGGCCTTTTGACATTTCCTATCCCTTATGTCTGTGTCCATTTGGGAACATTGCTACCATTTGGGTCAGGACATTTAGAATACCTGACCTGCCCATTCAAAATTATTCCAAATGTCAGATTTTTTTTTCATTTCCTAATATTGGAATATCGTAGAAAAGGTTTCAGTCGTAGTCATCTGGACACTGTTTTCAGAATCAAGACGTTTCGGCTCCCATCCGGAAGTCATTCTCAATTGTGAAAAAATGGGACGGGAACTAGAAATTTAAGCTACTCTGTGTTACATAAGCCCTGCCCTCAGGAAGGAATCTGCCTGAGTATCTGTTAATAGCTAGTTTCACCTGAAACTGACCTAATTGTTTCCAAGATGGCCCAGTAATCAGTAATCAGGCCTATTGTTTTCTGGCTGCATCTACTTCATCACTGTTAAGTAGCTGATTAGCATGTGATTGGCGTGACCAAGGTGATAATACACTCTGATAGACTTTGGGCAGATTGAATCTCAGACCACCATTTCTGTTCAAAGAGGGGTTCTCTTTTTTCACAAAAATGGCTTCCTTGATGCCCCGTTCAAACCAACTATTCTCTCTACTTAGAATCTTCACCTCGCTGTCTTCAAATGTGTGGTTTGTAGCTTTTAGATGCAAATGCACAGCGCTCTGTAATCCTGAGTTAGCGTGTCGTCTGTGCTGATAAAGTCTTTTGTGAAGTGGCTGTTTGGTCTCGCCTATGTAACGTTCTTTGCAGTTTTCCTCACTGTGCTGAATGGAGTAGACAACATTGCTCTGTTTCTGTGTGGGTAACTTGTCCTTAGGGTGAACGAGTTTCTGTCTTAGTGTCAAGTGTTGCCTGGTTTAAAGAAAACAGGAACATCGTGCTGTCTAAAGATCCTTTGTAGTTTTTCAGACAGTCCAGATACATAAGGAATGGAAACACCGTTCCTTCTTGGTTCTGTTCCACTTTTGTCCTGTTTTTTGGCTCTTTTAACTTTGTTGATAGCCCAAGTAGGATAACCACAGGCTGAGAGTGCATTCTGGACATGCCTTTCCTCTTTCTTCTTACCCTCTGAGCCGGTGGGCACTTCTTGGGCTCTGTGTTGTAATGTCCGGATTACACCCAGCTTGTGCTGTAGTGGATGGTGTGAGTCAAAGAGCAAGTATTGATCTGTATGTGTTGGTTTCCTGTACACTTCTATCTGGAGCTTTCCGTCCTCTCCTCTGAGTGTAGAACAATCAAGAAAGGCCAAGCGGTTCTCTTTGGCGTCCTCACGCGTGAACGTGATGTTGGGGTCCACAGTATTGATATGCTCTGAGAACGCTTCCAAGTCTTGTTTCTTGATTTTCACAAAGGTGTCATCCACGTAGCGGTACCAATGACTTGGTGGTGTGCCCGGGAACGAGGATAATGCCTTCTTCTCAAACTGTTCCATGTACAGGTTGGCCACAATGGGAGAGACCGGAGAGCCCATAGCACCGCCGTGAATCTGTCTGTAGAAGTGTCCCCGGAATTGGAAGTAGGTTGTGTTGAGGTATTCCAAATGTCCTGACCCAAATGGCAGAAATGCTCCAAACTGTCTTTATCCAAATAGCAGAAACTTTCTCAAATGTCCTTTTCTTAAATCAACTATGACCAAAATTTCCTGGACTTCCAGGAACCATGCCATACCAAGTATTTTTTTTCAAAATGTGTTCTGTAAAAGTTGTCTGGGAGCATGTTTCAGGCGCCCTTAAGTCATTTGGGATGGGTTTGTGTTACACTTTTTTTGGGCGCCCTAAGAGTGACACTTTGTTGACAGCATAAAGCTCTATCAGAACCAGAGGGAGGGGGGCCCAGATATATTAAGTGGGACCTCCAGGAACCAGCACCAACTCATGCTGCGCCTCCATGGCCCAGGACACGCTCTCATTCCTGTGGAAGGAGGGTCTCAATGCCCCTGGGACCTCCAGGAACCAGGACCAGCTCATGCTGGGTCTCCATGCCCCAGGACAGGCTCTCATTCTTGTGGAGACTTCCAGGAACCAGGTCCCCCTCCAGCTGGTTCTCCATGCCCCAGGAGATGCAGAAATGTTCACAAATGTTTGTCCTTGACTCCAGCTGTTGGATCCTGCTAAGAAGGCAGCATATGTGCTGCTGGCTAAGCAAGATCCGACAGCTGTAATTGGGTGGTGAGCAAGGACATTTGGGAAGACTTCTGCCATTTGGATCAGGACATTTGGGAACAAAGTCAAAAGGTCAAAAAGTATTCAAAATTTCAGATTTTTAATCATTTCCTAATATTGGGACATTTGGAATACTTTTGAATGGAGGGTCAGTGTTCCGAAATGTCCTTACCCAAATGGCAGAAATGTTCCCAAAAGTCCTTTTCCTAAATCAACTATGACCAAAATTTGGCAAAATATGTCTTTTTCAAAAAATACTGTAGAATGTGTCTAGGAGTACGTTTTGATTCTGTTAAATCTGCAGCACATATTTTAACAGGATCCAACAGCAAAATGAGAATTTATTTTTTTCAAAAAAGTGATCTGTGAAATGTGTCCAGGAGCACGTTTCAGATTTCATGTTCCCTGAGTCATTTGGAAGAGGTTTGTGCAGCACTTTTTTCAGGTCCTCTAAGAGTGACAGTTTCCAGATGGTAGACATTTGGGAAAACTGACCACCTAGTCAAAAGTATTCCAAATGTCAGATTTGTATCATTTCCTGATATTGGGACATTAGCTCCAACAGTCAATGACGAACATTTGCGAACATTTCTGTCTCTCCTGGGGCATGGAGAACCAGCTGGAGGGAGACCTGGTTCCTGGGAAAAATACTTTTTCTTACCATCTGTGCATCTCTCCAGCACCAAATGGGAAGCAGCAAACCTAGTAGATACTTTTGTATGTGTTTTTGCGGACATGTGAAGAATTGTAAATATGTCATATTTCTTAAAGGGAGTTTTGCTAATATTTTCCCCGGAGAGTGCAGGGAGTTTAGTTAATTCAAACTGCTAATACTGTATGCATATTTTTTAACGTTTTGTCACCACTACAGAAACACTAGGTAACTGCTATGTATATGTAAGTATGATAAGGTTGTCTGATGTTGACTGCAGTTATTTATTGGTTTGATTAATGGTTTATAGTCTAATAATGTGTGTTTGTATTGATTACTGATGGTGGCGATCAGGCTAATTATCAGCTAATTGTACTCAGTTTCTAATGGCAGTATGCAGTAAATGGTTGCCCTTTGTGGGCTGTTTTTAAACTACTTTCATTATTAAATATGATGTGCTTGATTCAGAGTACTCAGTACTGTTTTCAATACACTGACAATGTAATTATCACATGTTGAAAAGTTGTTCTGGCTGTGCTCTAAGAGAAAAGTAGACAGCAAAAAGACAGATTTTAGGCTACTTCCCATGGGCAGTTCAAAACCAGAAGCTATGTCTTACATGAGCACAAATCTTTTGAGCAAATATACCCACTCAAATGATCTTTTTCAAAAGCTCTCTGTTATGTTTTTTTATTTTTAAATGCAGCCCTCACTATACTTGAAATGAGAAAAGATTCACTATTACAGTACCTAACATCTGTGTATAATAGAATGTTAGTTTATTTCATGTTGTTGATGTATATACTCAAATTTAGTGTTGTGTACTGTAGTGTAGCGGGACATCGAGCTTCAACCAATCACTAGATCGAGTCAAATAATGACTGTGGGACAAGTTTAATAAGTTATATATTGTAGGCAAGTTGCCATTAAGGGCTTTATAAATAAATAGAAACCAATGCCTGTCACCTCTTACTGTTAGAGATGTCCACCCAATCTTTTCATACAAGATGCAATGATGAGTAGAATAACTGACATCAGTAATAAATCTTAAGGCAGACAAACTGAATCTAGCGGTTTAAGAGTAGAGGCAGAGGCGTGTCTATAGATAACATCACCATAGTCCAAGACAGACAAGAAGATGGCCTCAATTATTCTCTTCCTACTGAACATTGTCGTAGCTTGCTGACAATTGTGTGACAATTTAAATGTAACTTTTCGATCCAGCCAGATACCAAGATATTTGTCCAAAAACCTAGGCATCATTTTTGACTACCAGCTGAAATTTGATAAACATGTCAAGACAGTTATTCATTCCTGTTACTTTCACCTGAGGAATATTGCAAAAATATGCCCTCTGTTATCTTTCCAGCAGTTGGAAATGGTTGTCCATGCTTTTGTGTCCTCTCCCCTAGACTACTGTAATGCTCTGTATTCCTG
This sequence comes from Siniperca scherzeri, assembly GCA_027580175.1. Classification (NCBI taxonomy): domain Eukaryota; kingdom Metazoa; phylum Chordata; class Actinopteri; order Centrarchiformes; family Sinipercidae; genus Siniperca; species Siniperca scherzeri. Next base: position 31,205,622 of record CM050856.1, read on the forward strand.
CCTAAGCCAAGATGCAGTTGCCCGGTTACAGTTAGTCCAAAACTGTGCAGCTACATTACTCACCAAGACCTCATATCGCTCTCACATCACCCCGGTTCTGATGTCACTACAGTGGCTTTCGATTAAATTTTGGATTCAGTTCAAGATCCTCCCCCTCATTTATAAGGCTTTGAATAGTCTTGCTCCAGAATATTATTGAGCTACTAATTCCTTATATCCCTGCTTGGCCACTCAGGTCCTCTAAACGAGGCCTGCTAGTTGTACCTCGTTCATGACTGAAAACACGAGGGGACTGTGCGTTCGCTGTCCTGGGTCCCAGGCTGTAGAACAGCTTACCCCTGGGAGTCAGGTCAGCAAACTCCCTTGGATGTTTTAAGTCACAGCTGAAGACCTATCTCTTTTCTAAGTGTTTTTGTGCTTGAGTCATGTACCCTATTCTCTTTTATGTGTGTTCTTTTCTTTTAACCTGTTGTAAAGCACTTACCACCCACAACCTATGTTTTGAAAGGTGCTATATAAATAAAATTGTACTTAATTACTTACTCTGAAACTCAATACTCTGTCCATTCATAGTTGTAATATGCAAACTATTGTCCACAATATCTCTGGCTCTAGAAAACAGCATGTATTTAGTCTTGCTTACATTCAGGACTAATTTCAAATTAATAAATGCATCTTGCAATTTGTCAAAGGCTTGTTGTAGTATCTCAGTGGCTGAGTGTGCAGTATTTGCAAAACAATACAGAACTGTATCATCCACATAAAATGGGCATTACAATTTGTTATAAAGGATGTAATATTGTTAATATAAATTGTGAACAAGACAGGACCCAAAATTTAACTTTGTGGTTCCCCAAAGAACTTGACAGTGGCAGAAATACAGAACGATCATTTCCCAAAATCACACATTGCTGTCTATGAGACAAGTATTTCTGAAACCATTTACAGGACTTATAATCAAAACCAAGGTTACAAAGATTCTGTAGAAGCATAACATGATCAGCAGTGTCAAATGCTTTTGATTAATCAACAAAGAAGGCAGCACAATATTTCCCTTTATCAACAGCAGATACAATATCATTTATAACCAAAGTAATAGCAGTGTGTTGAAACCAGGTTGGAGTGGAAGAAAGATTTGAGCTGATTATTAACTAATGATTCCAGGACTTTAGCAAGACAGGACAGTTTGGAAATTGACAGATAGTTATTATCACTTTTATCACCACCTTTATGCAGTGGGACTACATGTGCAGATTTCCAGACCTGAGGGATAACTCCAGTAGAAATAGAGAGGTTTAAGAGATATGTAATTTGTTTAGAAATATTTGGGGCACTGAGCTTTAAAAAATAAGGGTGTAGTTTATCCTCCCCAGTTGCTTTCCTGCAGTCAACAGGTTGAAGTGCCTCCATAATAACAGAGAAGGCCTGTAGGGTGAACTGAGAGGTATGGTTTAAGGAGGGCACGAGCCAAAGGCTTACTATTAAGAGCAGATCCTAAGTGCATAAGCAAAATGTGTGTTGAAAGAATGGCAAGTCTCTGATGTTGTATTTATTCACTAAACGTAACATGACAAGGAATAGATATAGAGGATTTGTTTTTATTTACATTTACTGCCTTCCAAAATTTTGACGGGTTTGTAAAAGAATCAGAGATTAATTCTATGTGCTAATTTGCTTTTGCTTTTCTCAAGGAGGATGTGCATTTATTTCTGAGTTGCCAATGGGATGTTTCACCAGTACGCCTTGCTAGAGCCCAGGCTTTGTCCCTTGCCTTGAACAGCATTGATAATTCCGTGGAGAACCAGGGGCTTGATTTATCTTTAACCCTAAGCTTTTTAAAAGGTGCATGTTTATCAATGATAGCAAGTAATGAATATTGTGAAATATTTCAATGTCAATTCTACATCTGATATTTCAGAGTTGTGATGTATATTACTGTCAGCAAGTTCCCTGAGAAAAGCCTGTTCATTCAATGTTTTTAAATGTCTTTTAATATGAATCCTAGAGCTTGATCTTTCCAGTCTATTATTTCTGATGCAGGCTAGAGGACAGTGGTCACTAAGGCCAAGCGCAAAAACTCCAGATGCAGTAATATATATATATATATATATATATATATACACAGTTGTATGCAAAAGTTTAGGAACCCCTGACAATTTCCATGATTTTCATTTATAAATATTTGGGTGTTTGGATCAGCAATTTCATTTTGATCTATCAAATAACTGAAGGACACAGTAATATTTCAGTAGTGAAATGAGATTTATTGGATTAACAGAAAATGTGCAATATGCATCAAAACGAAAATTGTTTACTGGGACTATATAAACCACCAGCACAGGCTGATGGCCACAAGGATCATAATGACAACATTTTCTATTAACATCAGCCTGGATCTTACCGTTTAACAACTCGTTGCTCATGTGGGACACAACCTTGAAGTCTCGTAGTGGGGTGATGATGGCAGTGATGTTTCCCAGCATGCTGCCCATTCCCAACAGCAGGAGCATGATGAAGTACAGCACTGACCACAGCTGAGACAATGGCATATTCTTAATGGCCTCACTGTACACTATGAAGGCCAGACCTGTCCCTTCTACTGCCTGAAACATAAAAGAAAGAGACAAACATTTTATGACTGGAATGGAACATGAATTGGGCTTTGACCCATTTTGACTTGGCCTCTTGAAAAGCTACAGAGAACAGGCATGAATTTGCTGCATTCAGATGACTTTTGCTCTACAAAGTAGAAGTGATCAGGTCTTAAGAGAGAGAGTTAGCACACATCACTCAAAACACATTAGGTCTTGTGACTGCATTACATTTTGTCCACTGGGACTACTGTCAGGTGACAAAGCAGTCTCTCTGCCTTTTGCTTTACATTGCTCAATCTAAAATTGGTGATAATTTAATGTCACAATGTCTAATAGAATTTTTCTATGGGGATGAGATAACCACACCAAGCCATGCAATGAGCAACCGCAATTATATCCCATAATGTGCACACAGTGCAAATGGTTTTCCATTTATCAGGACAGCTTGGTAAAAGGTGCCGTTTGACGTGATGATGTGTTGGAGGTATGCTAGGGCACACAAACCCTCTTTATCTAAAGCTCACTGGGACATTTTCTTCTTCAACTATTCTTCCAATATTTAAAAACAGATTTGCTCACAAAATGTAGAAAAATAAATAAAAATAATATTTTTGAATTATTACACTTAATGGTGGAAAATGTTATTCACAACTCTACAGAAATGTGGATTCAGACAGTTAAATGTACATGTATGCACTATAAACCTTTGGCCACCATTACATCCACTGGGCTACTATCAAGTTTCACCGTACAGTGGGGGGCAGGCAAAGATATCCTGTAATCAGGCCTGGGTGTGGCTAGAGAAATTGAACTCAGGTGTGATAAACCACAGTTAAGTTGTGTTTTAACAGGTTGGGCAATCACTATTTCACACAGGGCCATGTAGGTTTGGATTTTGTTTTCCCTTAATAATAACAACCTTCATTTAAAAACTGCATTTTGTGTTTACTTGTGTTATCTTTGACTAATATTTAAATTTGTTTGATGATCTGAAACATTTAAGTGTGACAAACATGCAAAAAAATAAGAAATCAGGTAGGGGGCAAACACTTTTTCACACCACTGTAGATGCATTCTGTGGCAGATACTGAATGCGCTATGATTGCATTTTCATGTTTGAATGTCCTGTTTATTAGCCCCGCCATGAAGAAACACCACTGTTTTCAAAAAATAACCAGAGCAAGAATTCTGACTGCACTTCATACTACAAATTCCAAATATACATCATCCCTCCAAACAAGTATTTGAAGCAATCCAAACTTTTCTATGAACAAAAAACGTCCCTTCATGTAAAGAAAAATGTATCACACATCCCAGTATTCCAGTAGCTTAGCAATGGAAATAGTTTGAAGCTCCTGTAGTTGAAATTGGCCATAGTCTCAAAAGTTAATACAACTGCTAGAAGTCCAACACAATCTCTGTTAAAGGTAACATTGTTGAAAGCCACATCTGCCATGAAATCGCTGTCAAAAATAATAATTCTTAACAAAGCAGACTGCACAATACCCAGGCAAAATCCTATTTGAAATTGGATTAATAATCCCTAACTGACAAAACAGGTCATTTGTTGTTGCTTTCCACAATGACCACGAAAGCGTTTTCCGATCTGATCCCGCTATCAGCAGAACGTCTATTGTCAGTGCCTCCCAAAATGACCTAAGTAACCATTGAAAAAAATAAATTGGATCTGCCACCTCTATGGTGGAATCACAAGCAATGTCTAGAATGGTTGCGAGCTACTTATTTATCAGAGACAATATGTGTTTTTAACTCCCTGTCTTTTAAATCACAACTGAAAGATCAGCTTATACAGCAAGTACTGTATTTTCTCCAATAATTAGGTGTCACTTTATTATTGTTTATTGCATATACATACACTTATTTATTTTTAAAATGTTTTTCTCTCTATCACAATCTGTGTGAATCAATTGTATTCTCATTATGTTAACAATTGTAAATATTAGTGCCGTAAGTCTGTACCACTGTAAGATGAGTGTAATGAGGAACATACAGTGTCTAGTTCACTCTCCAGGTTACAATTTTCCAGTTTATTGGCAAGTTCAGCAAACTGCTGTGGGTATGTTGTGTTCAGCTTCTCAATCCACTCAAAGACATTGTCCATGGTGATACTGTCCTCTGCTAGATTAAAGGCATTCAGCAGCAGTAAGCGTGTCCTGGAAGAGGAAAAAAAAGGGCTGTTACATGAAGAGTACATTACATCAGCCCTGACCTTCACCCAGAATATTAAGCACTTGCATTGTCCTTCACTACTTGTTGAGTATAGTTAAGCATCACATCAGTACCCAACATCAACCCTGTGTCCTAAAAAATATAAATTTATATATATATATATATATATATATATATATATATATATATATATATATATATATATATAAAAGAGATATAGAAGTGTGTTGTGTGTTAGTAACAATCTCCAAAAAGATAGAAAAGAAACAGTTTTTGTTTGTGGAAGCCCTCACAAAGACAGAAAAACCAGTTTGTGTGTGTTAATTCATTTATTTTTATGTGTGTCTGTATGTGTCAGTATTTGTGTTTCTATGTGTGGGTGACAGAGGTAGAGATGAGTTGTGAATTAAGGTGTATGATTTGAAGATTTCTCCCATTATAAAAAATCTTTTGAAAAAAGTTTAAAGGTAGTAAATAGCTGAGTCATAGCACAAATAACATCACCTGTGTGTAAATGTATATGGGTAAAGAGAGAGAGAAATCTGTAAAACGTCCCATCAAAGAAGACACAAAAAAGCTTAAACTGTAGGTCATCTTGGTGAAATGACCTCACCATCAGCACCAGAAGGCATTGATGAACATTTACATACATAATTTGTGTGGATAACGTTACAAATGACAGAGAAATCATTTGTGTTTTTGACTGAGACTGTAAGAGGTAAAATAGCATTACAGTCAATGAGACAGCTGAATGGCTCTCTTGGTGCTTTGAGGTAGAAAAATCAAAGATTGTAAGTGCTAGTGGTTAAATGAGCACATTATCTGAACCAGGACAAGTGTATCTACTAACTGATGTGGAAATTGTGTATGAAGAGTGAAAATTGTGGGTATGAGAGGAAGTTTAAGAGAAGATTTTCAGGAAATCCAACAACTCCTCTGCACTCTAGCGATGTCACCCACTCTAGCTCACCCAATACACACTCATTATAAACTCAGAAAAGGACTGTAAAATGCACAAAACATGAATTGTGATATTGCAAAAATTGTAAAACTTGAATACAAGTTTAAAAATGGAAAGTCTTGTGACCAGTGTAAAGTGTAAATGCCGTCTGTAGCTGAAAGTATGCAGAACTAGTTTCATTTCAAAGTGGAGTAAGTTTGAAGAGGATTTGAAGATTGCTCCAGATTGCTTACATTATAAAAATTTGTTTAAAAAAGCTCAACATTTTAAAAGTATCGTAGAAAAGGTTTCAGTCGTAGTCATCTGGACACTGTTTTCAGAATCAAGACGTTTCGGCTCCCATCCGGAAGTCATTCTCAATTGTGAAAAAATTGGACGGGAACTGGAAATTTAAGCTACTCTGAGTTACATAAGCCCTGCCCTCAGGAAGGAATCTGCCTGAGTATCTGTTAATAGCTAGTTTCACCTGAAACTGACCTAATAGTTTCAAGATGGCCCAGTAATCAGTAATCAGGCCTATTGTTCTCTGGCTGCATCTACTTCATCACTGCTAAGTGCCTGATTAGCATGTGATAGGCGTGACCAAGGTGATAATACACTCTGATAAACTTTGGGCAGATTAAATCTCAGACCACCATTTCTGTTCAAAGAGGGTTCTCTTTCTTCACAAAATGGCTTCCTTGACGCCTGCTCAAACCAACTCTTCTCTCTACTAAGAATCTTCACCTCGCTGTCTTCAAATGTGTGGTTTGTAGCTTTTAAATGCAAATGCACAGCGCTCTGTAATCCTGAGTTAGCGTGTCGTCTGTGCTGATAAAGTCTTCTGTGAAGTGGCTGTTTGGTTTCGCCTATGTACCGTTCTTTGCAGTTTCTTGATTCTGAAAACAGTGTCCAGATGACTACGACTGAAACCTTTTCTACGATAGAACACTCCTGGACGAATGAGGGACTACTCCGTCTTATTTTAAAAGTATAAAAGGTAGAAAAAAATTTAATACAAGCACACTTCTCCTTAAAGAGCTGAACATTTTCATAGTTGAATGGTTAATAATAACTAGAATGTGCAATTTCTTGAGAAATTGCGTGTGAGAGCTGGAAGCTGTTAGCTGCTGCTTCCACTGCTCCCAACTGCGGCAGTTTTTAAAATCTTTTAGTGCCACCTACAGGTGAAATTGTATCAAATACTACAAACTTGTTCAACATCCCCATCTGTACAACTTTGCTGAATTTGGTCACCATGGAGTATTACATTAAAGAGATACGGCCGTTAATAAGTAGTATGGCGGTGTATAACTAATGGCCACAAGGTGGGGCTATTGGTGCTATGCTATGTATGCTATATGGCATGCACGTGCTCATGGAAAACTTGTGTACCAAGTTTCATTTCATTGAAGTCAACAGAAGTGTAGAAATATCATGTTTTAATGTTACTGTAGCACCCTCTGTATGTAGAATTATATGAAATGTTACACACTTGTGAAATGTGGCTGTATGTACAACATTCCCAAATTTGGTTGCAATCCAATTTAGTATTTAAGAGTTATGGCCCATTAAGTGCATCAGGCCATACTTTCAAAAGTTTGGAAACCAATTACACACAATCGGTAAGTGATACCCAACACTGAACTAACAAACTATTGTTCGGGATCATCTAGAGATGGTATGTCCAAGGTTTGGTGAAGATTAGATGAAATATGTGCCAAAAGAAGCAAAAAATGTCTTTACCAAAACATCCAAAATGGCAGAAAATGTTTCCAGGTGCAAATGGGCAGTTGAATCGACTTCATCCAAGGAATGCACTGCGCAAATATTGATTTGCAGCACCTCACAGTTCATGAATTATTAGCTAAATTATTAGCTAAAACATAAAACATGTAATAACTGACCACACGGTGGCGCTTTCAAACATTGCTCCCAAAGACTTCCAATTATAAATTTTAATACTTTAAAAAATTATATAAAATCACTTAAAATAAAGAAAAGTAATAGCATACACCTCATGAAAAATATGTCTGATTTGACGATTAAACAAAGTTTGTAGCAGTAGCAGTACAGGAGTAGCTAGAGGACAAAAAATGGCTGAATAATAATAACGAACAACAAAAAATAACTTCTTAAAAACGCATATCAATCTAAATATTGAACAGTAATATTAAAGAGTGCGGGACTCGCATTGAATGATGACCACTTGAGAACACACAAAATGCATAAATTGCTACATTATTGGCAAGTTGGTCTGGGCTACCCCAGGATTCAAATTCTGGACCTTTGCACTACAGAGGCTATGACTGTACCAGTGGCAAGCTTTTCTTTCAGCACACCTTCACACAAGATGAAGCATGACATCAAATGAGCCAGACTGGAGATTTTCTATCTGTTTAACTTAAAACGCTTACAACAGTCAAAATGTTGGTGAGAAAATTCTGAAACAAATCACAATTCTGCTGATTTCGAGCGTATTGACAAATATGCAAATACAAATACCTGATTTTTGATCCAACACTGAGCAAAAAAGGAAATGTTGTCTAGACAATGCAAATTACTGCAAGATATTGAATATCACTGCGGACCCACCGATTGACTGATCTGAACACAATTTGAAACACTTGATGTCTGCCATCTAGAGAATGTCTGTGTCAATTTTGGTACCAATTGCATGAAGACTTGTGGAGATATAGATGTTAATTAATTTTGCATATTTTGAAAAATATAGAATGATGGACTTCTGAATTGACCATAGGTTGCAGTGAGACAAAGTACTGTCACAATTCAGTGGATGTGCTGAAAAATCCAGCTCTCTAACTTAAAAAATTATATAAAATCACTTAAAATAAAGAAAAGTAATAGCATACACCTCATGAAAAATATGTCTGATTTGACGATTAAACAAAGTTTGTAGCAGTAGCAGTACAGGAGTAGCTAGAGGACAAAAAATGGCTGAATAATAATAACGAACAACAAAAAATAACTTCTTAAAAACGCATATCAATCTAAATATTGAACAGTAATATTAAAGAGTGCGGGACTCGCATTGAATGATGACCACTTGAGAACACACAAAATGCATAAATTGCTACATTATTGGCAAGTTGGTCTGGGCTACCCCAGGATTCAAATTCTGGACCTTTGCACTACAGAGGCTATGACTGTACCAGTGGCAAGCTTTTCTTTCAGCACACCTTCACACAAGATGAAGCATGACATCAAATGAGCCAGACTGGAGATTTTCTATCTGTTTAACTTAAAACGCTTACAACAGTCAAAAATGTTGGTGAGAAAATTCTGAAACAAATCACAATTCTGCTGATTTCGAGCGTATTGACAAATATGCAAATACAAATACCTGATTTTGATCCAACACTGAGCAAAAAGGAAATGTTGTCTAGACAATGCAAATTACTGCAAGATATTGAATATCACTGCGGACCCACCGATTGACTGATCTGAACACAATTTGAAACACTTGATGTCTGCCATCTAGAGAATGTCTGTGTCAATTTTGGTACCAATTGCATGAAGACTTGTGGAGATATAGATGTTAATTAATTTTGCATATTTTGAAAAATATAGAATGATGGACTTCTGAATTGACCATAGGTTGCAGTGAGACAAAGTACTGTCACAATTCAGTGGATGTGCTGAAAAAAATCCAGCTCTCTAACTTAAAAAAAATTATCCACCGTTTTACAGCTGCTTCTTTCACAATGTCTATCGGAAAAAGTCTTGTGGGGCCAGTGTGCATCATGTGTCGGACCCGGAAGTTGTAATTCCATGGTTTAGCCACTATGTCAAATTGGCTTCCAAACCCATATTACACTGAGACTTAGGCATTCAATTCAATTCAAGCCAATCACAGTCAGCTTTGTCCATTCATTTGTCAAAAATGTGAGAATTACAGCGGGTTGAAAAAAATAATTTGCATTGTTCTACTGTATGTTCTCTTTCCTCCTGCTCTCTCTCTCTCTAACCCAACCCGGTCGCGGCAGATGGCCACGCACCTTGAGCCTTTACGTTCTGTTCGAGGTTTCTGCCTGTTAAAGGGAAGTTTTTCCTTGCCTCCACTGCCAACTGCTTACTCATGGTGGGAATCGTTGCGTCTCTGTATATAATATTATAAAAAGTACAGTCTAGACCTGCTCTATTTGAAAAGTGCAATGACATAACTAATGAACTGGCGCTATATAAATTAAATTGAATTGATTGAAATTAAAATGAGTTTGTTGTTGTCATCACATGTCTGAACGACATTCTGTGAGCCTTGAGCACAGCGGAGTCCTCCACAATCTACTCTAGGTTCAACTTCTCTGCTCGTTCATTCTCAAAGTTTTCAAACATTTTGAGCTGAAAGAACGCTCTGCTTTCGCATCAGGGATTATCTAAAACAGCAGAAAGGCCTCACACACCTCACTGAAGGTAAAAGTTCATTAGTGAATGTAGAAGTCACAGCTGGAGGATCCACCATGAGCATTGATTTGGGTCACTTAGCATGCTCGCCAGGTGGTACATTAAATCATTGATTAATTAAAGTACCAACCTTTTTTTGCCTATTATCTATGCCAAGGTACAATAATGCTAACCTTAACCTATAATGACATAATTCTTTATTATATTGCACTTTTGGATTTTTCACAAACTGCTAAGCCCGGTCCGGTTGTGACTGCACCTCTCACTCCCTTGCCAGTGGACGTTTACATTTAGTATCTGTTACAGTGTGTCACCTGTGCTGGCAGACACAACAGCAGCTTCTTCTCTGCTACTGATTTTACATCTTTCTTTTGGTCCACTGTCACACGGTTTATCATGAAATTTTCATGTGACTTTTTTCTTACTCTGTAACGGATGCATTAGTACTAGGGCTGCCCCCTAATAGTCAACTAAATTGTTAGTCAATGAGAAGAGTCGACCAAGTTTTAAGTAGTTGGGTAGTCGCTGGGAAAAAAACCCTCAAACTGCATTCGGGATCTGTCACCAAGACGAACGTATCAGGGGAGCTTTGGACTGCTGGGAGGACAAAGTTTTCAGGCCCAGGGCAGGGGACCCAGCGTGGGGATGCTGCCAGGGAGTGGGGCTGGAATGAGCACCAGAACCGGAGCTGGGGGAGCAGGCAACAGAACCGGGCTTAGCAGCCTCCTAATGAACATGGGTCGTTTGACGACAGGGAATACAGTACAGATGCTCCGACCAGAACTCGACGAAGACACAGTGGGTTTAGGCAGGGACAGGAGAGGCGTGAAGCGGGAGAAGACCGAATTTGTAGCGAGTTAATTTGTAAGTAACTTTATACATCATCCATCCAATGAGTGTGATGTTATTCTGTGTTGAAATAAATTAACAAAATGTTCAGTGCCGTTAGCAACAGGCGTCTCGCTTCATGCCCCTTGTAAAATTTAGATTTTAAAGGCTCATAATTACGGTTTTGTATTTCTCTGTAATGTAGCACAGTGTTAACAATGTTAACGTTCTTTCTTAGCCCTGGAACTCAAACCCTTTTCTGATGCCCCCAAAATATACATTTAAATAATTAAATTACTATATATGTTTGATGACTAGCACTAAGGACTACTAGGCACCCAGAAAAATCTTTAGTTGGGGGCAGCCCTAGTTAGTATAATACTTGAGATAAAAAATACTGAAGTAAAAGTAAAATTACAGAATGTTAAAAATAGTACAAGTATGTAAAAATTTGTTACAGTAACGAGAGTAAATGTAATTCCTTACTTCCACCCCTGCAACAAACAAACAAATTAACCACTTAAATTACTTGCAGCTCTAGGGTACACACATACACAGCATCTGTATACTGTAAAGGCACATGCATGTAGATTCACAGGCATGCACACTGTTGTACTGTAAGAGTGCACTCACACACACATATTAGCAAAAAACACACACACCTCTCCAGGCAGTTCTCATAGTTGACGGTGGCCTTGAACCCATAGATAGCAAAGGTGACAATGCTGGCAAAGATGGAGGTTCCACTGTTGACGAGGGAAACAATGATGGCCTGGCGCTCAAAGTTGTTATTGTACTGGTTGTAGCTGGCAAAAGCTATGAGTGACCCAAAACCCAAACCCAGAGAGAAAAAGATCTGAGTGGCCGCATTGATCCATGTAGCAGGGTTGGCAAGCTGTTCCATCTAAAAGCAGACAAACACACATGCACATAAGGGCGCAGGTGCGTGCACACACACACAAAACATTACATTTTAAGAATAATTTCTTTTTTTTACAGTTCTGCATAGGCTTCTCAGTTGAATGCACCTTCTGGCTGTCACATTACGGATATATAAGCACAATAAGGGGAAAATTCCTGAGCGGTGTGGGTTCTTAGCCTGCATGCCCTACTGTATTTTGTTTATAACAGAAACTGCATGGATTATCCAACTTATACCATGGATATGGGGCACCCATATATGTCTATATGCCTATTGCCAAATATCCAACACAACCTTACCTTGGGTGTGAACATGTATTTGACACCATTGATGGCACCATGAAGAGTGATGCCCCGGATCAGGTAGATAAAGAGGACCACATATGGAAATGTGGCTGTGAAGTACACCACCTACAGATGGAGCCAACCAGCCAAGTTAGGGTCAAAGTTCAAATATTGCGAATGTTGGACAACTTCATCACCACTATTATCCCTCTAGTCTGGTCAAAAGAAAAACACTTGCAAGCAGCACAATTTTTTAAATGTGCATTTTCAGTTAGGTGGTTGGGTCTACAGTTCTACGAAATATGTAAATTGTTAGTTCTTGTGATTGCACGTGATTGCATTACCAAATACCTTTTATATGGTTAGCAAATATGTATAAATATGTTCTAATTCCAACATAATTTCTAACATATTTTCTAAGTCTCCCTCTTTCAAGTTACAAATATAATTAGTTGTTCCAGCTGCAGTTATTGTATTAATTTTGAGAAATTTGAGATTTCATTTCTTGGCATTTTAGATCTAAGTCCTCATAGGTGTTTTATTCTAAACTAATTGTTGACTGTAGCTAAGATTAATGTACAGTATTTTTAGACAGTTGGTCATGTTGATACTGATAACATGAACATGCCTTATCTTCCTTTTACTAAATTAAACAGAAGATAAATGTCATATCTATGAATTAAAGAAATATGAAAATGTCATGACAATTATTTTGAGAGCAACTAACCTCTAATGTTGAACCCCACTTAAACCACCGGAATAATGCTTTGGCTGTGTCTTGATGGGGAAATGTAAACTGCACGATCTGAGTTTGATTTGATACATAGTATATATATTTCTGATATATGCACTGTTTTCAATTAAAAAATGATAATTATTGACTGTTTTAATGTATTTTTTAAAGATTATTTTTTCCTTTATTTGACGGTGCAGCTGAAAAGATAGACAGGAAAGGTGGGAGCGAGAGAGGGGATGCAGCAAAAGGACGCTTGTTGGAATCGAACCCAGGCCGCTGCAGTAAGGACTCAGCCTTGGTACATGGGGCACACACTTTACCAGGTGAGCTACCATTGCACCCCAATGAGGGATTATTTTTTAACATTATATACAGTGTATACCCAGTCCTTGATTTTTTTTTAAGTGTCTCTTAAAAGTTGTCAGTTGCAATTGGCAGACCAGACCCGACCATGTACCATGGACCATGAGGAATACCTGTCAGTGTGTATGCTCCCAATATTTGCAATTTGATGCACTTGGAGCTCTTACCTTTCCAGTTGACTTTACTCCTCGGACAATGAACAGGTAGGTAATCACCCAGGCAAGCAGGAGGCACAGTGCCTGGCCTGTATGAATGCCTCCATTCTCTTCAATAGAAGAAGAGATGTCCAATGTTTCCCTGTAGAAGAAGTACTGGGTGGGTGTGGCCCTTTCACACTCCTCTATAGGTCCTGTCTGGTTGTAATTGATGGGGCAGTCTGCCCAGGGCAGGACTGACTGGGATGGGAGTGAACACAGAATCGTATAGGCATGTTACCTTACTGTCCAAATGAGATCCACCATTTTGTGTGTGTATATATATATATATATATATATATATATATAGTATTGGCTATTGAAAACATTATTGTAGTTTGTTAATCAGCAGCTCACTTGAAATGAATGAAAGAGGTACCAGAAACTCCATGCATTGATGATGTTGTAATAGAGACACAGATACAGGGATGTCACAACACCAGCAAGACCTAAACCGAGAGAAAAGGACACTTTGTCTCCAAATTTACATATTCTACATCCACCTATTAACCCATAATGCTTCATAGTCAGTTTATTCACGTGAGTCAACAATGGAGTGAAAGCTCTATGACATAGAAACCACGTCCCATGTTTTTGGGATAGGCCAAAAAAAGTCAAGAGTTGCCAGTGTTTTGGTTTGTCCAACAGTGTTAAAAAGTATTGCTTCACGTACTGGAATGCATTACTCAGTGACCAGTCTAGTTTAGTTTAGTTTAGTTTAGTTAATTAAATTGATTTATATGAGGGACCATGTACAAAATACATTAATCTTAAAAATAAAAGAGATGCTCTGTACCAGATTTAGCTACTAGCTAATTTCCATCTGTAAGTCCCTGGGCAGGTGAAAGGAAACAATAAAACATATATTATATATAAACATACAACATAAAACCAGTTACGATAATTAAAATCAAATCAAGCTAACTTAGTTATCCACAAAGACAAAAGGGGGGTCCAGGCAGAAACCACGACCACACAAAGCACCAGAAGCTTTAGCATTTCACTCACAATTCAATTCACTTCAATTTTATTCATAACTCATTCCATAACAGAAGTGATCTCATTGAACACATTGACAGTACAGTATAAAGTGGTGGCACTTAAAAGTGATCCACTTTTCCACAACGTGTTGGCTGCAGCCCCACTGTAGGCACACACAAACACTATCTTCCAGCCTTTTAAAATCCAACATGCTGTTTTTGAAGTCGCTCCATCATCACTACTCTATCTGGATGCAGTGAGGAGTCACAAAGCTGCATCGATGCACAGTTCAGCAAGTACAGTTAGTTAGTTCAGTCAGCACTTACCCACTCCTCCCAAATACGGGCTGATGGCAGTCCATGCCCCGATACTGCCTAGACTCATCTTCTGACCAATGGCAAGCTCCAAGCAGAATAAGGGAACACCCTCCAGAAACAGCATGAGGAGGTATGGAATCAAGAACCCTCCTGAAGGTGGAAATATAGAAACAAAGACAAAAACCAACAAAACAAGACCAAGAAAAAGTAGGGCGAAAAAAAGAGAAATAAAGAGCACACATAGAACAGATTTTACACAATGAGTTACCAGTTTATTTGGTGTAATTGTATTAAATAATTTAATATCCCTGCAGAAAACCTTTGTGAGGTTTATCTTCACAAAGATAGTTTATAACGGTGAACTATACAGAGTCTCACTGATTGACATACTTCCCTTGCATTATATCAAAGGGCATCTGGGAGAAATTAAGCAAGAGATTTTTAATGAAAATTATGCAGATGCACAAGCATATGTACTGGACTGTCTTGGGATCGTATCCCCTTTACGTACAACATTCGAAACATTGCTGCAGAGGCTTTCAGACTGTTCGGGCCGACAGGGATCACACCGGGAGCGGTAAGCGGAAAGGCGGCGGGCTTGCTGTTCTAGTTAACAACAGATGGTGTAACCCTGGTCACGTTACCATCAAGCAAAGCATCTGTACCCCGGACATTGAACTGTTAGCTGTGGGACTCCGGCCATATTATCTGCCACGTGAATTTTCACATGCCATTGTTGTGGCTGTTTACATCCCCCCCTCTGCTAACCCGGCATCGGCGTGCAACGCCATTCACACCGCCATAGCACAACTCCAGACTCAACACCCGAGTGCACTCATTTTAATCTCGGGTGACTTCAACCATGTCAGTGTTTCAACAACACTGACTAATTTCACCCAGTATGTGAGCTGTCCTACTAGAGAGGAGAGGACACTGGACCTGCTGTATGCTAACGTTAAGGATGCAGCTCTTCCCCCCTCCCCCCTCTGGGTAGGTCAGACCACAACCTGGTTCACCTCAAATCCTGCTATGTGCCTCTGGTTGCAAGGCAGCCTGTGACCACAAGGACAATGAGGAGATGGTCAGGGGAGGCCTATGAGACACTGCAGGAATGTTTTGAGGTGACAAACTGGGATGCACTCTGTGAGCCTCATGGAGAGGACATTGACGGGCTAACTGAGTGCATCACTGGCTACATTAACTTCTGTGTGGACTGCAATGTCCCAGACCAAGATGGTCCATTGTTATCCAAATAACAAACCGTGGGTAACAAAGGACATCAAGGACATTCTGAATGCCAAGAGGAGGGCCTTTACGGATGGTAATAGGGAGGAGGTGAGGGCAATCCAGGCTGACCTGAAGGTGAAAATCAGGGAAGCCAAGGAGAAGTACAGGAGGAAGCTGGAGCGGAAACTCCAGCAGAACAATATGAGGGAGGTCTGGAGCGGCATGAAGACCATCACTGGCTTCAGACCGACTGGCAGCAGAGGAGTTGAAGGCAGCTTGGACAGGGCCAACGAACTGAATCTGTTCTTTAACAGACACACCGGCTCCTGCTCATCCCCCCTCTAACTCAGCTGCTGTCGGCCCTCAAGCTCCTCTGAGTACTCTGCTCCCCCCTCCCCATCAGGCTAACGGCCCTCTCCAGACCGACGACTCCCCCCCTCCCCCACCTGTAACTCCGGCTGTGTGCCTGACTGCTGACCAGGTGAGAGGACAGCTGATGAGGCTCCACTCAAACAAGGCTGCAGGCCCCGATGGCGTTAGCCCCGGGGTGCTAAAAGCCTGTGCCCCCCAGCTTTGTGGAGTCCTTCAGCATGTCTTCAACCTGAGCCTGAGTCTTCAAAGGGTCCCCATTCTGTGGAAGACATCTTGCCTCGTTCCTGTGCCGAAGACACCACGCCCCAGTGGCTCCAAGGACTACAGACCGGTGGCACTGACCTCCCACATAATGAAGACCCTGGAGAGACTAGTGCTGGAACAGCTGCGGCCCATGGTCAGACCCCTCCTGGATCCCCTTCAGTTCGCCTACCAGCCCCGGCTGGGAGTTGAGGACGCCATCATCTACCTGCTTAACCGCATCCACACCCACCTGGACAGGCCGGCAAGCACGGTGAGGATCATGTTTTTTGACTTCTCCAGTGCTTTCAACACCATCCGGCCTGCCCTGCTGGGTGAGAAGCTGGCAGCGATGCAGGTGGATGCCCCCCTTGTGTCCTGGATTGTGGACTACCTGACTGGCAGACCACAGCACGTGCGCCTGCAGCACTGTGTGTCAGACAGCGTGGTCAGCAATACTGGGGCCCCTCAGGGGACCGTCCTCTCTCCCTTCCTCTTCACCATCTACACCACAGACTTCAGCTACCACACAGAGTCCTGCCACCTTCAGAAGTTTTCTGATGACTCTGCTGTGGTGGGATGTATCAGCGGTGGTGATGAGACTGAGTACAGGGCTGTGGTGGGTAACTTTGTTTCATGGTGCGAGCAGAACCATCTGCAGCTCAATGCGACAAAGTCAAAGGAGCTGGTTGTGGATCTACGGAGGGCCAAGGCACCACTGACCCCGGTTTCCATCCAGGGGGTCAGTGTGGACATTGTGGAGGACTACAAGTACCTGGGAGTACACTTAGACAACAAACTGGACTGGACCAAGAACACTCAGGCTGTTTACAGGAAGGGCCAGAGCCGCCTCTATTTTCTGAGGAGGCTGAGGTCCTTCAACATCTGCCGGACAATGCTGAAGATGTTCTATGAGTCTGTGGTGGCCAGTGCTATCCTGTATGCTGTTGCATGCTGGGGCAGCAGGCTTAAGGTAGCGGACGCCAACAGACTCAATAAACTGATCCGCAAGGCCAGTGACATTGTGGGGGTGGAGCTGGACTCTCTGGCGGTGGTGTCAGAGAGGAGGATGCTGGCCAAACTACATGCCATCTTGGACAGTGTCTCCCACCCACTCCATGACGTGCTGGTCAAGCAAAGGAGCACCTTCAGCGGAAGACTCATCCCACCAAAAAGCACCACAGAGCGCCACAGGAAGTAATTCCTGCCTGTGGCCATCAAACTATTTAACTCCTCTCTCTAAGGGTTAGTCTGTTTGACCCTAGGTCACTAAACTGGACATTGAGCATTACATCTCCGCCATAATTAATAATAATTGTGCAATATTCTGTGTAATACTTCCGTGCAATATTAGTTTTCCCCTTGTTAGTTTTTTTTTTCTTTTCTTATTTATTGCTACTGAAACTATATACCTCAATTACTCTTCGACAGTACATGCACCCCCGCTTATTAATATTATTTATTACATAAGGAGTTACATTGTATTTAGACTGTACTTTCATCACCAACCAGTAAACCCACTTGGTACTTGACACTTAGTTTATCTTATACTTATACCGACAGGATACTTAACTTATTTCTGACCTGTTTTATAGTGTTTATTTTTTTTCTAGTACTTTCTCCTGTGTGCACTGACGTAAAGACAAGCTACTGTAACAAAGAGTTTCCCTACGGGGATCAATAAAGTATTTCTGATTCTGATTCTGATGCTTTGCAGAAATGATTGATGAACCCGTTTCTCATTGCGACACTGAAACAGATAACTACGGTGGATAATAGAGTGAATACTGAAATTAAGGATTCTCTGAACATTTCGAGTGGAAAAAACACTACAGAATAATGGGGAACGTATCTAGTCTGCAAAACTATGTCAAAAAGAAATGTATAAGATGAGAACTTTGTTGTGTGATGCTTTTAATAATGCAGTATGTGACACTGATAGATTACTACGTTGTCCTAGATTTGAAAAACAGACTGAATGTTTTAGACAAGTGACAGAGGATTGGCATGCTATGGTACAAATGATTGCAGATAAATATGCAGATGTGAAATCTACTCTAGTCAATGTTATTAATTGTTTTCCTTTGAATGATAATGAATTCCACATGGGTCATGCATGTTTTTTTTTAGCTTTTAGTATTGATCTGTGTGTGTTGATGTTAAACAGAAAGCAGCGTGTGGATGTTGATAATGTAATGCAATGTTTAGTAGAATCTTTTCTCAGTAAAAATACAAATTTTTTGAAAAGTGTATACCTGTAAACAACATTATGAAAGAATTGTACATATTGGAGGACCAAACAATCATATGATCACAAGGACGTACGACAGACCACACTACCTTAGGCTCTGTAAAACACACATCGATTGCATTGAAATCTCTCTCAAGTCAGATCAGAATCAACATATTCCTTTTACATACGGAAAAATAATAATAAAACTACACTTCCGACCCGCAAAACAGGGTCGGAAGTGTAGAAAGAATGTGTTCATTCGGAATTAGATCTGTTTATGGTGCAAAAGTTTTAGCATTCCTAAGGGCACTCAGGTTTGTAATCAAGAAAATATATTCTTGAACAGACACCTAAATTTATTGTAGATTATGACGTGTTTACAGGTAGTTATGCCCGTAATCCATTTACATTTAATCATTATGATATAGAGTTTTGATATAGAGGTTATCTATGCTACATTTGATTTACCATATGGATAAAGGTTTAACTTACCTATTACGATGATCTAATAATAAAATATAGTAAGAATTTGTCTGAAAATTATTTTTTGGTTTGTAAATTTGTGAATAAAATACGTCCCTCGGCTGCATGTATTACAAATATGTTTTTTAGATGTGTCCAATGTGTTCAATCAGGGAGTTCTTTTAAACATGTGTAAAGTAACATTATATGTAGTGTGTATCATAGTGTAAACATGTTAAATAAAATGTAAACATATACAATAAGTTTTGATATTGCCTTGTGGATCTAAATAAACGACTCTGCAATGATAACTGTCTGCTTCTTTTTGTCTTTATTTAAAAACAATCAAACATATACAATTAAAAATGTATCCAGTCAGTTAAAATGTAAATACATTTTGCACCTCAACATTATTACTAGCTGCAGTCATCAAATCATCAATAATCAATATATTGTTTTTATTTACAGGTAACAATGCATCATCACATAAAGACAAAGGTAAACCTTCAATAAAATTCACATTTCTAATTTTTAACAGATCGTCATGCTGCCAGCATGAATAAATATATACAATGTTTTCAGTATATATCAGTTTTTCAGCATTTTCAATCAACATTTTTACAGAATAAGTCTTTCCACTATTTGATGGCCCTGATCAAATTTGACTAAATGGATGCTGTAGTCTAAAATCAACAATCTCTCTACCGCCCATTTTAATAGGGTAAAGTTGTCCGACTAGAGAAGACCCAATGTTTGGTGTACACCACTTGAAACCTTTTAACAAACTGATTGTTTATTAGCTCAAATGCCTTTTTATTCCTCACTATTGTGTTTGATATTGTCACTATATTTTGTGCTGTCTGTCACAAATCGCAAACTCGTACACAAGAGTCACTAGGGTGTCGTGTGTGACAACGGATGCGTTGCGTGCATTTAGAGTGATTCCTTTGCATTTCAACTGTGTCTTGTTGTTCAGAGTCATATCATAAAGCATAAGTCTTGCGCAAGCTGTCGTAAAGGCTCCGACAAATATGTTTGTTTTTAGTTTTAGCAGCCTGTGCCATTCTGTATCTCCACTGAACAAGAGCAACATCATCAGATACAAATGTAAACTGTCTGACATCATACTGTGTCATCGTTAAACATGTAAAGGCAAATTGTTCAGTGTCTGTCACTAGTTCGCATGTAGCCTGACATGAAAAACAGTTTGTTGATACTTCGCACAGCTTTGTTGAGAGCTATTTTTTTTTTATTTAGCCGAATCCCCTCTTTATCATAATAGTCATCTTTTGCAAAACTAGGGTAGCCTGAAAGCCCCCTGTTTTCGCTGTAGGAATGTTTTTACATTTTCTTTGAACAGATCATCGTACTCTTCTCTGCAAAATGCCAAACCTCATCAATCTTGGTGACAACATAAGCTTTCTCAACAGCCTTTTCCAGTTCTAAACTGACCCAAGTTCCTGAGAGGGTTTTTTCAGGACCAGTGTGGTTACAAGCACTGGTCAGGTTTTGAATCTCTGCATATGTTCTGCACAAAGGAAACATTAGCTTATTGTTACAGCAGTATGAAAGAACAGGGTGATACAATCCCCTGGGGGGCAGCACAGTACATTTTATTAGCCCAAAGAAATTTTCAATCGGCTCAAAGTTGTGGAAGATTACTTTAGGATGTCCAGTTGGGTAACTTTTACGAGCCTGCACAGTTGGATATAATAACGTGAAGTCATAATAATAAATTTTCTCACCCTCAGCAAATTTTGTAGTGTAGTCTGTACGTGTTGGTGCGGCCCCCAAACAGCACCTTTCATGGGTCGAGCCTTTCAGCCATCTCCTAAATTTTCAAAAAGTCCCGCAGAATCTGGTCTCTTTTTTTGGTTTGTTCCCACTCGCATTCCCACATCACCTGTACCTAGAGTTTTTGTGTCTGTCTAAGAGCCTGTCTAATTTTTCTGTGGTAGTTTAGGTGTTGTCACTTCCTGTTTTAGTTTGTAGTGTGTTCCTTCCCTGGTGTATCTTGTGGTTTTTACTTCCTGTCTTTGTTTTCCCTCCAGTTTTGATTGTTGGATCATCGTTGTACACATGGTGTTGTTCCTGCTGAGCATTCTTACTGTGAGTTTGTATTGGATTCTTTGTTCTCCCTTGGACCTTGGCTGGATCCTGGAGTTTTTTGGTATTTTGCCTGCTCCCTTGTGAACTGTTTGCCACTTTGGACTCACTCCCCTGCTTTCACCACAGCCAGCCAGTAACCTATCTGCCTTTTGTCTGTTCATTACCTGTCTGCCTAACGGTCTGCCTGTACTTGCCTGCATACCACCACACAATAAACACTGTAGTCATACGGCTACTTCACCCAGATACCGCTTCCTGTTTATCTGCTTTTGGGTCCACATACCACTACACAGCACATACGACAGAATGATCCAACCAGTCATGGACCCTGCAGAAGTCGACTCTCTCATGGGGGAGTTAAAGGAAGTACTCTCCACCATAGAGACTTTCAGACTCTCCATTCAGGGCTCGATGGATATCCAACGCATGCATTTTGTATACTCGTTAATGGAGAGGACCATACTATCCAGACCCAGGCTTGCAACTCTCCCCATTCTGGTAGAGAACCTTGCGGTGATCTCCACCATGAGGAGGGATTTGCAGCCCTACCTCGACTCCCAGCCCGCCAGCAACCAGTCAGACTCCCGGCCCGCCAGTCATCAGCCTGCACCCCGGCCTGCTGGTCTCCAGTCAGCATCTCAGACTGCAAGCCAGGAGGCACCTCAGTCTGTTGCTTTCTCGGCGCCTTCCGGGAAATGCTCCAGGAGGAAGCATGGCTCCCACAGTTGCTCGCCTGCCCAGCTGCTCGCTTGCACCGCGGACCCTGGGCGCCCTGCTGGATCGCAGCAGCCATCACTCCCTGCTGGATCGCAGCAGCCCCCAGTCCCTGCTGGATCGCAGCAGCCATCACTCCCTGCTGGATCGCAGCAGCCAGCCTCCAGAAGGTCTCAGTCTTCACCACCGGCCTCCAGAAGGTCTCTATCTTCGCTGCCGGCCTCCTGTGACCTTCCTCCTGTGCCACCGGCATTCCGCCAGGCCTCCAGCTCCGGGCTGTCCGCCCGAGGTCCTCAGCTCCGTACGTGTCCAGCCCTCGGGTTGTCCACCCGAAGTCTCCCACCTGGCCCTTGAATCCCTCTGCCAGACCCCCTCCGCCCACCCACATTTTCTTTAAACTGTCTGTAAAGAACCCCAAGTGCAATACCGTTTACATAATTTTTTATTTCCAGGACTGTAGCACTTTGGACAGCCATGCCAAAAACAACCAACAAACTATGCTGTGTGTACATTGTCTCATTCACAGAATCCGCCAACATCTGACCAAATTGTCAGATTGTCTTATACTTATACCAACATGTTACTTAATTTATTTCTGACCTGTTAATAGTGTATAATATCGTTTTCTCCTGTGTGCACTGACGTAAAGACGAGCTACTGTAACAAAGAGTTTCCCTACGGGGATCAATAAAGTATTTCTGATTCTGATTCTGATTCTGAATTGTTCTTCCCCGTGATTGAGGGCATGCCGAATTTCTATCTTGTTTTTGAAAGCCTCAAATTCATCTCACTCATTCATTGATTGATGTAAGCACCATCATATGTCAATGCCAGTGTGTCAGGGGGTAAGAAGTGTATTTTAAACACAGCCATGCAACTTGAAGCAAGTGTGGTGTAATCAAAAAGGATCCAATTTTGGTACACACTTCACAGTACACAGTGCACGCTTTATGCAACACAACAACATCATTGATCCCATACGCTTGGAGCTCAGCATGGAAATCAAACACCCCATGACGCACTGTATTGTACCACTGCATGAAAGTTGTTCTGTCTTTGTCAGACATGTTGTCATATTCATAAAAATATGGCTCAGGGTATGGACCTACATAGGTAGCATTCTCTCCATTTTTTCACAAAGAGATCGACGCAATTTTAACCAGAAGCACACCATAATTGGTTCTCAAAATCAATTGCGCAGACAAAAACAGCTTTGTGTTTGTTATTATGTGTTTGCGTTTCAAAGTCATAAAAGACATGTTTAGTCTGGGGCGGTGACGGTTTTTCTGGTTGAATGAAACACTGATGTTGTACGTCTAATTTTAACAGCATTTATGTCCCCTTGCATTTTTTCTGTGACTGACTGAATACAGACAACCACAATCTTCGCAATATTTTGTCTGATCACATGGCCTAAATCTTTTGTGATGTTTGGATTCTGTCACGTTTTTGTGCCTGTTAAAACAAGACACCGATTTGCAAAGGTGCCAACAATCTGGACACCTTATATTTTTCAAATCCTGTTGCTTATGATACTCTTCAGGCAGACATACATTGCAAAATATTTGCATTTGTGGTAAGCCGGGCTTTTGTAACCCTGGTAAAAGGATTTACACACATAGTCACTTCCTAAAAATCAAAAACAAGAATCTTAACACAGGTATGCTGTTCAAATTTGGACACATCTGCTAGTGAGACTTTGTAGCTTGACCTAAATCCTGCACCCCTCTGACCTGTAGTCCTGGCTCCCCCTTGCCGTAGCATTTGTGTTGTATCTCGTCAATCTCAAGTTGTGATAGCAGTTGCCGCTTGTAAATCCTGCACCTCCTTGGATTTTTTGCACTTGTTCTTGAATTTTTTCAGAAATGTCGGGGTGCATATACCGCGCTACACATAATGAGAAGCACAAGTTGTCTGTGTTTGGAGGGACATAGAGACATGCTCTTTTCTTCTGAATTATCTGATCATAAGGCAGGCTCCCTAATTTGCGTGTCACACCTCCGTGTTTATTTAAGGCCGCTGAAACAACAAATTCAAGCCTATTATCTGTTTCAATTCTTTTATGCATTAAATTGTCTATTTCGTTCAGAAATGTTTCAGCATTGCGGGTATCACCTGCATTTAACATCGTTCATGCGTGTCTGGACATTGATGGACCTCTCAAAACTACATTTACGTTTTGATGAAAAATCAAGAATGTTAAGTGCTGTTTTAGTACATCCAAAGCTGTTTTCATATTCTTCTTCTTGATACTAGACAAGTTTAAAGGATGCCTAATATCCACACCGTTAAACTTCTTTCTCTCTGTGATGTTAAAATTGCGCATCCCACCCGCCCGTCTTATGCATTCAGTTAGTTCAGCGCTGTACTGCTTGCATCGTTTTTGTGGTATGTTATTACACTCCATTTGAGCTGTTTCAGATTTGGGGTCTGGCTGTTTGTATTGTCTTGTTCTGTGCTACCCCCCATTTGATCTGTTTGTGATTTAGCGTCTGGTTTGATAAATTCTGAGGTATGTCTTTTCAGTATACCCATTTTTTGCAGTAGCTCAAGACTCTGAGCAGGGGTCATTTCTACATCCTCATCTAATCTGTCAATTTCGTTTTCAATATCAGTTAAGTTTTCGAATGTGGGTGATGCTTCATATTCAAGCCATATCTCTTCACTGTCTGAATCTGTATCACTAATATAACGACTAATAATATGATTTCATTCTCTATATCTGAAAGCCTCTCAAACTGCGATGATTCGTGAACATAATCTCATCATCAGTGATTACAATAGCGCAACATTTTCCATGTTTTGATTTGTGTAAGCATTTACGACTCATGATCGAACATTACAATAAGATAAGCGATATCAGACACAACTTATTTGATCACACACGATGTTTATAGATCCATCTTTTCAAGAATTAGACCACTTTTTGTGTTCATCGGGCCCTATATCCCTTGAAAGATGAGAAATGTCTTTTCTAATTTTATGGCATGTTCTTGCCTGTTTTAAAGCTATAAGGGCTAGCCTCTTGGAGTTTTTTTTACTACAGACGCTTTTGTTATTCTACACACCTGCAGCTGTTCCTTGCCACGCCTTACCAGCCCTTGGTGTTCTTTTTGTGAATAAAGTCTTGTTTTGAAGCAGCTGTTTGCCTCTTGGCCTTTGAACCAATGGTGTAATGCTTTGTTTCTTACTATATGATGATGTCTGTGGTTCATCCAGTGGAAAACTGCTTTCGTCCCAATACTGGATCTGGGCGTCCATCTAGTCTAGCTCTTCGGTTGCAGGCTCAGGAGGTTCAAAGGAGTCCAAAGTGTTCCCCACCAACGGAGCCAAGATTGTAGTCAAATGTTTGGCTATGTTGTATGTGATGGAATCTGTGCTGCACACGATGGGTTTCAGTCAGCCTCTGTTTCAGTCATCTTGTTATGAAACAGAGGCTGCAGACCTGAGGCTACGTGTCACAGCAACATTAAAGAGTGCCAAACCGCCTCCTTCCAACATTACATCCGAAGAGAGGAGGGCACTCTCAGCACTGCAGAAGGATCACAGCATAAACATTCTACCAGCAGACAAGGGTCGCTGCACTGTGATTCTGAACACAGCCGATTATGAAACCAAGGTCAACAACCTTCTTGAAGACACAACTACATATCAAAAACTTAAAAGAGATCCAACCAATGGCTACAAGAAGAAGGTTATAGACTGTCTACAGAAGCTTGAGAAGGAGGATGTGATAGACAGGCCTCTGTACTACAGACTATACCCTGAGGAAGCCATTCCTTGCATCTATGGCCTTCCCAAAATTCACAAAGAGAATGTTCCACTCAGACCCATCGTGTGCAGCACAGATTCCATCACATACAACATAGCCAAACATTTGACTACAATCTTGGCTCCGTTGGTGGGGAACACAGTACATCATGTTGAAAACACACAGAAATTTGTGGACAAAGTGAAACATCTCCAGTTGGACCCAGATGACGTTATGGTTTCTTATGATGTTGTGTCCTTGTTCACTTGCATCCCGACCTCAGAAGCAGTGACAGTGGTGAGGAGAAGACTGCAGGAGGACTCCACCTTGCAGCAAAGGACCAAGCTTACACCTGAACACATCTGCAAACTATTAGACATCTGTCTCAACACAACCTACTTCCAATTCCGGGGACACTTCTACAGACAGATTCACGGCTGTGCTATGGGCTCTCCGGTCTCTCCCATCGTGGCCAACCTGTACATGGAACAGTTTGAGAAGAAGGCATTATCCTCGTTCCCAGGCACACCACCAAGTCATTGGTACCGCTACGTGGATGACACCTTTGTGAAAATCAAGAAACAAGACTTGGAAGCGTTCTCAGAGCATATCAATAATGTGGACCCCAACATCAAGTTCACGCGTGAAGACGCCAAAGAGAACCGCTTAGCCTTTCTTGATTGCTCTACACTCAGAGGAAAGGACGGAAAGCTCCAGATAGAAATGTACAGGAAACCAACACATACGGATCAATACTTGCTCTTTGACTCACACCATCCACTACAGCACAAGCTGGGTGTAATCAGGACATTACAACACAGAGCCCAAGAAGTGCCCACCGGCTCAGAGGGTAAGAAGAAAGAGGAAAGGCATGTCCAGAATGCACTCTCAGCCTGTGGTTATCCTACTTGGGCTATCAACAAAGTTAAAAGAGCCAAAAAACAGGACAAAAGGGAAACAGAACCAAGAAGGAACGGTGTCTCCATTCCTTATGTATCTGGACTGTCTGAAAAACTACAAAGGATCTTTAGACAGCACGATGTTCCTGTTTTCTTTAAACCAGGCAACACTTTAAGACAGAAACTCGTTCACCCTAAGGACAAGTTACCCACACAGAAACAGAGCAATGTTGTCGACTCCATTCAGTGCAGTGAGGAAGACTGCAAAGAACGGTACATAGGCGAGACCAAACAGCCACTTCACAAAAGACTTTATCAGCACAGACGACACGCTAACTCAGGATTACAGAGCACTGTGCATTTGCATCTAAAAGCTACAAACCTCACATTTGAAGACAGCGAGGTGAAGATTCTAAGTAGAGAGAAGAGTTGGTTTGAACGGGGCGTCAAGGAAGCCATTTTTGTAAAAAAAGAGAACCCCTCTTTGAACAGAAATGGTGGTCTGAGATTCAATCTGCCCAAAGTCTATCAGAGTGTATTATCACCTTGGTCACGCCAATCACATGCTAATCAGGTACTTAACAGTGATGAAGTAGATGCAGCCAGAAAACAATAGGCCTGATTACTGATTACTGGGCCATCTTGGAAACTATTAGGTCAGTTTCAGGTGAAACTAGCTATTAACAGATACTCAGGCAGATTCCTTCCTGAGGGCAGGGCTTATGTAACACAGAGTAGCTTAAATTTCCAATTCCCGTCCCACTTCTTCACAATTGAGAATGACTTCCGGATGGGAGCCGAAACGTCTTGATTCTGAAAACAGTGTCCAGATGACTACGACTGAAACCTTTTCTATGATAGAACACTCCTGGACGAATGAGGGACTACACCGTCTTAATTTTAAGTACACAATTTTGGATCCAGAATACTGACCTCTACTCTGGGGCTTTTCGGTCGGATATTTCTTCTTTGTCCCTAACAACCATGAGCATTTGCCGCCACTTCTTTGGGGAATTTCATCAAATAAATGACGTTCCTCAATAGACATCAACATATATCAAGTTATTGATATAGCCATGCAATTCAGTTCTGTTTTGAAAATACTTGTATATTTTAAAAATAAAAAATGTATCAGATAAAAAGATATTATAACATTTTTAAACATTTTAAAAGTTTTGTAAGTACTCACCAGCAACAACAGCCATTTTTCTACAGAATGCAGGGAGACGAAATCGACGCAAAGTCCTCACGGAAAAGAGCTGTTGGGGTCCTACAGCCAGGCATATATAGGGTAACCTCCCCATATTTATTATGATATTTAGACTATAGATTTCCCCCGCTATTCCTCTGACGGTCTAAATAACTCTTTATTGTAGTTGTATTCATCCACATGGATGCAAGAAATATATATATATATATATATATTCGTTAAAACAAATGGTGATCTGAGAATATGTTGGGACATGTTTTTTAAACTTAGGAAAGGATAAAAGGACTAGATTTATTTCCTCTACTCAACACCTCGAAATGTAATTTATTAGAACCCCACTTTTCACATCCCCCCTACACCTGCAGGTGTATCGCTGTTAGCTTGTGGGAAATAGAGTCAAGTGTAATTTATTACCATCCTGTCCCAATTTATCTACTGTGGGAAAATACAGATGAAACTGTAAAAAAGAAGAATAAATTAACACTTCCCTGGGGGAAAAGGAAGAGGGGACTGACACCCCTTTACAACCTACTCACACACACAGAGAGTGAAGAGGTGAAAGAAAACATATGCTGTGATCAAATCCCCCAATTTTAAAAATAAATATCCTATTATATTTAACAGCTTAGAAAAAATGATCTCCCTCCTGAAAAACCTGAAACAATTTTATAACGACAGAGCCCTGGAGCGTCCCAGACATGCTTGTTACTCAAGGACGCTCATACACCACAGGTCGTGCGTGTGCATGTGGCCCCATGCGCATGCACAAAAAAGGTCCCCCATATTTTCTTCTTATGTCTCTACTCATCTACATATTCCATATGTATGGGGACTTTGTAAAACACCTTGCGAAGAAGCGGAGCACTCTCAGAATTGCAAAACCATCACCAGTGCTCTAACCACCTACACAACCCGATGGGCCCAAGCCCGTGCTACAAACAAACTATTTACAACTGTACAATATTTACAAACCCCTGAGCCGACACGACAGCAGATGCTGTCTGCTACCGCTGTATACCCTGGCGCAAGGTGCTACTTAGAGCCTCACTGGCCCGGCAAGACACCAAGGCCAGTGACAACTGGGGATTTGTTGGGTCTCTGTGACACAGCCATTGAAGCTGACAAAAGCAGACTTCATCTGCCTCTTTGACAGCACAAGAAAGCATGCTTTCATTTCGGGTCCAATTCCTACACTGGGTCGTAGAATTGGCCGTTTTAGCAGGATCCTCAGCCTTCATACCTGGCTCCAGTCTGTCTGCAGTACCCATGATGTTGGTTTTATTCACAATTTTAACTTATTTTGGGATCGTTCTTCCTTGTTTGCACGAGATTGTCTTCACCCAAACAAGTCAGGTAGTCGCATGCTGTCCTCCTCACGTGGTTGACTATTTACATCACCTGCTTCCCCTCGCTCTTCTTCTTTTTCTTCTCTGCCCACCAAAAACAGCCATGCACCCTCTGCTGTCACTACCTACCCCTTGTGGACTGATCATAGTGCTGCTATTTGGAGCCCAGATCCCTCTAGTGCTACTTTTAAAATTCCTGTGGTAATTTCGGATAGGTCCTTAATACGAAACAGACACAGCCGACACAGCAATAATAATCATTTAATAAAGATCCGGGCCAGAACCCTACCTCCAGTCTCAACCTCAAATCTGAACCAGCACAGACTTTTTAAGATGGCTCTTCTCAATGTGAGATCCCTCTCTAACAAAACGTTTATTTTAAACGATTTTATCTCTTCTACTGATTTAGATTTTATGTTCATATTTTATTTTATGTTCGTTTTAAATTATGATAGAATTGTTCTTTGTGGTGATTTTAATATTCATGTTGATGACTCCTCTAATGCCCTTGCTGCTGATTTTTAAAATATCACTAACTCTTTTAACTTTCAACAACATGTGTCTGGCCAAACTCATTC
Source organism: Siniperca scherzeri (assembly GCA_027580175.1). NCBI lineage: Eukaryota > Metazoa > Chordata > Actinopteri > Centrarchiformes > Sinipercidae > Siniperca > Siniperca scherzeri. The sequence goes on from CM050856.1 coordinate 31,235,537, forward strand.
CCGTGGCCACACCTTAGACCTAGTCTTTACTTTGGGCCTGAAAATTCCATCTGTGGAAATCAGGGACATGTTTGTATCTGTTCACCTATGCATTGTTTTTAACTGTGAATTACAGGCTGCTAGTACTGTCTTATCCCGCCCTAAGTACACACGCGTCCTTGAAGAGCATAGTGCCTCAAAATTCTGTACACTGTTAAATTCTCCTGGCAATGTGTTTCCCAATTCCTCCAACACCAACAATTTGGTTGATTATTTTAACTACCTGTGTTCTTCAACCTTTTATATTCTCATAGCTCCTCTGAAAAATAGACCAAAGACTAGAAAACAGCCATGGTTAAATGACAGTATTCAAAGCTGTAAAAGGAAATGCAAAAGAGCAGAACGCAGATGGAAGAAATCAGGTCTTCAGGTCCACTTTGTGGCTATGAAAGAGTTATTAGTGCGAATGTTAGTGCGCATGCGGCAGCCCGCATGCTGCCTGTTGCCGTAGCTCCGTCTCGTCGTCTTACTTTTTCCAACTTTCAACTTTCCTTTTTTCTTCCAAACTTGAGTAACTGTAAGTGTAATTTAAACTACGCTCTTTGCAAAAATTAGGGTAGAAAGTGTTTTTGTACTTTTTTTCGCTGTGGAACTTGTTCTTCTGCTACTCGGTCAGGGCACCGCTGCAGATCAGCTGTTTGGCCGCATTGTTTACACCAGGGAACAGCTGATCGCGCTGAAGCTAAGCAGCATGGCGCCCAGGACTACCGATGTCTATACTTTTACAAATTATTTTTAACAGCTCACTGTCTACTGGCTGCGTCCCAGATTACTTTAAAACTGCTTGTGTCCAGCCAGTCCTAAAAAAACCTGGGCTAGATCCTACCCTTCTGGATAACTATCGCCCAATATCTAAACTGCCTTTTATTTCCAAGATTCTCAAAAATCTTGCTTCTTGCTGCTGTGGAAAACAATAATACCTTTGAAAAGTTCAAATCTGACTTTCGTCAACACCACAGCACTGAGACAGCCCTTCTCAAAGTCACTAATGACCTTTTAATGAATGCAGACGCAGGCATGTGTTCAATTCTTGTGCTGCTGGACTTAAGAGCTGCCTTTGATACAATTGATCATGAAATCCTTGTTATTGGGCCCCAACACATCACTAAACAAATACTGCCATCTACTGGTAACCTGTCACAACATATCAAGCCTGTTGCAAGAAATCTTGGTGTCACCTCAGAAACATTGCAAAAATCCGATCTATTTTAAATCTTACTGATGCAGAAACTGTTGTACATGCTTTTATCTCCTCACGCCTCGATTATTGTAACAGCCTGTTCACTTGTCTTAATCAAAAAACTTTGACATGACTGCAGACTGTACAGAACTGCAGAAGCTGCTAGACTATTAACCAGACTATTAACCAGGACCAAGAAGTATGACCACATCACAACTGTTTTAGCCTCTTTACATTGGTTCCCTGTTTGTTTTAGGATTGATTTTAAGTTCTTATTGATTACTTTTAAGGCTCTTCATGGCCTGGCTCCAGACTATATTTTAGACCTTGTAATCCTTTATGAACCTTCACGTAGTTTGAGATCTTCGGGCAGGGGTCTTCTGTCTGTTCCTGAGTCCAGGATAAAAACAAAGGAGGACAGAGCTTTTGCCATCAGGGCCCCGAGGCTCTGGAACAACCTGCCCGAAGAAATTAGGTTGTCTGAGTCAGTGTCTTCGTTTAAGTCTCTTCTCAAAACACATTTTTATCTGAAAGCATATCCTGATTTTACCTGAACAGGCTGTTTATTTTATTGCTTTTATGTATTTTATTTCTTTATATGTCATCATTCACTGTGGTATTTTATTTATCTTGTTGTGAAGCACTTTGTACTTTGTTTTGATAAGTGCTCTATAAATAAAGTTTTATTATTATTATAAATCACTGGGACTTTAAATTATGAATTATCACTTTATTAGTGCATTTGTTACTTCTAGGTTGGACTACTGCAATTCCTTATTATCCGGCTGCCCCAATAAGTCCCTTAAGACTCTCCAGTTGATCCAGAATGCTGCGGCATGTGTACTGACAAGAACTAGGAAAAGAGATCACATTTCTCCAATATTAGCTACTCTGCACTGGCTCCCTGTAAAATCCAGAATATAATTTAAAATCCTTCTCCTCACCTACAAAGCTATTAATGGAATTGAATTGAATTGAATTAGTTCTTCAATACTGTGCAAGCGTGATCTACAAACCTACTGACCCACTGACTCTGAACGAAATGTGTGATAATACTAACTTTAAGTTGAACCAAAACCCAAGCTATGTCCCAAAACCACTGCTCGGCTGAGGGCCTGAAAAAATATAGCTATGTCCACACACTCCACACAAAGTAACCAAGAAATATTGGTTACTCCACAACTGATAAGCTGAGGACCAGAAGAAATATTGGGAACTCCACACCTGATAAGCCAGACACTATTCTGACTAGTGACTCTGAGATCCTGAAAAAAACCCTTGCTTGCTACTGGAGAAACTGAATGACTGTCAGTCGCAAAATGTATCAATTTCAGGCCCCATTCCATCTTTGGGGAAAGGAATAGAATCTTTTAGCAGACTCCTTGCTTTGAATACATGGCTGACATCGGCATGCCTCACCCATGGGATAAAGTTTATTGACAATTTCAATCTTTTGGATCTATAAAGACCACTTTAAACCTGATGGGATTCATCCAAATATAAGTGGTTGCAGACTACTCTGTGCCAACCTATGTCATGCTCTTGGGATGCCATACCAAAACAAGGATGCATGGATAAGCGTGAAGGACAAGGACAGGACACAGGCATACAGCTTGTATCTCTCCCCCCTCACCGGAACCTCTGTCCCAATCATGGATCCAATGCCCCCCCCGGCCCCTCCACCACACTCACCACAGACCCAATGCTCCCCCTCCACCACACTCATTAAAGCTGCGATGCTAAAGCTCAGTCAAATTGACAAACTATTAAAGGTGGGGTATGCGATTCTAATCCAATACATGTCTTTTTGTCAAATTCAGCGAATATCTCCTCACAGTCCGCTAGCTGTCCATTCTGTGTGCGCTGAAAAAAAGCCGGTGTTTGTACACAGCCCTGACTCTGTAAATGGGAAACAAACAAAGTTGCCAGACCTAGCCACACAACACTATTCCACCCATTCCAGCCATGATTTGTGTGTCAGGTAACGTTAAATTACTTGCCCATGGACATTCAGCTTACTTTCTAGTTTGCCAAGATATGCTGTTGTGATAATTGCTATAGTAGCGTTGTGAGTATCGCTGTCTGGAGCTGCTTTGCTGGCTCTGGGGAAACTGACTCATCCTCACTGGCTGTTAGCTTCACAGCAGCAACTGCTGCAAAGCTAACAAAGCGACAGTTTGCTAACCCACAACCTAGATAACATTAGTTACATTACTTGCTGTGTCGTTGTTCACTCTATATCATGGTATTTGTCATGGTATTGGATTTCTCCAGAATCGCATACCCCACCTTTAAACAACAATACCCAGACATCATCATTCAGGTGTCTATCAGAAATGAAACAGACCCCATGCCGCTTCCTTAAACATACTGGTGATCCTAAACAGCCGGTGGCATGGTCAAACACATTGTAGAAATCAGAGACCATCTGGTACCTGTCTCAGTAATCTTAAATTTGTCAATGTCCAGCCAAAACCAGTCTCCTTTCCTGTCACAGAATCCTTACAGCACAAATTTACTTTTTTATTGTAACAAATCCTTTTTGGTTAATGATCTGATAATTGAAAATAAATTACATTTAATGTTTTTAGTTGAGACCTGGCTAAACAGCACAGCACAGATATTGTTGCTCTAGATGGCATTTCCCTGGTCTCCAGCACCACCGTAAGGAACCTCAGAGTTATCTTTGGGTTAGGGTTAGGTTAGGTTATTAGCTTCTCTCCACTGGCTCCCTGTAAAAATCCAGAATAGAATTTAAAATCCTTCTCCTCACCTACAAAGCTCTTAATGGTCAGGCACCATCGTATCTTAAAGAGCTCATAATATGTTATTACCCGACTAGAACACTGGGCTCCCAGAATGCAGGGTTACTTGTGGTTCCTAGAGTCCCCAAAAGTAGAATGGGAGCCAGAGCCTTCAGTTATCAAGCTCCCTTGAGCCCAGGTGAGCCCTGAACCATCCCTTAGTTATGTTGCTATAGGCCTAGACTGCCAGGAGACTTCTCATGATGCACCTCTATTCTCTCTCCTTCTCTCCCTCTCCGTCTGTATGCATTTTTATCCAATTACTGCATGTTTTCTAACTTGACATCTTCTCTCTCCCGTAGTTTTGTGCTTTCTCGTTTCTCTCCTCTCTCTTTCGGTTGCTTTCAGCAGGTATTTCTGCCTCCGGAGCTGCAGAGTCTATGGTTGTGGGCCACCTGCTGCCCCAGTGTTCCTGCTCGACAACTGCTACTACAGTTGTTGTTATTGGCTCTGTTACTAATACTGTCATTATTCTTCCTATGACTGCCATTTCTATTATTTAAAAAAAAAAAATTAATATTACCATTACCATTACATTATTACTATTTTAAAATTGTAGGTGGTATTTGCATTGTGCTTCCCTCCCCCCTTCCCTTCACACTTATGCACTACTGCATTACTTTTAAAATGCCATATTGTACTTGATTTGATGCATTCAATGTATTCTATTTTTTAACTTGATATTATTATTATTATTATCAAGTGGGCTGTATTCTCCATCTTGTCTTACATTTTATCCCTTCTTTTATACTCGTTCTATGTTTATTTTCATGTGAAGATGCATTCTATGTATTCTATTCTCATCTTTATCTTATTTTTTTATTATTATCAAGTGGGTTTTATTTTTTTTTTGCATTTTCCATCTTATTTTAGTTTAATTATGGCATTTTATCCTGTTTTTTCTGTTCATTCTATGTCTTTTTTTATGTGGTGCATGTAATTTTTTGTTGTAAAGCACTTTGAGCTGCATTTCTTGTATGAAAGGTGAAATTATTATCATTATTATTATTATTATTATTATTATTATTATTATTACAGTTCCTATTGGGGGTGCCCGCTATGCCTAGGATGGACTAGCCTGATCCACTGGGGGCAACTGACCACAGCAGATGCTCTCTCTGTTGCTAGTGGCAGCGAGCATCGTGCCATCTTGGGAGAGGCGGGTGGCCTGGGAGAGATTCTCCAGCTGTCCCTGGACCACCCTCTCAAAATCAGGTTAAATATCTGTCTGTCTCATAAGCAGATTCTTTGTATTATTCTCGCTTCTCTTTTTCTTCCTCTCATTACACTTCTGCTTAGACTCACATCTTGGACTGGTCAGTGGAGATTAAAAAAATCTGAGTGATCACACACACCTGTGTACCCTACAGGCAGGGTACAATTCAACCTACAATAAATGGAGAATAAAGTTTACAATAATAAATGAATAATAGATGAATATTTACTTTGGTTTAAATTAAGTTTTTTCCTATTTTAGTACCAAATTACTTAGTTCTTTACCTTCATAGGAAATTATGGACTTGTAAAATAGCATTAGGCCAATATTGAGGGTTGACTTTCTTTCTTTTTTTGTGCTTTATAATTAAAAGCTTTTAATTTGAAGCCCTACAGTATTGTAGACATATTTAATCATTTCTTAGTAAAATGTAAAAACCTCAATATTTAAAAATACTAATTATTTTGTTGGCATTAAACAGTATCTCCATACATCTGAACCAATGACGCACTATCAAAGCCTCATGGGAGCAATCAGAATTGCTGAATATTACAGTATTGCCCACTTGCAATTTCTGTGCACAAAATGATTTAACAAAAGTTCATAAAGCAAGGTAATGTTCATTTAGTTGTCCCCATCCAACCTTGAGAGCAAACTGTCACATGTCTCCACTGGTTTCCTGCTTGGAAGTTAAACATCCAGGATAGTAATTACAATAGATGTGTGCTCATTGTTCAGTGATCCTCTTAAAGGAAGTTTTTCCTTGCCACTGTCGCCAAGTGCTTGCTCATGGTGGGATTTGTTGGGTCTCTGTAAATAATATTGTTTACAGAGTACAGTCTAGACCTGCTCTATAGGAAAAGTACAATGAGATAACTTCTGTTATGAATTGGCGCTATATAAATAAATGAATATTGAATTGAATTGAATTGATCCATGCATAGGACCAATAAAGACATACCAATTCTCCCATCTAACCACATTATCTCTGTTATGGACACTTTAGGACCTGTTTCATGAGAATATATGGCAATGCCCCTGTTTATTCTTACCTGTACTGTAATACTACTGTTTTATCCTTATCCTCCACAAAGGAGGAATAGGGAGACACAGTATAAAAGCAACTCTTCGTTCTCATTTACAGAGAAATATTTATACATATTAACAAGTATAGCTGCCCTTTATTAGCTACATCTAAATTTACATACAGTACATGTGTTATTGTTCTTGGTATATCTGTACTGTAAATGTACTGAGCAGAACTAGTAAATCGTTACTTTTATACCTTTTGTACTTTTGTTGGGTTAAAAGTAAAACACAGGTATTATAAGTGTGATTTGAAACAAAAAGTGCTTTAAAGAAACAAAACCACATTTTAAAAGAACTGGGTAGAGTATGGGACAGTAACATCATCATCTCACTACTGTAATTAGCAGTGGATGTCTTTGTGGTGAACAATGGAATAGGTTTTATATAGTCCTCCTTGCGGAGAAATACCCAAACTGAAGGAGTGGACCTGCTTGACTAGATTTAAATACATTACACAACAATACAATATTGTATTATAAGTTATTGTATTTTAATAACGAATCAAAGCTGCCCTCCCTGGGGTCCTAAGTTTAACACTCTTACTTGAAAATTGTTACATAACATGCATCTTTGAATAATGCATTTGTGTGATATTTCTTCTTTTTGCTCCTGCTACTGCTCATAATCCACAGTATATACACACCTTTACTCTGTACTCACGTTTGCATTGTCTTTATTTATATTTTTGTTATTTTATTATTGTGTATTGTCTCTTATCTCTTCACTATGGTACTATAGCAGCAGTTAGAGTGTAAAGTCTGTAGAAAGGCTACATACTGTATAAATCTCTACTAATTCCTTCGAAGTGTTACTTCCTGGTTATACCCTAGTTTATGAATTAGTTTATTGCTGGTTTAAACTTTGAATCAACTGACTGTTTAACAACAACTCATTATAAGGATTCGTTTGGAAATTTACCGCCAGAAACGGCGCACATTATAGGCAACATGAACCGGTGGATAATATGTTCCTCTGTATCCGAATAACTCTTATTTATTTATGTATTTACTTATTTGTCATTTTAAGCAAAATGTAAAGGTAGACCTAGCCTTGAGAGCCCAAAGATAATGCTGTATATTATTTACACTGACACAACACACTGTATGATGTGATAACACCGAATTTGTGGAGTATCTAGTGAATGGAAAATGTTCGTTACTCAGGTCCAGCGGTGTCTCAAATGATAATGATAATAATTACCTCCACCGTGCATTTGACAGAGGTATGGAAACCGCCACACGTTTCCCAGTCCGACTGCATATGATACACATGCCAGCACAAACTGCATGGGGTTGTCCCAGTTGGGTCTTGCATCTCTTTCCATGTCTGCGTCCTGTGAACGTCTCCTGGTTTGTGCTCAGCAAAAACGGAGTGGATCAGTGCGAAGTGTGTAGGAGGCTACGTGCCACGGTGCGTCCTGCCAACGTTTTATAGGATCACTGCGATTGTAATGTGGTCACTCTCAGGAGGAGGCTCTTCTTACAGGAGAATGCTTATTTTGTGTTATTAAACAACTACACCTCCCATGAGCCTTTGACTTAAGAGGCTGCCAAAGTTTCTTGGGATATGTAGTCCTTGAATGATAAAACAATTAGCCTAGATACATCTGTTAAAGTGAAAATGTGTTAAAATATCACCTCAAGTAGGCTACAGTACATATCCTAGTATTCACTGGAAGTATAGTAGTATGAAGAGAATGTCTCAGTTATCACGTTTCACATTTATGTCTTTGGAATTCTTCTTCTTTGCAAAAATGACCCACATTGTGAGACAGAGGCTGTTGTCAGTCAAACTAACCATGGGGGGGCTGGGACATGGAAGATAACCCAGGTGAATGTTTAATTGTGCAGGCTCTTTAACCCAACAGTACTCTGTCTTCTGTCCATCCAACCAGAACCTGACCTGACAGAAAAGGACTATTTTCATTAACTAACCTTCTTCTCTACAGCTTTTATGCTGACGTTTTGATTTTAGATCCTGAGTAAAGTGCCCCTTTAATCAAACAGCAGTAGATATATTGCTCAAAATTGCATGTCAATTCAATTCAATTTTATTTATATAGCGCCAATTCATAACAGAAGTTATCTCAGTGCACTTTTCCTATAGAGCAGGTCTAGACTGTACTCTTTATAATATTGTATTGCATGTAAACAATGTTTTGTAAAACTCAGTCAAATAATAAAAATATACAGATAATTACATTTGCCAATTAACAATTGCATTCCGCTATTCTGTATTTAAATGATGAATTAGTAATTTAATTTTGAAATTGAATTGCATAATTTTATGACATATGCTTTTTTTTTTAAATAAAAAGCATATGTCTGTATCATATTCAATCTCACAATTAATTTCTTTCCTGCTTCAACATTTACAGTTTCCATTTTGAGATCACTTTAAAGACAGCTCTCTTTAATTTAAAGAAGTGTACAGTAAGTGGCGTGGTACCAACTTGGGGTCCATTGCTCGCCATGGCCAGGTCAGTGCCTTGCATGGTAGCTCCGCTGCCAACGGTGTGTGTGTATGAATGAGCAAATTATAAAGCACTTTTTATTAGCCCCTACATTTTCTTCAGAGATTCAATCATTTTAAACATTCATTTGTCCCTCTATCAGTTAAACTCATTGTTGGGAAACTAATGGATGACTGACCCCTACAGAAAAGGTAGGGGGCAGTCAAATAACTGTAGGATGGTTAACCATGCTCCTGCAAGATGTTACCCATTATTCACATCAATCCACAGGTTTTTTTTTCTTTTTGTGTGGGCAGTCATCCCACCAAGCCATTCCCTTATTGCAAAACAGTCACATTTAATTAGTACTTTTGTTTTACAATGTTCTATTTAAAGATTCAACTTACAAGATAGATTTATTGATCATTTTACAACACAGGGTTGTATAATGAGATTTAAAAATTTTAAAAACAAGAATGTAGCTAGCAGAGTTTGAAGGAGCTACAGGCCACAGCATCTGCACAAGCAGTCGTTGCCATAGTCAGAATCATTAAATTACATGTACAGGCTCCATTAACAAGTCAAACTTGGCTCCTTTGGTTAACCATTAGTTAATTCACCTAGTGTGATGACCCGGTAGCCATCTTCAGAGATAACTAACAATAGGTTGAATATAAACCAGGATACAATGAATAATGTGTGTACGCGCCTGTCTGGGAGCCTTCTCTCTGCCTGAAAACACAAAGAACCCCTGCTGACAAAATAATCCACCTCTACCTGCTGACTTGATCCTATCCCAACCATCTTTTTGATATACTTTTGATTTAGCAATTGATTGGAAATAATACATCAACAGTATCTGACTTCCCTCTCTGCTTCCCACATCCCTCTTCCTTCTTCCTCTTAAGCATACAGACATGCTTGTATATTTTATGTGTACATTAAGAAAAAAAAAGATGGCACAGCTGTGTTCAGATGATGTTGTGGCTGCTCTGCAAAGACTGTGCTTGTTGTTTTTTTTGGTGTGGTTGTTTTTTCTTTATCCGACAATTTTTTGCTAAGAATTACATATGATTGTGACACAGTTCAACATTGGACAACATTGGATTTGACTCTACTCACCACTTTCCATCATTTTGTGTGTTTGATTGAACTTGGACAGTGGAGATCCTGTGAGTTGTTCGCCATAGTTCACCATAGACACTAATATAAATGGTATAAATGCATTTATATAGCACTTTTATCCAAAGTGCTTTACAAGGTTTTTGCTGCTCATTCACCCATTCGCACACCCTCACACTCACACACCAAGACAGCGAGCTACTACTATTATTTGCATGGCTACCTACCATGAGATCTTTTGTGATATGGATGAAATTACATTATAAAGGTTCTTCCAAATAGAAAAATAAAACATTTCTCACTTCCCTCTAGTGGTATATATCCACAACACAATGGATGTGAATAATGCTTAAAGCATCAGAAAATTTGAAACTTGAAAAGCTCAAAAGCAACCTGTCTTTCTGGAAACAATGTCCAGGTTGCTCTGGATCTGAATCGACAGACCTCACTGTGAACTGTTTTCATTGAAACTTCTCTCTACTAAAGCAACTGTCCCAAATAAAACTGTGATTCACTGCCATGCAGGTCACTATGACTCTCAGATGGAGCTGGTTGTGTAATGGCCCACGTGTGGTTTCTTGCTGTGTCCCACTTAACTGTTATCCACCCCACACAAGAGATCATGTTTGTCAGGGCCTGCATGGGGTCAGTAGGCTCAGCATTTAGAACTGTTGGCTGTATGACAGGAACTGATGTTTCTTGTTTCATGAAGTGATGGAACAATTTGAATGAACAAGCACAATGGAGTTATTGCTATACAGTGTGAAATACCCTGTTCTTACTTTAACAAAACTAAATATGAGGAGAAAATCAGGGTTCATGAGGTTTAAGGCTGCACAGTAGCCCCAAGTCTCCCTTCCATTGAATAAGCACATAAGGAGCTAGCCCTCAAAGAATTCAATTAGTCTGGGTTTTGGTAATCTCTCTCTTCATGCAGAAAGACTCTGCTCCTGCTGTTTGATTCCAGTTAGGACAAACATATCTTGACAGTCAAACGCTGTCAAATTATTACTGGGTGGAGGGGGTGCTCTAAGAACCCTAAGCAGAGATTTAACAGGAACTTTCACAGGGAAGACCCCAACAGGGCAGTAAAAGCTGTGTAGAGCTGCAGAGTCGGGTGATGGTGGTTTAAAGCCTGTTTCAGATTTTTTAATTTTTTAGGAAGTAGTACTTTGTGAGACCAACCACTTTCATAAAAATAACATAAAAATGAGTGCAAAATATGTGTACAAAATGTGTGTAAATTACATCACCCACTTCTCAACCAAGTGTGCAACTGCTGCACATAAAGTTTAGTCAAATTGCCCCAAACTAGCAGACACCCAGAAAACCTGGGGCCAGGTATTTTTTTCCAGCGCAGGAGTACTGGATAAAGCAATCTTTAGAAAAAATCTACAAATGCGCCATAATACACAAATATCTCACTATCCACAAACATGTATTTTTTTATTTGTATTGTGTAGTCATATCTACAAAAATACAGAGTGATTTGCAAATATGCATAACTTGTAAAAAGAACTCTGTAAAAATGTATTTTAATTTCACATAAAATTATTTTTACAAAGTAAATAGTTTAAACACAAAAATACATGTAAAGTTATATATATGCATTTGTGGATCCATTTTTACATGTGAAACGTGTTTTGCACATTTGTTGATTGCTTCTTGTCAGCTCAAAGGCCACATGACATTTGGGACTTCCCTCCTATTTATTTGTGGAATTTTGTTCAATTCGTACCGCAACAGATCTGTAAAAAGGAATCTGTAAATTGAAGTTCAGTTACTAACTGGCGAGATTCCCTCACATGAGCTCACGGAACTACAGTCTGTAAGCTGCAGGAAGAAGGCTAAACAAGAGTCATTGTACAACAGGGGAAATCAAGCTGATTTCTAGCAGGAGGTGAAAGACAAGGTGGAGCATTGTTATTTAACCCAACGGTCGTGATTCAGCATCGGGTTCATCATTGTCATCTCCAGGTGAGTGTGCTGTGCTGTGCTGTGCTTGCTTACTTACTGGCATTACCTACAGTTTGCTAATGTTAGTGTTAGTTAGCTGTGCAGTGGTGTACAAGATAGCTCATGTTAGATCATTTAATCTGGGGTCCTGTTTCAGAGAGAGGTAACTTAAACTCTGGATCAGTTACCATGGCACTTTATCATCTATTAAGGAAATGTAAGTCTGGTAAATGATGAATTAATGGACAACACTGAATAAAACTTTATTGTGTTAACTTCTTGATACTTTCCCCCGCTCTGACTGAGGCTCTTATATAAAAGGTAAATGTGCACAGTTCGCATATACATGCTATAATATCCCTACATCCACTGTATTAAAATGGAATCAGAAGTAGGACAGTTGGCCTGATCACTGCAAAATGATCATTATCCTAGTGACAGTAATTTAAAAGTTAAATGCTTTGTAAGCCATGATGTCTCTGGTGTGTTTCTACTACATGATTATGGGAATGATGTGACTGGTAGATTTTCTTTGAGATATCGCTGACCCTTTCTCTCTGTCTTCTCAGCAGCACCTTGGCCTCATCTCTCCTGTCTTGTTACCATCACTGGACTCCAAGCCACTATCAACACTGCATTCTCCTGCTGCTGGACGATGCTGGACTCTTCTCTGATTTTCATTTCTTTGTGTTTTTTTGCCTGAACCAACATTTGTTTCCTTGTGCTTCAGGATCATCTCCTGCTTATCTGTCAACCTGCTACCCTCTGCCTGACATGCACACTGCTCAGCTCTGCCATCTGTCATTTACCCGTTTGCCCTCCACCTTCATCAGCTGGAACCCTCACTCACCCTCTCATCATACATTCCAAAGCCTTTTCCAATAAAGTTCTTATTTGGTCATCTAGCCCACGAGTTTGTGTTCTGCATTTGGGTTCGCTCATTGAACATAACTTTGATGCAAAATGATTAAAACATTCCTAAAACTAATGCACTTTTTGTTGTCTCCCAGCAGTCTAGGCCTATAGCAGCATAACTAAGGGATGGTTCAGGACTCACAAAGGCAAGGCCTATAAGCTATAATACTATAAGCTTTATCAAAGAGGAAAGTCGTAAGCTCTTAAATGTGGAGATGGTGTCTGCCTTCCAAACCCAAACTGGGACCTGATTCCAGGAGAGAAGCTTGATAACTGAATGCTCTGGCTCCCATTCTACTTTTGGAGACTCTAGGAACCACAAGAAACCCTCATTCTGGGAGCGCAGTGTTCTAATGGGGTAATAAGGTATTATGAGCTCTTTAAGAAGGCAGTCCTTGAAGTTTGTTTCATGTAAGAGTTAAAGGAAAAATCCTGATAACTCCTTATGGTGGTGCTGGAGGCCAGGGCAATGCCATCTAGAGCAACTATATCTTTAGATAATGTGTTTTGGAGGTGTTTGGGGCAATAACTAGTACTAACAAGTACAATAACTTCAGTTTTGTCAGAGTTTAACATCAGAAAATTGCAGGTTATCCAGGTTTTTATGTCCTTGAGGCATGCTTGAAGTTTAGCTAACTGGTTAGTTTCATCTGGCTTGGATGATAGATATAATTGGGTATCATCCACATAACAATGTAAATTTATGGAGTGTTTCCTAATAATATTGCCTAAAGGAAGCATATACAGTATAAGGTGAATAGAATCGGTCCAAGCACAGAACCTTGTGGAACTCCGTGACTAACTTTGTTGTGCACGGAGGATTCACCGTTAACATGTACAAACTCGATCTGATAGACAGTAAAAAGTAAAGTAAAAGATAGTAAAAAGATTGTAAAAAGCTGGTGAATGCTTGTAAGTCATCTATTGCTGGAGCAAGTTATTTTGCATCAACATTACATCCTTTGCTATACCCTAGGCCAGGGCTCTTCAATTACAAATTCAATTGGGCCAGATTTCAAACCAGGAAATGTAGATGGGCCAGACATTTTCATAAACAAATGCAAATTAATGTAATAAAAAATAGCAGCCGTTTGGAGATGGCGGTAAAATAAACAAATACTTGCCAGTCCAGGCAGGGTTAAACTGATGGTTTTCATTGTCAAATTTAGGTTTCAGGAAGCACTTCCCTACTTGTGACTGTCAATAGCCAGATGTTTTGAAAAGCTACTAAGTGTGGTCGGAACTCACACGAGAAACCGTTGATTTGTGAAAGATATGATTGGCGGTGTCGCTATATCTGTAAACATCCTGCTTGATCGGTACTGAGCATGTGGAACTCTCAACAGAGATGAGAAGAAGCGAGATGGCTCACTCGTTAGCTACTTCCATACACTATATATGTAGTTTACTATATTATATATATAGTGAGTATATAGTATACATCAGATTTATGTATGCTGGGCCACTCAGAAGTTGCGTCTGGGCCAGATGTGGCCCGCGGGCCACCAATTAAATAGGCCTGCCATAGGCTAAGGGTCATGATATACTGGCTTTTAAACAACACATACATACGTTGATACATGGCTGCCTGCGTACTTTGTGTGTACCTTGAGAATTAAAAAGTATATCTACTAGGGGGAAGATCAGGGCTAACATCAGAATGTAATGCTTAAGAACTTCTGATTTCATACAGTATAAACATGATTAATCATGTTGACACTTAAGGGGGTTACTATATTTTTAATGTTACAATAGAAAAAGCAGCAGTGGTGACAAGCTTTATTAGTTCTCTTCATAACTTTCTGTCTCATCATGACATACTCCCCCTATTCATTCATTCATGTACTTAATTGCATCTTGTAGACATATAGTGTTAATCTCTTAGGGTGCACACAACCAACTCTCAAAAGGAATCCAAGATACATCGGGTAGCAAATATGCACACATGAACGGGCATTCATTTATAAGTATATCATTGCTCTATCGCTGCTTTTGAAATAATTAGAATTAAATGGCACTTCCAACCTTAGATGAGCATTTGACCTAGGTCAGTAAGTCCTGGTCTGTGTGGCAGGAACCTGATGGGAGTCTCCAGTGTTTAGCCTTTTGCTCTGCACTGCTGGAGGCCATGTGATGCTATGAATGCGAGCTGCAGCTGCACAGCAGAGAAGAATCTGTTTTGCCTTGTTCCCCACAGACAGGACGACTTTCTGTCCTAGATACATCCCTCTGTCTCAGATGCTGTGTTCATTTAGGATTTCGTCACAGCTCTGCTTGGGTGGTTAAGAGGCCTGGAAAGCAAAAATGTATGAAGTGAAGAGAGCATTTCTGGAGAGGGATGCTGTTGTAGCATTTATACCACTTAATAAAGGCAGCAATATTTTTCCCGTCATTATCTACTCGAAGACTTCAGACACTCCATCTATAACTTTCATGGATTAGCTGATTTGTGTAATCTGTTCCTGTCAGTTAAATTTCTATTGTTCCTGCATCAAAATCAGCATGATGACTTCCTACTTTTCCTATAGTTCTAACTAAGCATAACTTATCAATTAGTATACATTCAATTCTGCATCATAAAGTCAGTCTATTTGTCTTTATACCTTCCAGTAAGTACACCAGTGTCTTCCTTGAGTCCTGCAGGGCCATTTCCTGACTCAGGGGTCTCGAAAACAGCCAAGTTAGGGAGAGTTCACTCAGTTCAACCCTAAAAGGAAGAAATCCTGATCTCCACACTACACTGTACAGCAGCCTGGCTGGCAGAGGGGGGCTGAGGGGACATGTTTTGTCAACAGACATGGAATTTTACAAGGCAGATTCTCAAGGAGGCCAATATTGTGTCCTGTGTCCATAAACCAGAACAGCTTCTCTGCAGTATAGTGGCCTTTCAGACATCCAACCCGAAGAGAGGGACAGCTGGGGCCGGTCAAACACCAAAATTTAGTAACAGACTTTGCCATCCAGCTGCTCTGACATCCTGTTACCTTCTTCACTGTCTGCAATGTTGCAGCAAACAGTGTGTTAAAACATAATTACATCAGATATCCTGTTAATGTGATTCCCTTGGTCTATGTTGAACAAAAAGCTGTGGCCCCTTCCTTTCTACTTTTACATGAATGAATGAGTTTCAGAAGCACAGCCCACCACCAACCATGCATAAAACAGCAGAAATATGAATATGCACTAATTTAATCATATTTATACACTTGTGCATATGCATGGTTCTCAATCAATCTCAATCATTGTGAATTTGTATTGATTTACACTCCCACAATAGAGATTTCACCAAATGTGAAATTGAGACACTTTTAGAAGAAGTATCTTATTTGGAGGCCTCAGTTCTGTACAGGTGGAGGAGCGGGAAACACAGCTCTTTCTGCAGCAGATTAATGTGTGCCTGTAGTAGTGTCTATTGTTTTATTGTATTAAACAGGTAAGTTAAAGAGAAATGTTTTTTTAAACAAGGTATGTTTCACATATTTAGGTGACCTTGGTGACCACGATTCCTCCCTAGGGACACAGGAGAGTGAGAGTGGAGAGGTTGCTCCCACTGCATGTGCCCAGTGCACAATCTGTGCCATCGCATATCCTCACAGATGCTGTGCTGGATTCACAGAAACATAATCAATGCCACTGACAACGCCACAGTGGAATTATGACGGTTGCAAATTGTTTTGTCTGATATTGGTAGCAGTTAGAGGGAATTCATTATTTTCAAGGAATTGTTAAGAATTGTTATTATTTTCTATTAGCTTTGAAGTACACCAATGAAAGTTAACTCACTTATAGTTGATGAATCACACCAAGATGTATTTGATTAACTGATTGAGCTGGCACATGTGGGACCCTAGGTTCCTGATGGCAGTCATAGGTGCTCAGGAGGGAAAGGAACACAATTGTTGGGCCTCACGTGGTGAGGCTAGGCGAGACAAAGCTAAATAACTGTGCTTTATCAGACCAATGTCCAGTAACACGGCTGGTGTGAAAACCATAATGTTACAGTTCTTAGTGTCCTATTGAAAAGCCATTCTGCTCCTGAGTTAATCCATCTTATTATCCAGTGACTGGAAATTAGCTAGAAGAATACTCGGTTTCACATTTCCTCAGCCTGACCAGGACCCTGGCCCGTGACCCTCGTTTCATTCATTGCCTCCGCTTTCCAGGTACAGCAACAGGTAATCCCAGCCATGGATATTCCCGATTGTTCATTGGTCGTGGTGAAAAAATGTTGTCAACCAACGAGCTGATGTGCAAAAGTTGTTCTCTATCGTATTCAATTCAATTTTATTTATATAGCACCAATTCATAAGTTATCTCATTGCACTTTTCATATAGTGGGACAGCTGGCCATCTGTGCTGGGGAGTAACCCTTCAAGCACATTTGATAAACTGAGTAATGTGGTTGCAACAACCCTCTGCCAAGCCCCACACAGTCCGCTTTATGGCTGCCACCATTCCCACCAGAGTTCAAGGGGACTTGCCCACCTCCATAATTTTCTGGAGGAATCTCTTGCTCTAAGATGTTCTGCTGTCAGCTACACTTAACCACCATATGCTCAAACAATGTGTTTCAATCCATGTCTCATATTAAACTAAAAAAGATCACCCCTCGACAGAATGCTGAATAAGGTTTAATCCTGGTTTTTCAGTCCTGGTGGTTCACTTCTTACTGAAGTGGATCGCCATGGTAACTTATGCTGAACACCTAACCTGCTCGTTAGCAGGTTATGTTGGAGATAACAGATCAACGCGTATAAAAGCACTGCCTATATTGGCTACTGACCAATCAGTTTTCTTGGAAAATGGCATCACATTCACAGAAGATCCTGTGGAGTTTAGTGCATGGAATAAATACGAATTAAAAAACAAAAGCTTCGTGCGCAGATCGTGAGAGGGTCTCCTAGGAGGGCAAGAGTGTTCAGAGATGACAAAACCCTTATGCTTTACCGATATCATCCTACAACAGAGACTGATTGAAGCACTAAAGCCTTGTACTTGTTGTACTAATAAGATATGAAAGTAAGCCTACTTACCTCTTTTTATATTTATCTTTTATTTAAGTCCGTTTCACACTGTTCAGGTTGCAGCTCAAAGAACAAGGCTAAAATGATCATACACACCATAAGAATACATCTAAGCAACACATTAATTTAATGGGATACACAAATCATCCTACCTTCCTATATTTTTTCTTACACTTTTTAGGTTTATTTTAATTCTTAAGTATTGAGTTACATTATACTTTATTCTTGACGCTGCAGTTAAGTCTTGCACTGCTGTATTTTAAGTTTTAATTCATCCATTGTCTTTACATTTTATCCTTGGTGTATTATTTATGGTTTTTAATCATCCATTATGTTTAAGTTTTATTATTAAGTGTATTTTATTGTTGTGTTTTATGTGTAAAGCACTCTGGTTTTGATAAGTGCTGTACAAATAAACTTTATTATTATTATTATTATAAATATAATTATAGTCAAATGCCATGCCCTAATGATGGGGCAGTGATATTATAAGCCTATTAATTCATTTAAACATTCACACAGTCTGCGATTTCTTGCCTGCTCTCCTTCCTGCATTTGGCAACTGCAACTATGTTGCTTTCAGCTGAATTATGTGTTTAACATCTTTGTATTTCTCTAATACTATAGTTTGTTCTTCATTTGTAAAATATGGTGCTCTGCTGCCAGTAGACTTGTCCATGTTTGCGATTGGTCATATGCCTCAAACACTGCCCCTTTTATGTGAACGTGCTCGTGGCTAGATTGGGAAACCCTGGGTTGACGAGTTGATAACCAATGTCTTGTGACCGCTTAGCCTGACTGCGGTTGTTAGGGTTAGTGAAGCCAGATAATGAAAAGAGATCCGGGGTATGTTGAACTTGCTTCGTAGTATAGGCCCCAAGCAGAAACAAACACTGGGGAAAATGGCTAGGCCTGAGGGCTGGACAGGAGTGGAGCTGGAGAGCCCAGGTAGACAACCTTAGGACTGGACAGGAGCAGAAGGCCTCAGGCAGATGGCCTGATGACTGGACAGATGGGCAGAGCAGGTCTGGGGGGCGACCAGCAGGTCAGCTGGTACATGGAGCCACTCAGGAAGATGACCAGACATGCAGACCAACTCAGGAAGGCAACCAAGAGGCTGACCTCCTAGATGGAACTGCTCAGCAGTTCAGGCTGGAGGCTGCCAACTAAAGCGGAACGACTGGCAGCGAAGACAAAATCACTCTGGAGGCTGGCGGTGAAGATGGAACCCCTCTAGAGGTCGGACAGGAGGTCGGTGGCAAAAGCACAATCCCTCTGGAGGCTTGCGGTCAAGACGGAAGACCTCTGGAGGCTGGCAGTGAAGGCGGAACCTCTCAGGAGGCGGGCGGCAAAGGCAAAACTCTTCAGGAGGTCGAGCTGGTGGCTGGCAACGTAGAAGGGGCCACTCTGTAGGCCGGCAACATGGCTTGAAATCAGGATCGGGGTCTAGCGGCTGGAGTGCAGGACCAGAGACCAGGAGCTGGAGATCTGAGCGGGAGGCCAGCGACTGGGCTGCAGAACTGGGTGCCGGGACCAACGGATGGCGTGTAGAGCTGGGAGCCAGTGGAGCCAGGGATGCCAGGAAACCAGGAGGCTGATGCTGAATAGGAAGTGATGACTGTTGCAGCTCAACAACTGGTGACTGCTGCAACTCAGGAACAGGAGACTGCTGTGGCTCAGGCCCAGCGGATTGCTGCAGTTCCAGTACAGAAGATTGCTGCACCTCAGCAGGAACTGGAAGCTCAGCGGGTTGCTGCAGCTTGAAAAAAGGAAGCTGCTGCAGTTCCAGAACAGAAGACAACAGCAGCTGGTGACTGCTGCAGCTCAGCAGGATCAGGAGGCTGCTGCAGCTCATGAACTGGTGATTGCAGCAGCTCAGGAACAGGAGACAGCCGTGGCTCTGCAGGATCAGGAGATGACTACCGCAGCTCAGCAGGATCAGGAGGCTGCTGCAGCTCAGGAACTGGTGATTGCAGCAGCTCAGGAACAGGAGAAAGCCATGGCTCAGCGGGAGCTGGAGACTGCTGCAGCTCAGTGGATTGCTGCATTCAGGCACTGGATACTGCTGCTGATCCATAGGAACAGACGTCAGCTGCAGCTTAGGAGGATCAGGAGGCTGCAGCAGCTCACAAACAGCAGATTGCTGCAGCACAGGAACAGTGGATTGTGAGTGCATCTCAGGAGCTGGATTCAGCTGCATCTCCGCAGAAATTATAAATAAAATATTAAGAGCAGCCTGTCTGTATGCAGTACACGTACCTTTCTCCAACAGTCTTTGATATGCATAAAGGTAAGAATCAGGTCTAACAGTTCATCAGATACTGGGCCCGCTGTGTCCATGGCTGGCCAGTTTATACTATCGCGTTCAGTGCCAAAAAAGGGAAAATGAATTTTGTAGGGGGCGCTATCGAGCCATTTTGCCTCACCCAAGCCCCAGACTATACCAATAAATGAAGCACACCCTTTCTGACACGTGTGCCAAGTTTGGTTAGTTTTCGACTATCTCTAGCTGTTTTAAAGGCTAAAAGTCATTAGGGGGCGCTTCAGCTCCATGAGAAGTTGCTTTCTCAACTGAGATTAAAACCAAGACTGAGAGACGACCCTGTCCAGTGTTGTTTCTTGTGTACGTTTTTATCCTTTTCAGTGCTGAAAATGTTCTCTCTACAGAGGCTGTGGACACAGGGATGGTCAAGACCAGGCAAGTGAGAAGGTGGAGTTGGGGCATACTTTCGTCAGTCTTCAGACAGGATATGTCAAAGGCTGTTTCGACACGATGCGTCCACTGTCCATCAGATGGCTCAGCCCCCGGGTGTTGCCATCGGACAGGGGTGTGTGATGGCAACGACTTAACAGCTTGGGCATTGCCATCAGACGCCACCCCCTGCACCCCCCGCCGATGCAAGGTATTGCCATTGGACACCAGAGCATTGCAGGGTATTGCCATTGGACAGCGGGTGCCAACACTTTGAGAATCCAAGAATCCTGTCATTGTCATCTTTTTTTCTCCTCGCTCACTCACTGACAATTTAGCCACTAAGTATTCGCGAATGCCTGGAAGATGTCGGGAAATTGTCCCTCCCACAACTCAACAAAATATGATTGGCTAAGACTACATTTCATAGAGCATATTTGTGACTTGCATATTTCCTTCATGACAAATTATAGCCACTGATTTTTAATGTAATTTTTTTTTTACCTCCAAGGCAGCCATTGACTTTCATTTATTTCTATAAGGTATGAAAATAATCTTGCAGTGACTAACTTGCTTTATTTAGGTAACAACTGCATAAAATGATAGCAGGCATAGTATTATGTTATTGTAGATTGACACTGGGAGCACAAGTGACAAATTATTCTGCACTTATACTGTAACTGCAGTACCATGCTACAATGGGGCGTGGAGGGTGTCCAACTGTGGTTAATGGGCAAAAACTTTCAAAAACACTGGTATGGCCCTTTAAGTAATATTTTAGTTGTACATGACTCAAAGTGGTGTTAAGAGCAAGAAAGAAGCATTGAAATATATCGCAACCATAAAACATAAAGACATGATTGTGAAGCCAAATAGAAAATAACAGCCTGTATTATTGTTCCTCGTGGTGATGTGTATTCACTCAACATTTCTGGTGGATCTCACACCTCTAACCTGTCAAAATGCAACTGTTATTTTCATCTGTACAGGCAACTCAAGTTAGACCACAGACCCATCAAAGCTGTATTCTAAGTTAGGCATGAAGCAGCTAGTTAAGGTGACCTTGTTAAACTACAGTATTAGGTTGAATACAGTGTTACGAGCACTTTCCTATCTTAAGTGGACCTAGATTCTGCTGGATTGTCAGGCCTCAGAACGGTGGTTGGCCCTCTCTTTGGCTCTTCTAGCTCGCTCCAGTTCAGCCATCATGGGTAGAGGACCCTCATACATGTTGGTCTTGATTGCTCTCAGCTTCTCCTGGTAGTCCTTTGGCAAGCCATTCTGCTCTGCTCCCATCATAATCACCTGCAGTGGTTGATGAAGCTGAATATATTGACTGTCCTTACATTAAAGTCCTTGATTTTCTTATAACCAATAACAGCCACAAATCCCGAACTTTCTTCCCAGCTCACCGTTGATGTTTTGAAACTTAGCTGTCAAGTGTTGAGATTCAAAACATCAAGAGTCAGCTCTGGGGATGATATTGGGCCTTTTAACAGTTTGTTAAACAAAGGAGTATTATTTGAAAAAGTAAAGGCTGGTCAATGTGGACATTGACCCATATATATACATATATATGTATATACACATACATATATACATACATACATACATACATACATACATACATACATACATACATACATACATACATACATACATACATACATACATACATATATACATATATACATACTGTATATATACACACATATATAAACATATGTATACATATACACACACACACACACACACATACAGTATAGCCTTTATTTATTTAATTGTGTGAAGCACTATATTTGTATGAAAAGTAGATTACTATACAAATAAAGTGACATACAGTATATTATATATATGATTGAGGGATATACAGTAGGCTATATTACATATGTGATTGAGTTATATAGGCTACAGTATAATATATAGGCCTACACACAAATACACTGACAAAGTAAAATTGATCTCAGATGCAATTGCAACTGTCATCACAGGACTATGCTTTTGGAATGATATTTGCAGACTACATAATGGCCAATGGACTATATGACAACATGAAATACAGAAAATTAGTGCTGAGAAGAGAATATTCTTGTATATAATTTGACGTTATCAGCTGTTTGCACTTGTAAACATCATGTCACGATTACAGCAGTTAAATTGGGTGTAGCTGATAAAAACATAATTAATATCAAGGTGAAATGTCATTAAGGAATGCGGTTAGAATAGCGCCTTACGAGGCGCTACACAAACAGTGAAGAGTGTGGTAGTTTAAGGTTTTTCATTTCCTGTTTTATTTTGTAGTATTCTCCTTCCCTTGTGTGTCTCGTTGTCTCACCTCCCCTAGGGTATTTAGTCTGGGTCTCTTTCTTTCTTCAGTGTTGGGTCATCGTTGTTATACATGGTGTTGGTGGTCCTGCATTGAGTTGTGTGTGTGTGTGTGTGTGTGTGTGAGTGAGTGAGTGAGAGAGAGAGAGAGACCTTTTGGTTGTACCTGGTTCCTGTGCCCAGTTCCCCAGCATTCTTATTTGTTTGTATTGGATTCTTTGTCTCCCTTAGACCTTGGCTGGATCCTGGATTTTTGTATTTTGCCTGCTCCCTAGTGAACTGTTTGCCACCTTGGACTCACTCCCCTGCTTCTACCACTGCCAGCCGGTAACCTATCTGCCTTTTGTCTGTTCATTACCGGTCTGCCTAACGGTCTGCCTGTACTTGCCTGTAAACCACATCACCCCCATTAAGCACGATAGCCATCCGGCTACTTCACTTCATACCGCTTCCTGGTCATCTGCATTTGGGTCCACATACCGCTACGCATCATACGACACAGAGCAGTTGGATCACACATTTGATCATCTTAAATCATTACTACAACTTGTGAATACAAAAGAATCACTGGTGGAATCCTGCTCCCTCCATGGTTTGTATATTCCAGCTGTGTGTCACGCCTCATGAAACATATTATCAAAAGCAATGAAGTCAATCCCACTGCTTCTCTTAACTTAGGAGTACTTTTGTTCCTTACTAAAAGTTGCTCTCAGGAGTTTTGTGAAGAGCTCTTAAAAGGAAACTAAGCTAGGAACTTTTAGTTCAATTTAATACGACTCCTAGTGATAAGATAAGATCCTCTGTCAATATGGCCCATGGTCTTCAGAATAAAAATTGAATTTTAGAAAGTTTTTTGAAACATAAGTGCAATAGGTTCAGTAATAAACAAAACAAAAAAAACACAGATCCTTTAAGTCAGCTGTTCATTGTACAATAGTGAAAAGTGTCCATTGTCCAAATTCTCTTTCATTGCTTCATATGTCTTAAACCATTACAGTTATTGTCTAGACCAGCTGTGTCAGTGTCTACATGGATTTATCTACATCACATTTCCATATGTCCACATACATTAGGTGACTTAGATTGTAGTGTGATCTTAAAGTTTGCAGTTTATGGAACACTGGACTGGGGGACAGGATACTTGACACTGTATTGCTTTGTATGTAGCAGCCATGTGAGCTACAGTATGTCAGGATCCAAAGATCACACTAAATTTGTGATTTCTCTGTGCAGGTAGGGAACAATATAGTGGACTCCTGCATACACACTATAGAAGACAACACTCTGATCACAAAGCCATACTGTCCCGCTCTGCATACTGCTTTTCTCTCAGGCACGTTTGGAGCTCTCACGTGTGCAAAAGAACAATCTGGTATTGTAGCTCACAAGCTGTCAGATCTGTAAAACATAGCATGGCAGAGGGGGTGTGTCCTGACTGTTTTGACCAGTTGATCACATAATCAGGTGACGAGGGGTGTGAGAGACTGATCCCTATTCCAGATGCTTCACAGAGAGAAATGGGTCGGAGTGAATAGGTGATGATGCCCCTGACCTGATTCATGATTGTATTCTGTTGTCTTCCTAATTCAAAACAGCAACATTAAACAACCATGTCTGACATCACACAGAGTGAGAGAGGCCCATTAAAAAGGTCATTTACAATCCCATCCATGGGTGACTGGTTATAATGCTACTATTACAAATTTAAAATATGACACTGATGTTGAGTCAGCCAATAAGTAAATCCTTATCCTATACTTAAGCCCAGAGCGGAGATATGAGCTGTTCCTATCCACTGCAACTTTGCATTTTAAAAGGTTACTTTGTGTGGGTTTTGTTATGGTCAATAGTTATAAATGTTTCACTTTGTTCCCTCCGTTTGGAATGCTGAATAGCACTAAATATTACAGTATAGAGCCCAGCTGATAAATTGTCACAAAACACATATAGCCTTATGTTTATGACAAATTATTTCTCAACTGTAAAATGTAAATGTAAAATGTCCTGCTCAGTACATATTTTGGTACTGTATTTCCTAAACATTACGTTTACATACTACTAAATGGTTTTGCCAGAAACATTTTGGAGGAAATGTAAATGCTTGATTATGTTCACTGCCAACATTTTTTTCCATCCTAGGAAACCAGAAACCGCACAGAAATCATTGGGGTTAATGGCAGCTCTTAAAAGCATAGGTCTTTGACACCAGAGACTGGGGTTCACATTGTGCATCTTGCATGTGGCTAGGTTTAGGTTACTACAACACTTTCGTTAAGGTTATTTCGGTTAGACAACGATGTCTCCCTAACCTTAACCAAGAGCTTCATAACGTAACAATATTAATCATGCTTTAGTTGCCAAGAACAGATATTGTTAGAAAACAAATTAAATATGTTGTCTATGAAGAGTTTGCAAATATTCGTTAAAGATCTTTCCTAATTTTGTTGATTAAAAAAAACATAATGTGGGCAGCATTATGTTTCTCTTAAAATGTAGTTGCTGTTGCAGCTTAGCAGTATATACATTTTTAGGAAACTAGGTTGCTTGGTTACAATTCTTTAATAACCAAATTTAAGGAGTCCTTATCAGAATTGTTTGTTGATGTTAAAAAAAGAATATCAGCAGATATTTCTTAAGTTATACACTAATGAAACTCTTAAATACCGATATCATAAATCCTGATGCTGCTACATATGGTATGATAGATAGTTTATTTGTCCTCAAAGAGGAAATCCTTTTCCACAGTCAGTGCAAACATAGTACAAACAAGTAAGACATACAGAATTTATACAGAATTATACAAAATACAGGATTTACAGGGACACCTAATTAAAGGGGTCACACAACAGAGACACACATAGGGAATATGTGGTTTACAGTCAGTCAGAGTGTGAAATTAGTACCCTAACATCAGAGTGCTTAGTCCTTATGATCAGAAACCAAACACTGCACCATAGTTACTGAACCGATTTAAACTTGACCCACAATAACTGCAGAATTTATCCAGTGAGTTATATAATACTCAGTCTCTACCACCCACCAGCAAATGAATTGAACAACAGAACTGATTGGATGTTGCTTCTTGCAATGCCTTCTGGGACTGAAAGTTGTCCTTGTTCCTAAAGTTGTACACTGTTGCTTTTTTATATTTATGATTCAAACAGAGGTTCATGTCCATCCTGTTGGAAATGCTCTAACATCCATTCAACAAACACTGTCTATACAAAAAAATAATAGGACTTTCTGGAACCTCCCCAATATACCCACTTACTTCTCCACTCTATTAATCATAGAAATTATTAAAGGATAAGTCAGGTGATATACAGTCAGTTGCCAATTTATTAGGTACACCTAGCTAAAACTAATACAGTCTAATTGTCCTGCAATAAATCCTACCTAGGTTTTAATGTTTGTTAAAAATGTTTTAGAGATGTGTTGATTCAACTTTATGATAATTTTGAAGAATGTAGTTTGTGGTTCTGTTGAACTGTATTATACTATACAGAGAGGTGTTCCTGTTATTTAGCCTCTCCTCATTGATTTAAATGGAACAATAGAAACACTTGTCAGTATAATGCAATACAATTCAACTGCACCACAAACTGCAGCCTCCAAAATTATCATACAGTTGAATCAACACCTCTCAGTTTCAACAAAAACTGAACTTTAGAACCTTCATGAAGGTAGGATTTATTGCAGGACTGATTGTATCTCAGCTGTGAGATACAACCCTGTCACTGATCACAGGGTTAGCAGTTCAATCCCCACCTCTTCCTGTCCAAATGTCCAAATGTCCTTGGACAAGACACTGAACCCCAGATTGCTCCTGATGCTTGGCCAGCACCCTGCGCGGTAGCTCGCTGCCATCAGTGTGTGCGTGAATGAGCGGTAAAAACCTTGTGACGTGCTTTGGATAAAAGCATGATATAAATGTAGCCATTTACCATTTATCAGACTGTATTAGGTTTTGCAAGGTTGACCTAATAAACTGGCAATTGAGTGTATGTTTTTCTTTTTGTCAGCGAATTCCATGAAAAAACCAAAACCAATAATTAATTGTCCTAATAACAAGCATTATGTGTGTATCCAAAGCCTGATATATCTTCTTCCTCTGTGCCATAAAGCTCCATTGTTGTCCAGAAACTGTGAAAAACACATCAATGAGCCACACTGCTGCACTGGGTGACATGTTCCTTCATTGCTTTATTTATTTTTTACTTTTTAAATTTTTTTTATTTACATTTATTTTGGATCAATCCCACATACACCGTCCTGCTGCCATAAATACTCACGAGAGCACCAAATGTGGATTAATCCTAATAATTCTTGAGAAAAGTAGATTTACTCAAGAACTTGTACTTTACTTCCTTTACATCCATTTTATGTTACTTTATAATTCTACTGAACTACATTTCAGAGGGAAATATTGTACTTTTTACTCCACTGCATTTATTTGACAGATATAGTTACTAGTTACTTTAAAGATTAAGATTTTACATAAAAACACATAACAAGCTTGTAAAATACAACACATTGAAAAGATTAAACTAGTCGTTCCCAACCATTTGGCTTGTGTCCCCTGACAAAAAGACAATTGTGTGATTGGGTCATTTGGGTCAGATGTCTATGAGTTAGCAGTTCCACCAAAGAGACATTTCCCCTCTAAACTACTCAGGTTGTTTTCTTTGAAATAACTCTTTTAGGCCTAAAGAAATAAAATTATCCAATATTTCACAAAAAAGCAAAGATTAGAGACCTTTGTTTTTTCTTCTTTCCTTTCTCATTAATCATCTCACGACACCTCAGATTATGAGATTTAGGAGGGGGCCAGACCCCTAGATTGGAAACCACTGGACTAAACTACCTAACTGTATCTAAAGTAGATAAGTTCTCCATCTCAAGCAGCTACAACAGTAAAATGCTACTTACACATTGATGCATCATTGTTAAAAATCTATTGTCATATATAATAATATATCAGTCATAGGGAACATTTTACTGTGCAACCACTACTTTTACTTTGGATACATTAAGTGTATAAAATACTTCTCCACTTTTACTTTTACTAGTAGGATTGTGAATGCAGGACTTCTACAGATTGAAATTTTCAGTAGGAACCAATGGTCTTGGGGCTGAGTGCCACTGACAGGGCACAATGTTGGTTTGGGACTTCTTATGGGATTTGTTGACAATAAAAAATGTAGAACAACATAAGCCATATCCTTTAAAACTTGACTTTTTCTGGGTTGAAGAATTGGCTTGGCTTTTGTAACTGCCAGGAAGGAATCACTCCTTCAGCATTATATTTAAGTGCTCTGAGCCAACAAGCAAGGATGTAGTGAAAGCAGTCTTACCTGTAGGTATTGTGGTGATGGTGGGGCATACACACAGCTGTTCATTATGTAGGTACGACAGTTGAGCTCCTGGCCTTTTGTCTTTACTGATAGCTCCACAGGACTGTACGCACCTAACGTCACATTTTCTTGACTGAGAGTGTGCACACAAGCATGCATATAAAAACACACACGGGTAGATGTCAGTTTCACAGGAAAACATTTAAGGAATTCCAGGAGAGGCCATTAAAGAAATTGATAAAGGAAAACTTTACCTGTCTAGAGACTCGAGATCAGACATGTTCATCCTCCACACCACACCCCACACCTCGTCCCCTGGGCTGTGCTCTATGGTGGCCACACCTCCATGCCATCGGTCACTGGCAAGGCCTTTATGGTTCCCAAACACCAATTTATAGTCCTGAAAAAGACAAAAATAAAAAAGTTATACAGTTAATATGTACAGTTAATATGGGACAGAATGTTGGTGCTCCTAATAACAGACAGTGCCTTGAGCCTGGCCACACAATGTACTGTCGCAGAGGGGTTTTTGAGCTGGAGCCGCTCTTTCAATAGGTTGCTGCCATATGCAAAGTACAGGAAGGTGTGGTTATTCTCCATGCTGTCACCAGTTTCTGCCAGGAGGAAGATGAGAACAAGGAGGGTTGAGGTGAGGAAGATTATGAGCAGTCAGAGGAAGGTAACAATGACAAAGGTGAAGAGCCGAGCTGAGCCACAGCTGAGTGGAGGAGTGAGGGCTGAGTTGAGAGAGCAAGAGTTGCAGAGTGACAGAAATGAAGTACTGGCCTTCCAGCACTCACACACCATTCTCATGCTAATCCCCTGCACTGCCACTGAGCTCTATTCACACTCACAATACATGGTTTGCCTCATGTGTTGAGCCAACAGCACTGAGCCATACGCATAGATCGTAATACACACATACTATGAGAGGTGTAAAGGGTCATGGCGGAGATGACGCACATACATACTTATGTGATTATTTACTAAAAGTCCTGTGTGTATGAGTATGTGTGTTTGTGTGTAAGGGTGTAATTACAGAGTAATGTTGGGGCTATGCCATGGTAATTACAGAGGTAATAACATGGTTAATATCTTGGTGATAACAATGAGAAAATCATGGCAATATTAGGGTTTATTTTCTTTAATAGGCAATAGTAGGACAAAAATTCAAGTGCAATAGGACGAACATCTCAGTAGGGCGGAAAATCTCAGCAATAACTTGTTAACAACAAGATAACAACAGGATCATGGGCTCATTCTATTACCATAATATTTGGGCACAAATGTCTTGCTTTTTCCAGCCCTGATTCATGGTTATTGTACCAAAACTAAGAAATCACAAAATTAGAGGGTAGAATTTTGACTGTTGTTTTCTTGTAATTGTGAAGATATTACACTGATATTTACGGAAGCCCTGAAAGGCAAGCAAGTCTGATCTAAATTGTTTCCTGTGTTTATGACTTAAGAAGGTGAATTTTTTTGTTGTTGTCAGGATCAGTGTTTGTTGTTGTAATACTCATTTCGGCCACAAGAGGCTGAAGTGCACCACTACCCCATGTTCTAAATAGGACTAAAAACATTCATGTTTTCTCCCAGGTGAAGCGCCGATTGAAATACATTTCTAGCCAAAAGAAAGACATGACAGTAATGCTACATAACTTACTAACACACAATATATGTACCTTGTCTTAGGAGTGCATGGAGAAATTAAAAACTCACCTGGAATCCCAATATTACAACAAGGCATTGTTATTACCAACATATTACCAGGCTTACCTCTGTGAAGACCATGGTTATTGATGAAGTGTAAAGTGTTACCAAATGTCATAAGGGAACTATGAAAACCATATAGCTACATAACAGAGATGGCTGTTGTGTGACCCGTGAGTCACGTTTTTGAGGACACTGCCTTAACTTTGTCATATTAGTATGCAGAGGACAAAAAACATATAGCTGTATCATGGCTTGATTTTTTCCCCCTATCACAATCAACTAGGAACAACCAACAAGCATGTCTGTTTTGAAAAACACCTTCGAAAAATGCCATGGATAAATGCAAATAAAAATCAAGCAGAAACATGATATATAAAGGCATTTTAAAGACAGTGGGAAATTTTCCGGTAAGGACAGTTTCCAGTGATGGCTGATGCTTAGTCTTGCAGAAAGCAGTGTGTTTCCACTGCACAATGGTCAACTATGATGCAGGTCAAAACAGCCGCACTCATTGTTTTCTATTTAAGCCTGTTCATAAACCAGCTCTTGGGGACACATTACTGATTTTTCCCCTGAAAGCACATTAACTTTCCAGAAAAGCAGCACTTTTATCGCATTTGCTCCACAGATCAGCACATTCCAGCTACTGTACTTTGACTACTTGTGTGTCTGGTACATGCTACAATCAAGTTATGCGACTTTATGTGACGCTGCCAATGTGTCTCATAATTTACATTGTACCACCTCATACATAAAACCAAATCTGCTGTGTGTAAAACCACAAGTCTCTGGCAGCCTAGCTTATCATGATCTTTTTACCTCTCCTGTGTGTCAATGAGCAGTGGGCTTTAACTGCTTCCAGACAAATAACTGTTGTTATTAAACATTTTAATATAGAGATTTTGTCATACGAGAGAAAGGTATAGCAAGAGAAGTGAGAGTAAGAGAGGAGGACAAGGAAGAGGAAGAGCAAGAGCAAGACCAAGGAGAGCCATAATCACTGATGAGCTTCGGGTCACTTTGGTTGACCATGTGTTCATCCATGGTCTAACAATGAGGGAGTCCTTTTTTAGTCCTTAAAACAGATAAAGGAGTTATTGTAGGTGATTTCAATATTCATGTAGATGTTGAAAATGATAGCTTTAGTACTGCGTTCATCTCATTATTAGATTCGATTGGCGTTTGTCAGAGTGTACATAAACCCACTCAGTATTTTAACCACACCCTCGACCTTGTTCTGGTATAAGGCATTGAAATTGAACATTTAATAGTCTTTCCACAGAATCCTTCATTATCAAACCATTATTTAATAACCTTTGAACTCCTATTATTGGAGTACACGCCATTAGGCAAAAACTCCTACTCTAGATGTCTATCTGATAGTGCTGTAGTTAAATTTAAGTAAGTGAGTCCATTTGCATTTAATTAAATTCTTTGTCTCAATATAACAGAGGACTTCTATGCTAATTTCAGCCACTCACAAATTGACCATCTAGTTGATAGCGCTGCAGGCTCACTGTGAACGACACTCGATTCTATTGACCCTCTAAAAAAGACGACAATAAAACAAAGAATGTTAGCTCCATGTTATAACGCCCAAACCCGCAAATTAAAGCAAACATCGTGAAAACTTGAAAGGAAATGGCGTTCCAACAACCTGGAAGAATCTCGCTTAGTCTCAGATAGATAGTCTTAAAACATATTGGAAAGCACTCTGTGATGCCAGAGCAGCCTACTAATTCAATTCAGTTCAATTCAATTTTATTTATAAAGCGCCATTTCATAACAGAAGTTATCTCATTGCACTTTTCCCATAGAGCAGGTCTAGACCATACTCTTTATAATATTAATTACAGAAACCTAACAAATCCCACCATGAGCAAGCATTTGGTGACAGTGGCAAGAAAAAACTTCCTTTAAGAGGCAGAAACCTTGGACAGAACCAAACTCAATGGTGGGCGGTCAGAGAGAGAGGAGAGAGAGAGAGAGAGAGAGAGAGGTTTAGAGAGAGAGTGTCACAGCCTGTCATGTCCTCACCAGCCCATAATCACCCACACCTGCTCCTAATTACACTCCTGCCCTTAATCAGCCCCAATCACACCCAGGATAAATTCACTCCACTCTCCACACTCAGTGTCCAACCTCGTTTGTGGATAGGACTTCATGCACCAGACTATTCCCGTGGTCTCTCCAGTTCCCCGTGGTCTCTCCAGTTCCCCGTGTGTTCTCCAGTCCTCCGTGTCATCGCCAGTCCTCCGTGGTTTCTCCATTTCTCCTTGGTCTCTCAGGTCTCCTGTGGCTTCCCTCCGGTAAACTTCCCCAGATCCACTCTACCTATCTCCACACTCTCCACTGCTGGCTGTCATCATAAATAAAGACATTCCAGTTCCATCTCGATGTCCTCTGCCTGTTAGTCCGTGACAGAGAGAGAGGTTTTGGGGGAGGGGAGGTGGGGGAGAGAGAGGCACAATGCAAATACCACCTAGAATTTTTAAAATAGTAGAAATGTAATTGTAGTTTTAATATTAATAAATTAATAATAATAGGAATGACAGCTATAGGGATGATAATGACAGTATTAGTAACAGGGCCAATAACAACAACTGTAGTAGCAGTTGTTGAGCAGGAACACAGGGCGGCAGGTGGCCCACAACCACAGATCCAGTCTCTGCAGCTCCGGAGGCAGAAATACCTGCTGAAAGCGACAGAAGGAGAGAGGAGAGAAATGAGAAAGCATAAAACTACGGGAGAGAGAAGATGTCGAGTTAGTAACGTGCAGTAATGGGATAAAAATGCATACAGATGGAGAGGAAAGAGGTGCATCATGGGAAGTCTCCCAGCAGTCTAGGCCTACAGCAGCATAACTAAGGGATGGTTCAGGGCTCACCCAAGCCAGCCCTAATCATAAGCTTTATCAAAGAGGAAAGTCTTAAGCCTACTCTTAAATGTGGAGATGGTGTCTGCCTACCAAACCCAGAACTGGCATCTGATTCCACAGGAGAGGAGCTTGATAACTGAAGGCCCTGGCTCCCATTCTACTTTTTGAGACTCTAGGAACCACAAGAAACTCTACATTCTGGGTGCGCAGTGTTCTAATTGGGTAATATGGTATTATGAGCTCTTTAAGATACCATGGTGCCTGACCACTAAGAGTTTTGTAGGTGAGGAGAAGGATTTTAAATTCTATTCTGGATTTTACAGGGAGCCAGTGCAGAGAAGCTAATATTGGAGAAATATGATCTCTTTTCCTAGTTCAGTAGTCAGTACACGTGCCGCAGCATTCTGGATCAACTGGAGATTCTTATTCCGGCAGCCTGATAATAAGGAATTGCAATAGTCCAACCTAGAAGTAACAAAGGCATGGACTAGTTTTTTGGCATCATTTTGAGACAGGATGTGCCTGATTTTTGCAATTTTGCGTAGGTGAAAGAAGGCAGTCCTTGAAGTTTGTTTCATGTGGGAGTTAAAGGATAAATCCTGATCAAAGATAACTCAGAGGTTCCTTATGGTGGTGCTGGAGGCCAGGGCAGTGCCATCTAGAGCAACTATATCTTTAGATAATGTGTCTCAGAGGTGTTTGAGGCCAAGTACAATAACTACAGTTTTGTCTGAGTTTAACATCAGAAAATTGCAGGTCATCCAGGTCTTTATGTCCTTAAGGCAGCTTGAAGTTTAGCTAACTGGTTAGTTTCATCTGGCTTGATCGATAGATATAATTGGGTATCATCCGCATAACAATGAAAGTTTATGGAGTGTTTCCAAATAATATTGCCTGGAGGAAGCATATATAAGGTAAACAGAATCAGTCCAAGCACAGAACCTTGTGGAACTCCGTGACTAACTTTGGCGTGCACGGAGGACTCACCGTTAACATGTACAAACTGAGATCGATCTGATAAATAGGATTTTAACCAGCTTAGTGCGGTTCCTGTCAGACTCCTGTGTGGATTGACAGCCTGTGATTGACAGTCAAAGCATGCTGTGGCAAATGATCAGCAGTTTGTTCGACTGAACCAACTCAAAGGGTGGTCCAAAAATGGGATTTTTTTATTACTTGTTTTTGTCAGTTCCTGAAAATAGTAAAACGATCATTGATATAGGCTGCTTAAATATAATCACCTGATTGTGGGGACTGTAAGATGATAAGTGTATTTTTAAAAAGACAAAAAGTGTGGTAGCAAAACCATAACTTTGCTCCCCCTAATGCTCCATTGCTCAGGCACCTATGTTCATAACATTGGGCCTTGAACTTTGACTCTCTTGCTCATACATCCGTCTCAGGCTACATTACTTAACGTTACCTTGGAGATACAACAAAACGCCATTCGCTGAGCCGACCAGAGAGGTCAACCCAGAGAGCTCTGCTGTTGTTGCTTTGTAATGTATGTAGTTTTAACTGTTAAGTACAACTACACACATACATTGTAGATTCTAATATGCAGTATTATATTCACAACAGTAAAATGACATATGCATTTCTCTGTCATTGTTATTTTCATAGTTTAGTAGTAGTGTAACATACTTGCCGAATGTAACTGTACACATTTTTGCACAACTTTATGATATGTGACAGTGTATAATCAGATCACTGCAGTCCTAATATGTAGTGTCTTTGTATCTCAAACTGTAAATAAACCATGTATGAAAAGAAGTGGAGCTGTTCTGGTACCACCCTGACAGTGTTGTCAGGACTGAGAATAGTTAAGAAATATAAAACAGATCAGAATCAGAAATACTTTATTGAGGGGAAACTCTTTCATTGTACCAATATAAAACAGCTAGCAGGCAGGATTAGGATTTTACAGGAATTCAAATGAGACTTTTGCATAACACTGGATCCCTTTATTTGTCATTGCGCTGTCATCTGTCATTGCGGCTTCTGTCATCTGTCAATCAGCTGTTATCTGTCAATAAGCTATCATCTGTCTGCACCACTTCTTATTATTGTCGAAATGTGTGACATGTGCAATTTGTTCAATAAATAATAATGAAAAAAAAATTAAAATCTGTCTGCGCTGTCTCTGCAGCTCAGTCGATGTGACGTATCTTCCGCTGTGCAGAGGATTGTGGGTCGGAATAGCAAAAAAAGCATGCTGGCTTGCATACTGCAAAATGCGACCAGATTTAGTATGACATCCTGGTATTTTTGGCATACTGCATTTGACATACTATGTATTGGGACATACTAAATCTTTTTTTCTGGCATGCTAAATAGTAAAATAGTAAATTTTGAGATCTGGAATACTTTTTATATACGCACTGTAGCCAGTAAACCACTACTATATACTGTCCGTATCTAGCAAACAATCATACATAAATAAGCTTACATTCAATAGATTAAAAAACAGTCCCATTAAAACTAAAACAGATATATAAAATGAATCACTGTACCATAAATCATTTAGATAGGCCCATACAACAAACAAAAAAGGCAGATGGGAAGGCAAAATAAATGAAGACATAACGTAAGACAAAATTTATTTAAGGATGCCTGTTGTGTATGAGCTAACATCCATAAAGTAGAAAAGTAATTCCTAAACGTATTATTAAAATAAAATAAGGTGGCTTTGATTCTTGAATTTCATGAATGAATGAATGATATTTACACATTCAGATGATAATGTTAACCATGTCAGAGAGATTGTCCGTGTAAACTAAAATTTGGAGTAAGTCAAAGGATCGAATATTATTAATTTTGAGATTTAACCAGTTTTGTAGATTCAGCCAAAACTGTGATGTGACTGCAAATGAAAGATGCTCAATAGTATCAGGCTCTTGAAAGCAAAAACAACAGCAACCTCAAACTGAAACCTTTTTTAATATGTTGAGTACTTGTTTATTATTTCTACATTGTTGTTAAATATTGAAATTTTTCTTGCTCTTGTAAAATCATTAAAAAAACAGCATTTCTTGTCACTGATGAGCATCTAACCCATTTAGTCTGGAAGTGGTATTGCTGTACACATTCAATTAAATTCCCTGTAAAAGCATTTTATACCAAACTTTTCACTGAATTTGATCAACTTCAAAAGTCATGGTCATCTATCAGATCAATAACAAAAATGTAACTTTTTGTTGTTGTTCCACAAGGTGGAGCCATAAGGTTATGGGTAGGCTATATTATATCATATTTCAGTAGTTTTGTATTTGTGTATTAAATGTAACCTAACAGGTACTTTTGGAATATCAAAAGCACATCTTTAAAAAATCCAACCCTGCAATTTTCTTAAATTTGGATTAAAGTATTAGTCACTAGGCTCATTCAAGATGAGCCAGGCTTGCATAGAATCGATCTGCATAATGCGTGCCGGTTAGATTTGTGTTCGACTTGATCCCGACTTGCTCTGACGTCATGCACACGTGAGCAACGAGATCGAGGCGGCCGCAGTTGTTAGAGCCAGGCACCACCGACTGCAAGACCCACGGCCTGATGGGAAACGCCTGGTTGTCGCCTGATCAATGAGCTGATTGACTCTTTATTGACGTTTATAGAAAATCCTAATTTTCTAGATTGTAGGCTGTTAGTCTCACGTTGGGCAATGAAGGTTTAATCTGTTAACAAACATATATTGTGCTATTGATAATAATAATTAAGGTTATTTACATAGCACTCATCAAAACAAGCAATTACAAAGTGCTTTACAAGGCAGATATAAAAAGAACAAAGGAAAGAATACAATGCCAGATACACACACATTTCCACATAGGCTATATATAATTTCAAACAAATATAAATAAATCAATAAATAAAGATTATAAGAAAGCCTCATTACATGTATTTTCTATGTAGGCTATACTTATTCAATAAATATGACTTCTAAGGGCTAACATCTGCCCAATCTCTCTCTGATTCTTTCCTCAGTTATAACAGTGGCATCATAAAACAAATAAAAAGTTATGATAGAGAAACTTAGACTACTCTGAAAAGCAGATTTATTGTTATTGTCCATCTTCATGGAAAAGTAGGGGGATCTCTTCTGCTTCATCTTCATCAGCGATCAAGATCATATGCGATTTCATCATAATTCTCGTCATAATTATCCGTACGGGGTTTGCAAACTACAGGTACCCTACAGATGGATCTAACGTGATTATATATTATATTAAGACGGTGTAGTCCCTCATTCATCCAGGAGTGTTCTATCATAGAAAAGGTTTCAGTCGTAGTCATCTGGACACTGTTTTCAGAATCAAGACGTTTCGGCTCCCATCCGGAGCCTAAAGAAGAAAGAGGAAAGGCATGTCCAGAATGCACTCTCAGCCTGTGGTTATCCTACTTGGGCTATCAACAAAGTTAAAAGAGCCAAAAAACAGGACAAAAGGGAAACAGAACCAAGAAGGAACGGTGTCTCCATCCCTTATGTATCTGGACTGTCTGAAAAACTACAAAGGATCTTTAGACAGCACGATGTTCCTGTTTTCTTTAAACCAGGCAACACTTTAAGACAGAAACTCGTTCACCCTAAGGACAAGATGCCCACACAGAAACAGAGCGATGTAGTTTACTCCATTCAGTGCAGTGAGGAAAACTGCAAAGAACGTTACATAGGCGAAACCAAACAGCCACTTCACAAAAGACTTTATCAGCACAGACGACACGCTAACTCGGGATTACAGAGCGCCGTGCATTTGCATCTAAAAGCTACAAACCGCACATTTGAAGACAGCGAGGTGAAGATTCTAAGTAGAGAGAAGAGTTGGTTTGAACGGGGTGTCAAGGAAGCCATTTTTGTGAAAAAAGAAAACCCCTCTTTGAACAGAAATGGTGGTCTGAGCTTCAATCTGCCCAAAGTCTATCACAGCTAATCAAGTACTTAACAGTGATGAGGTAGGTGCAGCCAGAACACAATAGGCCTGATTACTGGTTACTGGGCCATCATGGAAACTATTAGGTCAGTTTCAGGTGAAACTAGCTAATCAACAGATACTCAGGTAGACTCCTTCCTGAGGGCGGGGCTTATGTAACACAGAGTAGCTTAAATTTCTAGTTCCCGTCCCATTTTTTCACAATTGAGAATGACTTCCGGATGGGAGCCGAAACGTCTTGATTCTGAAAACAGTGTCCAGATGACTACGACTGAAACCTTTTCTATATATTATATTATTATAGAATATTTCTGTGACTTCCTGTATATTCTCTGAAGGCTGCTGGAAACTGTCCGACTGGCGAAGAGTTCATACCGGAAGATGGCGGAAATGGAGTCAGAGGAGGAATCTGAGCGCAAAATTAGAAACGAGGACCCGAGAGGATTTGAAAAGAAAAAGAAAA
This sequence comes from Siniperca scherzeri, assembly GCA_027580175.1. Taxonomy (NCBI): domain Eukaryota; kingdom Metazoa; phylum Chordata; class Actinopteri; order Centrarchiformes; family Sinipercidae; genus Siniperca; species Siniperca scherzeri. The sequence goes on from CM050856.1 coordinate 31,273,690, forward strand.
GGAAGAAGAGTAACTCAAGTGAATAAAGTCAGAAAGAGGAGAAGTATCTTGTTGGGATGGTAGCTGTGACACAAACAGACGGCATTTTCAAGGATCCACATGGTTGGAAAGTTTGTAGGAAGCTCGGAGATGTCCGATCGGTCAGGATAACAGGAAGTGGGATGGTTATCATTGAATGTGTGTCAAAGCGTCAGAGAGAGAGAGCCCTGAAGATTCATGCATTTGGAGATCACAGCAGTGTGAACTGCTTCCCACTTGGAGCAGAAATAAGGAAGAAGGGAGTAGTAAGCGGCGTGCCACTGACAGTGGAGGCCGAGTCATTTCGGGAGGTTGAAGATGTGTGTGAGGCAAGAAGGCTGACAAGATTCAGAAAAGGGGAGGAGGAGGACAGTAACTCGGTGTGTTTGACGTTTGAGGGGGAGTTGCTGGAAAGAGTGTATGTAGATTAAGTGTGTTACAGGGCAAGGCCATATGAGAGAGCTCCTCTCAGATCTTTCTGCTGTCAGGAATATGGACATGTTGCTGCAGGATGTAGAGGAGGCAGAAGATGTGGGAGATGTTTAGAATTAAGGAAGTAAAAATGAATACGATCAGAGCAGAAAAGGGATTGTCTTATGCGGAAGCTGCTAAGAGTAAAATGGTGGTAGTACAGAAGGAAAAGGAGCAGAAAGGAAATGGAGATAATCAGAGCATCAGTGTGGACAAGAAGCGATTTCTGGCATTTATTGCCATGGTTATAAATTGTGCTGCTGAAATAAAAGGGAAGTCGGAAAGGATTAAGATGGTGCTGGACGCTGCAAGGAGGTTCTTGAATGTTGTGGACATATCTGGAGAGGATCTGGATGTTACACTGAGGGAAGGAGTTGCAACAACTCAGACAATGGGGTCTGGGTTATAGAATGGACTATGGCATGGGATCACGTTGGGTGGACACTGTATATACTTTACACTGTGAAGCTGTTACAATGCAGTAGGTGGCGGTAATGCACAATTATGGATGCCAACCGCCATAAAACTCAACAGAAGAAGAAGAAGAAGAAAACTGTCCGACTTGATTGCAGCTTTTGTCACCGCCCCCTGCTGCTGCCGCCTGATCTCGTCCATTTTCCAGGCGAGGCGCAGTTCATCTCGAACGAGCTGGTCTGCTGACCCATACTCCAGTCCAGCTGGTGGCGGAATAGTACGGCTGGTGTCCGAATAAGAAACAGAGGAAGGAAAATCAAAACGGAATCAGCTAACCCAGCGGTCCTACGGTGAGGGCAAAGAGTTACCTCGCTGTTTGTTGTCAGTGGTCAATTTAACAGCCACCCTTACTTGTAACTTATTTTGAGCTCTTAATAGCTAGCTTAGCTGTTTGTAACAGCTAACCGCCAAAATCCCCACAATGCTAATACTGTATATGCTAGCTAGAATAGATAACTGGAGCCATGTTTTGTTGCTGTCACTGAGTAGTAGTCACATAGCAAACAACGCTGAAGCACTAACCTTAACTTACCCGCTAATTTAAACCAACTTCTGTAGGGAGGTGACGTGTTATTTTTGTTTGATTAGTACTACTATGGTTATTTTGTCCTAATTTGATATTTGTTTCGATGAGCTGGTGGTGTGTCATCCAAAGGGCCATATGCGACTTCATTTAGCTAGTTAACGCAGCAGCTAAATACAAAGTAGCCTAAGCTGCTTAATCCTTGGGAATTGTGTTCGTCCAGCAATATTTAGTTTTGTATGTGTATTTATCATTTGCTAACATTGAAGACCATAACAGATAAACGTCAGAATTGATTTACCTTTGTGGTGCAAAGTTAGTTATTCCTGGTTCTTCGTCAAAGTTACCTTGAATTAATGAATACTGCTGAAAGCTGAACTGTGCTGATGACAGATGCTGGGTGACACTTTGGTAAAATCATGTACTTTGATATCAGGACTGCTGATGGACTGGCAGCAGAAGCCATGATTCAATGTTCATCTGTTGACAAGCAGCATCAGCAATGTCTGTCAACTCCCTCCTGCGATACACCATCAGGTAACACTGCTTTGAGATATTGTATGATAGGACTGTGTGCATGGTATTTGCTGTTGCTGTATTAGCTTCATCTTTAAGCTCAAGAACAGTTGAGGCTGACATGAATTCCATCATATCAAGGGGATAATGCTAGATGAATGGCCAAGTCATTAGGATTCATCAATGTCTCTACCAGATTTTATGACAATCCATCAGATGTTTGTGGTAAAGTGTTGAACAGACATACTTATTATGCCATTTTGTCCATTCTTTGACTAAATAACCAATCACATGACTCAATGACATAATTTCACCATGTATCTAATAGATGCACAGTAAAGACGAGTAAACTTAAAAAAATCAGAACACTATATACATTATGACCTCTACTATATACTATATAAAGGTACAGTGTACTCAATACATAAATAGTAACTACAAAGTGTATTGAAACACAAATCAATAAAGTGAGGACACAATGAAGCTGCAATAAAAAAATAAAATAAAAACAAACATTGAACTTGAGGGAACAGTATCGGGGAAGGGTAAAGTGTCAGGTCTGCAGATAGCAGCATGATATACAGTTTTTGTAGGAGCAAAACAGACTCCAAAGGACCTCACTCCCCTCAGCAGCTAGAGTCAACTCTATCCATTTTTTTACAGGGCGTCCGTGTTGTCAGTCCAGCCCAGTTTGCTATAACACACTGGTATTTGTATGACCGAACAACCTCTATGTCCACTCCCTGGTGTCATCGAGGGATGTTTTGTCCTGAGAAAATCCACCACCAGCTCCCCTGTCGTTTGCATTGAGCTGGAGGCAGTTCTGCTAGCACCACTGAACAAAGTGTGGGCGTGTTTAGAACTTAACCGCTCTGAAACAATCAGAAAATAATTTTATTTCTTTGATTCAATGGCTTTCTTGGTACCGGCGCTCCCTCTACTTGTTCATTCTATAGGTCGCCCAACCAGCGCTCTCTCTCAAGCAAAGGAACACAAACCAAAGGAAGCTTCTTGGTATCGCAATTTTTTTTAGTATAGACTGCAGGCCACACAGGTTTCAGTGATATTTCAGATTAACTGTGGAGCAGTTTGACCGGTCTGATTGCCGGATTGGCCACAGCGACATGATGTCGGGTTGCGTTTCTCCAAAAGTTGAGTCCGTTTCACCTTTTCCAGCTTGCTGCATTTTTTCCGGCACGCCCTGCTGCCCCCATCACCCAGCCTAAACGCACTATGAATGGGGCGACCAGTTTTGCCAACTTTTTTCACTGAAAGTAGCAAGCACTAGCTACAAAAGTCGCTAAAAGTTGCCAGATGACTTCATACGCTCATTTGCATGTTAATGACGTCATCACACAACATTTGCATACAGCTTTTAAAATGTAGATAGAGAAATCATTGGCCAAATAATCACAAACCCACTAAGGGGACATCATGTATTTGAAGTAAAAACGAACAATTGAAATATTTACAAGATCAAACAAACTATTTACAACACGTAGTAGCATCTTAATCCAGAGAGAACGAGTGAGAGAGAAGCACAATGAACTACATATTTACAAGCTATGACATAGTAATCCAGAGATCTGGAGCTGCTCCACACTCCACACACTGCCTGCGCACAGCGCAAGAGGAGAGGAAGAGAGACACTGTTGGCAGAAGAGCCGCAGCATGCATGGGAATGAATTACAATGTAATATATTTGAATATATTTCTCGCCTTTTCCCTGATGGTCTGAAGAAGTCGCAAAATTTGTCGCTTTTTAAAAATAAAGTCGCTTAGAGGGTCTGGAAAGTCACTAAATCTAGTGACAAAGTCGCCAAGTTGGCAACACTGAGGAGGAGTGGTATTTTCGCTGCAGCACCTGATTCTCTCTGAATGCATCCTGTAGCGAGCAGCAAATGAAACACAGAGCTGGAAGACCTGCCTTGACCATTAAATCAGTTGTTTGGGAACAGTTCAGGTTCGGGCTGTACCGAACTCAGAACTGACTCCTAAACCGGGGTATGAACCGAACCCTGACTTCTGTGTACCGTTACACCCCTAGTATTCACCTTCACTTCTAATAATAAAATGTGGTTGATGGATTTTACAATAAAGAAGTTTATGTATTAAAAATGAGTGCTGAGATGATTAGTTGATTGACAGAAAAGTAACTTAAAACAGTGTGTGGTGTACAGTCTCTCCAGTGTGAAGCTTTTCTCTCTCTTAACTAATATAAACTGAAACCCTTAAGGTTTGAAACTGTTGTTCACGCAAGAAAGGCAACTGGACAATCACACAGTTGGCTCACAATTTGCAATACACATTTGCAAGTTTTATAGAGTAAACTACTGGTTGAAAAACAAGCAATAGATTGATCAGTAATCAAAATAATCATTACTTAGAGTGCCAGTAAGCCACCAAGTATGAAAATATCCCCCTGCCACCACTGACTATAGATATACAGTGCCTTGCGAAAGTATTCGGCCCCCTTGAACTTTGCGACCTTTTGCCACATTTCAGGCTTCAAACATAAAGATATGAAACTGTAATTTTTTGTGAAGAATCAACAACAAGTGGGACACAATCATGAAGTGGAATGAAATTTATTGGATATTTCAAACTTTTTTAACAAATCAAAAACTGAAAAATTGGGCGTGCAAAATTATTCAGCCCCTTTACTTTCAGTGCAGCAAACTCTCTCCAGAAGTTCAGTGAGGATCTCTGAATGATCCAATGTTGACCTAAATGACTAATGATGATAAGTAGAATCCACCTGTGTGTAATCAAGTCTCCGTATAAATGCACCTGCACTGTGATAGTCTCAGAGGTTCGTTTAAAGTGCAGAGAGCATCATGAAGAACAAGGAACACACCAGGCAGGTCCGAGATACTGTTGTGAGAAGTTTAAAGCGGATTTGGATATAAAAGATTTCCCAAGCTTTAAACATCCCAAGGAGCACTGTGCAAGCGATAATATTGAAATGGAAGGAGTATCAGACCACTGCAAATCTACCAAGACCTGGCCGTCCCTCTAAACTTTCAGCTCATACAAGGAGAAGACTGATCAGAGATGCAGCCAAGAGGCCCATGATCACTCTGGATGAACTGCAGAGATCTACAGCTGAGGTGGGAGACTCTGTCCATGGGACAACAATCAGTCGTATACTGCACAAATCTGGCCTTTATGGAAGAGTGGCAAGAAGAAAGCCATTTCTTAAAGATATCCCTAAAAAGTGTCGTTTAAAGTTTGCCACAAGCCACCTGGGAGACACACCAAACATGTGGAAGAAGGTGCTCTGGTCAGATGAAACCAAAATTGAACTTTTTGGCAACAATGCAAAACGTTATGTTTGGCATAAAAGCAACACAGCTCATCACCCTGAACACACCATCCCCACTGTCAAACATGGTGGTGGCAGCATCATGGTTTGGGCCTGCTTTTCTTCAGCAGGGACAGGGAAGATGGTTAAAATTGATGGGAAGATGGATGGAGCCAAATACAGGACCATTCTGGAAGAAAACCTGATGGAGTCTGCAAAAGACCTGAGACTGGGACGGAGATTTGTCTTCCAACAAGACAATGATCCAAAACATAAAGCAAAATCTACAATGGAATGGTTCAAAAATAAACATATCCAGGTGTTAGAATGGCCTGGTCAAAGTCCAGACCTGAATCCAATCGAATCTGTGGAAAGAACTGAAAACTGCTGTTCACAAATGCTCTCCATCCAACCTCACTGAGCTCGAGCTGTTTTGCAAGGAGGAATGGGCAAAAATGTCAGTCTCTCGATGTGCAAAACTGATAGACATACCCCAAGCGACTTACAGCTGTAATCGCAGCAAAAGGTGGCGCTACAAAGTATTCACTTAAGGGGGCTGAATAATTTTGCACACCCAATTTTTCAGTTTTTGATTTGTTAAAGTTTGAAATATCCAATAAATTTCATTCCACTTCATGATTGTGTCCCACTTGTTGTTGATTCTTCACAAAATTACAGTTTTATATCTTTGTTTGAAGCCTGAACTGTGGCAAAAGGTCGCAAAGTTCAAGGGGGCCGAATACTTTCGCAAGGCACTGTACCACCAATACCTCATCCCTGTCTTTTCTTCACAAGATGGAATAGAAAAGAAATAATAAAAAAACAAAAAAAAAACAGTTAACTTCCCTATCTTTTTCTCTGTAGGCTGGAGAGGAAACATGTGGCCACACATTTAGTCCAGCAGAGAGCTCTGTCAGGGGCAGATGCTGTCAATGCACTCAGACCGTTTTATTTTGCAGTCCATCCTGACTTCTTTGGTCAATATCCCAGGGAACGGGTAGGTCTCTTTATATATGATGAATTGTTTAGCAATTCATAAATCCAAATAAATATATCGGTGTGTGTGTATATATATCAGTAGTGCTGTGTGTCTTTGTGTGTGTCGCAACAGGACCACACCAACATGGACAGTTGAAGCGTTTTGCTGGAGGGCTACTGTTGTTTAGAACACAGCCCTAATTATCATCATGCAAAGAGTTTGTGGAGGCGGCTTCACCAAAATGTGTAACATTTAATGTTGTGTTCTACAGGAAATGAATGAGAATTCATTAAAGAGGCTTAATGGCTATCTGGACAACCTGCAGAAGCCCGGCTCATGCTCAGTTCAGCCAATGAAGCTCACCTTTTATGTCAGGGACACAAAGGACAGCAGTGATGTGCAGCCAGACCTCCTCACCTCAGGTACAGTTTCCATGAATATTGCTCATAATAGTGAGTTCTGTCTTAAATAAATCTAAAACCTTCTACCTGGTTCTCAGGGTTCCGGTCAGTGAGTTTCACCCTGCACACAAATGATGTCTTGAGCACGGTCATGAACGTCTTGAAGTCCTGCAGACTGCCCATGGAGCACATGAAGGGACTGAAAGCAAGTGCAGATACATCTAAAAGTCCGCTCAAGGCAGGGGTGCCTTTCTACAGACCTATCAAATGGGATAAGAGCTACTACACCTTCACTGGCTTCAGAGACCCTGAGCAGGAGCTGCAGCAGTCTAGGAGAGTGGAGCCTAGACTAAGGTTAGTAACACTGGACCTCAGCTCTGTATCACAACTCACAATTACAACTGTGCAGTACATAATGTAGCAAACTACTTTTCTGGTACAGACAGAAATATAAAATATATGAAAGAGGTCAGCACATAACTACCCTCTAAAACTACAAACTGTTGTTTTATACATTTCTGTGTCTGTGGAACTTTCGACAGAACCAGGCTAACTGTTTGCCTCTGCTTCCAGTCTTTATGCTAAGCTAGGCTAGCCACCTCCTGACTCCAGCTCTGTACTTAACATGCAGACATGAGATTGACATCCATCTTCTCATTTCATTCTTGGAAATATAGTAAGAATGAGCATGTAACTCATAATTATTCTTGTAAAGATGATGTCAAACTATTCCAGAGAGGGATATTTCAGTCCAGTATTCACTAAGTTTTAGCTCTGGCTCTTTAGCTGCTAAATGCTCCACTATGCTCACTAGCTAGTCGCTAAAGGCCAATTCAGGGTTTCCGTGTGGCAGTGAGGGTCCGTGTGACATACATTTCGTCATCTGTCCAAGTCCACGAGGGTCTGTGCGAACCCCTGTGCGGATGTCCGTGTGCAGCTCAAAATGTATGACAAAACAGTAAAGTTGTGGGCTGTAAAACCAAAACAATGAGCTGCAGAGAGTTGAGGGGAACTGCAGTTGCAGTTGATAATTCTATGTGGTTTGTCACCATGAAAGATACTGATTATAGTAGTTTTATAGAATGCATTCTCTAATAGTCATCTCAGAGTGGTTTCATGTTGCCTTTTTTTTTGTCAGCTTGTGGCTGCGAAACAACGAGCCTGAGGCAACAAAGAAGCACAGTGATAGCCTTCCTCGGAGAGAAGAGCTGAGCAGACTGAAGAAAGAACTGTGTCACAAATTTGATCTTGCTGATATCAGGTACACTCAACTCTACTGTTTCCCCTAACACTGAGTAAGCGCTGTGGGAGCTGCTAACAACTGCCAACAACACTGTAGTCTACCTGAACGTGTCAACTCATCTCTGAACAATCTGATGAGCCTTGTTCTTGGCAAAATAATCAGCAGCTTACCAGGTCCAACGCCCTGGCTCTTTGGTTTTCAGTGGAGAGAATAACTACTTACATCAGCCTAGTTTGGGGCAGTCAGAATGTAACTCTTTAACTTGTTCCTCTGCATTGTAAGTCACTGAAGAGCATGGTTTAAATTACAGAATGGTAAAGGTAGTAGCAAAGTTTACTGAATTGTTCTTATGGGGACTGGGACTGTTGAGCTTTAATTCAAAGCTGTGCATGAACCAGTAAGTAGCAGTGTACATATTACCATGATGATGACGTCAGTTGTGTGGTGCAGGTGGCAGCGCAGCTGGGGAGTGGCCCACAGGTGCAGTCAGCTTCAAAGTCTGAGCCGACTGTCTCAGCAGAACCCTGAGGCCCTGATCAACCTGCAAGGTAAAGAGTCTCACTGAGGACAGGACAGCTGTCTGCATTCACAGCTAACAGCAACTGAAATCTCTAAACTCAGTCTCTCTGTCCGATCATAGCATGTGATTTAAAGTAGTGGTTCTCCTGGGGAGCCCAGGTCCTACATATTTTCCATTTCTCCCTGGTTTACCAACACCTGATTCGCTAAATCAGGTGTGTTTTGTAGGTCTGTAAAGTTGTGGTCACATTGGCACCAGTCTGGATGAATATTCACTACCTTGCTCCTTTACTTCATTTGAAGGCTATACAAATGAAGAATTCAAGGATGCATTTCTTGCTTCAGTGTGATCTCCTGGGGTGCATCTTATTTGTCTTATTTATCTCCTTGTTTCCTTCACTTGCGTCCTTTTATGTCCAAAAAATACATAAATCAGTCAAGCTCATGTAGTATAGCTGCTCAACTGTATGGGAGCATTACAGTTTCCTAGCTAGTTACAGTGAACATGGACACACATTAGTTTCAAACTGTATGCCGACATTGTTCAACTGAAGTCGAGTTTGTCTGTGGAAACACTTCAAACACGTCATTTACGATGGCATCACCCGAATGTGTCAAATAGCGTCCTTCTCCCCACAGCGTTCAGGCAGCCTCTCACTGCAGATTCAGACCGTGCCAAAGTAATAACTAATGCTATAGGAGTATTTATCTCTGAATATATGTGACCATACTCTACTTCTAGAGAATACAGGATTTAAGCATAGCGTCTAAATGCTTGAGCTTTGCTACAATGCACCTTCATGTGTGCATGTTAATTAGTCCGTTGTGCAGCTCTTTATAAACGAGCACAAGTTTCTTTTTTCTTATTAACAATATTCCAGTATTTGAGTGCCTTATCTGTTACTGTAAGAATTATGGCCAATGAGCTGCTGTTGAATGTTTACATTTTTTCAAAATAAATGAATCAGGGTACATACTGAACTGTGAATTTTGTGTACCGTTACACACCTAACATGAATATAACCATATAACATCAAACACGAGTTTAACTTTTCCCTGGAACCCACTCAAATGACCACCTGTGGGTCCCGGGGACTCACTACATTGAAAACCTATCAACATCACTGATAAATAGATAAAAAAAATCACCATAGTTTACCATAAGCAAGGGTGGTATGGGTGTTACAATTAGGTACAAACAGATTTAAGGCGGTCACGGAAATAAAGCCATGTGCCCCGAAGTGTATTTTTATGTTTCAAGTCTTCTGTTTTATGCGTAGAACTACAGTGATTGTGTGTTGGGCTCTGAGCACTACCAAAACTCAGGTGACCTACACTCAATATTGTGCCTGAACGCATCCTGTGTAGACACAGTGTTATACTGTGATGAGCTCCTAACGACCAGAACTGAAAACTCTACACAGCAGCTTGACCAAGTTTATTTGTGTTGAACATGTGAGAATCAACAGACCATGATTTGGCAACCCCAAAAATGACTGCAAAGTGACTCCCAAAAAAAGCACTGGTGCATCCCCTCTTAGGCACTGGGACGATGCATGATGTTTTCCATAGGGAGGGCACCCTCTGCATGTCCAGGGAGAGGTTGAAGAGGTGACAAAGATTAACAGCCAGCTGATCAGCACACCCCTCAGCACCCTGGGGTTGACTCCATCAGGGCCACCAGCTCTGCCTGGGCAGAGCCTCCTCAGCTCCATATACACCTGGTTGGTAGTCATAGTTGGCTATACATTGTTTTTATTTTTATATATTTAAAAAAGGGAGTAAAAAAGGCATGTATTTTGAGTTACAATGCAAAGGTATAATCATAATGTACTCATAAGAGTGGAGTTTAATTTTTACAGTATGCAGATAAATAGCAAGTTATTGCAGTTATCTTCTAATCTTTTATCAGCTTAATGGTTTCTCAAATGTTCACAAAACAGAACACAAAACATGCCTATGACTAGAAAATAAAATTTCACAAGGCAATAGTTTCTGCTAGCGACAATATATCACATCTCAATCTCTCAAACTCACCTATTACAAATTCCACAGTACAGAGTTTCTGTCACACACAACACGTTTTTCCAATTGTTTATTTTCCATTCAAGAAATGAGCATGAGCTAGCACTGAAAGAGAAAACACACTCACCAGAGAATAGTCATTAAAAACACATCCACTCTAGTGGTCCTCCTTAATCTTCTGGTAAACAACAGTAACTCTCTCCTGGATAACTTTAACACTGAACTTCAACAGGTATAATCAGCTTTTACTCATCAATGTTTAAGCTAGCTTGCATACACGCTGGACTCCGCTCATTTTTTTCTCCATTATATCCCCCCTCCCTCTATTTTTTTTCCTTCCCCTCTGCTGACTACAGACTCCAGGTGCTTGGCACCCTCTTTTGGACTTTCAGCCAAACTGCATTATTAAGCCTACCATTTCATTTAACTGATTATATGTTACATTTACGGGGGTTACATGTACGCAACATGTATTGCAGCCATTTCACTATTAGTTCACTATTATCACAAATTCCAACAATTGAGCTGCCTCTAAACTGTTTACCAGCTGAGTTTGTTCTGTATCCACTTCTGCTGAAATTTGCATTGCACAAATCTCCTTTTTCTTGGTGACTTGCTGTGAAGCTATAGATAGATATAGAAGGTTTATGGTAAAACAAATCCATCAAATGCTTTTATTGATGTCATTCCACATGACAAAACAGAACAATAGTTTATGTCTTTTGTCTGTCCATGGCGGCATAAAACTGCAATGTTTTGACGATGCAATGTCAAAGCAGCATCATTAATACATTTCTAATGATTGGGTGTGTCGTTCTGATAACAGATTTTCACGAAGGCTGGTCTTATGTATCTTCCGTCAAGCTTCCTCTGGGAAGCCTCCTTGCTCCTCCCAACACAAATAAGGGAACTGAGACATTCTTAATGATAGTGGACCACATCAATTTGCAGGCCACCTGAGGAGACATGAAATAAGGCAAATGAGAGGTGCCCTTGTTGGCTGTGGCAGACTCGAAGGTCAGAGTTCACCCTTGTTCAGCTTTGCCTTGTGATTTCACAGAAACAGTGATGCCCTGTGTTATTCTAGTGCTGTTATCACCTTATATTCTACATTATCCCACTACCAGACTGCAAACTGCAGCGTCGCTACCATAGACTGTGATCGCTCTGTTTAATGTCACCTTGGACCTGTGACATTGCGTCCTTTTTCAGTGCTGAGTGTTGGCCACTTTGTTTGACCAGGCTAATGTGACCGTACCTTTAGGCAGGCCTTCTGATTCAAACTTGTGTTCCTCAGCACCAACACAATTTACCCAGGTGATGTCACTTGAGTAATTTTCGCAGATTTTGCACAGCTCTCTTCTGATCCATGGGCCGCTTTCTGAAACTGTTTTCACTTATTCAGCTCTACTGCCCATGACCATCAAAACAGACACAGTAGATGTGAAAAACTTCCCCTTTAATCTGCTCCTCCACCTTCCCTGCAGGACACACAGTTGTGTTTGCTGACCAGTCAGGGATGAGCGCCTCTGGACACGTCATGCTGGGAACCATGGACGTTCATCATCAGTGGACCAAAGTAATGCAACTGCAGTGCTCCTGCTGTCACATGTTCTCTCTGTTCCTCTTTGTTTTCTGACCCCTCCTCTGCCTGTGTGTCTGCAGCTGCTTGAGCAGCTGCCCAGCTATCGGAGCCTGCAGCAGCAGACAGACTGGCTGAAGGAGAGGATCAGCCTCCTCCTGGGTGGGACTCAAGTGGTCCATGTGGAGAGGCTGGGACCAGTTAAGCCCATCGCTGAGCACTACAGCACCCTCAGCACCTTGCACAAGAGCCTGATGTCCCGACGCCTTCGCCTGCACCCCAGGAGCCTGCAGGGGCTCACAATGTTGTTGGAGAAGTATGCTGTCACATTACCATCTGAACGCCTCAAACACATGACACACTGCTCTGTACTTCCATTAAGTAAGACATCATTTGTTGTTTGTGTCAATCACAGTGACCGCTCTAACCCTAGTCTGCATGAGATGGGGCACTTCATCATCCCCACCAACTGTGATCCTCCCAAGCTGCAGGTCTTCCTCCAGAGCCACGCCCCCGAGGCCAGGCAACGCACCCAGCGCAAAAACCAGTGAGTCAAACATACCACGTCATAGGCCTGTCCCCTAAAAGTTGATGATTCGAATCATCAGTCGAGTTGACTCGCATTTTGTCAGTTGAATCAGTGCACTTTTTTCAGCTGCGTCATCTGGCGCTGACTGTCAATGAAGTTGGCTAACCTACTTTTGAACCAGATTGCTGTCTAGGGCTGCTGTGAGTAGTCGATGTAATTAATGACATCAATGCTGAAAATGCATCAACGTCAATATTTTTAACCGACGCATGGTTTTTCATTGTTTTTCTTCCAATATCTCTAAGTAATTGCTACATCATGATGAGCACGGCGGTGCAGGCTAGTTTATTTATGCTTTAGAACATAGCCGCTGTGAAACAATCAGAAAATAACGTTTTATTTTTCTGATTCTCCTATCAGCGCTCCCTCTCCTTATTCAGTCTATAGGTCGCTTGACCACAGCTGTGTGTCTGTCCGTCTCGCTCTTGAACAAATTAACACAAACCAAAGAACACTTTGTGGTATCGCTATTTTTCAGCTATTTTTAGACTGCAAGCCAGGCACAGATGTCAAAGCTGGGTACACTAAATAAACCAAGGGTGGACACAACTGGGAGAATATCATAATGGTCCATAAACTGGTTTCACTGTGGAGCTGTTTGATTGGTCTGATTGCCGGATTGTCCACCACAGCATGACGTCGGGTTGCGTTTCTGAAACCATAGTGTTGTCTATTCATTAGTAAGGAGAGCTTTTTAGTGTATTTTTGTCCTTGTAGCTATTTAATGATGAAAGCCATAAAGTCGTCTGCCTGCTACCTTAGAAATTCCATTGAATAAGTGTTTGAGAAAATGTTTAGGTTACAATCTGGACTTTACGTTGATTGACGGTGCCAGTGTGTGTGTTCATTTTTATCATGTTGGAGTTGCCAGTTTAAACCTAGAGTTTTGCGCTTTAATATGTAAACCTTTGTTTACATTTTGTTTTGTGCATGACATTATACAATGACATACAGTTTGTCAAAATAAAATGAACTCAAATTAAATGGTTAGTTTGATTTGTGGAGCACAATTAATCGTTTAGATTAATCAATTAATCAGTAAAATAGTCGATAGATTAATCGATAGAAAAATAGTTGTTAGTGGCAGCCCTACTGCCATCCACTGTGACTGAGAGTTCCGCTGACAGAGCTGTCAGCAGCCCTGCAGGAGAGATGCTTCGTGGTGTGCTAGGATTTTATAACTGAACTATGACCACTTTAAATTTCTCTGACTGTGTGGAAATCAGATGTTTTCACATCATAGTAAATTAGTGACATGTTAGAATGCCATTCAGGACCATCATATATTTTTTCTGACACCATTTAGTATTTAGTGCTTTCAATCAGAGGGTTTGGCAATTAAATAATGCATAACAACTTAAAAACTATATAAATGTGTTGTGAGAGACTGGTATTGACGATAACCGTGATATTTAAAAACTAAATATTGATATCATGTTAATAATACACATATGATAATATCGTGTAAATAATCCAGTGCCTCATTTCCATTTCTTTCCATTCTCGCTTTGTCATAGTAATTGGTGGTAAAGACAAAACACACAGTAAACAAAGTTAAAGATGACTTTGACTGATAGCATTAATTTTTTTGTTTTTAAATTTTCTATAGATATCGCAATATCATCTGTATTGTGAATTCTTTTGGCCACGATAATCATGCAGTGAAAATTTGATTTTGTGACAACCCTAGTGACAGAACACACAATGAATACAAAAGCAATAGAATGCAAAAAAGGGGTCTTTTTGTGTCCCCTCTAAAATACTGTCATACTGTACTGATCACTGCTGCTCATCACAGATTGTCCTTTCGCATGTTATTTTTGTTCCGTAATATACCACTCCTCATACTGGTTCATCAGCTTTGTTACTGACAAATACTACTTTGTGTGTGTCCAGACTGCAGGCAGAGGAGGAGGCTCTGGTGAAGCTGTGTCTCCAAAATCTGTCTCTGAGGAGTCTGTCCAAGGAGCCCAGTGTCAACTCCAGCCAGATGATCCTGTGCTGTAAAAGACTGGTGGAGCAGCGCTCCCCCCTCATGCAGGGTCTTCACATCTGTGTTTCTCACTTTTACTCAGTCATGCAGGACGGGGACCTATGTGTCCCCTGGGACTGGAAGAGCTGAGCTGGAGGGACACGGTCCCAAGCTGCAGGATTCTCAGTCAGTCCAAGTGTTGGAAAGAAGTATTTTTAGAAGTTTAGTGTGTTGTTCAGGCAGCAAATAGGTATGTTTCACAGGATCATTTGTTGTTGATGTCAGGAGATCAGAAGATTTCATATCTGTTAGTTCTCAAGGGAAACCTTTGAAGAAAAGAATCATGTGTGGTTCAATCAAGCAGACAAGTGTGGGCTCATCCATTAAGAAGCACTTTATCCTCTCGCTGGAAAAGCCCAATAGAAGAAGAATTGGATGGACAGCAGAGATCAGTAGTTCCCAACCTGGGGGTGAGGACCCCCCAAGGTTCGCAAAATGATTCACAAGAAAGGGAAGAAGAGGAAAAACATTTCTGCTGCATACAATTATGTGTTATTTTTTATTATTTCTCTAGGGTTTGCTTTTTGTCTAAAATTATTTGTCCTTCAGTAATCAAAAACGAAAGTCTGAAAACCAAATAGTCTTCTGTTGAACTATGATAAGGGATGTGGATAGGCATTGCTTGGCACAAACCAAAAAAAGTTCGGAACCAGTGGCAGAGGTGCAATATGACTGAAGCTTTTTTTCCAGACAAGGGTTGAGGCTTTGACATGCGCACGGTTTGATCGTCAGTATTTTTTGTTGCTGCCTGGAGTTCACTGAGAAATAATTAAAAAATGGTTCTCTTAAAGGCACAATCTGTGACCTAAATGTAACAAAAATAGTCACCAAACTCACAAAAAATTCAATACACAATGTTAGAACCTGTTATCACTGATTGACAGACTGACACTAAACAGGCAAAAGGGTTCAGTATGCTTAAAAATGAACTTGTTCATATGAAGTGGAGTCCAACCACGTTTAAAGGCTAAATTGTTCTTCTGTTCAGAACGGTCAGACTGGAAGGCAGGGTGAAAAGTCTCCTGTCAAAGAGAGGGTTGAGATGCAATGAATTGTAAATAGATTTAGATTTTATATTTATATTTACTGTCCCCGAGGGAGATTTAGTTTTCACAGCTTGTGCAACACAGAAACATACAAATACAATACAATACATAAATGATGAGATGGTTAACATGGTAAAGAAGCAGGGGGAACAGTACAACAGGATGGGTTGAGTTATGCTTTTGTAAAGCAACAACAGGAGGTGGGGGGGGGACAAACAGTGCTCTGAGTTTGCGTATGAGTCTTTGCTGGGATCATTTATGGATAAAAAAGTGATTTGTTGATCAAAACTGAGTTTGATGTCTATAATGAGTCCAAGGT
Organism: Siniperca scherzeri; assembly: GCA_027580175.1. Classification (NCBI taxonomy): domain Eukaryota; kingdom Metazoa; phylum Chordata; class Actinopteri; order Centrarchiformes; family Sinipercidae; genus Siniperca; species Siniperca scherzeri. Next base: position 31,289,731 of record CM050856.1, read on the forward strand.
ATTTGAAGCTGCTCACCTGTTCAATGGTCTTGCCATGGATGGAGGTGGGGTTCAGTCCATTGTGGGGTGTTTGATGTGCTAATGACCAGTTCTTTTGTTTTGTCCACGTTTAGCTGCAGGTAGTTATCAGTGCGCCATTGTGTGAAGTGAGAAATAGAGTTTTGATAGGCTGTAACAGTTATTGTCATTGAGTATTGAGAGTATGGTATTTTCATCAGTATTTGAAGTATGTGGTGATGGGTGAAGGGCTGATCATTTGTATAGAGGGTGTTAAGTTATGATAGTTAATGATGTAACTGTGCCTATTCTAACAGCCTGTGGTCTGTTGCTGAGGACTGAAGCATAGTTGCCTGGTGATTCCAGATGTTGGAGAAGGGAGTGGAGGATACATGCCATGCAAACCATGGCAACAGCTGTGCATGTAGATGCGGTGGCAAGTAGCTCCTTCAAACTTTGCTACATTTTTGTTTTAATTTGTTATTTTCTCACCTTCATTACTGAAGCATGTATTACTTAAAGTAATACACTCATCAACATCGAAAAAGGAAGACAGAACATAAGACTCCAGTAAGACGAGAGGAGGCAATGATGCTTGGAGCTCAAACGCAGTTGAAGTGGATGGACATTGTTCCCCAGATGTGTAATTTTTATTGTTAAGATGTCAACCATATTATCTGCCCGTAGAGTTCACCAGTGTTTTTGTTGCTGCTGTTTACATTCCTCCAGATGCAAATTCAAAAAACACACTTCAAGAACTGTATGAGGTCATCAGCAGTCACATGACAAAACAACCAGATGGTGTTTTTATTGTAGCTGGTGATTTTAATCAAACAGACCTCAGAACTATTTTACCTAAATTCCACCAGCATGTCCACACCAGGGGAACAAATACACTGGACCGCCAGAGCGAGACTGAAAGCTGGCATCAAGAAGGCAAAGCAGAGACATCAGGAGAGACTGGAGAGAGACCTCAACACCAACAGCACCAAAGATATGTGGCAAGCGAAAGCAGGAGCACCTAAGTCATGTGTGAGGCCACGTTACCAGATGAGCTAAACTCATTTTATGCTTATTTTGATTTCCCCAACAAAGAGTCAGCTGTAAAGTCTACTCCGCCTCCAGAGGACCAGTCACTGTCAGTATCCACAGCGGATGTGAGAAGAATCCTGCTGAGAGTGAATATGAGTAAAGCTGCTGGGCCTGATAACATCACTGTCTGTGTACTATGAACATGTGCCAGTCAGCTAGTTGATGTCAGTACTGACATTTTTAACATATCACTGTCTCAGGAGAGTGTTCCCACCAGCTTCAAGACAGCCACCAACGTCCCTGTACACTGTAAGTCTGCATTGTTTAGTCTAAATGACTACCGCCCTGTGGCTCTCACCCCCATTCTGATGAAGTGCTTTGAGAAACTGGTTCTCTGGCACATAAAGAACAACATCCCAGCCAGCCTAGACCCTCACCAGCTTGCTTTCAGAACCAACAGAGGATGCCATCTCCACTGCCCTCCACTCAGTCTTCACACACCTTGAGAAAAACTATACCTACATCAGAATGCTGTTTTTTGATTTCAGCTCAGCATTCAACACAATCTCCCCCATGAAACTGATTGGAAAACTTAGCACTCTGGGCTAAGACCCCAGACAGTTCGGATTGGCATTCACACCTCCTCCACTCTAGTGCTCAACACTGGAGCCCCCCAGGGCTGTGTACTCAGCCCCCTCCTGTTCACGCTGTACAGCACATGATTGCAGCCCCTGACATGGAGATAACTGTGTTGTGAAGTTTACCACCATCATCGGCCGGATTACAAACAACGGTGAGACTTCACCTCAACATCAGCTAAACCAAGGAGCTGATCGTTTATTTTAGAAAAATGGAGGCAAAGACACACACCCCTGTCTACATCAGTGGAGCAGGTGAATAGTTTTAGGTTCATGAGAATCAGCATCACAGAGAACCTGACATGGATTTTTGTATTTCTTAAGGTAACTTAAGAACACCAAATTCCTGTGCCAATTCCCGTTGCCAAGTTCTTGTTATCTTTTACAGAGGATCAATAGAAAGCATCCTGCCAGGAAACATCACAAACTGGCATGGGCCCAGGACCGGAGGGAAATTACTTCTCTGACTCGCTTATTTCTCCAATTGTCTCTAATCTCGTCTCCTGTGTGTGTCGAGTCGAAATGCTTATTGGAATGCACAGATTTGATTGGCTGAGTAGCATCACGTGAGATAATTTAGAATGCATGCAATTGGTCTGTTTTCTGGGCTGCTAAACCAGTGCCGCAAAGGCTAGAAAAGCTGCGCTGGTTAAAATAAAAACGCTCCAGCTCTGCAGGGCGATGTTTCTCCCAGATTATGTCAATGGGATCTCCTGCAAGAATCTATGGAAGAAGGGCGCTTATTTCCTATCTATTGATTATTCTATGGGCCATAAGTATTTAAACCCTTCAATACTTGTCTAATAAGGCTAATTGCATACTACGCCGGGGACATACAGGAGGCAGAAGTGCTGCGATGCACCGAGAAGCGCCCCGAAGCGCTGGCTGCTTCCTTTCGGCGCCCATGTTAACCAATTGGGCTGTTCAGACAGTGCTTGCATCGCGGTCGGCTCATGCTCAGCTGAATAGTTTCGGTGTCTGTTCTATTTTTTCCGCATTCTGTGAGCAAATCTGGCAGGAAAACACACTGATAATCTATTTTAAACAATATAAATTTATATTATATATGATATAAATGATATGATTCTGATAAATAAGATCCCATGCTTGCCAACCCTTTTGATTTCCCTGACCCTCTCCCTCCTGTTCTCCTGGAGTGATCCCCCTCCCCCACGATAAAATATCAAGATCTGCCCATCCACTATATTTATTAGAAACGGTATCACTGCTGTTTGTGATTATGTATTTTAAATTACGTACTTTATCCACATTCAGTCAGTTGTCTCTAAACAGAGTGCGAGAGAGACTGTGTGTGTGTGTGTGTGTGTGTGTGTGTGTGTGTGTGTGCGTGTGTGTGTGTGTGTGCGTGTGCGCACCTCCCCGCAGATCATCACACAAGGCTTTGTTGATTGTTGCAGAAGAAGCGACGCCCCGCAGAAACACAAAGCTTTAAGTTATAAATTCATGACGTTATTATAAAGATCAGCTCTTTATTGTGATTAGAAAAGAACAGAATTCCTTGTTGACCGGTGCAGAGAAATGCGCCTATGGTCTGAACAGCCAGGCTACTGCTCACAGGAGACATGTCCTAGCGTGGCACTTCCGCCTCCTGTGTGTCCCTGGCATTCTAGGCTAGACAGTGTCATACATGCTACAATGACTTCTATCATTAGCAGCTCAGCTTTTCTTCTAATATCACTTACTCACCCCATGTTGCCTTGAATTCCTGAAGATTTTTTTTCCTCCCGACGTTGATGACGCTCCCGTTTTTAAAATAGTGAAACTACATCAGAACATCCATTTAAAAACTCTCACACAACTCGTGCAGTATAATCCAAGTCACATTTATCTAGTCGTGTGCTCAATACTTCCACAAAACCTAGCTAATGAAAAAATTTCTTGCAGGATTCCCTGACGGCAAACTAGTACTACACACCTGTGGTTAAACACTCGTGCATGCAGCTGAGAGCAACAACCGCATGCGCATGTGGTTGCTCAGGCGTGCCTAGGTTACGCTGCCACCTGGTGGAGATCCCAATATACTACAAAGCAGTCAAACTGACCTATAATACTTGTTTTGGCTCATAGACGATTGGCAGTCGGTATCTGCGGCAAAAAAACGTGATCACACGTGATTCACAACCAGTTAAGGCTTTTACGTTATGAAAGGCTTGTTTTGTGATCATGTTTCTGAACTCCTTCTCCAGTCTGACCTTGTTTGGCCTTGATAATGTCATTTTTAATCTGTCTGTTGATTGTTTTAAGGAAAGCACAGCATGTTGACATGCCATCTGTTTTTCTAGCGCCCTCAGCTACTAGCTCCTCTGCTGCTTTGGTGTTAGCACAGGGTGGGACGTAAACACAGCCGAGGACCACAGTGGGGAATTCCCTCTGGAGTTTCCCTTCGGGGATCAATAAAGTATTTCTGATTCTGAGATAGAAGGGGCATAATGAGAGGGTCCCCACCAACCCTCTCCTTGCCCGACTGACTGGTCCTGTCAGCCGTATGATGGAAAAACTATCGAGACTGACCTCAGAATCTGGGACAGCCTCCTCGAGCCAGATTTCAGTTAGGTTGATGATACAGGTGTCCCTGACGACCCTCTCTACCAGGCACTTGGCATGCAGTAAATCCATCTTATTCCGAAGGGAACATACATTCGCCAGTATGGTGAGAGTCTGAAGGGACGCCTTCCTCAATCTGGTGTGTACACCTCCACCCCTACCTCTTTTTCTTTGTTGGATAGAAGTCTGTATTTGTAGAAGATCTTCCCAGCTATAGGTGAATGGTCTGTAGCCGCTAACCCCTGGTTGTAGCGCTGAGGTGGTGATCCATAGGATTATGAATGTATGGGGATAACAGCACGCTTTCAGACCATATCCCCTGGAAGACATTCATGGTGTTGCACTTGGCTGTTCACGTGAAAAGTGACAGAAATAGTTGTGAAGAATGAAAACGAAAACTTGTGAGAGAAGTTCAAACCCTGATTACTTTCTCACCTCCACACACCTGACCAAAGTGGGTATGATTGTCAGATTGTCAATCAAAAGTAAAAAGTTATGTCAGACAGTCCCCAGTTCAGCCATTGAAATAGTGTGGAGGGCGGGGGTTTCAGACCCTGTTAAATGATCCAACAAGAACTTAATTTGAAGCATACTGATGCCCTTAATTTATCAATATTGCTAATGTAGTAGTATCAAATGCATGTAGTCAAGTCAAACTTTAATTATATACATGTGTATATATAACTGTAATTTATGTGATCAGAAACAGCACTGTGGGGAGACTCATAACTTCACCAGACAATCCAGGAACACTGACCAAGACTTTCTACAGTGTTACGTTACAAGTTGGATCCAGCACCTGACACCTTATGTGTCCTTTGTATGTTGTGTATAGAGGAGAAAGGACTAACCAGGACTGTATATCCAGCATGTGTGATAATGGGTTGTTTCACTGGATGGAGCTGTTTTGGACATACTGGACATTTCAGATGCTTGTGTACAGTCCAGAGTCCCATCCAGAGTTGGTATGGCTTTGGTTATGGAACCATTCTCAGTCATTTGAAACACTATTAGTGTTATACACATGGGGGGTGGAGTACTTTTGTGATGTAGATTTGAACTTTGTAAAGGTACCATAGCTGTGAATCAGATGGTTCTTCTCAAATAAAAATGATAATTTCAGACTGGAGTGTTTGTTATGACATCTATGTGAGAAAGCACAACTGTGAATTGATGGTTAATTAAATATGCTCCCTGATTCTAACACAACTCTCAATATCACAAGGTTCAAGGTACATTTATTTGTCATTCTACAACACAGGAAATTACAGTTGTAGACCCCTTCACGCTACACACACAGAACATACAGTGGTGTGCAAAAGTGTTTGCCCCCTTCCTGATTTCTTATTTTTTGCATGTTTGTCAAACTTAAATGTTTCAGATCATCAAACAAATTTAAATATTAGTCAAAGATAACACAAGTAAACACAAAATGCAGTTTTTAAATGAAGGTTGTCATTATTAAGGGAAAACAAAATCCAAACCTACATGGCCCTGTGTGAAAAAGTGATTGCCCCCTAAACCTAATAACTGGTTGGGCCACCCTTAGCAGCAACAACTGCAATCAAGCGTTTGCGATAACTTGCAATGAGTCTTTTACAGCGCTGTGGAGGAATTTTGGCCCACTCATCTTTGCAGAATTGTTGTAATTCAGCCACATTGGAGGGTTTTCGAGCATGAACTGCCTTTTTAAGGTCATGCCACAGCATCTCAATAGGATTCAGATCAGGACTTTGACTAGGCCACTCCAAAGTCTTCAAAAAAATAAGAAATCAGGAAGGGGGCAAACACTTTTGCACACCACTGTATATACATGGGGTGGGTATTGTCTTTTAGTATCCTTTGGGCTCTGCGCAGGCACCTCACCTCTCCGATATCACTGATGCTCAGTAGAGGGGTGACACCCTAGACAGGGTGTAGACAGAGATTTGTGTCTTCGCCTCCTTTTCCTAAAATCAACGATCAGTTCCTTGGTTTTATTGACACTGAGTAATAGGTTGTTCTCTGTGCACCACCCTGCAAGAGTATTGATTTTCTCCCTATATGAATTTCATTGTTGTTTGTAATCCGGCTGATGATGGTAGTGTGGTCCGCAAACTTCAAAACAGAGTGAGAACAGCAGGGGGCTGAGCACTAGAGTACAGGAGGTGTGACCGCCAATCCGAACTGTCTGGGGTCTGTTTATGAGGAAATCTAATATCCAGTTGCAGAGTGTAGTTCTCAAGCCTAAAATGTTAAATTTGCCAATCAGTTTTATGGGGTTGATTGTGTTGAATGTTGAGCTGAAATCAACAAACAGCATTCTGATGTAGGTGTTGTTATTTTCAAGATGTCTGAAGACTGAGTGGAGGGCAGTGGAGATGGCTTCCTCTGTGGATCTGTTGGCTCTGAATGCAAACTGGAGAGGGTCCAGGCTGGCTGGGATGTTGTCTTTGTTGTGCTGGAGAACCAGTTTCTCAAAGCACTTCATCAGAATGGAGGTGAGAGCCACAGGGCCTGCAATCATGGATTTAGCAGTAGTCTATTTTCTCCTTCAATAGTGTGTCTGTCTGGCACCCCTAAAAATGGGTTAAGATGGATTGTTGCTACCCCTTCTAGGTCACGGCAGAGTTGGCTGCAACGTTCCAGCCGTCCACAGTCTTTAAAAATGGCACCCACAGAACATTAGGAAAATCAGTCTGTACCTGTCCTTAGATTTACCCACTTAGTTATTTGCCAAAGTTTTAAGTTAATCTGCTGTGTGTCCTGATATTTCTCCCCTCCCTCAGAAGTTTTGTACATTCTTTCTAGCCAAATATGCGTACCTATTCCTTGTGTATCTATATCTATATTTTTCATCTAAACTGAGCTATCCATCTTAGTACGGCAATCCACAGCACAACAAATGACACTGCAAAAATGCACAAGAATATTTTTACACCACACATTTTGTTGTGTTATTCTTTGCTCTTGTTTTTTTACACATCTAACTTTTGTCAGGTGATAATATAACCCTTTCCTCTTACAACGTGGGCAGTCAGAATCCAACGCATATGCCACACACCTTTTATAACACCGTTTTGCAAATTGCACAAACAGCTCTGGTGGTTTATTTGGGTAACCTTTTTTCAAGAAAATTAATTCTTTCTCCGCACGTCTGCTGTGGGTTTTCCAGATCACAAAATGCCCTACTGATAGTCTTATAATGTCAATCACCTTACACACTGTACCTATAATTTTAATTCTCCCTTTCCGAGGTTCTATCAATATTGCTTCCAGATTCAGGGATAATTTTACAATTTCACTTTAGTAATCCTCTCTGTCTCTAACCTCTACTTTAGTACTATTGCTCCAAACTGAGCCTGTCGCTTCACTCTACTGTTCTTTTTCTAACACCCACTCTGATTTAACACATATGATTAATTTGCCATTCATACACACATTTGCTAGCATATTCATACTTAACTTCAACACATAAGGCCTGTCACACATTCACTCAACACACAAAATGCATCACTCATCCATACTCTTGCTGCAGCTTACATTCATACACACCTTCTCACTTCTGGCCAGTAGTCACTGCCCCGTAGGCCTCTTAGTGACTATTTACGGATGGCTCCTTAGCAAACCCTTAAACTGCCTTTTCAGACCTCTTTCTGATACACTTTCTCGACACACAGAGAGCGGAATCCACAGGACCTTTAATTCAAATGCCTGTCCGTTCAGACCTCACCCTTGATACACTTCCTCTACACAGGGGGAGCGGTATCCAGAGGACTTTTAACTGATATGCCTGTCCGTTCAGACCTCACCCTGCAGTTTATTCTGCCTCTTTGAGTGAGCGGCATCCACAGGACTTTACTCATAAAAGTTATCTACATTCACACAACTCATAACTTATTCTCAGATCTTGTCCTCATAGCTTATAGGTTAGTATTCATTATCACTCATTCATCAATGCATGCTAATCACTCTAAAAATCACATTGAACTCCTTTATAATTTAGATACTTTAGGGAGAGGCTACATACTGTCTGTGACCTGGGCGAGTACACACTGCGCTCAGATCCAACCAGTATTTTGCAGATATTGATAAAAAGACACTGCTTACCTTTGTCTTGGTGTCCACCATTGTTCTGAGTTGCTGATCCATACACCACACATCCATAATCTATTCTTGCCCAGATTATTGCTACTTGCCCTGCCAGACACCTCATGACATTAATGACTTTCTTACTTTTCTTTATTATACTTCTGTTATGTTCTCTCCATGCTAGTCTGAGGTCAAAATGTACTTCCAAGAAATGGAAGCATTCTGCTATCTCTAGATCTCCATATAACTTAAATTTCATTCCTTCTCTGATTTTGTAAAGAATAGTTTTTTCCACAGAGAACTTAAAGCCCCATTCTGTCCCCCGTCTTTCCACTTTATTTATACAAGGGCTGGGTTTAAAAATCCAAGATCGATCTTTTAATATATTCCTTTTCCCATGGATATGTGAAGCTTTAATCCCATTTGGGCTTTTTTTTCTGGCAGAGAAGTGCTGGAGTGAAGTGCTTGTGCGATGAGAGAGAAAAACGCTGCATGTGGGTTTTGTTTCTATGACAAGCAGACTGACATTAGCTAGGTAGCTAAAAAGAGAAAAATAAAACTCCCAGGTCAGAAAGTGGTGTTTACCCGTATTTTTTCGATGTATGAGGCTGGGATGTTGCCGAGTTGCAGCGGGACCCCAGCCACCAGTGTTAGTTGCTCCTCTCCAGGAGAAGCTTTGTCTGGCCGCAAAGTGCAGCTAGTTGGGCTCTGCGGATCGAAAGGCACACCATGGGTGCAATACTGGAATACTTGGGGAAACTTTACAGATTTGGCCCCTTTCACGTGTTGTGCTGCTAGCTTGATGAACTCTTTCTTTGAGCTAAAAACAGCACATAGATGCACCGAATGTGAGGATAAGGAAGTTCACAAACAGTGCTTATAAATGTTGGTATATAACCACGCAGTATTAAAGCGTGAAATCCACTTTACACTTATTTTAATTTTATACTTATATCCACTTTGTACTTAATTTATCTTGCCTGTATTATAGTGTATTATATTTGATTTGCTTAGAACTTCTATTCCTGTGTGCACTGACGTGATAGTGAGCAGCTGTAACAAAAGAGTTTCCCCTCGGGGATCAATAAAGTATTTCTGATTCTGATAACACTAAGATTCTACAACATAGTATATTAACTTGCATGTATCACGGAGGTTTTGTGAGTCGAGGGAAAATCTGCCATTCAGGTATACAGGTTCCTGGACTCACCTGACTGACTGAGTGACCTGAGTGACCATCGCTGTCATCGGACATCAAACAATCTATCTTTTTTTCATTTAACGCAAAAATTACAGCACATTTAAGGCACATTGTTTCAACCTTAAATGTCAAGTTGTTTTTCTTAATATCTATATATTTATTTAGAATATAATAGTTGGGGAAACACTGGGGCGTCTGAGTGGAAATATCAGCTCTGTTATAGGTGATTTAAAGGGTCAATTCTTAATGTAAACATTAATATTTTTAATAATGCATAAGGTAAGAGGGTTCCTTGTACAATTTACAGCATTAGTAAGAAGAGAATCTCTTTCATGTCCAAGCAAAATTGGTATTGTTACTAAAATATCCCTAACCGAACCGATATTGCATCAAAACGAAAATCGAATCGGGACCTTGTGAAATGAATCTATTCGAAAATCAGTGGCGATACCCAGCTCTAATTTATACCTTGTTGTAGTTTCTTAACTATATGTTCTACATTCCCTCCCCTCTTCCACATAGCCAAGTTATCTTCAAACAAAGACCCTCCTATGCATGATAGTATACTATCATATTGTTTATCATAATTGAGAATAATGTAGAACTTAAAAGTTTACCCCTGGGGCTTACCATTTTCTACATGTTTTTCTGAGAGCTCTGATCCTATTTTAACCTTCTCTGCATAACATATCATAAGCCTTTCCACACAAAAAACACTGCAGCCACGGTTTCTTTATTACCCTGGGTTTTTCATTCTCTAAACACAGAACCGGGTCCTTTGTGCTCCCGCTTCTCCTAAATCCACTACGCATTCACCAACCCCCCCTTTTCCAGAAAGTGCGTGAGCCTCTCATCAACCATCCGTTCCATTAATTTACAGATGTGTGATGTTAGAGTAATGGGTCTGTAGTTTCCCAGCTTGCTAAGATCTTTCCCAGGCTTTCTGATTGGAATTATGATTGCTTCTTTCCAGCTTCCAGGGGCTCTCCCCTCCTTCCAAACTGTATTGAATAATGACAGTAACTTATTTAATCCTCCTTCACTTAATGTTTAATCATTATATAACATATTACATCTTTTCGCAGTACACTCTTTCCTGTTTTGGCTAATGCCCTCTTTAACTCTCCAATAGTAAATGGGATATCTACTTCACTCTCACCAGTATTCTTTCTCCTTAGCGCCTGCATATTTCCAGCTTTTTCCCCTGTTTTCCTTCCTCAGATTATTGGAGCTGTGTACAGCAACAAAGGTATTCACCATGAGCTCAGCCTTTTGTTTATCGCCACTTCATTTCCAGTACTCAGAACAGGGTAGTTCCACTCCCTCCTATCCCTTCCCATTTTCTTTATCATCCCCCAAACTTCTCCTATATGTGTAGTGTTCCCAATTGACCCACAGAACTTCCTCCAATATGTCTTCTTTGCCTGTCTTATCGTTTTCTTTACCATTGCTTGGGCTTGCTTGTACTGCACCAAATACTGACAATTATGGGATCTTTTGACCAGTTTAAATGCTTTGTTTCTGCTCTTTACTGTTTGCACATATCATCCCACCATGGAACTGTTTATTCCCCTCATCCTGCCTGTGCTTTTAGGAATAGAACTTACTGCAGCAGATATTACAGTGGGGCAAAAAAGTATTTAGTCAGCTACCAATTGTGCAAGTTCTCCCAATTAAAAAAAGATGAGGCCTGTAATTTTCATCATAGGTACACTTCTATGAGAGTCAGAATGGGGGGAAAGAATCCAGAAAAATCACATTGTCTGATTTTTAAAGAATTTGCAAATCATGGTGGAAAATAAGTATTTGGTCAATAACAAAAGTTCATCTCAATACTTTGTTATATACCCTCTGTTGGCAATGACAGAGCTCAAACGTTTTCTGTAAGTCTTCACAAGGTTTTCACACACTGTTGCTGGTATTTTGGCCCATTCCTCCATGCAGATCCCCTCTAGAGCAGTGATGTTTTGGGGCTGTCGCTGGGCAACACAGACTTTCAACTCCCTCCAAAGATTTTCTATGGGGTTGAGATCTGGAGACTGGCTAGGCCACTCCAGGACCTTGAAATGCTTCTTACGAAGCCACTCCTTCGTTGCCCGGGCAGTGTGTTTGGGATCATTGTCATGCTGAAAGACCCAGCCACATTTCATCTTCAATGCCCTTGCTGATGGAAGGAGGTTTTCACTCAAAATCTCACGATACATGGCCTCATTCATTTTTTCCTTTACACGGATCAGTCGCCCTGGTCCCTTTGCAGAAAAACAGCCCCAAAGCATGATGTTTCCACCCCCATGCTTCACAATAGGTATGGTGTTCTTTGGATGCAACTCAGCATTCTTTCTCCTCCAAACACGACAAGTTGAGTTTTTAACCAAAAAGTTCTGTTTTGGTTTCATCTGACATTCTCCCAATCCTCTTCTGAATCATCCAAATGCTCTCTAGCAAACTTCTGACGGGCCTGGACATGTACTGGCTTAAGCAGCGGGACCTGTCTGGCACTGCAGGATTTGAGTCCCTGGCGGCGTAGTGTGTTACTGATGGTAGCCTTTGTTACTTTGGTCCCAGCTCTCTGCAGGTCATTCACTAGGTCCCCCCATGTGGTTCTGGGATTTTTGCTCACCGGTCTTGTGATCATTTTGACCCCACGGGGTGAGATCTTGCGTGGAGCCCCAGATCGAGGGAGATTATCAGTGGTCTTGTATGTCTTCCATTTTCTAATACTTGCTCCCACAGTTGATTTCTTCACACCAAGCTGCTTACCTATTGCAGATTCAGTCTTCCCAGCCTGGTGCAGGTCTACCATTTTGTTTCTGGTGTCCTTTGACAGCTCTTTGGTCTTGGCCATAGTGGAGTTTGGAGTGTGACGGTTGTGGACAGGTGTCTTTTATACTGATAACGAGTTCAAACAGGTGCCTTTAATACAGGTAACGAGTGGAGGACAGAGGAGCCTCTTAAAGAAGAAGTTACAGGTCTGTGAGAGCCAGAAATCTTGCTTGTTTGTAGGTGACCAAATACTTATTTTACAGAGGAATTTACCAATTAATTCATTAAAAATCCTACAATGTGATGTCCTGGATTCTGACTCTCATAGTTGAAGTGTACCTATGATGAAAATTACAGGCCTCTCTCATCTTTTTAAGTGGGAGAACTTGCACAATTGGTGGCTGACTAAATACTTTGTTGCCCCACTGTATACCCTGCCTTGTTTCATAGTTCATCATTTCTATATTGATGTTGTTACTAATCTGATGATGTTTCTCACATTCACTCATGTAGTGTTTTTGCAGTATTTTCAAAAATCCATTTCCCCCCTATGCTGTCTGTGGTCTGTATCATTGCTATATTTATTTTACTATATATTGGATAATGGTCACTGCTAATGGCCCCTTCTTGATGCACCTGCCAGTCGCACAATGGCGGTAAGGTATTGGTCACCAGCGTCCGATATAAAACAGATTCCTTGTCAGTATTCACATCTATTCTTGTGTTTCTACCATCATTAATGCAAACAAGGTGTATCCCATCCAACAATTCTTCAACTGCCTGGCCATTGTAATCAGTTTTATCACTCCCCCATAACTTTTTATGTGCATTAAAGTCTCCACACCACACAGTGCTTCCTCTGTTTATTCCTTCAATTTCCTCAAGTCTGTTGAGATCTAACCTTCTGCACTGATTATAGAAATTTATAATCACCAGTTTCTTCCTCTCAGCCCACACTACATCACCACAATAACCACACACTCCATCTCAGTTTCATTATCAATAACTCTATAGGGGATGCCCTCCTTCACAAAGGTGATACAACCCCCTCCTGATCCATCTACCCTGTCATGCCTGTGCCACATATCCATTTATTATTCAGTTCAGTTCAAATCAATTTTATTTATATAGCACCAATTCATAACAGAAGTTATCTCATTGCACTTTTCCTATAAAGCAGGTCTAGACCGTACTCTTTATAATAATATATTATGAAATCCAGACTTGGTTTTAACCACGTTTCAGGTCTGGTTTTTCTTTTCAACTGTTCCTGACAATTAGCAATCAAGATTCTTGCTTGGAGGAATAAAATTGTTACTAACTCTGAACTCTCAGAGTTTTTATCAAGTTTAGTCCTTAAAACAGATAAAGTAATTATTGTAGGTGATTTAAATATTCATGTGGATGTTGAAAATGATTAGTATTGCATTTATTTCATTATTAGATTTGATTGGCTTTAGTCAGAGGGTACATAAACCCACTCAATGTTTTAACTACACCCTCGACTTTGTTCTGGTATAAGGCATTGAAATAGAAAATTTCAAAGTCATTCCACAGAATCCTTTTGGATCATCATCAGACCATTATTTAATAACTATTAGGCTACTGGACTACACGCCATTAGGCAAAAACTCCTACTCCTACTCTAGATGTCTATCTGATAGTGCTGTAGCTAAATTTAAGGAAGCGATCCCATCTGCATTTAATTCAAGGCTATGTCTCAATATAACGGAGTACTCCTATGCTAATTTCAGCCCCTCCCAAATTACAGTCTGATAGCGCTGCAGGCTCACTGCAAATGACACTCGATTCTATCGCCCCTCTAAAAAAGAAGATAATAAAACAAAGAAGGTTAGCTCCTTGTTATAACACCCAAACCCGCAAATTAAAGCAAACATGAAAGGAAATGGGGGTGCACGGTGGCAGAGCGGCTAGAGCTCCTGCCTCCCAATAAGGAGATCGTGGGTTCGTGGGATCGATTCCCGGACCAGACCAACATCACACAATCTCTCTGGGTGGAGTCTGCATGTCCTCCCCGTGTTACCGTGGGTTCTCTCCGGGTTCTCCGGCTTCCTCCCACCGTCCAAAGACATGCATGTGTAGGTTAATTGATAACTCTAAATTGCCCGTATTGAATGAATGTGTGAGTGACACAGTCTGTGTCTGTGTTCGCCCTGCGACGAGTTGGCCACTGTCCAGGGTGTGCCCTGCCTAAGGCCCAAAGTCACTGGGATAGGCTCCAGTCACCCGCGACCCCCTAACGGGGACCAAGCGGTAGAAAATGGATGGATGGAAATGGATGGATGGAAAGGAAATGGTGTTCCAACAACCTGGAAGAATCTCGTTTCCTCTGGCAAGATAGTCTTAAAACATATATTGCTATTGCTGGACTGCACGCCATTGGGCAAAAACTCTTGCTCTGGATGTCTATCTGATATTGCTGTGGCTGGATTCAAGGGAGCGATCCCATCTGCATTTAATTCAATGTTGTGTCCGGTGCCAACTTGTCTTCAAACACAGGAACCTTGGAAACAGCTGTAGAGCCTGATGTGTATTTTGGCTGCTTTGCTCCTGTCAACCTTCTTCAGCTGACTTCGACGATTAATTCATCTAAGCCATCAACCTGTCTCTTAGACCCCATTCCAACTAGGCTGCTTAAAGACGTTTTACCCTTAGTTAACATTTCTTTACTGGATATAATCAATCTGTCTTTATTAACAGGCTATGTACCACAATCCTTTAAAGTAGCTGTAATTAAACCGCTTCTTAAAAAGCCCACTCTTGATCCAGGGGTTTTAGCCAACTATAGACCTATATCTGACCTTCCCTTTCTTTCTAAGATCCTTGAGAAAGCAGTCGCCAATCAGTTGTGTGACTTTCTAAATAACAATAGTTTATTTGAGGATTTTCAGTCAGGATTTAGAGTGCATCAAAGCACAGAGACAGCACTGGTGAAAATTACAAATTACCTTTTAATTGCATCAGACAATGGACTTGTCTCTGTACTTGTCTTGTTAGATCTTAGTGCTGTGTTCGACACCATTGACCATCACATCCTATTACAGAGACTGGAACATGTAATTGGCATTAAAGGAACCGCACTAAGCTAGTTTAAATCTTATCTATCAGATCGATCTCAGTTTGTACATGTTAAAGGTGAGTCCTCCGTGCACGCCAAAGTTAGTCACGGAGTTCCACAAGGTTCTGTGCTTGGATCGATTCTATTCACCTTTATATATGCTTCCTCTAGGCAGTATTATTAGGAAGCACTCCATAAACTTTCATTGCTATGCAGATGCAATTAAATCTATCGATCAAGCCAGATGAAACTAACCAGTTAACTAAACTTCAGGCATGCCATAAGGACATAAAGACCTGGATGACCTGCAACTTTCTGATGTTAAACTCTGACAAAACTGAAGTTATTGTACTTGGTCCCAAACACCTCCGAGACAAATTATCTAAATATATAGTTAATCTAGATGGCATTGCCC
Source organism: Siniperca scherzeri (assembly GCA_027580175.1). Classification (NCBI taxonomy): domain Eukaryota; kingdom Metazoa; phylum Chordata; class Actinopteri; order Centrarchiformes; family Sinipercidae; genus Siniperca; species Siniperca scherzeri. The sequence continues at coordinate 31,305,492 of CM050856.1, forward strand.
TGGCCTCCAGCAACACCATAAGGAACCTCTGAGATATCTTTGATCAGGATTTATCCTTTAACTCCCACATGAAACAAACTTCAAGGACTGCCTTTTTTCACCTACGTAACATTGCAAAAACCAGGCACATCCTGTCTCAAAATGATGCCGAAAAATTTGTGCATGCATTTGTTACTTCTAGGCTGGACTAAGAGGCTGCTACAAAGCGATGATTGAGACCTTGCTCAACTATTCGGAAGATACTCTAAAAAGTCAGTTCAGCGCCGGTTTATTTTACACAGCCGTTTCTATGTACTCTGCAGTGACTAATAATGGTCCAAGCATGGTTAGTTCAGAGAGCTCGGTTCAGCGCAGAATCTAAAGAGGTTCACCTGTTGGGTCCTCTCCACGCCAACATATTTTTCAGCAAGAGGCTTCTTTTGAACTCTGTGGATTTGAGAATTAAACTGACCCAGGCTAAAAACACCTTCTGTCTCATGTGCACCCCCAACACAGATTACCATTTAAAAATACTGGGAGCCTCTCTGACAAGAAAGCGACTGTTTCCCCTGCCATGTGTTCAGGTCATGCGTTGGTCTTAATGAGGGGCAATGCTCTCTACCCCTTATCCCACGTGAATGTGAAAACTTCCTCCATACCAGAGAATTCCCGTATATGTAACCAAGAAAATCTGTTTTTGGGAACGGTGCAGAAATATATTGTTTTAGCCATGGTAAACCACGAAGCCTTCACAGGTAAAAAGAGACCTGTCACCCTTCAATTTTATCTACAACAACCTTGAAGATTTGGCTCTGTGTCAGGACAGCAGACAGGTGCCCGCCAAAGCATTCCAGTCTCAATTTAACCAGGGGCTGTCCGTCAGAGAGAATTACAACATATTTACAGCTATGGGTTGACACCTGAAAGATTTACCTCTGAGTATCAACAGGAAGGAATTTGAACAGGGAAACTCTTTGATTGTTTTTAATCTCAACGCCGGCGAAGACAGCAACGCATTATTCCCTGTTTTCAACAGTAGTTTAAGACTGGACATGCGATTTAGAGAGCCCTTAGTGCATTACCCTGAGAGCATCTTACAATTTCTAGAAAACCGGTGCGGATCCATTTTGTACCACAACCGTCAGCTTCAACACGTTCTGTCTACGGCGTGCAGTCAGCATTGTGTTTATTACTCATGCCATAGAGCATGCGGGCTATCTTTTGAAAGCGTGCTACCTTTGTATCAAGATGATGTTATGAAAAACAATGTGACGGTATCACATTTTGTGAAAAAATATCAACGTTGTATGCGGCATCAAAGAGCCAGATCTTTTCACCACACTGTCTGTTCTTTACAAATGTTCAAAGATTATCAGAATAAAGAAATATTTTACTGACCCCCGAGGGGAAGCTCTTTCGTTACAGCTGCTCACTATCACGTCAATGCACACAGGAATAGAAGTACTAATAGAATAGAAATTGAAATAATAATAAATAAGTCCACAACAAGACAATTATTTCTCGTAAGAAATAAGAGATGTGCAAATCAAAATATAATACACTATAATACAGCTAAGATAAATTAAGTACAAAAGTGGATATAAAGTATAAAAACTAAAATAAGTGTAAAGATCAAAAGTGGCTTTACAGGTCGATAAGTATAGTTACAACATGTGAGAGAAAAAAAGATTGGTCCTGAGACATTTGAATTTGTTTGAATGACTCTTTATTGAAGGAAAAATCAATCCACTGTGGGGCAAGGGGGGTTTTCTTCTTTTCCCCCCCATCTTTGGCAATGTAGCCTGTGGCGTGGTCAACCCCTCCTCCTCTTCCACATCTTCACGTGGTCCTCCCGTTCGGAGTCGTCGATATTGCTCGCAAGCTCTAGGGTCACTCACCGAGGATAAAGGGATGTTGAGTTCCGTCCGAGTATTTTAAAAAAAGTCATCCAACCCTTGGGCAGTAGAGATTTTTTATGAGACACAAAAAAATTTCAACAAGTCAATCAGGTGTGAGCCTTTCATAATCTCTCCCTTATACACAAATTCACCCTTGGGAGTCTACCTGCCCTGGCTCTTAGCTAATTTCTTCATCATGTGCTCTGCATTGTTACGGTAGCGCACTGGAAGGTTTTGTAGTACCTCATTTGCCATTTCATCCAGCGTGACTAGATTTTTTTCTTCTTGCTCATCTTTAGATAGAGTCAGAGTAATATGACGTTCCTCCTCCTCCCCTTGTTTGATCAGAGCGAGGTTTCTTTGTAGTGGAGCGTTGTATTTTTATTTTTTGGTAGGTGTTCAACCCCGGTTTGTTTAATTTAGCCCTCATTTTTTCATCCAAAACATTTTTGGCCATGCGTCTTATCGTTTCCCTGCTGCTGGGAGCAGAGGCTACCGTTTGGAACTGATGCAGCGACACCAAAAACATCTTATGACTTTTAGGTTTTAATGAGTCCCCCTAGGAGCTGTCCCAAGATAGGAACCACCACCGAAAGCAGAGGTAAAAGAAACGGATTGTTTCCTCAGAGCCCTTATTTAGGCTGGTATATTTATCGGCCAACAGTCTGAGGATTTTCTTTTGCCTTTTGAGTTTTTTATATTGAGTTGGGGGGAAACAGGTTTTCATTATCAAAAGAATCAGGTAGTCCTTCAACAAATGTAATCTTTTTCTTTTGCAGTTCAGCGTACATGGGTTGAAACGAAGTGTAGATCCATATAATGTTATCAGGCAGTATACCCATCACATGTTCACAGTTTTCAAAAACATTTTTCACAAAAAATGTTTTTTCCACTCCCGCTCAGCCCCACAATCTGACATGAAAAAGGAACTCGCAGTCTAGGATCAAAGTCAATTGGGTTGGATAAAAACTTTATTTACTTTAATATCCAAAAGGCAAGGTGCAACCTTGGGTCTGCAAGGTTGCATTTTTCTGGAATTTTTTAGGGAAAAAATCCTCTTTTACACGCACAATGTTGTGCTGAGGGATTTCAATGACGCAAGTTTATGGAGTGTTTCCTAATAATATTGCCTAAAGGAAGCATATATAAGGTGAAAAAAACTGGTCCAAGCACAGAACCTTGCGGAACTCCATGACTAACTTGCTGGCATGCATGGAGGACTCATAGTTAACATGTACAAACTGAGATCGCTCTGATAGATAGGATTTAAACCAGCTTAATGATGAAATTGCAGATTGCAACCATTTGAATACTCCTCGCTTCACCCTCCCCTTCCAAGCACTGTAGTTTCTACAGTGGCTGCCAAACTTGCAAAAAACGTGAAAGGCGCTATCTAGAGCCAGTATTTGGTTTGTCCATTCTGGATGTTGGGATTCAGGTAGGGCAGATTTGGTTATTAGCAAAAATATCAAAGATATTTATGAATATTAATACAATTATTAAAAATTTTAATATAAATTGATAACTACAGGGCACCACCCTGAGATCAAGACCAATAACCAAACATGAAAAACAGTCTTGAAGGTGGCTGTCCACCTTAAAAGCTGATATTTAAAGTACTATCATACATTAATAACGGTGGACACTGAAGGGTGAATCCGAGCATCTGTGCTGTTTTTACAACATGTAGACAAAACAACCACAGGCAACTGCTCTTTAAAAAGGTACAATAGCGTTTATTCAACCTTAGCACTGATTAACTATCAATAACTTCAGCCAACAACCACTATTGTCTAATCTAAACATAATAAGCATACAACAATCAGCAAGCATATAAGGTCTGTGTGTGTGTGTGTGGGACAATAGAGCGGGGGGTACAAGGAAGACGGAGGAGGTGACCACGTGGGTCTTCGTCACACATAGAGCCAAAATGGCGGGCAGACCCGTGAAACTCAAAGGGGCAGAGCTAAAATGGAGGATGTGCTCTATTTGTCCTCAGGATAGCGTGCAGCGTAGCTGGTTATGCTACCATGCTATCTGGGTCATTTGAGATGTGTGTGGCAGAGCACAATAGCTGCCCCTTTATTACACAGGAACCTGGCAGCTAACTTTCGTTCAACAGCCGTGTTACTGGACCTTAGTTTTGTAGCCACTGTGGAAGCTAATAACTGTGCTTTATCAGACTAACACAGTTAAACGGTCCAACAGCGTGTTACCGATACACAATGCTAAGCACAAAAACACACAGCAAAACAGGACACAGCGGCCCGTTACTTCCCATAATAAGCAAAACACAATTGAAGCTTAGATGAAATAACACACAGTTAGAAAATCTATCTCAGACACAAGCTTGAGTATACAAGTACTTGAGAATACTCTTGGTTAGTGATTTAATGCATCAGTCCGTTTGGTTGTCCGGTGAAATCCTCTCAGGCTCAGATACTGATGGAGCCAGGTCTACGCTGTCGACGGGTTCAACAGCAAAACTGTTCGTTTGAGTGGCAGCGAGGGATGCAGCAGTCGACTTTGGTGGAGAGGGAGCAGTCCTCAGCGGTAGTCCTTCTCTCTGTGAAGAAAACAGTAAATCTGTGTCTTCTTTCTGCAGGCAAAGATGGTTATGTAGGTTTTAACAATCAGGATCCAAAAAGTGTTTCAGCAAACACAAAACAGTCTATCTCTCGTCCTGCGAGTTAAGACCTTCCTAGAAAAAGTTCAATGTTGAGTGCCTCCTGTAGTAACAAGAGTTACAGTGGAAAGACGACGAAGGGTCTCTGTGCTCTGTCTTTATGGAGGTGATGAAGATTACAAGTACCTGGGAGTACACATGGACAATAAACTGGACTGGGCTAAGAACACTCAAGCTCTGTACAGGAAGGACCTCAGCCGCCTCTATTTTCTGAGGAGGCTGAGGTCCTTCAACATCTGCCGGACAATGCTGAAGATGTCCTCGTCCAATAGAAATCCAGTGTTTGGATTCAAGCTTAAATCTCGTGTTTAATGTGAATTAACGGCTGGTGGAGATTTGACACTATTTGTTTTCCATTCAAGCCTCTTAGTCAAGGTTTTACTTTTCACAAGTAGGCCCTGTCTTTGTTCTCTACACGTGGTGCGGCCCAACACAGGCTACTGTGGAAACATGGCGGTGCAACATGGCGACCTCCGTTGGAGGGGACCCACTCCCTCTGTAGATATAAAGGGCTTATTCTAAGGTGACAAAAACACGATTCTTATTTTCAGGTGATTATACACTAATGAAAACATACTTAAATATATTCCATTTCTGCCAAGAGCTCCTCCTAAATGTTAGAGTGGACCCTTAATTAAGATTTAGTTCCTCAAATCTGATTTTGGCAGGTTTCACTGCATATCTAGATTATGTTGAAGGTTTTCTCTGTAGGCGGACTATCCAAGTAAATGTTACCCTGTTTTTTTTCTTTCTAGTCTTTGTAGTGGTTTTGCGTCTCTTTACTTTGTGGTCGCTTTATGTGTCTTTGTCATCATTTTGCATCACTTTGCAATCGTTTTGTGCGTCTTTGTTTTTCTCCTCGCTTTGTAGTACTTTTTTGTCCACCACTCCTACATAGATCAAGACCCCCAGACTGAAGGAGATGCAAACGAAGCAGCAGCTGCTCATGTTGCTTTTATTTCAAAATAAAGATAACTTTAATCGAAAAGTAACAAATAAATGGTCTAATTAAAAGGTCAATAAATGGTCTGTAACAAAGAGTTTCCCTACGGGGATCAATAAAGTATTTCTGATTCTGATTAATTGCGTCAGGATCATTTTAACCAGATGTTAGTGTGTATTAGTGATGCCACATCTGAAGAACAGGGCCCTAATCACTGTGCTGAACATGCTTCCTGAATATTCACACTCCCACCTAAAATAAAATATAGAAAAAATATATAAATACTATAAAGTATCATGTATCTTTTATCTATCTATTGATTTCAAGATTTTACTGCTCATGGTCAGGCTCCTGCCTATATCTAACTCAGCCAGAGATACTCTGGCAGGGTGTGAGTGTGAAGGGGCCTTTACTGTCTGGGTCCCTCAGCTGAGGATCTCCCTGCCTGAAGATCTCAGGCAGAAAAAGTTATTATAATTATAATAAAAGAGGCTCAGTACTTTCATCATTGTCAAAATGCCCTTATTACATTCACTTTGGCTTCCAAACAGCGGCCCAAAAAATACTGTAGGTATTCAAGAGTCACACTTGTCATACAGTAAATAAAATTTATTATTTTTCTTCAACACAGATTCCTCAGTCAAATGGAAATAAAAGGTCAGCTGGTCTCAGTCCATGGACACCACTGCAGCTGAAGTTCTTCTCTCTGCATCAGTCAGCAGCCACACCTTAATTTCATATGGCTCCTGATGCTGAGGGGAAGCAGCTTTATAAATATCAAGGCTCCTCAGGGGTGTGTGGTGTGTGTGTGTAGGGTGTGTGTGGTGGTGTACAGGTGGTTGTGGAGACTCATTTGCGCTGAACTTGTGTGAAGGATGAGGGCAGCTGGATGGGCTGGACAGATTGGAAGGGCTGGACGGTTTTCTTGCGGGAGTCTGGGGAGACCCTCTGCACCGCTGTGGGCAGCAGCTGGTTCCGTTTGATGATCTGCAGGGCCAGCTGGGTGTTTCCTGAGGACACATGACACAGATCCAGGGGATTATTTTAACCGCTCACTCACATACTAAACAAAGTAACATCAGGTAATAAACCACATCATTCAGATCAGCTGAACTCATTCAGATGCTTATTCAAGTATGACCAGACAAAGATGAGACTGCTTGTCATTATGATACTGGAGTTTAAGTACTGATATCAAAATTATACTTTACGTCACTGATTAAACAAAACAAGCCAAATTACACAGATGTACCACTATGTATTCAGTGTCAACTTAATACAAAATGCTTTGCTAAATAAAAAGCTATCGGATTTAAACAATAAGTAAACAACACTGACTTGACGGAGTGTAGACTAGTGTCATTAACAGAAAGTTGGTCAAACTTAAACAGCGTTTGTTCTTTATGCAGATGCAATATGTTTTTTTTTTTAAATTACAGTTGCTGATAGTCATTATTTGTGGCATTATACAGCATTTTTAACTTTGACAACTTTTGATCCAAGACATTCAAGAATTTAGTGTTGTCCTCCAATGTTTTCCTTTTATAATCTCTACAATCTTTCATTTAACACGACAGAAAGACAGTGTGTCAGTGAGTGTCTGATGAAGATCTGACCATTCTGTAGCTCTAAGTAGACTCCCAGCAGGATGGCTTCAGGTGGAATTTCCTTGGTGTTCACCATAGATGCAGCCTGATAACACAAATCACAACTGGGTTAATTATTACTTAACCGTAAAATCATTTGGACAAGAAATATTGTTTAGTCAAGATACTTTTTCCCAAGATCAAGAATTAACTTTCATGCTTAAGAGAAGCTTTGTTTGGTGTCTGCACACATCAGACAATACTTTTTAATGACCTTTATTAAAGCAAATATAATGACACTTCAGTTTTTGAATGGTAAATGGACTGTACTTGTACACTGCCTTTCTAGTCTTCCGACCACTCAACGCATTCATACACTGATGGCAGTTTGGGGTTCAGCGTCTTGCCCAAGAACACTTCAACATGTGGGCTGGGGGAAGCCGGGATCAAACCGCCAACCTTCCTATCACTACCATCCAGTGTGGTCTAGCCCATCTGCTTCAAGGTTCGACGTGTTGTGCGAGATGCTCTTCTGCATACCTCGGCTGTAACAAGTGGTTATTTGAGTTACTGTTGCCTTTCTATCAACTCGAACCTGTCTGGCCATTCTCCTCTGACCTCTGCCATCAACAAGACATTTTCGCCCAGAGAACTGCTGCTCATTGGATATTTTACCTTTTTTGGACCATTCTCTGTTAACCCTAACGATGGTTGTGCATGACAATCCCAGTAGATCAGCAGTTTCTGAAATACTCAAACCAGCCGTCTGGCACCAACAACCATGCCACGTTCAAAGTCTAAAATCGCCTTTCTTCCCCACTCTGATGCTTGGTTTGAACTTGAAGATCGTCTTGACCATGTCTACATGCCTAAATGCACTGAGTTGCTGCCACATGATTGGCTAATTAGATATTTGTGTTAATGAGCAGTTGAACAGGTGTACCTAATAAAGTGGCCGATGAGTATGTTCAAACTCATATTTTGATTGGACAACACAAGGCACTAGAAGAGAACTCCAGCAACACTTGTAATATGAAGAACAATTTTATTGTGAGACCAACTGTCTCACTGTCTCTGAAGCCACATGACCATATAACGCAGCCCGTATACGTGTGGTAGTGATGTTATGTTTGCGAATGATCCGATTCTTTTCAACGGCTCTTTGGTACGAACAAAGGGAACCGAGTCGTACCTGGTGAGAGCCGTAGCCAGTAACGTTACCACTCTAGTCACCAATTGTCTGCAACTCTCAGTGCAATAGTGGGTCCACTAGATTACTATCCTGGCGTACTCTGTTGTCGCATCAGCAGGCGGAGTTCTAAATGTTTCTAATATTAAGTGTTTCATGAATTGCATTCAAGGCAAGGCAACAGAGGGATATGGCGTCACCTTGTGTAATGTTTACAATGCAAATCATTGAGCTTAGGTCTGGCAGTGCGAGTTAATTAAGTGCCGCTAAACTGAGTCCACATATGCAAAATTAAATTATATTGGTGGGATGTCTAAGTTTGAATCTGATCCCAATCTTACCCTATCATTATCCTAGTGATCATTTTGCAGATAAACCCAGTAACCCCCACCCCCTAAAAATAAAGAAAAAAAGAACGATGGAACGGAGCCATGAGATCCGGCTCCCTTCAAAGAGTCATAATTCCCATTACTTGTGTGTGTGCCCCGTTGGCTGATATGTATGTGTATGTATATGACTGGTTGGCTTTTACATTTTTTTTTAACCTTTTTCATTTTTTTTGCTACATACCCATCTGATTGAAATGTTCTTTGTAATGTGTTATGATGACGCTGATAAAGGCCACAAGCCAAAACACGTTGGTTTCACAAAGTTCTTCTTCATACTACAAGCGTTGCTGTAGTTTTGACCTCTTCAGGCTTTTTCCTTTCTCCATGCAGTAGGTGAAGTTGTGCCAGAAATCCCTACTGTGCTTCTACAACACAAGGTGCTGCCAGATGACGCTGCACTGGGCTGCAGCAGAACTTGTGCTACCTCTGCAGCACAGAAGGGCTGCATTTTTGACTCACTGCTATGTTTGGTCTGAACACAACCTTAAAATGCTGTATCTAAGAAAAATATAACACTTCAGACGTTTCTGCTGAAGTCACAGTTGTCATGGTTACCTGATGCAGGCACTTGCGGGCCTTGTCGTACTCGCTCCTTAAGCAGTAGGCGCTGCCCAGGTTGAAGAGCATCATGGCCCGAGCTGATGTCACACTGCTGGGGTAACACAAGGGAGTCTGCTTCCCTGCTGCAAACACACACACAGGGCATACAAGAAGGGAACTATTATATATATATATATACTTGATGCTTTAACTCTTTTGTCTTAGTATGCTGCTCTAATATAACTTATCAAACTGTATCGTAAATCAGAATTTCATTCTTATTATTACCATATATTACCGAACTTGTTTTGTCTCAGATGCATTATGTAATGTTAATGTCCATTATTCCTGTGAGTTTGAATTGTTTCAAGTAAAAATCGTGCATTAAGGTTTAAACAAGGTAGACTTACGGGACTCGACTGGCTCATCTCCTTTGTCAGACCCTGTTGAGAAAAACAAACCAAGCATTAAGGAAACGAGACTAAATCATGTGTTTTGTAGAGTAATGTGTAAAACCCACAGACCTTGGTCTTGCTCGCTGGTCAGAACTCCCATTGACACGTCACTGACATTCTCTGGGTTGAGGTGAGCAATAGCATCAGAGATCCTGTCCAATGAGATGAGGGCTTCAGCAGCGTAGAGGTGACCCAGGAACCTGAACACACAGCAGAGGAGGCGGAACACAAACAAGACAGCTGAGTGAATCAAAGAGGAGGACACTGCTCTCATCAGCTCTTTGAAGGAGTTTGGACAAAACCTTGACTGATCAGTGTGGTCATTTGTGGCTGCAGTACGAAGACAGACCAGGTGAGAAATAGACCCAGCACTTACTTGAGGGATCCAGACACCTTGGTTTGATGGAGCAGTTTCTCAGCGTGGTTCAGAGCCATCAGGTTGTCTCCCAGTGCTAACGCCACATAGGCACTACAGGCCAGGATGGAGCATCTACACATCAAACGGTTGATATAACCGATTATTTCACAGCCCCCTGGGTTCTACAAGTTATTTAATGTTCCTGAATAATGACTGATGTTGTCAGTTGAACTGAGGGGAGAAGAGAAAATGAGAAGAGAAGTCTCATTACCTGAGGTTTTCTACCTCCTGTTTTCTGAGAGGAGACGATGGAGCTGCAGACAAGAACTTATCAGCCTCCTGACCTTTCCCACTGCAAAACACATCAACAGCATTCATCAGAACACATTTCCAACTCTACTGAGCCACAGTCACACTCAACTACTCCACAACCAAATAATCACAATTCTTGACAGTTGATCAGATGGCACAAAGTTAATATCACAATATCATAATGTTGAGCCCATTAATGTTAGCTTGTTTATTATTCTTTCATGCCTTTTTTTTTGCTCAGCTATAAAACCCATTTATGCTATATATGCACACACACACTCTTTATCAATATGGCATGATTAATGTGTAATTTTATGTAGTTTTCTGGTTTTGTTTTGTTGTTTTTTTCCCAGAAAATCTGCACGTGTGGATAAGAGATGTTGGGCTGCACCACGTGTGGAATACAAAAGACAGCGGCCTAGTTGGGAAAGGCAAAGCCTTGACCCGAGGCCTGAATGGAAAAAAAAGGCCAAACAGTGAAACAGCGCAGAGTCTCCACCAGCCGTTAATTCACGCCTAGACGCGATATTTCAGCTTGAATCCTAACACTGGATTTCTACTGGATGAGACACCAGCCACAGCGCAGGAAGTCCTGGCACATGGCTATGACGTCATCACCTTCATCAAGCCGAGCGCGCCACGCTGCTCAACGTCTTTCCATTGTAACCATGGTTACTTCAGGAGACGCTTCAAGTGAACTTCAACGCCCTAGGAAAAGTCAAGTCGCTGGACGAGCAACAGACTGCTTCCTGATTGTTATCTCCCAAAACGATCCCGTACCTGCAGAAGGAAGATTCAGGTTTTACAGCTTCTTCACGGAGAGAAAGACCGCCGCTGAGCCTCTCTCCCCACTGAAAGTTGACTACTGCTCCCTCGCTGCCACTCAAAGGAACAGTTTTGCCGTTGAACCCGCCGACAGCGCAGACCCGGCTCCGTCAGTATCTGAGCCTGAGAGGCTTTCACCCGCTCCAGACGGACTGACGCATTAAATCGCTACCAAGAGCGATCCCAAGCAAGAGGCTTGTGTCTGGGCAGAGATAGATTTTATAACTGTGTTATTTCATCCAAGCTTTATTGCTGTGAATTGTGATTTACTTGTTTTGGAAAGTAACGGCCTGCCGCGTCCTGTTTTGCTGTGTGTTTTTGTGTTTCGCACGTTCCATTGTGTATCAGTACCACGCCGCTGGGCCGTTTAACAGTTGTAGCCACTGTGGAAGCTAAAAACTGTGCTTTACCAGACCAAGGGGCAGCTATTATGCTTTACCACGGCATTTGAGATTCCTTGTACTTTACTCTGTGTGCTTTTCTTTCTCGTTCCTCTCCACTAACCCACACACCTTTACACACACACACACACACACACACACACACACACACACACACACACACACACACACACACACACACCTCAAACGACCCAGATAGCGTGGTAGCATAAATAGCTACGCTCCATGCCTTTTCGAGGACAAATAGAGTGTGCCCTCCATTTCGGTCTGCTGGCGACCACCAGCCGCCCTCCTCGCACCCCCCTCTCTATTGTCACACGCACACGCACGCTTGCTGATTGTATGCTTATTGTGTTTAGACTAGACAATAGTGGTTGTTGTTGAAGTTAGATTATTAATCAGTGCCAAGGTTAAATAAACTCTAGTGTACCTTTAAAGAGCCTGTGGTTATTTTGTGTATGTGTTGTAATAACAGCTGGTTGTGACGGTCAGTGCTCGGAGTCACACTGCACTGTCCACCATTACTAATGTAAGATAGTACTTTAAATATCAGCATTTTCAGGTGGACAGCCTCCTTTGAGACTGTTTATCACGTTTGGTTAATGGTCCCTGATCCCAGGGTGGTGCCCGTAATTAATAATCTATATTAATAAATGTAATAATATTAATCATTTTATTAATATACATTTGATATTTTTGCTAATAACCAAACCTGCCCTACCTGAATCCCAACAGAGATATCCTGGAAAAACAGGACTTTTAAAAGACACCTTTGATACACATCTCCTAGTTTTAAAAACAATCACACAGACATCCTTTTTTTTTGTTAGCTTGAGTTATATAATGCACTCAGGTATAAGAGGCCCATGCAGTATTAATAACACAACACCTGCAAGCAAGTTTTACAATGCTCACTATTACACACTGATCAACTGTGAATAGGGTCATTATGATGAGCTATATGATGTACAGTTGATGAGTTGATATGATGAGTTATTATAGCTTATATAAAGTTATATATTTCAGTCTATGTTTTTACAGTTGAGCATTTGTAAACAGTATAAACTACATTGATATTTCAACATGTGCTGCACACTGGTCAACTGTACACAAACCCATATTCACTCCCACTGCATCTGTAACTCAGTCAATACAATGAGTTTTGTTAAGTTTTAAGCGCTCACTCCAGTTTAGCATGCACTGTCACGTGTAAGCAGCAAGGTCCTCACCTTGCTGCTTACATACCTCCAAAACATACCTCCAAACTTCCCTTTCAGGAATTGATAAGTGGAAGGGCTAGGCATGTTCCTCAACAATGTTCTAGTGCTTACAAATTTGGAAACTGGTTCTCTATATTTAACCCTAGATGTCAGTTGATAGTGTTGAGCTCTGAGCCAGATTTGCACGACAACATGAAGCATCTACAACTTGTAACTGATCAGTAATATTTTACTGGCTCTTTGCACCAAACAACCATGACACAGTGGGCTTTCTGATGTTAGTCTCTCCTCTGTTACATCAGTAACTGCTGACATTTCAAGCTTTCTAATCAGAGGATATGATATACATTTTCTGGTCTTACCTCTGCAGTACTACATTAGATACAGTATGTACTGGGCCTGATATTATTAGTCACTGTTGGCACATGAAACACAGGTGTGTGTGTGTTGTTTGTTTGTGACCTGCAGGCATCACTGTTCTCGCTGCCGCTCTCGGTGCTTCCTGACTGACTGGAGCTCTTGGAGCCGTTCTCTGTCTTGGTGTCCTGCTGCTGGTGTTCAGGCAGCAACAGCAGAGCGTTCCTCAGGCAGATGGCTGCAAACTCCATACTGGCCACTGGGATAGCTGCTGACTGGCCCTCACTGTACAAACGCACACACACATTCGGCTCAGGCTGATTCTAGTCAAAAAGCTCATTAGGTCAATGTAAGTAGAATTAACTACTAATTCGATATTATTCAGTTAGTGTTATATTAGATATAATACAGTTCGACTGGGGAAATGTGTATAAAATGATGTACAAGACAAAATATTTCCATTTGATAATATGGTAGACATAAAAATCATCGAGTCTTGGGTTTGAACATTTCACTCAGTGGAAACATCATATAGCTTCAATGGATACATGCTGACATACATATTGTGTAAGAGATAATGCCATACAATAGTTTTCTAATTTTAAAGAAACTGACAAGACCAGCGATTTTAATTTTTTTGCTGATTTTAGCTCCTACAAATTATGTATACTTTATATGTGTGTCAATCATTTTTAAAAGCATTACGTAGTTTTAGAAAAGTGTGATTTCCCATAAAATCACACTATCATCAGTGAGCTTTGTTGGTGTTGGAACAGTAGGTGTATTTTGAAACTTTGGACAGAGCCAGACTAGCTGTTTCCCCCTGCTTCTTTATGCTACGCTAGGCTAATTGACGCCATGCGCTAGCTTCACAGTTATTGCACAGACATGAGACATGCAGAAGACAGACATGAATTGAACTTCTCAATCGTGCCAAGAAAGCAAATGTTTTACTATTAAAAAGGAGAAAACCAAGATTAACAGCACCCTTTACAGTAGTTAATTACAGTGTCAACAACTAGCATGCAACACTGCTGCCCTCTGCTGGACAGTAAAGGTAAATGTCTAAATCAGTAGTTTCACTTGTGCCGTAACGAGCTGGAGGATGGACTTGTCGGAGTTGACACTGACCTGTAGATAGTATTCTGGGTAGACTGAGATGCCAGGACGATCTTGCGATGGTAGCCCTGCCCGACAATAGACTGAACTATACCTTTTTTACAAGGTAAACCTTTACTCTCCTGCTCCGACCCCTGGAAACATAAACACAGAGACCATGAAATATCTTAACTAATAAAGGGACATAACATATCTTTATTGTTTCTTGATCCAGAACACAACCCACTTTTTAAAAATTGATTGAGGGAGTGTATGGTTGTCTTCTTTAACAAATACTAACACTGAAAAAACAAAATCTAAAAACAAAAATATGCAAAATGACAAGTAATCTTTAAAATAAGCTAAAAGGAAAATCCAGTAAGGCAAAATGCTAAAAATAAATAAATAAATAAATTTAAAAAAATAACAACTATGAAACAAAGCTAAACTCAAATCAGGAACTACATCAGTTAAGTCATACCCCCTTGTTAGCAGAGATGCAGCACTCTGCGAGCCGCAGCCACAGTCGAGGGTTGGAGTGGTAAACCTGCACCGCCTCCATCAGACACTCAAACGCTGCCAGAGGCCTACCGATGTGCAGCAGCTGAATACCACAGTTATACAGCAGCTCATAGCGCTTGTTGGCTAGTAGAGCACACATGGGGATACCTGTGAACTTCTTAGCTGGTTAATAAAAGTAACAACAGAAGAAAGGGACTTGTTACTATTTGGGGAACCACTTGTTAATATATTTTCCTAAATGGCTTAGTTCAAACTCTGTGCACTTTACACAATAAGATAGCATGGGTGTGCATTTGTTTGAATGATTCCAACTTTTTTGAAAAGTTGGAAATACTTGAAGTGTAAAAATATGTTTTTTTATTTAAACATTGCTGTACAAAGTAGCTTGTTCCTTTGCAATGAGAGGATGTAGTCAGTTTGGATTCAGTGATTTCAATGGATTCCAATGGTGACCAGATTTAACAGTGAAAAATGTCAATTTTGTTTAGCCATATTTTGATGAAAATTTCCAAAAATTCTGGCGACACTGTTTACAAGATATGGTGCAGAGAATTATGAGGATAATGCTGTAGTGGTGGATTGAGATGTTTCTTTGGATGTTTTGATGTGAAGCTGGGTCAAGCTGGAATCCACTGTAATCATTGTTAATCCAAGATGAATAGAGCTGCTGTCCTTTGTGAAGGAGCAAGCTACAAACTTTTTACATCCACCTTTCAAGCCTACAGGAGGTGAGTGCTTGATAAGATGAATTAGATGTAGATGAGTATCACTTGAAAGCTTAGCAGATTCAGTCAGGAGACAGTGCTTGCTGTGACCCACATTGCCCGTTGTCTCCCAGCTGTGTGCAGGTGTGGTCGTTCTCTTGCAGTGCCTTCTTGAAGTAGAAAATGCCTAGGTTATGTTTCCCCATTGCAAAGTGAATGCAGCCCAGATTGTTCCAGAACATACATCGAACACATTCACCTGAATGAGACAAGTCAGGACACGTGCACAATCCATCATCTAGCACATATAAAAATCATCAAATATGACCGCTAAAGCCAGTTACATGTCCAATAAAGACAACGTTTGAAAGCTCCATTTAGCCAATAATGATGCATCAACATTCCTAACAAGAGTAAGTCAAACCAAAACTAGCTGTATGGCTTTTGACACCAGGCTTAAAAAGAGGAAACCATCTATCTTGAGAGGTACAGTAGTTGTCACCTGTCTTGATGGGTCCAGGATGCTCTGCGATGTTGGAGCTGTTCAACAGTTTCACTGCTTTCCGGTAGTTTCCTCTCAGGTACTCAAAATTACTTTTGAGGAAGAGTGAGGGTGCAGACTGATGGAGGGGACAGGAAACACAGGTCAGTAAGATAACAAGGACAGGGTGCACTGATGTCACTTTTCCACGATACCATCCCCCTCACCGCCATAGAGTAACCAAAAAAACAACAACAGATGGCTACTGTGAACAGATAGAGGTGAGATTGGAATCGACAAGGATCTGTACAACACTATTGGATTGCTAAAGGCTGGTGGATGTGGTAATGAAGCCAGAAACTGGGTTTCTGACAGATTCAGGCCTGTATATACATATGAGAGCATATCAGGGGCTATCGTAGAAAAGGTTTCAGTCGTCCATGGGAGCCGAAACGTCTTGATTCTAAAAATAGTGTCCAGATGACTACGACTGAAACCTTTTCTACGATCGAACACTCCTGGACGAATGAGGGACTACACCGTCATATCAGGGGCTGTTTCAAAAAACATTTTCAGGCTAAAAGTAGCTCCTAACTGAGTACTCCTTAAAAAAAAAAAAAAGAGGCGTGTCAGTCCTAACTTTAACACTCCCAAGTTTTTGGTCTAAGAGTAATTCACAAAGCATTGTAGTGATAAAAGTAGCTCCTCAGTCTGGGAGAAGTTAGAGGACCGGAGGACTCCTGAGTCACTGAGACCTGCTCACAATCAGTCAAATGCTGCAGGTAATGGGCCTCATAATGTCAGTGTTTTGGAAAAATAACATATTTTGGTGGCGGGTGAGTTAAGAATCAATTCCACTCACCAACACATGGATTCATTACAATAACAGCGGAGATGACAGTTTGCACAACTCTTCACTACCACAACTCTGGAAAAAATGTATTATTCCTTAAACTAAATTTGTTTCTTTGTTTGACAGCTCATTAGGTGGAAATTAAACAGTCACCAAATGAAATGGTAAATGAACTGTACTTGTATAGCGCCTTTCTAGTCTTCCGACCACTCAAAGCACTTCACACTATGTATCACTTTCAACCCATTCATACACTGATGGCAAGTGCCAACTGCCCCTATAAATAAATACATCCTAACAATACAGTAAAATATTTTGGTTTTATGATGATTCATAAAACCAAAAACCTGTTTGGTTAACGTCAAACAGCGCCTTATGGTTTGTTTATGCTCGGTGCAGTACTCTGCAGATGGCATGTGAAGTACAAGAAGTTATCTCATTGCACATTTCCTATAGAGCAGGTCTAGACCGTACTCTTTGTAATATTATTTACAGAGACCCAACAAATCCCACCATGAGCAAGCACTTGGTGACAGTGGCAAGGAAAAACTTCCTTTAAGAGGCAGAAACCTTGGACAGAACCAGACTCAAGGTGGGCAGCCATCCGCAGCTGCAGGGTGTGTGTGTGTGTGTGTGTGTGTGTGAGTGAGTACAGATAAACGTCAACCGTCAGCAAGAGGAAATGGTCTGCCCACCCATTACGTGCACAGTAATACAGATTGTGAATACAGCCTTCTTGTAAAGCCAGTGTGCCTAATAACTAATGACATCCCATTTGATATACTATATGCAGAGTGAGAAAATGTGTCATTTTCACTTCAGAACAGTGATGTCTCCATTAATAACATTTTATGAAAATAACCTGCAAATTAACACAGTGACCATACACCATGCATTGTATTTGTATAGTATACAGTACAAGAACACTGTCACCTGAGTTGGTTGAATGAAGTCAGCAAACTACAGTATAATGTATGTTTTCTTTCTTTTATTAAGAAGGTAAAACAGGAGTGTCCTGGTGGCTGGGTTTAAGGCACTGACCATGTAATCGCAACATCCCAGGCTGAAGTCTGGCCAGGGAGCTTTGTAGCATGTTATCCCCTTTTTCTCTGTTCCCTTATTTCCTGTCAACTCTCTACTGTGCGCTTTCTAATAAAAGGCAAAAATGTAAAAACAGTCATCCAATGTTTATACAGAGACTACATTTTTGTTACAAAAATGGCAGGGTACATCTGTGACCCAAAAAGAGCAACAGCTTTGTGTTTATTACTGGTTTGGATAGTTCTTCTCTGACAGTACCAGATATTATATCAACATTATTTTTGAATAATTATAGCAAAATTCTTCATTGTCCTTTCCTCTCTTTAATCTTGACGGAATGTGCAGCAGACAAAAGATGAGCACCTAGTTACAGAAACTGGGAGGCAGGCGAGGGCTTGCAAAGCCTACATGTTCTGCTTATGAAAGCTTCAGACCACACGCGCAGGAGTAAATAGTGACAAACAAAACTGTTTCTTTAATCTGCTTAACAGTAAAATCATCATCGTCACAGCATCTGCCAGAATTGTCAGAAACGATCATATTGTCTCATTTCCGGTCGCTTGTGTGTTACTGGTAGCGTATTTTTGCTACTTTAGCTCATCCCAGGTAATTTTGTTGGAGTTGGTGTGTACATATGCAAACACAATGTCGGACTCCGTAGTTTTCTCTGGTCCCTGCCAAACCTGACCAGTGATGACATGTTTAGCCTCATGGCTTCATTCCACTGCTGGCTGTCGAGGTGGTGTCCAGCAAACGATGTGGGCTTTGTAGATAATTGGTGGAATTTCTGGGGAAGACCTGGTCTGATTAGGAGAAGCGGCATTCATCCCACTTTGGATGGAGCAGTTCTCATAGCCAGAAATCTGGTTGAGTTTATTAGTGGACCAAAACAACGACAACCCAGAGTTGAGACCAGGAGGCAGAGTTGCAGTCCTACACACTTCTCTGCTCTTCCAGAGCAGTTACCCACCCAAAATGCCTTAGTGACGGTGTCTGCCCCCCGACCACTTAAATGAATTAAATCAAGTTATCAGAAGAGAAGTTATACTTAAAAACCTAAACAAAATTCCCACCGCTGAAATAGCACAACAAAATAGGAGAATTAAACATCAGACTAGTGATCGATTGAATATCAGATTTTCATACGACTTAATTTGACTTACTGAAACCTGGCTGGGTCATGAAGAATATGTTAGTGGTTTGGATTTATTTATGCCTAAATTAATCCACTCTGCCCAGTCATAATAATGCTCACATTCCTCAAGGCACCAGCCGACGAGGTGGAGTTGCAGCCATCTTTGACTCAAGCCTATTAAATAACCCTAAACCTAAATAAATTATAACTAAGAACAAGGCTTTCTAATGAGTATTTCACAACCAACCAGGAAAACACGTCAATCAATTCTATTTTTGTTATAATGTACCGTGCTCCTGGTCCTTATTCTGAATTTCTGAGTTTTTATCAAGTTTAGTCCTTAAAACAGATAAATGATTTCAATATTCATGTAGATGTTGAAAATGATAGCCTTAGTACTGCGTTTATCTCATTATTAGATTCGATTGGTGTTTGTCAGAGTGTACATGAAGCCACTCACTGGTTTAACCACACCCTCGACCTTGTTCTGGCATATGGCATTGAAATTGAACATTTAATAGTCTTTCCACAGAATCTGTCTTTATCAGACCATTATTTAAATCACTTTTGAACTCCTATTATTGGACTACATACCATTAGGCAAAAACTCCTACTCTAGATGTCTATCTGATAGTGCTGTAGCACTGTAGCCAGCCTGACAGAGTCACAGCTCTATTGAGCCATGTATTCCTATAGCCCTCAGTAGTAACAACTTCATGAGCTTCTTTAATGATACATTTTTAAATTATCAGAGACAAAATTCATCACGTCGTGCCCTCAACTGGCAACGATTTAACCTTAAAGACAGGAAACTTGGAAACAGCTGTAAAACCTGTTATATATTTAGACTGCTTTTCTCCTATCGACCTTCAACTAACTTCAATAATTTCTTTATCTAAGCCATCACTCTGTCTCTTAGACCCCATCCCAACTAGGCTGTTTAAAGAAGTTTTACCCTTTGTTAGCACTTTTTTCCTAGATATAATCAATCTGTCTTTATTAACAGGCTATGTCCCACAGTCTTTTAAAATAGCTGTAATTAAACCGCTTCTTAAAAAGCCCACTCTTGATCCTGGGGTTTTAGCCAACTATAGACCTATATCTGACCTTCCCTTTCTTTCTAAGATCCTTGAGAAAGCAGTAGTTTGAGGATTTTCAGTCAGAATTTAGAGTGCATCTTAGCACAGCGCGAGCATTTGTGAAAATTACATCTTAGTGCTGCATTCGACAACATTGACCATCACATCCTATTAGAGACACTGGAACATTTAATTGGCATTAAAGGAACCGCACTAAGCTGGTTTAAATCTTATCTATCAGATCAATCTCAGTTTGTACATGTTAACGATGAATCCTCCATGCATGCCAAAATTAGTCATAGGGTTCCGCAAGGTTCTGTGCTTGGACCAATTCTATTCACCTTATATATGCTTCCTTTAAGCAATATTATTAGGAAACACGCCATAAACTTGCAATGTTATCTGGATGATACCCAATTATATCTATCGATCAAGCCAGATGAATTTTCTGATGTTAAACTTTGACAAAACTGAAGTTAATGTACTTTGCTTCAAAGGCATGTTATCTGAAACTCTGAGTTATCTTTGATCAGGATTTATCCTTTAACTCTCACATGAAACAAACTAGAAAACTAGTCCATGCATTTGTTACTTCTAGGCTGGATTACTGCAATTCCTTATTATCAGGCTGTCCGAATAAGTCCCTTAAGACTGTTGATCCAGAATGTTGTGGCACGTGTACTGACAAGAACTAGGAAAAGACATCATATTTCTCCATCTATATGCATTCTTATCACATTAATGCATCTTATTACTCGCGTAGTTTTGTGCTTTCTTGTCTCTCCTGTCACTTTCAGCAGGTATTTCTGCCTCCGGAGCTGCAGAGTCTTGAGCTATGATTGCAAGGCACCTTCTGTTCCTGCTCGACAACCTCTAATACAATTATTATTAGTCTTATTATTATTATTATTATTATTATCATTCATATCATTATTATTTTATTAACTACCATTACTATTTTATTATTATTTTATTACTACCATTATTAACTACTACTACCATTATTATTTTAAAATTCTCTCTCCCTCTGAAAAGTGCAACTTCTGTTGAACTGATGAGCTGGTGCTATATAAATAAAATTGATTCTATTCTATTCTATGAAGGTCAGTGTTTGTAGAGACCAAGTTCAGTTTACACCAGTTGAACTTGGGCCGCACAATCTGGCGGAAATTCAGCATGGTCATTATGGCTGACGCGGCTGCCTGAGAGCGCACAGGCGCTCTCTGCAATGGAAATAATGGCTTTGCTTTCCGCAATGTCGAACATGCGCATTCTGTATGAAAGAGCCTCTTAAGAGCGTTATGAAGAGATCATTTTTGGCACACACTAAGTATAACAAAGCTTTACAAAGTATCACTTCACTCTTGTGTTTATTCTCTTGTTGCCTATAAAAAGTTGTTCATGAATTCTTTTTGAATCAGTCAATAGCAAAACAGCTCCTCATCATTCTAGCAGTCTTTCAAATGTTTGTTCCACGTGAATGCATGGTGGCAGATGGCAATGGTGCTGACATGTTCAGGCTCAGGGAGGAAGGACCATGATGATTTCCAAACACAATGACATCACATGCATATCCAATATATTATATCCCCTCCCCGTCACCAACACTGAGACTCACGTTCCCCGCTGTGTTCATCACTGATTTGATCTCCCTTTTACAGGCCTTGGAGGATTTCATCTGAATGTAGGCTCTCACTTTGTACTGTAAAGGAAACAACAGTCAGTCACAGTCAACAGGATGGAGACTGAAACAGTGGATGTTAAAATCTATGAGCTCTTGCCTGGTGCATCTTTGATTTGGCTGCCTCAATCATGGCTGTGAACTCTGCCTTCTGGTTTGCTCCATCTTTGTTTGAACTGTTGTTCTGGAATCAAGCACAGCACTCAAACAGTAAACTGCAGTGTTTCCCATTAATTACCAAGTGGCGGCCCGCCACAATTTCATAATTAAAATATTTTTACACTTCCCATAATAACATAAAAGATCTCTAACGTTGTATTTTGCGCCGTTGCTTCAACAAAGCATCTCTCACTCCCAGTCAGTCAGCCCCTCTCCCCCCGCTGCTGTACGCGCTCTCTCGCGCGCACACATACACGCCACGACAGTCACAGTGAACCAGGTGAAGTGAAGGTAACGTTTTACTTGAGTTGACAACAACTCGAGGAAAAAGTAGAAAAGGAATATTTCCACCTGTTTTGTCCGCAGTTGATGTTTTACTCAACCACAGCACACTTGTTAAGCTAATAGCAAATTGTTACGAACAAGCTAAAACGAAAGTTGTCTGTATGTAGCCTAACTATTTCTTAGTTTGCCACGAATCTTAAAATTTGGCAAATTCTTATAAACATAGCTTCCCCCCCTTCAAACCAGCCACTCCTTTCTCTATAAGCCGTACCTGAATCACAACAGCAGCAGAAGAAGGAGGAAGGACTGATACTGAGTTGTCTGTGTTCTTCTTTCTTTCTAAACTTCACTCAGTATTTTGATGTCAGGAATTTTATTAATTTTACTGACATTTAAGATTTGTTTCCAGTGAGATTATTGAGTGTATAGTGACTTTGCTGTTGTAAACTTTACTGTTGCTGCTCTAGAACAATATTTAGTTACATTTAAAATATAAATGAATTCTGTTCTGAATTCTTTTTTTTTTTTTTTTATAATTTAAAAACCCAAATTCTTTAGTTATGAAAAAGAACCGGTAAGAGTACTGATAAAGAACCAGGCAAATAAGAGTAGGGATAAGAAAGATAAAAAACGATACGCAACCCTACAGCTGATTAGTGGCTTCCCCCTGACTTTGGGGGGGATGAGCAAATTGCAGTTCCAATCCTTTTACTATAAGCCTTGTTTAACCATTGTTATTTTGTGATTATTAAAACTACAAACTGCTTTTTTAATAAATATTGTAATGATAATAAGTCTAAAATTATGTGAAAATGCATAGTTGTTAGTCAAATAACATCAACCCCTTCCCCCGCAACAGCACCTAAGCCCTCCAGAAACCTAGGGAAAACCCTAAATGTGTTTGTATGGTTTACAAGAGCACAAAATTCTTCATAGATCTAGCCTCTTAATTTTGCTCTCGACGTGCACCAGATTGATGCATTTAACTTTAAAATGTACAAAATTTTCTACCCTACCTCCCTAGAGGGTCCGAGGTCCACCCACTACAGTCTCACAAAATCCTGTAGGAAACACTGAGCTGTATACTTTTAAATGTGCTTGATTTGACTTCCTTCTTGATAGAAAACACCTTCACTTAGTGGCCTCAGACACAAATACATGACTAAATAAATTCTTCTCAGTTGTAGCCGTTCAAGTGGCACGGCTCAGATATTTAGTTTGTTTAGTTAGATAATGGAATAAAACACTTTACTCTTTGAGAGTAATTCTAGGTGAGGTCTGAAGACTTCACTCAAAAGATTTTCAGACAAAGAATTTCTGTGGCAGAAAGTTCGAAGGAAAACTGTTGACAGTGAGGTCTGTGTATTATCCAGTGCAACGAGGATACCGTTTCTCGAAAGACATACATAGAGTTTTTTAAAAATGTAATCTACCCAATGCTGTGACAACTGCAAACTAAATTTCATTCACGTTCCATTATAGTGGAAGGGCAGAAATCTCAGAGGCAAATATCTTAAAACAAGTAGCTTAGATAAATGGGTTAAACAGAAGATGTGTTTACACATCCTGTGTGATCCATTGATCACTTTGGTTTCTCTTCATTAGTGATTTACCGCAATCACAGATCTCAGCAATAAGGTTAAGTAAAATGTTACCACAAACCATACGAAAATAAGAGCAGGTTGTGTAAAACTGTAATTTTCTTTTAATGACAATGTAGTGCAGTAGGGTACCTCTCCTTTGCCGTTCTTGTTGCTTCCTTGGACAGATAGTTTGTCCAGCACAGCCAGCAGATGGAGGGCCTTCTCTGGCTGGAAGGTGAGCAGGTACAGATCCACCAGCAGGAAGCACACAGCCTGAGCAAACTTCTCTTCTAGGACAAATAACACAATGACTCCATGCCAAACTCAAGGCTAACTCACATGGACCCTTATAAAATATTAATATATCACTGTCAGAATAACTGGAATACTGTGGTGTCCTGTAAAGAAACAGGACTGTGGTCGAGACAACTGATCTCTCCCGAGTGGTATTATTAATGCTAGCGTTTCTCAAAATCAGGACTACATTTCCCTGTTACATTTAAGCAACCATTACATGGCTGACAAGCCTACACAGTAAATGTAGCTGTTTTTTAATCTTTTGGGACGGGATGAAGTCTCAAAGACTTGAGACCTGTATTTATTAGGTTATGGAAAGGCAAAACTACACACAGCACTTTTCAATATTTATGAGTCAACAAGTCAAGTCTCCTAAGCTCTTAGCCTTTAAACCCTAGTCTTCAATCATTCAATTCTCAGTCAACTCAAGTCAAGTCTCCAGGCAGATGAGTTCAAGTCAAATAGTCCTCAATTTTTTTTTTACAAATTTTGTGAGCCACACCCCATAAACCTAAAAAAAGGTATTCACTCTACAATAAGAAGTTTAAAAAGCAGCAAATTCCCACATGATCACAAGTACTACTATTTTTGTCCTTGATAAATAATTTTAAATGCCAAACAAAATTGCAACTGGTCAATTGATGGATTGATTGATTAATTGATTGATTAATTAATTAATTGATTGATTAATCAGATCAGCAGTAGACTTTAGTAAAGCCCATGTAAAGCACAACAACATACCAAATGGTTCCAGAAACTGGTAGAGCCTCTCTCCTATGGAGATGGCTTCAGTGTACTGTCGCATATGATAGTGGATGATGGCTTGATTATAGTACAGCAAGCTATTTTCTACATCGTCCAACCCATCAACGTCCTCTGCTGATGTGTGAACCTGAAAGACAAAAGATGGGATGTTTGATGAAATCTAAGACATCATGAAGAAGCAAAGTGCTGTGTTCGTCTAGAACTTCCACTGAAAAGAAATTCAACATGAACTGAAAGCATGAGAAAAATACAACCCACATTTCAGCAGTTACCTGGTTCTTCATTGCCATTAGAGTCTGCTTCAGAGTCCCTGTGGTAGTCTGACCGCTTGTGTAAAACTCTACAACAGCTTTATTCATGGCAATCTTGTAGTCCTCTTTGTTGAGCTCCTGCAGGGCTTCAAGATGTTTTAGAGACTCATCGTACTTCCCAGCCTGTGAGGAACACAGGGGCCCATTTCACCAAATTTGCAAAATGCAATCTGCAATTTGCAACATGAAATAATTTCTTCCTTCGTTAATTCTGAAACATTGCACTAATTATAAGCAAGCTCCATACTTGCGACCCATGCGTGAGCATGCGAGAGCCCTATAGTACTTGCAAGTTTATCCACAATTTCTGAGCGGAAACCAATGGTAAAACCCGACGCTGTCACAATTATCTACATTGCAGAGCTTGCAAAATCGCTTTCATCAGGTCAGTGAATACAGCATGGACATGTTCATGTGACCTGGGTGTTTACGTAGGTGTCACTGAAAGCTACTGCCATGGGTTATTCTGCTTTTTCTGAAACAAATCTGCAAGTAGCTCCATGTCTGCCCGACATTATGCTTGCCTCGGAAACAATAATATCTTTAGTGTGACAAGATGAGAGGAATTCGACTGTCACATTCACATACCACACATTGCCTTTAATGAAGGAATGTGTCAGCCAATGCAACAGTTGTTTTTAAAAGGATCAGTCAAGTCAATTTTATTTATATAGCCCCAATATCACAAATCATAAATTTGCCCCAAGTGGCTTTACAATCTGTACTGCATATGATACCCTTTATCCTTAGACCCTCGAAAAAACCCTTTCACAGGAAAAAAAAAAAAAGGATGAAACCTCAGGAAGAGCAAAAGAGGAGGGATCCCTTTTCCAGTATGGAAAACCTGCAATAGATGTGTGTACACAATACACCAAATGGTAAATGGACTGTACTTGTATAGTGCCTTTCTAGTCTTCCAACCACTGAAAGCACTTTATACTACATGTCATTCACACCATTCACACACATTCATACACTGATGGCAGGTGCCAACTGCTCATCAGAACACAGAAACTAATCATTAACACACACAGATAGCACAGCCTTTGGGAGCAATTTGGGGTTCAGTGTCTTGCCCAAGGACACTGACATGTGGGTTGGGAGAAGCCAATCTTCCTATTAGTGGACGACCTGCTCTACATCTAAGCCACAGCCTCCCCACATAAAACACAGACCAACATAATAAAATCACAGTGTGGACAATCAGGATGACAAGTCGCCTGCCACAAAATCTTGATTTGGTACAGTCAGATGGCTGAGAGGAATATTCTATATTTTTGAATGGTCTTTCATGCTTTTAGGTTGTAGAAAGTCCTCTTTACAAATAGAGCTGAGTATCGCCACTGATTTCCCGAATCAATTCGATTCCGATTCACAAGGTCCCGATTCGGTTATAGATATTTTAGTAACAATGCCAATTTAGCTTGGATATGAAAGAGATTCTCAGAGAACTAATGCTGTAAATTGTACAAGGAACCCTCTAACCTGGTGCATTATTAAAATATTAATGTTTACATTAAGAATTGACCCTTGACAGGCTAAAACCCTGTGCCCCCCCCAGTTATGTGGAGTCCTTCAACATGTCTTTAACCTAAGCCTTCAAAAGGTCCCTGTTCTGTGGAAGACATCTTGCCTCGTCTCTGGGCCCAAGATGCCGCGTCCCAGTGGCTCCAAGGACTACAGACCGGTGGCACTGACTTCCCACATAATGAAGACCCTGGAGAGACTGGTGCTGGAACAGCTGCAGCCCATGATCAGACCCCTCCTGGACCCCTTCAGTTCGCCTACCAGCCCCGGCTGGGAGTTGAGGATGCCATCATCTTCCTGCTGAACCGCATCCACACCCACCTGGACAGGCCGGCAAGCACAGTGAGGATCATGATTTTTTGACTTTTTTGACTTCTCCAGTGCTTTCAACACCAGCCAGCCTGCCCTGCTGGGTGAGAAGCTGACAGCGATGCAGGTGGATGCCCCCCTCGTGTCCTGGATTGTTGACTACCTGAGTGGCAGACCACAGCATGTGCGCCTGCAGCACTGTGTGTCGGACAGCGTGGTCAGCAACACTGGGGCCCCACAGGGGACTGTCCTCTCTCCCTTTCTCTCTACACCACGGACTTCAGCCACCACACAGAGTCCTGCCACCTTCAGAAGTTTTCTGATGACTCTGCTGTGATGGGATGTATCAGCGGTGGTGATGAGACTGAGTACAGGGCTGTGGTGGGTAACTTTGTTTCATGGTGTGAGCAGAACCATCAAATCTAAGGAGCTGGTTGTAGACCTACGAAGGGCCAAGGCACCAGTGACCCCGGTTTCCATCCAGGGGGTCAGTGTGGACATTGTTGAGGACTACAAGCTGTTTACAGGAAGGGCCAGAGCCGCCTCTATTTCTTGAGGAGGCTGAGGTCCTTCAACATCTGCCGGACAATGCTGAGGATGTTTTAGGAGTCTGTGGTGGCCGGTGCTATCCTGTATGCTGTTGCATGCTGGGGCAGCAGGTTGAGGGTAGCGGATGCTAAGAGACTCAACAAACTGATCCGTAAGGTCGGTGACATTGTGGGGGTGGAGCTGGACTCTCTGTCGGTGGTGTCAGAGAGGAGGATGCTGGCCAAACTACATGCCATCTTGGACAGTGTCTCCCACCCAATCCATGACGTGCTGGTCAAACAAAGGAGTACCTTCAGCGGAAGACTCATCCCTCCAAAATGCACCACAGAGCGCCACAGGAAGTCATTCCTGCCTGTGGCCATCAGACTCTTTAACTCCTCCCTCTAAGTGTAGTCTGTATGACCCAAAGTCACTAAACTGGACATTGAGCATTAACATCTCTGCAATACTTGACATAATTGTGCAATATTCTGTGTTAATACTGCTGTGCAATATACTCTTTTCAGTTTAAAATTCCCTATTTATTGATATTTATTCATACTTCTATTACTACTGTGCAATATCCACCGTCTCATTATAAATAAGCAGTTCATGCTCTATTACTTTAGTTCATTAATATTATTTATATTAATTATTATCATCATCAACTGGTAAACCCACTTTGTACTTCACACTTAATCTTAATAGGCTACACTTAGCTTGACAGTTCATGCACTATTACACCGTATTATCATCAACCGGGATTTGCAAAAAAAGTAATGTTTTGTACATACACTGTACAATGGTTCAACCAGACTGACAAATGAAAGGGCAGAAAGAGAAAGATACCTCTGAGCAACAGTTAAATAAGAATATAGGAAATCAGCAGTCATTGGTAAAAGAAATTGTAAGCTTACTATTAAAATCTGTGCAGACTTAAATAGGAACAGGTTCCTGTTCCAAGTGCACAATAATGCCTAAGAAGCTGGAATTAACAGGCATGTTGCTTTAGCAAAGCTATTCTTAAAATTTCATAATAGAATTAGTAGGTTAGTCTAGGGTTAGCACTATTGGACTTACAATCACAGTTTAAACCTATTCAATCTAACCACTAAGTAGACTAATGAGGGCCCAAAGAAAAACGGGTTTAGAACCCAATTGCACCGTTGTGGTTCAAAAATGGTCTAGGGTCACTTAAGCTTTTCTGGACTGGAAAAACAAAGAATATTTGGGGGAAAAAATTATTACAACAGTGTTCTCCCCTGTCATGCAACACTGTGGGGCTACTGACTAAATGGCCGTTTTAATCATTTAATTACTCTAAAACGCTTTCAAATGTAAATAATTTGGTGTATAATTATACTGTTTTTATCAGTGTTAAAATAGCCATTATTGAAGGAAAGAAGAAAAACATCAACATAACAGGTGATTCCAAACTCTTGAGCAGTAGTGTATATAAATCCGTCGGCTTTATTACATGAAAAAAATTACATGAAAAGATTAAAACTAACATGTTAGTCCATCTCTCAATACTTTCTGACTTCCCTACAGAAAAAAATAAACTTGTCAGGACAAGTTTATTTTTTTCTGTTATCAAGTTACTCGCGGAATTAATGTTAATTGGTAGCTGATGAAGCAGCTGACCTGTGGCTGTGGCTCAGGAGGTAGAGCGGGTCCACTGATCACAGGGTTGGAGGTTGAATCCCCACTCCCTCCTGTCCACATGTCGAAGTGTCCTTGGGCAAGACACAACCCTAAATTGCGATGCTTGGCCAGCACCCTGCGTGGTAGCTCGCTGCCATCGGTGTGTGAGTGAATGGGTGAATGAGCGGCAAAAACCTTGTAAAGCACTTTGGATAAAAGCTCTATACAGATTGTAAAACCCCCTGAGGTAAATTTGTGATTTGTGATATTGGGCTATATAAATAAAATTGACTTGACTGTTGTAAAGGAGAGCAGCACTGTAACGCTAGCAGACTGAGGTGGACAAAACATGGTAGAGTACAGTAAAGAATGGATTGGAATTTGATCAGCTTCATTTTAGCAGATCTATTCAAATATGCCAGCCCTGATAAAGTGTAACATTTTTAAATTGAGACTGGTGTGACCCACTCTCCATGAAGCTTAACCTATGCTAGCTCAACTGTCTGTCTGTAAGTGTTGCATTTACAGCAGCTGAGCAGAGCTTAAGCGTAGACACTGGGCCTAGCAGTTTTGATGGGTGTCAAGGTGCTACTGCAGATAAAAACCAAAGTTGTTGGACTGGCTTTCTGAGTATGTTAGGAAAGAAAGGAGATGGTTTACCGAAAATGCTTCATATGCACTGGCTGCCACTTCTTTCTCTTGGTCTGTCATTCCAGGGGATGATGAGCTGTCATGCTTTACCTCGTTTTGTTCTGTTCAAAAAGAAAAAAGTTAAACTTACATAACACTGGTCTTCAAACAAGGCTAAAAGTGCAATGGGGATGAGCAGTGTTGACTGAAGCTACACTCAGTGGCCACTTTATTAAGTACACCTTTCTAATACTGGGCCTTTTCCCCCAGAACAGCCTGAGTTCTTCATGGCATGGATTCAACAAGGTGCTGGAAACATTCCCTAGAGATTCTGCTCCATGTTGACACAATAGCATCACACAGTTTCTGCAGATTTGTCAGCTGTACATTCATGCTGCGAATCTCCTGTTCCACCACATCCCAAAGGTGCTCTGTTGGACTGACATCTGGTGACTGTGGAGGCCATTGAGTTCACTGAACTCATCGTCATCTTGGTTGAAGCTTGAGATGACGTGTGCTTTGTGACTTGGTGCGTTTCCTGCTGGAAGCAGCCATTAGAAGATGGGTAGACTGAGGCAATTAAGAGATGTACATGGTCAGCAACAATACTCAGGTAGGCTGTGGCATTTAAGCCATGCACTAATATCATATTCACCGACAGAGTTGGGTTATATGACAATCTACATACTGTGAGAAGATCTAAGTGTGTAACAGATTTTGCCTTACTGTTTATACTGTGGTAGCTCTCGCTTTAACATATCTAGGTGTATTTGGACAGTGTGGGCAATGTTGTAAATGAATTGGTATTAAGGGGCCTAATGTGTGCCAAGAAAGTATCCCACACACCATAGATGAAAGCAGGCATACGTCAATTTCCTGTCTTCAGAACAACCACGCCCCCTTTTGGGTGAAAACAAGCGCTGTAAAAGTGCCAGCGCCAAATTGAAAAAAACTAGTGGCACCATACCTAAAAGCTGCTGTATTGCATTTTGCACGTCAAACAAAACAAACCCAGTTTACAATCCCCCCCAAGAGCGAAGGACAGTAAAAGAAGAGATCTGTGGCTTCAAGCCATCCACAGATAAGATGAAAATGGTAAACTGTGGGACCATTCAATAGTGTACCTCTGTGGCAAACACTTCATCACAGGTTAGTTAATGTTGTTACTGAGTAAATGCTGAGCACGTGTGCCGATTGTACTTGTAGATCGAAGCAAATCAGAAAAGTCTTTTTTTACTGGGAAAAAATATGGCCCTAATATTAAACACATGCTTTAAGAATGGAGTTTGGTTCAACAGTCTGTCCACTCTAAAGACCAGTGAGCAGAGGGTATTTTAACGTTAATAATTAGCATAAATTGAGCTGACCTATGTTCTAATAATGAACCTTGTACAAAGTGGGGCTAAAACCGACCTGCCTCAGCTTGTAATTAAAGGTCGCGTAATAAGCAGAAACAGCTATCAA
The DNA here is from genome assembly GCA_027580175.1 of Siniperca scherzeri. Classification (NCBI taxonomy): domain Eukaryota; kingdom Metazoa; phylum Chordata; class Actinopteri; order Centrarchiformes; family Sinipercidae; genus Siniperca; species Siniperca scherzeri. Next base: position 31,336,726 of record CM050856.1, read on the forward strand.
AATAGAGACAGTGGTCACTTCGCCACAGCAATGTAATTAGCTTACAGTAACGTCACATTGGACAGACTACCAAAACATAAAGTGTCTTAACGACATAAAACATGACAGATGTCAGAAATACATTACCTGGAGATTCAATACGGTATGTCAGGTTAGTCCACTTGGTTTGTTTCACTGAAAGGACACTCATCAATATATAACGATAATGAACATTGATCGGCAATGACATAGCATAATTGTTTGCCTGACAGGCCATAGCATTTGGGCTCCTAATAGCTAAAAAAGCAATACAGTATTCTTATTTTATGTTATTCAATTGGCAAAGACCAATTTAATAGCCAAATAGTCAAATTAGAGGGGCTGCTTTCACCCAAAAGGGGCTTAGGGCAGGGACAAAGTCCCCGGATGTGCTGCTCTCATCTATTGCACCACCACCACCAGCCTGAACCATTGACACAAGGCAGGATGGATCCATGGATTCATGTTTACATCAAATTCTGACCCTACCATCTGCATGTGGCAGTAGAAATCGTTTTTCCAATCTTCTATTGTCCAGTTTTGGTGAGCCTGCGCCACTGTAGCCTCCGTTTCCTGTTCTTAGCTGACAGGAGAGGAACCCACTGTGGTCTTCTGCTGCTGTAGCTGATCAACTTCAAGGTTCGACGAGTTGTGCGTTCAGAGATGCTCTTCTCCATAGCACTGTTGTAACACCTGGTAATGCTTGTTACTGTCCCTTCCTGTCAGCTTGAACCAGTCTGGTCATTGTCCTCTGACTTCTCTCAATAACAAGGTGTTTTCGCTGCCACTCACTGGATGATTTTTATTTTTGGCACCATCTCTGTAAACTCTAGAGACGGCTGTGCGTGAAAACCCCAGGAGATAAGCAATTTGTGATATAGGCCTACTCAAACCACCCTGTCTGGCACCAACAACCATTCCAAGTCAAAGTCACTTTGATCACATGACTTCCCCCATTCTGATGTTTGGTCTGAACAACTGTTGAACCTCTTGACCATGGCTGCATGCTTTTATGCATTGACTTGCTGCCACACGATTGGCTGATTAGACATTTGCATTAACGAGCAGGTGTACCTAATAAAGCGGCCACTGAGTGCACATGACGTAACGGCGGATAATTTTAGAACACCATTCAAAAATCTGACATTTTATTGCCTTTACAAAAACTTTAAGACCCCTCTTTAATTCAGAATGCATTTAATCCACCTCAAATCAGTTTACTTGATTAACTCTGACGTTAAAATCTCTCTGGTTCACCTTCTTAACGCTAACTGTTACCTTACTCACTGTTGGCAGAAACGCGTGGGATTAAGTTACATATTCTTACTGCTCGGTGGATTATATGCGCGCCGAATTTACCAAAAGACGCTCACGACGTTAAAGCTATAAGTCTTAAGGTATGTTTAGGTCGTGTATGTTTTGCCAGTATGGAAGACACTCATTTATGAATGAAGTTTTGCCTGAACGTGTCTTCAGGCAACATGCATATTGGCTAGGCTAATGTTAACTGGACAGGCGTTCTGAGGGTTCACTTGCGTGGTTAGGCTACAGAGCACAGCATAACTTAATGATCAACTGAACGTTACATTAGTGATTCCCTTTAAAGTACATGGCCAGTTATTAATTTGACAATTTGCATTAAGTGCATCTGTTCAAGGAGTTAATGCTAGCTCAAACTGACCATAACTAGCTATCCAGCTAGTGTTAGCTGACACACTCACCTGTATTTTGTGCCATTTCTGGGGCCTTTTCAAGGACAGTTAGAAATCCTGTATTTGTAGTTAAGATTAGATTAGATTAAATTCCGTTGGCCGGCGGAGGAAACGATTAAATTATACGTGAATACACAATCTCTAGTGTTTCACACAGAAGCTGTCTGGTCCGCTGTAATAGATTCTTCTTTGCTGTTTGGTTACTACTACGTCATCTTCTTCTTGGTTTTGTGGCAGGTTGCAACAATGAGTAATAGTGCATACCGCCACCTACTGTACCGGAGTATGTAGCATGCGTTATGGTTAGATAAGACTACTTTACTTTTTTTTTTTTTTTTTAAAACAACTAAATCCTATAATATAACCCTGTATCCTTTTGGTATTCCACAACAGCTTTCTGTGTGTTATTTACCCCCTCTCCTGTTGTTCCCAACACATCCGCAAGGTTCCATTTTCTTCCTGCCTGACTTATCTTTTGATTTAGCCTTATCCTCGCTTCCCTATATTTTCTACAATGTAACAGTTTATGTTCTACACTTTTTACATTCCAAACATTTATCTGATTGACTTTTACCTAACAAAAACAATGTTTTATTTAACCCTGTATGGTCAAACCTCAGTCTGGTTAAAACTGTCTCCTCCCTTCTATTCCTTCTAATCACACCCTTTGCATTGATAGATTTCTGCTCACTGTAATATTTCCTTCCACTACTAGCCATGTCCCACTTGTCCTGCCATTTTTTCATCATTTCTTTTTTGATCATCGCCTTAGTTTCTCCTTTACCAAATGCTATATTTATAACATCGCTCACCCTGGTTGATTTTTTTTTTTTAGCTATTTTATCTGCTCTCTCATTCCCTTTTATACCTACATGTGCAGGTACCCAGCAGAAACTCACATATATCCGAAGCCTCCGCAATCTAAATAAACTCTGATAGATTTCTAGCATTAAATATTCTCTATTCAATTTCATATTTTGAATACTATAGGGCTGCTATAGGGCTGCTACAGACTCAACACAACACACTACTGTTTGGTTTTACTTCCTCTACCCACTGCAACCCTACAATAATTGCCATCATCTCTGCCATGTAAACTGACAACTGATCAGGTAATCTTTTCCCAATACTGACATTCATTGTTGGTATGAATATTCCTATGCCTACCCTATCTATCTTCATCTTTGGACCCATCTGTATAAATATCTAAATAACTGTAATATTTGCTTCTTATGTACTGACTTGCCAGGTGCCCTTTCCCACTCTCTTCCAATTCTTTCTTTAGTTCCATTATATTTAAATCTACTTAAATATTTTGTGTATGTGTAATTAAAATATGTGCAGGAATATTTTCAACAGTGAGGTTTCACACAATCTGAGAGCAGACACACAAATGTCCTATCTTTGTATGCGACACTGCAGTTACATGCTACAAGTTACGAGTTACAAGCATGAATTTTGGCCCTGTTTTAATTTTGGCCCTGTGCTGACTAGCCCCTATCGCAATTTTTGCTAGCTACCGTTCTTTAGCTTAGCAGCTAGCAATGGCTTCTCCCTCTCACTCTCCTGCTCTCTCCTGCTCGGTGTGTCAAATGTTTAGCTCTTCTTCTGCCTCCTTTAGTGATAATGATACATGTAATAAATGTAGTTTATTTGTAGCATTGGAGGCGAGGCTTAGTGAATTGGAAATGTAGTTCCCGAGCAGCCGGGAAACCGGGGAGGCTGGGTTTGCTTTGTAGATAATTGGCGGAAGACCTGGTCTGATTAGGAGAGACGGCCTTCTTCCCACTTTGGATGGAGCAGCTCTCATGTCCAGAAATCTGGCCGAGTTTATTAGTGGACCTAAACCATGACAATTCAGAGTTGAGACCAGGAGGCAGAGTTGCAGTCCTACACGCTTCTCTGCGCTTCCAGAGCAGTTACTCATGAAGAATGTGTTAGCCTAATTGAATCCACTCCGCCCAGTCATATTAATACTCATATTCCTCGAGGCACCGGCCGAGGAGGTGGAGTATCAGCCATCTTCAACTCAAGCCTATTAATCAACCCTAAACCTAAACTAAATTATAACTCATTCGAAAGCCTTGTTCTTAGTCTTTCACACCCAACCTGGAAAACACGACAGCCAATTCGATTTGTTACAGTGTACTGCGCTCCTGGTCCTTATCTGAATTCTCAGAGTTTTTAAGTTTAGTCCTTAAAACAGATAAAGTAATTATTTTAGGTGATTTCAAAATTCATGTGGACGTTGAAAATGATAGCCTCAGTACTGCATTTATCTCATTATTATATTTGATTGGCTTTTGACAGAGTGTACACGAAGCAACTCACTGTTTTAATCACACCCTTGTTCTGGTATATGGTAATGAAATTGAACATTTAATAGTCTTTCCACAGAATCCTTCTTTATCGGACCATTATTTAATAACTTTTGAACTGCTATTGCTGGACTACACACCATTAGGCAAAATGGCTAGATTCAAGGAAGTGATCCCATCTGCATTTAATTCAATGCTATGTCTCAATATAACAGAGGACTCCTATGCTAATTTCAGTCCCTCCCAAATTGACCATCTTGTGCAACAGGCTCACTGCGAACGACGCTCGATTCTATCGCCCCTCTAAAAAAGAAGATAATAAAACAAAGAATGTTAGCTCCATGGCATAACCCCCAAACCTGCAAATGAAAGCATTGTGAAAACTTGAAAGGAAATGGCGTTCCAACAATCTGGAAGAATCTTGTTTAGCCTGGCAAGATAGTCATTAAACATATAGGAAAACCCTCTGTAATGCCAGAGCAGCCTACTACTCATCATTAATAGAGGAAAATAAGAACAACTCCAGCACTGTAGCCAGGCTGACAGAGTCACAGCTCTATTGAGCCATATATAGCCCTTAGTAGTAACGACTTCATGAGCTTCTTTAATGATCAAATTTGAACTATTAGAGAAAAAAATGCAACCACAAGGGGGCACAAGCCAGTGTCTTCGTGTGCCAGTCCCAAGTCTGGATAAATGCAGAGGGTTGTGTCAGGAAGGGCATCCGACGTAAAACACATGCCAAATTAAAAATGCGAATCGTGAAAATTACTTCCATACCGGATCGGTCGGGGCCCGGGTTAACAACGACCGCCACCGGTGCTGTTGACCTACAGGGTACCGGTGGAAATTGGACTACTGTTGGTCAAAGATGAAGAAGGAGAGGAGGAAGGTGTGTTCTTAGGCAGAGAGAGAAGAGGAAAGCTAAGAATGTAGGACTGACAGTAGGGACTTTGAATGTTGGGACTATGACAGGGAAGGCTAGAGAGTTGATTGACATGATGCAGAGAAGGAAGGTGGACATACTGTGTGTCCAGGAGACCAGGTGGAAAGGTAGCAAGGCTAGAAGCTTAGGAGCAGGGTTCAAGTTGTTCTACCATGGGGCAGATAGGAAGAGAAACAGAGTAGGAGTTATCCTGAAAGAGGAGTTTGTGAGGAATGTTCTAGAGGTGAAAAGAGTATCAGACAGGTTGAGGAGTCTAAAGCTGGAAATTGAAGGGGTGATGTTCAATGTTGTGAGTGGTTATGCCACACAGGTAGGATGTGAGTTAGAAGAGAAGGAGAAATTCTGGAGTGAGTTAGATGAAGTGAGAGGTGAGAGAGTGGTGATTGGTGCAGATTTCAATGTGCATGTAGGTGAAGGGAACAGAGGTGATGAGAATGTGATGGGCAGGTATGGTCTTCAGGACAGGAACGCAGAAGATGGTGGTAGACTTTGCAAAGAGGATGGAAATGGCTGTAGTGAACACTTTCTTCCAGAAGAGGCAGGAACATAGGGTGACATATAAGAGCGGAGGTAGAAGCACTCAGGTGGACTACATCTTGTGTAGACGTTGTAATCTGAAAGAGACCAGTGACTGTAGTCAAGTAGTGGTAGGGGAGAGTGTAGCCAGACAACACAGGATGGTAGTGTGTAAAATGACTCTGGTGGTGAGGAAGATGAAGAGGACAAAGGCAGAGCAGAGGACGAAGTGGTGGAAGTTGAAAAAGGAAGAATGTTGTGTAGTTTTCAGGGAGGAGCTGAGACAGACTCTGGGTGGTCAGGAAGTGCTCCCAGATGACTGGACCACTACAGCTAATGTGATCAGGGAGACAGGTAGGAGGGTACTCGGTGTGTCATCTAAAAAGAGGAAAGCGGACAAGGAGACTTGGTGGTGGAACGAGGAAGTTCAGGAGTGTATACAGAGAAAGAAGTTAGCTAAGAAGAAGTGGGACACTGAGAGGACTGAAGAGAGTAGACAGGAGTACAGGGAGATGCAGCGTAAGGTGAAGGTAGAGGTGGCAAAGGCCAAACAAAGAGCATATGAGGACTTGTATGCTAGGTTGGACACTAAAGAGGGAGAGGTGGATTTGTACAGGTTGGCCAGACAAAGAGATAGAGATGGAAGGATGTGCAGCAGGTTAGGGTGATTAAAGATAAGGATGGTAATGTATTGACAGGTGCCAGGAGTGTGATGGGAAGATGGAAGGAGTACTTTGAAGAGTTGATGAATGAGGAAAATGAAAGGGAACGAATAGTAGAAGAGGTGACTGGTGTGGAGCAGGAAGTTTCAAAGATTAGCAAGAGTGAAGTGAGGAGGACGTTGAAGAGGATGAAGAGTGGAAAGGCAGTTGGTCCTGATGACATATCTGTGGAGGTGTGGAAGTGTCTAGGAGAGGTGGCAATAGAGTTTCTGACTAGTTTGTTTAACAAGATCTTGGAGAGTGAGAGGATGCCCGAGGAATGGAGGAGAAGTGTACTGGTGCCAATTTTTAAGAACAAGGGAGATGTGCAGAGCTGTGGCAACTACAGAGGAACCAAGCTGATGAGCCATACAATGAAGTTGTGGGAAAGAGTAGTGGAAGCTAGGCTAAGGGCAGAGGTGAGCATTTGTGAGCATGCCTAGGTTTGGCCATGGTTTCATGCCTAGAAAGAGTACAACAGATGCAGTATTTGCTTTGAGGATGCTGATGGAGAAGTACAGAGAAGGTCATAGGGAGTTGCATTGTGTCTTCGTAGATTTAGAGAAAGCGTATGACAGGGTGCCAAGAGAGGAGCTGTGGTATTGTATGAGGAAGTCTGGAGTGGCAGAGAAGTATGTTGGTGTGCTGTAGGTGTGACAGAGGAGTTCAAGGTGGAGGTGGGTCTGATCGGCTCTGAGCCCCTTCTTGTTTGCTCTGGTGATGGACAGGCTGACAGATGAAGTTAGACAGGAATCCCCATGGACTATGATGTTTGCGGATGACATTGTGATTTGTAGTGAGAGCAGGGAGCAGGTGGAGGAAAATCTAGAGAGATGGAGGTCTGCTCTGGAAAACAGAGGAATGAAGCTTAGCCGCAGTAAGACAGAATACATGTGTGTCAATGAGAGGGACCCAGGTGGAACGGTGAGGTTACAGGGAGCAGAGGTGAAGAAGGTGCAGGACTTGAAGTACTTAGGGTCAACGGTTCAGAGCAATGGAGACTGTGGAAAAGAGGTGAAGAGGCGAGTGCAAGCAGGTTGGAACGGGTGGAGAAAAGTGTCAGGTGTGTTGTGTGATAAAAGAGTATCAGCAAGAATAAAAGGAAAGGTGTTCAAGACGGTGGTGAGACCAGCGATGTTGTACAGCTTAGAGACAGCGGCGCTGAAGAAAAGACAAGAGGCAGAGCTGGAGGTAGTAGAGCTTAAGATGTTGAGGTTCTCTTTGGGAATGACGAGGATGGACAGGATCAGGAACGAGTACATTAGAGGGACAGCTCATGTTAGATGTTTCGGAGATAAAGTCAGAGAGGCCAGATTGATGTGGTTTGGACATGTTCAGAGGAGAGACTGTGAATATATTGGTAGAAGGATGCTGAGGTTGGAGCTGCCAGGCAGGAGGTCTAGAGGAAGACCAAAGAGGAGATTTATAGATGTAGTGAGAGAGGACATGAAGTTAATTGGTGTGAGTGAAGAGGATGCAGAGGACAGGGTTAGATGAAGGCACATGATTCGCTGTGGCGACCCCTGAAAGGGAACAGCCGAAAGGAAAAGAAGAAGAAGAGAAAAAATTCATCATGTCCTGCCCTCAACCGGTACCAACACCTTAGAAACAAACACCTTAGAAACAGCTGTAAAAGCTGTTATATATTTAGACTGCTTTTCTCCTATCAACCTTCTTCAACTAACTTCAACGATATCTTCATCTAAGCCATCAACCTGTCTCTTAGACCCCATTCCAACTAGGCTGCTTAAAAAAGTTTTACCCTTAGTTTGCACTTCTTTACTGGATATGATCAATCTGTCTTTATCAACAGGCTATGTCCCACAGTCTTTTAAAATAGCTGCAATAAAACCTCTTCTTAAAAAGCCCACTCTTGATCCAGGGGTTTCAGCCAACTATAGACCTACAGTATATATACTTTCCCTTTCTCTCTAAGATCCTTGAGAAAGCAGCCGCCAATCAGTTGTGTGACTTTCTAAATAACAATAGTTTATTTGAGGATTTTCAGTCAGGATTTAGAGTGCATCATAGCACAGAGACAGCACTGGTGAAAATTACAAATGACCTTTTAATTGCATCAGACAATGGACTTGTCTCTGTACTTGTCTTAGTGCTGCATTCGACACCATTGACTATCTATCAGATCGATCTGAGTTTGTACATGTTAACAATGAATCCTCCGTGCATGCCAGAGTTCTACAAGGTTCTGTGCTTGGACCGATTCTATTCACCTTATATATGCTTCCTTTAGGCAACATTATTATATCTATAGATCAGAGCAATGGATCCAGCATCACCGTAAGGAACCTCAGAGTTATCTTTGATCAGGATTTATCCTTTAACTCCCACATGAAACAAACTTCAAGGACTGCCTTCTTTCACTTCATCCTGTCTCAAAATGATGCCGAAAAACGAGTCCTAGTTCTAGGCTAGATTATTGCAATTCGTTATTATCAGGCTGCCCCAATAAGTCCCTTAACACGCTCCAGTTGATCCAGAATGCTACAGCATGTGTACTGACAAGAACTAGGAAAAGAGATCATATTTCTCCAATATTAGCTTCTCTGCACTGGCTCCCTGTAAAATCCAGAATAGAATTTAGAGTCCTTCTCTTCACCTACAAAGTTCTTAGTGGTCAGGCACCATCGTATCTTAAAGAGATCATAATACCTTATTACCCCATTAGAACACTGCGCTACCAGAATGCAGGGTTACTTGTGGTACCTACAGTCTCCAAAAGTAGAATGGGAGCCAGAGCCTTCAGCTGTCAAGCTCCTCTCCATTTCCACATTTAAGAGTTGACTTAAGACTTTCCTCTTTGATAAAGCTTATAGTTAGGGCTGGCTTAGGTGAGTCCAGAACCATCCCTTAGTTATGCTGCACGGGAGACTTCAGAATCAGAATCAGAAATACTTTATTGATCCCCGAGGGGAAACTCTTTTGTTACAGCAGCTCACTATCACGTCAGTGCACACAGGAATAGAAGTACTAAGCAAAATATATAATACACTATAATACAGGTCAGATAAATTAAGTACCGAGTGGGTATAAGTATAAAATTAAAATAAGTGTAAAGTACAAAGTGGATTTACCGGTTGATGATAAGTATGTACGGTATAATAATACAATGTAATAATACAAGTAGTAAGTAATAGTGCATGAACTGTCAAGCTAAGTGTAGCCTATTAAGATTATAATGAGACGGTGGATATTGCACAGTAGTAATAGAAGTATGAATAAATATCAATCAATGAATTTGAAACTGAAAAGAGTATATTGCACAGTAATATTAACACAGAATATTGCACAATTATGTCAAGTATTGCAGTGATGTTAATGATCAATGTCTAGTTTAATGACTTAAGGTCATATAGACTAACTAACTTCCCATGATGCACTGAGCTTCTCAATTCTCCTCTCCATCTGTATGCATTTTATCCCATTAATACTACTAACTAATAATGTTACTAACTTGACGTCTCTCTCTCGTAGTTCTGTGCCTTCTCGTTTCTCTCCTCTCTCCTTCTGTCACTTTCAGCAGGTATTTTTGTCTCCAGAGCTGCAGAGTCTAGATCTGTGATTGTGGGGCACCTGCTGCCCCCGTGTTCCTGCTCGACAACTGCTACTACAATTGTTAGTATTAGTCTTATTACTATTATTATTATTCCTATCACTGTCATTCCTATTATTATTACTTTATTAATATTACCACTACCATTACATTATTATTATCTTGAAATTCTAGGTGGAATTTGTATTGTGCATCCCCTCCCCCACCCCCCTTCTCTCTCTCTCTCTCTCTCTCTCTCTCTCTCTCTCTCTCTCTCTGAAATTCATTTAATACTTCGTACAAAAGCCTTTGTTGGTAATGACGGCTTCAAGATGCCTCCTGTATGGAGAAACGAGTTGCATGCATTGCTGAAGTGTTTTTTTGGCCAGGCCATTTTGGCCTGTTCTTCCACACAAACAGTCCTCAAATCTTGAAGGTTCTGGGGGCCTCTTCTATGAACTCTGATCTTTAGTTCTTTCCATAGATTTACAATTGAATTCAAGTCAGGTGATTGGCTGGGCCATTCTAGCAGCTTTATTTTCTTTCTCTGAAACCAACTGAGAGTTTCGAAATGTCCACCCTCGTTTCATCTTCATCATCCTGGTAGATGGCAGCAGATTTTTATCAAGAATGTCTCTGTACATTTTTCCATTCATCCTTCCTTCAATTATATGAAGTTTGTCAGTACTGTATGCTGAAAAACAGCCCCACACCATGATGTTTCCACCTCCAAACTTCACTGTTGGTGTGGTGTTTTGGGGGTGATGTGCAGTGCCATTTCTCCTCCAAACACGGTGTGTATTATGGCATCCAAAGAGTTCAGTTTTGGTCTCATCTGACCAGACTATATTCTCCGAATATGTCACAGGCTTGTCCAAATGTTGTGCAGCTAACTTTAACCTAGCTTCAACATGCTTTTTCTTCAGTAATGGAGTCTTGAGTGGTGAGCGTGCATACAGGCCATGGCGGCTGAGTGCATTACTTATCGTTTTCTTTGAAACAGTTGCACTTGCTAATTCCAGGTCCTTCTGAAGCGGTCCACAAGTGGTCCTTGGCTGTTGAACGACTCTTCTGATCATTCTTGTCACTCCTCTGTCAGAAATCTTGCGAGGACCACCTGGTCGTAGCCGGTTCATGGTGAAATGATGTTCTTTCCCCTTCTGGATTATGGCCAGTGCTCACTGGAACATTCAGAAGTTTTGAAATCCTTCGGTAACCAATACCTTCAGTATGTTTTGCAACAATAAGGTTGCAAAGGTCTTGAGAGAGCTCTTTGCTTTTACCCATCATGAGATGTTTCTTCTGTGACACCTTGGTGATGAGACACCTTTTTATAGGCCATCAGTTGGGACTGAGCCAGCTGATATTATTTGCACTGACAAGGGGCAGGATTACTTTCTAATTACTGAGTGTCTTGGCTTTCCAGGCCTTTTTGCACCTCTTTTTCTTCGTGTGTTCAATACTTTTTCCCTGTGTCATTTAACATTATAACACATAACTTAATTTAGGGACATCTATGGTTTGATTTCTTTGCATGTGTGGATTTCATGAGTTGTTACCAACATCTGGTGAAAATTTCATTTCAATAGCACCTTTAGAAATATATTTACTGAGAATGGTGACAATACTTATTTTACCTGCTGTATATATAAACCCAAATATATTAAGACGTTTTTTGAATTCAGGTTGCTGTCTCTGACATTAAAGTAATTTGTATTACAAACACTAAAATATACAAATACCATAGTGTTCAGTTATTGTCCATTAAGAACAACATTTGAGCATCAGTATAGTGGTTTAAAATACTGAACAGTCTTGTGCATTTAAATCTGTAAGTAATAGTAGCATTGAAATAGTTTATACATATATTTAATATTCATCCTTTCTGGTGTACCTTAAACTTTTGATTTACCTTAGATATCTATAATATTTTCACAGGCTTGATAAAAATAAATTAAATAGTTTTGAAACATAAACGTGAACTCTTTTCTGTGTTTATTTAGCATTTCTAAGTGCTTTTGATTACTAAAAGCATCTGTCTTCTGATCCTGCCACGTTAACAGTAATCTTTTATCATTATATTGTGTTCAATATATTGGTTGTGTACAATAAAACATTACATTTGTACATTACACTACAGACTTGCATCGCGCACGTTGGACTGCAAGTCCGACTTCCATCGTCTCCATGGACCGTCGGGTGCGACTTGTGCCGGGGGACTTGGACCCCATTCATAACTGTTTGCAGTTCTAGTTTTTTTTAAATAAATTTTTATTTTTATTTTTTCGTTGGTAAAAGTGGTACTGCAGCCTACACCATAAGAGTTATGCAAGTGAAATTCACAGAGGTGGTATAGAACCATGCACACACTTCAGACACCAAAAATGACACATGTCAACCAGCAGGTGGCGCTATAATCAACGTAAATGCGTTTTGGACAGTAACTCCCACATAGTACATCGCACATTTGAATACCTTACATGCACGCTTTCCTTGAATTGAGCTGCATCTCGTGATATAGGCCACGCCCATTTCCACATATAATTTTATTTTGCAAAATTGCAAAATATGCAAAACCCACGTCTTTTATCTCCTCCTAGGCCATGAGTCCGATCTGCACGACATTTTGCATGTAGAATCTATGGACCCTTGTGATCAAAACGATTACAAGAATTTTGATACTCCAAAAAATGCACAAGTTATAAAGCAAAAACTACCTGTGGATTGCAGTCAAAACAAGAAGTTATATCTCCATGTAGGATTGTCCAAATAACACGAAACTTAGGACATGCCACACCGAGGCTCAGTGCAAAATCTTGCACTAATCGGCCACTAGGTGGTGGGGTTTTTTTTTGTTTGTTTTTTTGCAAAATCACGACATATGTGAAACCTACTTTTTAAAACTAATCTTAGATTGCAAGTCCAATCTGTATAAATTGTAGAAAAAAATAAAATAAAAAATAGAATGAGTAATCTAAGGCATGGAACAAGCAGCAGGATCAGGTGAATGACTAATGGTTTGTCTCTTGGTGCTGTACTCCTATGATGGAAATGTTTTCTCAAGTGTATAGCTTGTTAAGTCATAAACATGAAAAAGCTCATAAGCTCACTAAAAGAGCCCCCCTCACGGTAGTACAGACTTTCCACCTTCAGTGATGAATGATGCACGCCCTACATAAGTAAATAAGTAAGCTAGAAAGTGAATGAATGAATAAATAAATAAATAAATAAATAGAATGATTAATCTAAGGCATGGAACAAGCAGAAGGATCAGGTGAATGATCAGGTAAATGCAGGGGATTTTGCAGGATGGTATGTAACGTAAAGGACACTAAGAGCTGGATGGACATTTCTATTTTTTGGGGGGCTGCTACTCTTCTAAGACTGAAGGCTTGTCTCTTGCGGTGCTGTACTCCTATGACAGAAATGGTTCCTCAAGTGTGTAACTTAATACACTTGAGGAACCACTGAAATAGTCAGGTTTTTTTTGAATAGGCTAATTTTATATGATGGCGGTCTATACAGCACTATGTAATTGTGGTTCAGAGGCTGAACATTAAACATTATGGCTTTCAAGTTAAAAAATGTGATATAAGGTATTTGTGATATAAGCCAACACCACAATGTTGTTCTATCTGTAAACCAGAGAAAATTGCCATGTTGCTGTATGACTGAGACCTTACTTTATGGTGAAATGTCCATCCTGGCATTGCAATATTATTATGTGGTGTATTGTGTTGCTGTAATACAAAGTATGTCAGTATCCAATATCCTGTTATCATGTTTTAGGTCTGTTACGTGTACATCTAGACCTTGATTGTTATATAAACAGACCTTCAGAGAAAATTCTGTTCTTGTTAATGGAGCCTCAATATATTTTTATATTTTCTCTAGATAAATGTCAATATCATTTTTTGAATTTTTTTTAAGTTTGTCCTTATTTACTCTGTGTAAAGAGGCCTTCCTTTAACTGGTGGCAGCTGATAAAAATCTCCAACAGCTATAACATAAACATTGACAAAGGGAGAAAATATCCTGAAAATCAGTGCATTGTTTAATTTGTCGTAGTCTGTCATGGATATAGGCCAAACGTTTGTGATCAACCATGGAAATTTAATTTATTACCAATATTTGTAGATCTTTCAAACTGGCTCTTAATGTATTTACTTTTTCCTCTCTTAGAGGTTGATATGGCAATGAAGCATTATTACTAACCGCAAAGCTGTTGTGTATTGTTGTAGCATTAATGTTATATGCAGCCTCACCAGTAGGAGCAGTTAGTAAAACATGAATGTCATCTGGGTTATTAGACATTCTTGCTAACAATCTTCATGCCTCATAATACACAGCTTTTACTAAATGAAACTTTCCTGTGCCTCCTCCAGAAATAAATACATGAAATGGGTCAGGATTTTTCCCATTTACTTTATCTAGGCACCATTGACGTAGTTTGTAAAACACCTGCCTGTAGCTCATTTAATGAGCACATAGTAGATTCTGATCTCTGCATTTGAAATCCAACTGACACTGCCTTCCTTTCTAGTGGCTGTAAATCTGGAATTTCTTTTTCATTAGGACACACATCCCTGTAATTACTATTACTTTTTTTTCTTCTAAACATTCAAATTGCATTCAAATCAATTCTGCTTCAGGACAGAGAGCTGCCCATGCATCATCTTGAAGTTCATGTGGTCTACAGCTTCTTGACACTCATCCAATTTGCAGGTTGGATTTCTGTAGTGCTGTTACGGATAAAACCTGCATTATAAAACTCCTCAAAACTGTTGAATTGTGATGGTTTCATCTGATCATCTGAATAATGTGGCAAGAACAGCTGCAGCAAACTTTTTCAGAATGATGTGTTGGTGAAAAGCAAGCATACCATACGACAGCCACATGTGTCCTTGTCCTCTTTTTCACAAAGCCACAGTTACTGGCCAATTCAATGACACCACTTTTGGAATGTTCGCTTTTGTTCACATTTCTGTATTTTGAAGCAATAGTAGCCAAACACATATCTATGAATTCATTGTTTTTGGGTCTATTTTTGTAGCGATCAGTAATGTTTGTCATCCTTTGGCCACATGTTGCGACTTGGACCCCGTTAATACCTGCTTGCAGGTCTAGTTCTTCTTCTTCTTTTTCTCCGCTAAAAGTGTTCCTGCAGCAAAAACCGTCAGTCGAAAAGTCACCAAAATTGGCAGGTGGGTTGGAAATTCCACCCACTACTCAGGCAAAAAAATGACACTCATTGTCCTCAAGGTGGCGCTGTAACAATCAAGTTTACGTTTTAGCGATTATCTCTCTTTGAAATTCTTTCATCATTTTAATCTCTCAGTTGATCTGCATTGATCTGTCTTATGCTCTAAAAATGGACAGTTTTGCGATTTTTCTCAATTTTCTCAAAATCCTATTTTTGTGAACTCGTCAGAAACTGCTGGTCCAATCATCCCAAAACTTTGGCAGGGTCATCTATGGACTTTGTTGATTCTGTTTCAATTTTACAAGCCAATACATTTTTTAAAAATCAAAATAGCTAATTTTCAGAAATTTGCAATAACTCAAGAACGCATTGAGATACCAACCTCAAGTTTAAGACACATTCAGGAGTTTTCACTTAGCTTACGTTTTGAAGTACGTTGCGCTGCAAGGTTTAGGTTTATATCTTGTACTCGGCTACATCGATTTGTAAAAAATTCGGTTTGCACAAATAAGGTTCATGACTCAGTTGATGCTTAAAATTTGGTCATGATTGCTTAAAGTGGGCATGACTTATTACAACAAATTTACAATTCTAGACTATTCACATTCCAATTCCATTTAAAACAATCTAAATAAATCACCCATATCTCCTACGGAGAAGAAATGTTTTCAGCACATCGACTGAAATTTGACAAAATTTTGTTTCACTGCAACCTATGGTCAATTCAATTCAATTCAGTTTTATTTATATAGCGCCAATTCATGACAGAATCTATCTCATTGCACTTTTCCTAAAGAGCAGGTCTAGACCGTACTCTTTATAATATTAATTACAGAGACCCAACAAATGAGCAAGCATTTGGCGACAGTGGCAAGGAAAAACTTCCTTTAAGAGGGCAGAAACCTTGGACAGAACCAGACTCAATGGTGGGCGGCGCTGCCGTGTTAGGTTTTGAGAGGGGGGGGTTCAGAAGTCTGTCACTCTATATTTTTCAAAATATGCAAAATCAATTAACATTTATATCTCCACAGGTCTTCATTCAAATGCTACCACAATTGACACAGACATTCTCTAGATGGAAGTCATCAAGTGTTTGAAATTGTGTTCACAGGTCAAACAGTGAGTCTGCAGTAATTTTCAATATCTTGTCATAATATGTACTGTATGTACACCATTTTCTTTTTTGCGCAGCTTTTCATCAAACGTCACCAAAACAGCAGAATGGTGTGGCTTTTTTCAGAATTTTATCACCAACATTTTGATTGTTGTTTGTGTTTTAAGTTTAAACAGACAAAAATCAATAATCTGGATAGCTCGTGCTATTTATTCACCACAACAGGGAAAGATGATAGCCTAAACAAATGTGATTGTTACCAATATTCAACAAGGGGATTATTATCAACAAATTATGGAAAGTGTGCTATATCCTAATTGTAGGGATAATTACTGAAGGAAAACAGAAAAATATTAGGGTAACTATGTAATCACCTTTAAGCATTTAGGACATGCGAAAGGAAGGAATCATGGCGACAGTGAAACTTTGTCCAATAATAGCCTGCTTTGATTAATAAAATCACAACAGGTGGTCAAAGTGGGGATTTGAACATTTAATACCAAATAATATGGACCACACACACCGACACACAGAGCGCAGCGGTCAGCAGATCAGACAGGCTGCAGTGGAGATTACTGGAGTTGACAACAACTACACTCGTTACTGCAAGTAAGTGCAATAAAACAAAATGAAGACTTTGGAGTGGCCTAGTCAAAGTCCTGAATCCTATTAAGATGCTGTGGCATGACCTTAAAAAGGCAGTTCATGCTCGAAAACCCTCCAATGTGGCTGAATTACAACAATTCTGCAAAGATGAGTGGCCAAAATTCCGCCACAGCGCTATAAAAGACTCATTGTAATTTATCGCAAACGCTTGATTGCAGTTGTTGCTGCTAAGGGTGGCCCAACCAGTTATTAGGTTTAGGGGGCAATCACTATTTCACACAGGGCCATGTAGGTTTGGATTTTGTTTTCCCTTAATAATAACAACCTTCATTTAAAAACTGCATTTTGTGTTTACTTGTGTTATCTTTGACTAATATTTAATTTTGTTTGATGATCTGAAACATTTAAGTGTGACAAACATGCAAAAAAATAAGAAATCAGGAAGGGGGCAAACACTTTTCACACCACTGTGTATATATATATATATATCAGAATCAGAATCAGAAATACTTTATTGATCCCCGAGGGGAAACTCTTTTGCTACAGCAGCTCATTATCACGTCAGTGCACACAGGAATAGAAGTACTAAGCAAAAAAAACTATAATACACTATAATACAGGTCAGAAAATAAATTAAGTACCATGTGGGTATAAGTATAAAATAAAATAAGTGTGAAGTACAAAGTGGGTTTACCAGTTGATGATAATAATACGGTATAAACTAATAGTGCATGAACTAAAATAATAGAGCATGAACTGCCAAGTTAAGTGTAGCTTATTTATAATGAGACGGAGGACATTGCACAGTAGTAATAGAGGTATGAATAAATATCAATAAATAGGGAATTTTAAACTGAAAAGAGTATATTGCACAGCAGTATTAACACAAGATATTGCACAATTATGTCAAGTATTGCAGAGATGTAATGATCAATGTCCAGTTTAATGACTTAGGGTCATACAGACTACACTTAGAGGGAAGAGTTGAAGAGTTTGATATATATGTACAGTGTTGGGCAAGCTACATGGAAATTGTAGTGAGCTAAGCTACCAGTTATTTTACATTAAATGAAGCTTCACTACACTGAAGCTACCTCTAGAGAAATGTAGCAAGCTAAGCTACAGTAACATGGCAAAGTAGCTTACTACATAGAAGCCTTTTTTTTATTTATTTTTTTATTTTACATCAAACCAACTTCATTCCAAGTCAATGCTGTCTCAGTGATCAATAAAACTGTCAATAAACTGTGCTCTCTGCTCTCACAGCTCCAAAACCCCCAAAAATTGTAGCTAGCTAGTGGTTAGCTGTTGACAAGTTGCTGGCTGGTGTTTGCAGACTGCACTGACTGAATTGTGATAGTTAGCTTGGTTGGCGATCGTTGTGTTAGTTTATTCGGAAATCACCTGAATGTTTAAACTCAAGCTTGCATGTCTGTATTCCCTTGCAGCAGAGACGTCGTAGGCGTCAGCCCAATGATTGGTACGTGATGTCACATCATATGGAAGTGCTTCTGTCGGCTACACATACACGTCCATGTATGACGGACTTACTGATCCTTAGCAGTTTTATTTCAGACCACAGCAGAAAGCTCCACTGCGCTTGAGCTTCACAAATGCTCAAGTTTACTCGAAATACTTGGGGAGATGTAACGTTAGCTTGTGTGGACGCTACTGCACTACTTGCTCAATAAAAGAGCTAAGCTACTGAAAAGCTATTTGATTCAGAAAACAACGATGCTATTATATATTTATATAAATATAACTTTTACTCACATACTGGAACTAGTCTGCACAAAATATTGTTTTTGTTACAAAAACTGCAAGTTACATTCTAATAGCCAAAACGTTACTGCAGCTGAAGCATTTTCAAGACAACAAAGTAACAAGCAACAAAGTTCATACTCAAAGTAAGAGTATGAATTGTAGTTTAAATATAGCCAGCAATGCATGATGTCCAATTTAGTGGACAGAAACATACTCTTTAGTTGTTACTTGAGGTTGCCAAGCATTTACCTGCAAGGGTCTCCTACTATACAAGGATTGGCAAGATATTCCTGAGCTGCTCAGCGTTTCTGGCCATCCATTGGCCATTTTGGTTTTGAGAAAATGGTGTTGCACTTAAAACAGCTGGCCAGTGGGTGGCAGTGTATGGGATGACAAACTAGCATCCACTGTAGTGGCTGATATGCAACTACATCATCAAAACCCATGCATTTACAAGAAAACGGCTTTTGAATAGCTGTCCACTGTAGTGACCACTATAAAAGGATTTATAAACACCGTAAGACAATCAAAATGGAAAATCATTTTACACGTTGACAACACAATGTGTTAATGGGTGTGAACGTGTTGTTAACGCGTTGATTTTTCACACATTAACAACATGTTAACAACGTGTGATTTCAGACATCAATTTCACAATGTTCTAAACCATTTGGCCACTTGTCTAGGTTGAACGGGTGAGTGTCATAAGTTCCCACTGGGTGCTGAGCACCAGGGTTAAACCCTTTCTGTAAGCCTAGGGGTTGCCTACCACCATTTAACATGCTAAGGAGCCTCTCATTTCTTTGACCTTTTCTTGCTTTTTTGTGTAGCCTATAAAAATAAAATATTTAGATTGCAGTTTTATGACTTAAATTATTGTCCTTTTGCTCCACTACTGCCTTTTTGGGTAAAGGAACACATTATCACCAATAATAGTGCATGACTAAACAGGCCTATTTTTTGTTCAGAGATTAGGCACTTATCAGAAATATGTAGGAAATCTATGTGTTTCTGCCTGCAATGAATACGAAGCAGCAGCAATTTAATTAATTTTTCCACTATTTAACGTTGTTAAAATTTAGCTCAGTTTTACACTAAACCGTTTCTCTTGATCAGTCAAAAGATAACGCACAAAGTAGCTTTGTGAGGGATTTAACCTGAAATCAGGTATCAAGAGGTAAAACAAGGAATGGATATGTAAAGTGACTGAATGTAAGTTACAGAAATCAAAGGCAACGATCTTTATACGTGAAACATTTATTACTATCACTACTTAAACACAGAACAAACAAATGCATAAATGCAACCATGACTAAAGATGAGTACAGCGATGAATAATTAATAGATGAATGAATGACCAGTGTACAAGATGTTTCCTCTTGTTTTAAAGTCTTCTGTAAGGGCGGAAGAGGTGATGTCATTGGCACGACACTTCACTCCCACCCCAGATCTTTTCTGTCTTAATTACTTTTCTGTACTAATTTCTTCCTAAAGAATCTATTGTTTGTTACCAATGTAATGCTTCCATGTTCAAACTCAGTCTCATCAGTTGCTGAAAGACACAAGACACATTTATGAATGGCAGGATATCATCCTTATGAGTAATAGAATGGTAACCCAGGTAAATGTCATAAATGATAATCATGTTACATCTTTTATTATAAATACACATACATATGTCCTATACGTATAACAGCAAATGCAAAAGTAAAATAAAATCAATACAGGTCAGTATTATGCCCATATTCTTCACAGGAATGTTGTTTGTCTCTGAGAGGCGTGCAGAAGAAGGGGGAAGAACAAACCCCCAAGCAGGCACACATGAGGTGGGACATTTGACATTCCAATTACATCTCCTTTCTGGATTAGTTTAGTTCCTGTATCAAAATCAGCATGTTGAAATAAACATTCTTCCTATAACATTAATTAAACATGGTATGTCAATTAATGTACATTTGACTGAATTGCAAAGTTGGTTTCTTTTGTTCCTCGATCCCTTTATTGATGACGTCCAGATATCATCCCAAGGGGGGATCAGTGAGGGTCATAAATTGCCTCACTGTCACTTAACTTTTATTGGCGTCATCTCTGAGTTCTGGTGGGGGGGGGATTATCTTTCAATTCTCACAGAGCTTGTTTATGAGTCAGAGCCAATGTGCAGGTGGTTTGGGAGAGGGCATCATTTTTCTGTGGAATAGTTAAAATTGTTCATCATCATCCTAAACATAAATAGGTACACAGATGATATTACCCATGTAGCCCGTGGAATTAGTGTGAGTGCATAAGCTACTGAGTCATTTAAATGAACAGCTCATGTGCTAAAGTTTGTTGGATTCTTTAACACCAAAATGATTTAAAAGAAAAAACATAAACAATGTTACACTCAAGAGAAAACAACAATGAACACATGTATTAACATTTAAACAATTTTAAGAACTACACCAAACTTAAGTGGAAAATTACATCTGAATAGATTTACCACCTGGCTATACCCATTTTGATGGAATCTACAGCCTTCCATAAACTTTCAGGATTAGAATGAGAGCTTTTAATTAGGTCAGATAGTAATTTGATTTGGATTTCCTGACAGTAGATGTACACTACTGTGCCAAAGTCCTAGACCATCTTGAAAATTCTTATTAAAGCCATTTACCTTAGAAATAGTGTTTAGCCAATTAGTTAAAACAGTGCCATTTAAGTAAACACAAAGAAACAAAGAAAAGTAGCTTATTATTGTTTCTTTCTAGAACCACACACATATAGTTTATATCTGCAATACCTGGAAATAGTCATTCAGAAAATAAGGGACATATTAAGATATAATAAGATATTAAAGAATATAAAAAATATAACAAAATAATAAAGAATATGTACAATGTGACTGTTATTTAAATTACAGTTTGTGCAGGGATGTGCAATGTGCAAGATATTTACATGGGAATGTGCAAAAGTTCACAATATGAGTATACTGTACTATAGGTGGGGGTTGGGTGGGTATGAGAGTCAGTGTCAGTGGGGGTCCTGGGTCTTGTTGATGTGGCCAGCTAAAGATGGAAAGAAACTGTTTTTGTGGCGTGAAGTTTTGGTCCTGATGGACTGCAGCCTCCTGCCAGAGGACTTATTTTCAAGGGCACTGAATATAACTTCCTCTATGCAATTCAATTCAATTCAATTTTATTTATATAGCGCCAATTCATAACAGAAGTTATCTCATTGCACTTTTCCTATAGAGCAGGTCTAGACCGTACTCTTTATAATATTATTTACCTTATGCTGTCCTCGTTTTCCCCTTACCCCTAATCAGAGTTTGCATTGTTGCATTTGTTTTGGTAATAGTTGAAATCCAATAAATATGTAGACCATACATACATAAATGTTGTTCTAATACTATAATGACTATCATATAGTGCAACAGAGTATGACAATATCAATTCGAAATTTAACAGTAAGGCAAGTACAGCAATAAGGAAGATGCTACCTGAAGAAAATGCTGGGGCTTTAATTAAAACACATTTAGCATTGTGTTTAAATGTTGAATGGTTTGTGTCATTCAACATGTTGAAATTATTTGTTGTTCATCTTAAATTATGTTTAAGATTAACAGGGTTTCCCCCTGACTCTTGTCAACCTGTCATTATTTTACCATTTCATCAGGATTAAAAGTATAGTCTAGTATGCCCCTTGCTGGTCATAGCCCTAAGTTAAATTAAAATGCTCAAAAAAAGTTTGTCATTTTCCAAAGACAGATATTGATTACAATGGTCTGTATCCTAAACCAGCATTGAGCTAGTACCACTACTGTAACTTTTTCCCACACAATTGTTAATGTTTTTAAAGATAGAAAACTAAAGTTTGATGGATGGTGTTAAAGCTAGAATGTCCACTAATGTGTTCGTTTACCCAAAAAGGCAGTAGTGGAGCAAAAGGAAAATAATTTAAGTCATAAAACTGCAATCCAAATAAATATTTTATTTTTATAGGCTACACAAAAAAGGAAGAAAAGGACAAAGAAATAAGAGGCTCCTTAGCATGTTAAATGGTGGTAGGCCTAGACTTACAGAAAGGGTTTAACCCTGGTGCTCAGCAGCCAATGGGAACTTCTGACACTCACCCGTTCAACCAGCAAGTGGCCAAATGGCTCAGAATTATGTGTATTATGTGTGTTAAAAAAATCACTTATTTTTGAACTGCTTGGCTTTCCATACTTTTCTGTCGTAAGACGTACAAATTTGATGTATTAATGCGAATGCCGAACTAGACGTTTTGGCACAATCCGCATTCCATACAATATAGCCTTCCTATAAATAAACCATGGTGAGCATAGTTACTGACAGCTGTGGGTGCTGGTGGTTGGGATGGCGGGGCTTTGACAAACATAAAAAGGTGGAAGTGAAAGTGTGACCGTTTGAAAACAGTCGATCTGTTACACAGCAATCAGAGATGGATAAGTTTAAGACGGCTCTGAACATTGCCAACAAACAGACCAACTTTGGTTTCGGGTTGGTCGCCCTGCTGACAGCAGGAGGGGAGCAGATCTTCTCCTCAGTGGTGTTCAGTTGTCCCTGCAATGAGCTGAACTTCCTGTACGGCATGGTGTTCCTGCTGGTGCCCGCTCTGGCTCTGCTGCTGCTGGGTTACATCCTGAGTAAGAAGACGTGGAAGCTGTTGACGGGTCTGTGCCAGCACAGGGCCAAGCTGTGCCCCTGGAGGAGGCTGGCTGCCTTCATCAACATCAGCATCACCGCGCTGGTAGCGCCTTCCAGCTGGATTGCTGTGGCTCTGCTCAACGGGAACTACTATGAGTGTGCGATGACCGGGACCAATGTGAGCACTTACATCAAGCTTCTGTGTGGAGATAAGAACTCTCTGGTCCATTGTCAGAAGGAGCTGTACAGGTTCCCCTGTGGGACAGGCAGCAGTGTACCGCAGGCTGACATAAAGGATGTTCTGCTCACCCTGAGAGCCCAGTCTCAGGTCAGTGCTGATGTGCTCCTACTCTGCTTATTCCCCTTAAACACTACTCTTCCAATAAGGGGAATTTTATTTTATGATATTAAAATTAATAAAGTAACAAAGAAGTTGAATGATGAATGTAGTTGAATGTTGATGAATTTGTCTTAGCAGAGTGATAAACTTAGATGTGGGTATAATGATGAGAATAGGCTATGATACTTTAATATATATATATATATATATATATATATATATATATATATATATATATATATATATATAAGACTCTGTCAGACATACAGTATGTGTTGCCATTTTATTATAGATTCAGTGTCAAGCGGCTCCACCCTATCTACCTGGATCAAAGGAAAAAAACCTTACAAGGTGTCTAAAAAAACTCTGTTTTGTTATTCATGTGAAACAGTGTATGCCTGGGGACGCAAGACCTGAAAAAACACTTACTGTAGTCAGGCAAATTCACCACACAGGACAGAGACACTCAGCCTTGACATGCTGACATATCCTTACAGTCCATTATTGAAATTCAGACAGTTTTCTGTTACTTCTCTTTGTCAGTTGAAGCCAATAACATGCAAAGTTGCATAAAACATTGTTCTCTCTTTTCCTTTAATTTCACCTAATAATGTGTGACAAATGGTGTTTAAACTGATTTTAACATCTCCTAAACCTGATTGTAAATCCATACTGTGTTTTATGGTGACCACAGATTCTGGGTTGGCTGCTCATCGCCTCTGTCATGTTGTCCAACCTGCTGCTAATATGTGTGGCTCGGTGCACCTCCCCCATCAGCTACCTGCAGCTCAAGTTCTGGAGGGCGTATGCTCAGGAAGAGAGCAACATGATGGATTCATACAGCGCAAAGCACGCCAAAGAGCTCGCTGAGAGGAACCTGAAGAGCTTCTTCAACCAGACACTGCCTGAAAACATCATCACCCCTTCCAACATGGACTGGGAGAAGATCTCCTCCCTCTACAAGTTTAGTACCAAAGAGCACTACTATAGCACCTTGCACCAGTATGTGGAGAACTGCCAGGAGACCAGCAGCGGGATGATGAGGATGGCTTCGGTCAAGTCAAGTGAGCCTGCTGACAACAACCCTGCTGTTCTTAATTTTGTAGATGATGGCAGAATAGTGCTGTGAGGAGGTTTGTCACATCAAAGGGTTGTCTGTGTTAGGGTTGGACCAGTTTGATGATATATGGATTATACTGATAACATCAGAGAACTGCACACAGTGCAGGTCTGGCTCTTAGGAGTTAATCCAAAGAGCCACGGGGCAGTGAGAGATGAAAGACTTGTTTTTGTTATTAAAGGAGAATCTATTAGCTTAAGTATCAAGTAGAGCATCTAACCTAGCCATACAACTGCTACTTGCCACAGAAATGCTGAAAACCTTATAAGGAGTTTAATGTGGACAATATGTGGGATGAGCTGTATCAACATCACGATTCCAGTCTTAAGCATCACCATCATCACATGATGCATACATATATCATCATGATAGACGTGGTGGCCTAAAGGTTAGAGAAGCGTGACCAGAGGTTGTAGTTCGGTCCAGACCCGCCAGATCAGGGTGTGGAAAGTGAAAGAGCAGCACCTGGGGCAGCTTCTGTGCCCCTCCACCAGCTTCCAGGTGTGAATGTGTGTAACCTTATTTGAGTGTGAACAGGTGAAAAAGAGCTTAGCTCTCAGTGAAACTACCCTGGAAAAATACATGTTAAAACACATTGCATTTAAATGAACATAGTTGACCACAAGTTGCGGCTGATTGAAAAAGAAAGAAATTAAAGAAAATAGAAACTGAAGAGATGCCTTCAGATTCCACCAAACCATTCAAACCATGACCAAAACCATGGTCAAGTCTGTGTCTGCTTTAGAGTAACAAGACTAAAGTGTAACACACATTGAAGGCATCACATCACTGGACGCGCAACAGTCGATGCCCATAGCACACACCAGATGCTCCATACAGACAGGAGTAGTGAAGGTATAGCAGCCAAGATCTGTTGATCTGGGGAGTGAGCATAATAACATTTTCTGAAGAGCTGATGTGTGTCAAAGCTAAGAAGTTGGAGAGGACGTGAAACAGATGACCCACACCAAGATGCTGCTGGTGTGCGTGCTTACATAGAAAACAATGGGTGTGGGTGTTTTGATGAGTGTCACATGCCGCCGTGTGCCCTTAAGATTCTGCAGCCACGCAGTGCTGCTGTGAAGCTGTACTTAGGAACAATGGTGCTTTGAGCTAAATGCTAACACCAGTATGTTAGCATGCTCACAATGACAATGTTAACATGCTTAACATTTACCTTTCATTCACACACACACAAACCGATGGCAGCAAGCTACAGCACCATGCAAGGGGGTGGCCTGACCATCGGGAGCAACTTGGGGTTCAGTGCCCAGAGACACTTTGACATGTGGACAGGAGGTGTTGGGGTTCGAACCGCCAGCCATAATTAATGGACAACCCACTCTGCCTCCTCAGCCACAGCCTACAGCTGACGCAGATGTATTTGATCATAATCCAAAGCATCGGACAAATTCAAATTCTGACCTAATGATGGCGCTAGATGAAAAAGTTGATCACCAAGTTATTTCATTAATTCATCCTGAGGGGAATGTCTGAACCAAATTTCAGAAAAAACAGAAATCTGAAACCTGGAAGGTGGTCAAGTTAATAAATAATAATAAAAACTACATTTATGTTGGTCGCACAAAAAAGGACACTAACATCTAGTGTGTAAAGACAAACTCCAAAATAACTTTTAATGAAAAAAAAGATCTAAAGGATCACATGAGAGGGCAGTTGGCGACATGACTGAAAGCAGATCAGTGATATGAATTAAACAGTGAGGCAGAGTGTAAAGTCAGAGATTCATGTACGCCTTAGGTACACCAAATGACTTGTTTACCATGTCTGTGCGGGCTTAAACAGGAAATGTTTCATCTTCACCATTTGACCACTTCCTGTGCACTGCTAGTAGACTGCATACATACACACACACACACATTCAGCATATGAACATCAGTGACGAAATTAATGTATATATTTTACATATGCGACACCCTGTACACAGGCGTCGTAAAAAATCCAAGGCGGAAAACCGATTTTGTTGACGACTTTAATGAGTGTTAGTACCAGCAGATAATGATGTTTTATATGTGTAGAAGATGTTTCACAGCTTCCTGTATAATGCACTCAGAGTGTTCTAGTCAGAGTAGTCACTCTTGTTGTAATGGAACAGAGAAACCACCAAGAGGATGTGATCACTTTCTCACTCCACTCTCTGCTGTGTCTTTCTGTCTCTGCAGCAATGGTATGTTGTCTATGGAAGCCTTTCAATAGAATGAATGAGTGCTCTCTGTATGTATGTTTCTCCTCTTTGCATGTTTGTCCTTCCAGATAAAAATGGTTGATTTTATCCTTGTTGAATGCACAGTGCAGACATGCAGAACTGAGACCCGTTTGTTGTGTATGGAGAATGCATGTGCATGAAAAGAAACAAATCAAGTTGTCATACTCCTCATTTCATATAAATGAATGACTGCTTCACATAAAAGTGAATAAAAACACAGTTTCAGTTCCTTTGGTGTTTGTTTGTTTTTGCCAGCATGAAATTGTTTCAGGCTGCATTCATGATCTACTCACTGTCAAAGGACACAGACTGGTAATCATATAAACTAGACCAGCAGGATTTTTGCAAATTACTGCCTCAACACAGTTAGAGCTGGAGAGGGAAGCATATAAAGCAGGATGTAAATCTGAGAGAAAGGGAAATGGAGTCACATTGTAATTTTTTACCATTGGGGCTGTACCTTTCCTTTTAGTGACAGCGCAGCAGGGACTTTCCTTTGGAGAAGGAGTAGACATGGTGAGTAAAGAGGCATTGGGTGGGAGGTAGCGTCAGACTGACTGAAGGAGGAGCCTGAAGAGAAGAGAGCCAGCCAAAGGGAGGAGCACAAACAGGCTTGGCAGTGTTTTGTCTTCAGCTGTGAAAGAACAACGGACAGGGAATGACTGCAGGCTGCACAGACACTCAACTTTTTCACTGTCTGTCTTTCACTTCTTTTAATTTCTTGCGGAGTGTGTCCAAAACCTCTCAGCTGACACCATGGATAACTTCCAGACTGTCCTGCATTTCTTCATGAACCAGAAAGCCACCATTGGCTACAGTTTCATGGCTCTCCTGACTATAGGCGGGGAGCGAGTCTTCTCCATGGTCTCCTTTCAGTGCCCGTGTAACCACGACCAGAACTTTGTCTACGGGCTGACTTTCCTGCTGGGCCCGGCTGCAGTGCTGCTGGTCTTTGGGCTGTTCTTCAGCACCAGGTTGTGGAGGGTCTACACTGGCTGCTGCCTCAATCCCATGAAGCTTTGCCCCCGTGGGAATTGCTCCAGCTGCCTAAGGGTGTTCATGAGCATCTTCACTGGGGCTTGTGTGGCTCCTATAATGTGGCTCTCTGTGGCTCTGCTCAACGGCACCTTTTATGAGTGTGCCGTCAGTGGTCTCGATGATAACATGGTGGTGGATCTTTTCTGTAAAAACAAGACCTTGAAGTGTCGGGAGGAGCTGGCCCGAGTGCCCTGTGAGCGGTCCAGACTATCCAGTGATGAGCGCATGGAGCTGCTACTAATGTTCAGGGCCCAGTCACAGGTAAGAGATACACACCTGGGTCTCTGTGAGTATTTAGAGATCTGCAGTCCAGCTAAAAGAGAAAATTAGACTACTCATAGGGAGTCCAACTAATCCCGTGAAAGCAGTTGTATAATGCCTTCTGTGGATCTGGAGGAGCTTTGTCAAGTCTTAGAAAATAACCCTGATGATGTCATAGTGATGTCATAATCTCAATGCTATCCAGTTGCATTGTGGGAAATGTAGCATCTGGTCTTTTTCGGGTTTCAACCATACTAGGGACTAAAAGTCAGGATATGTCGGCCTCTGATGCTTCAGTTGTCACTCTTTTTTTAATCTGTCCCCTCAACTTATTTAAATTTTAAGTGCGAACAGATATACTCATGTTGACCAGTCCTGATTTGGGACGCTTTCACATGTCCTTCTAAATCCAGTCTATATCTGATGTGTGGTGATGCGACCTCGGTCTGAACTATGATGAGTCAGATGGAGGACAGCTGTGTTTAGTGGAGGGACATAAGGACATAATTACCTGAATGTTGCTTCAATGCCACAAAACTCATAGCCACAAAACCAGTGCATTCTTGGGAGTCTGTAAAAGAGACAAAGGGGTACTCCAGTGATTTAGTATTGCACTTGCATAGAGTTGGGGGACAAGAGACAGATTAAGCAGCAGAGGCCAAGATATGCCGAATTTTAGTCCCTAGTATGAGTCAAGCTCCTAAAACACTGGGTCCTGGGTTGTCCTGGTGGTCTGGAGGTTTGGTACCCTGACCATGTGGTACTGCTGGGGAATTATGTTGCACGTTATTACCCATAATTTCCTCAATTTTCTACTGTCCACTACCCATCATGTAGAAACAGACTCCAACATGCAATACTGGCTGATACATGAGGCTGATATTGGATCATTTAAATATTTACATTTGACTTAATATAAAGCACCTCTAGCTGCATTTTGTGCATGCAAATTAAGTTTGTTATTGTTATCTATGTAGTTATCAGTTAGTACAGATATAATATAATACAGGTCTGAAAGTGATATACAGGTGTTTTTCCTCTAAGCTGCCCTATTCAACTACCACCTTCTTTACCAGGTAAAGCTTGTGTTTTTTACCCTGTTGATCGTGAGACAGTGAGTTGGCAAATACATAGAGTTGATTTCCCTCTGACTTTGCAAACTCACAGATAGGGTTAAAAGCTCCAGAGAAAATGCTAGTAAGTTAAAGACCTCGAGTTAAAGGAGATGTAAGCGACATTCACTGCCACCAAATGTCGCATTAGAGCACCAGCATCTCAGACCAAAACAAATGGGCGCTCCAGCGCACCAGACTCCATAGAGAAAAACAGAAATTTTACCTTGCAGATCATCGTAAAACACACTTCATTCAAACTGGACAGAAACAAAATTAAACTCACCAAAACCGTCTTTGTTAGTCTTTCCACAGTTCCAACTGTTCCAACTGTTTCCTGTCACTACAGAGTTAGACCTTTTTGTAAAACAGTAAGAGATTTTTCTTATCAAATCTTAGTATAATTAACAACTGTACAAGCTTGAGTGCGAAAGTATTACCATCAGCCTTCAAGAACCCCCAGTGTAGGGAGTGGAAAACTACTTATCAACTGTACTTAAATATATGTATTGCCTAGTGGGATTTCATAGTGTTGAGTGAGTATCATATCATTCCTGTATGTCTACAGATACTGGGCTGGTGTATCATCATTATCGCTGCCATCGTGGGCTTCCTGGGTACCTGCTTCACAAACTGTCGCTCCAAAGTCAGCTTCCTGCAGCTCACATTCTGGAAACGCTATGTGGAGAAAGAGAAGGAGCGCTTTGACGCCTTTGCGGTGGACTATGCCACCAAGCTGGCCGAGAGAAACCTGCAGAGCTTCTTTGAGAACAAGGACCCTGATCCGTTCCCTTTCCCCAACCACAAGGCATGGGAGGAGATCTCTGCACACTACACCTTTTCCAGGAGCGAGCAGTACTACAGCACCCTGCAGCGTTACGTGGAGAGGACAGACAGGGACTTCACACCAGAGAAGAGACCTGTCATGGACTTAGAGCATGGAATAGAGATGAGCTAGAGGAGGAGGATGTGGTCTGTGTGCCATTTTATTGGTGAATAAAACACAGACATTCAAGGAGCAGACAAGCTGTGTTGAGACTGTTAGATACACATCACTGCTGGTATTTAACTCTATGTCTATTGTATGTGCAAGTTTGACTCAGGAAAAGCTGTCCCAGGCTGCCTCCTCACTTACTAAGCACATGAAATAATGAAGGGCATAGCCACTATTTTATACACGCTAATTCTTCTTACTTCCTGCCTCTGTAACACTGCATGCATTTGAGGCCTTCTGTTACTATACTAACACTGCTTATTAACAAAGTTACAGTAACTTTAGTGGTAGTTCTAGCCCATTTAAACCTCAATGGCCAGAGTGAGGCCAGCTGTTGTTTTTTATTGGGGCCAGTTAAATCAACTCTGAAACTAAGCACTGATTTTAGCAGTGGAGAGGTTCAGAAGTCAAGTCAGACAGGTCATCTAAATAAATCACTAAATAAAGTATAAAGAAAGGCAATGTGTAATTTTCAAGGAATCAAGGTCATTTATTTGTCATTTTACAACACAGGGTTGCACAATGAAATGTAAGTTGTCGCCCCTTCATGCTACACACACAGAACATATATACAAATATTTCAGAAAGGGGATTCCCAGAAAGTAATATTTTTTTAAATTTGCATCTGGGGGAATGTAAACAGCAACAAGATAGTGTTGATAATATGGTCAGCAAACTTGACAACTGGGAAACATTGTCCATCAACTGTGACTGCGTTTGAGCACCAAGCATCACTGATGTAAACACAGAGTCCGCCTCCCCTCGCCTTCCGGAGTCTTGTGTTCTGTCGGTGCGGAACATGGTCAAATGAAAGAACTCTAACAAGCAACTAGCAGACCTACTCCAGAAACTCATTCATAATTCACACATCAACAGGTGACTGAACAACCAATCAAATAAAAACTGGAGAAAATCCAAATTACCCTGACTGACTTCAGGTAGACAGCATACTAACACAATAGCTTCAGCGTCTAGGCAATTCACCTACAGAAGATAATACGACCTTTGCTGCTTTCTTGTTAAGGAATGAAACACACACAGACAGCCACAGAGAGACATTTAACCATCTGGAAAGAAACCAGCAAGCAAAGAGTGGGGGAGTCCATTTTCCTTTCTTTCATGGATATGGAGAAGTATCCATGTGATATAATGTCCCACTGCATTTGTTGCTGTGATGGTCATTTTGTTAGTCTGTTGACAGAACTGGAGCTGAAGTCATCAGCAACACTGACAAACTAGCTGACTCTCCCGGTTGTTTCATTCACATGATGTTGATATGATGTTCTTTCTATTGTTTGTTGTGGGGACTTCAGAGTTTCTTTTCTAGAAATGTGTCCATTCACAGATACGCAGTGACATGACAGTGACTGTGTCTGACCGTTTGATAATTACTTTACCACTACATTTAGTATTTTTTTAAATCCTGGCTACGGCCCTGGTTGGGTTTTTGATAAATAATTGTCAATCTAAAAACTGACAAACATGGCCGCCAAAATGAAAAGCAAGAGGTTCCGCAATGCACATGCACTGCTCAGGAAGGCGGTGTGTCCCGGGTGTAAGCTTTTCTCTGGGAACTGTGCCATGCAGTGGATGAGACTAGGCAACAACTAATTACAGTAAGCGCACTCTGTGACAGAGCAGGTTGTGTTCACATTCTAGCTGCTTACACACTGTGGCTCCTTGACAAACTTCATTAGTTTGAGTGAGTCCCTTTCCAAAATATGACTATGAACAGCCCAACTGATTACAATTGACAATACAAGTAAATCTACAAGAAATAATTATAGAATTATTCATACAATTGAAAAACATTGTATAAATGGGAAATGAGAGAAGTGAGTGGTACACTATCTATTCTAAATCAGTTTAAGAAATTTGACCTTGGCTTAGCCCCAGATCTCTTTAAAAAATCTTTGAAGTGCCTCTTTGTACAGTTTCTTCAATGGTTTTCACACTATTCTTGGTGGCTGTAAAAGCTCCAACAAACATAGCAATGTGCAAGCAAAAGGCAGACTTAGCTAGCAAACAAGGATGTAAACAATGCAGGTTTCAAGAAGTATTCCGAAATATTGTCTTTGCAAGTGTTTTATGGGGAAGGAAATGTTCTCTGTGTTTGTTAAGCCTCAAGAATATACACAGTGTGTTTTGATGAGAAACACTACATTTAGACGTATCTTCGTTTAGTGTATCTTTTTAATAGGGAAATCTACACAGGGAGCTTTAACAGTTACAACCTTAAGGCCTGAAAAACATGTTGACTGCATTTCCTACCTCATGAAACATTTGTAAAGCTCTTTTTTATGTTTTGAAACATGTATTATTTACCTGCACATGAAGTCAGTGGTAGTCTCTATAGCACAGGCATGAAAAGCAGTTCACTGAACCTTCAGCTATGGCAATATGTCTGCCTCTGTTTCTGAATTAATTTGCCACGAAACATCCGAACATGCTGTATGAACACATTTTCTGTTATGACTAATGGTTACTTACCAGATATGATAGTTTCTGGTCAATGTAATGAATTATTAACCTGATGTCAGTTTTAGATTTTGCTTCCAATTTCATCTTTAGGTACAAATGCTCAATCTGTATTTTCAAGTGACTAAGACTATAAGGAGTGCCCTACCCTGCTACAAGCCACGGGTCTTTTTTTCAGCTGTGGTGATTCATAGACGAGTTGAAACTTGAATAATCCCTATAGCTCAACAATTCTATGATTTAGCTGAAGGAAGCAACATTGGACTACTGCAGCCACTTGGTTTTCAAAAGAAAGGTGGGTGTCAAATGTTACAGCCAAATCATGAGCACCTTGCTTTTCATTAGAAGATAAACAGCCAGAGTGGAAATCTGGGATTTGGACTGATGAAGTTGTAAAAAGTTGTGTGCAGTCCAGCTGTCCCCCCTGGATCACCTGCACTGTTGGGTAGAGATTATATTGATTTATGTCCATACGTACCAAATTAGGAGTCAGACCCCTTTAGTTTGTACTCCCCTGACAGGTGTGATTAGGCAGACAGGTGTTTTCCATCTCTTTTTTGAGCTGTTTACAGAGTTGGGGATGTTGTATTTTGTTTCATGCTGTAAAGAAATTAAGTGGACAGACTTCAGACTGCTGGCTGAGGTCACTGACTCACTCAGGTGGACAGACTCTTGTTGGGGATATCATTACCATCACTGAGGTGATCGAGGCTCATAACCACCAACTGCTCACATCACACTATGGTTGTACTGTGCAGCTCACACATGTAAATACTAAATCTACTGACCAAATAATGCAGAATAGCTGGTTGACTATACCTGTTTGATTGATTTTATTGCTAACTAGTGACAAACATATTACACTTCCTGTAGCTGCTTCATAATAAAAGTATCCGGCCAGTTCAGCAGTGGTAAGCTTTAAATATGAAGCAGCAACAGCAGGAAAAGTTCAGTTAGCACAGCTCTGATATGGCAAACAGGAACACAGGAGTGAAAATAAACTCCAAACCAGAGATTCAGGTAGAAGCTGCAAAAATAGAGAGATGAACACAGAGAGACTTTGAAAAACATTGTTTTCTCTCTAGTCTCCAGCAAAGACACACGAGTTTGGCCACTGAGGACACATCTAAGGTGAGGAGACTGTCAAGGGTAATGCTTTGTTTATACTGTTGTGAGACACCATGGCGCGGGCCTCCACAGATGGCACGTGAGCTATGAGCGTGCACAGATGCTTTTAGGCTCAAGGCCTTATCCATTGCAGTATTCTCGTAGAGACATCTCCATATTTAGAAGGATACTGCTTTCTAAAATAGAAGGACTTTCAAGACTCATTTGTCGTATACCTTGTCTGTCAGTTCCTGAATGTTTTATCAAATCCATCAATCAAAATCATAACAGTTTTATTTGGAAAAATAAACACTATTTCATCATGGAAAATGATATGGTGAATTCTGTTACAGAGGGTGGTCTAAATGTAAGAGATTTTGATGTTATGAATGGCACTTTAAAGCTAAAATGGTTAAAGTAATTTATTATGAATGCTGAAAGTGTTACAGCCTGTGCCGTAACCTAAGAGTATCTCTGTTGTCTCTGTCTGTTTCTCTCTGTGTGTCTGTGTTGTGGGCGTGGCTCTCTCTCTCTCCCTCTCCATGGGCTCCTGACTAATCAACCAACACACCTGCTCCAAGCTGCACACCTGCAACCCATCCACTAATCAAGCGCTGCAGTATATCAACCCTGGTCTTCCTTCCACTCATCGCCAGATTGTTGTTTCAGCCCATGTGGCAGTTCACACCCCCTGGCTCCTTTAGATTATTTGCGCTAGTACCTTTGCTCGCTTGTAATTCTGGTTTGTACTAACCTTGCTCTCCTTGTGCTCAGGATCACTGGTGACATCACAGATAACAGGTCAGACTGACCAATGGTAGCTGGAAGCTCGGTCCATGGGGGGGAGTCTGGAGGATTATATATTCCTGGCTGTCGAGGTGGTGGTGGACGTTTTGGGGAAGACCTGGTCTGATTAGGAGAGACGGCATTCAACCTACTTTGGATTGGTTGGGCGGGGGGGAATATACAGTAGCACAATAAAAATTCCACATAGAATTTTAAAATAATGTAATGATAGTGGTAATATTAATAATAGTAATAATAATGATAGGAATAATAATGATAGTAACAAGACTAATAGTAATTGTAGTAGTGGTTGTCGAGCAGGAACATGGGAGCAGTAGGAGGCCTGCAATCATAAATCCAGACTCTGCAGCTCTGGAGGCAGAAATACCTGCTGAAGCAACAGAAGGAGTGAGGAGAGAGATGTTGAGTAACATGCATTAGTGGGATAAAAATGCATACAGATGGAAAGGGAGAGAGTTGCATCATGGGAAGTCTCCCCACAGTCTAGGCCTATAGCAACAAAACTAAGGGATGGTTCAGGACTTGCCAGCCCTAACTATAAGCTTTATCAAAGAGGAAAATCCTAAGTCTACTCTTAAATGTGGAGATGTGTCTGCCTCCCGAACCCAAACTGGGATCTAATTCCACAGGAGAGGAGCTTGATAGCTGAAGGCTCTGGCTCTCATTCTAATTTTAGAGACTCTAGGAACCACAAGTACAATCCATTTACCAAGGCATGCTTGAAGTTTAGCTAACTGATTAGTTTCATCTGGCTTGATTAATAGATATAATTGGGTATAATCGGTATAACAATGAAAGTTTATGGAGTGTTTCCTAATAATATGGCCTAAAGGAAGCATATAGAAGGTGAATAGAATTGGTCCAAGCACAGAACCTTGCGAAACTCCGTGACTAACTTTGGCGTGCTTGGAGGATGCATTGTTAACAGGTACAAACTGAGATCAATCTGATAGATAAGATTTAAACCAGCTTAGTGTGGTTCTTTTTAATGCCAATTAAATGTTCCAGTCTCTGTAAAAGAATGTGATGGTCAATGATGTCGAATGCAGCACTAAGATCTAACAAGACAAGCACAGAGACAAGTCCATTGTCTGATGCAATTAGAAGGTCATTTGTAATTTTCACCAGTGCTGTCTCTGTGCTATGGTGCACT
Organism: Siniperca scherzeri; assembly: GCA_027580175.1. Classification (NCBI taxonomy): domain Eukaryota; kingdom Metazoa; phylum Chordata; class Actinopteri; order Centrarchiformes; family Sinipercidae; genus Siniperca; species Siniperca scherzeri. The sequence continues at coordinate 31,372,457 of CM050856.1, forward strand.
CTAAATCCTGGCTGAAAATCTATAGTTGGCTAAAACCTCTGGATCAAGAGTGGGCTTTTTAAGAAGGTTTAATTACAGATATTTTAAAAGACTGTGGGACATAGCCTGTTAATAAAGAGAAGATTGATCATATCTAGTATAAAATTGCTAACTAAAGGTAATATTTCTTTTAAGCAGCCTAGTTGGGATGGGTTCTAAGAAACAGGTTGATGGCTTAAATGAAGAAATCAATGAAGTTAGTTGAAGAAGGTCAATAGAAGAAAAGCAGTCTAAATATATATCAGGTTTTACAGCTGTTTCTAAGGTTCCTGTGTTTGAGGATTAATAGTTACCGGTTGAGGATAGGACGTGATGAATTTTGTCTGTAATAATTAAAATTTTATCATTAAAGCAGCTCATGAAGTCATCACTACTGAGGGATATAGGAATACATGGCTCAAAAGAGCAGTGACTCTCTGTCTGCCTGGTTACAGAAGAGCTGAAAAGAAACCTAGGGTTGTTCTTATTTTCCTCTATTAATGATGAGTAATAGGCTGCTCTGGCATTACAGAGGGCCTTCCTATATGTTTTAAGACTATCTTGCCAGACTTAATGAGATTCTTCCAGATTTTTGGAACGCCATTTCCTTTCAAGTTTTCGTGATGTTTGCTTTAATTTGTGGGTTTGGGGGTTATACCGTGGAGCTAACCTTCTTTGCTCTATTGTAGAGGGGCAATAGAGTCGAGTGTCGTTTGCAGTGAGCCTGCAGCAATATCAACAAGATGATCAATTAGGGAGGGACTGAAATTAGCAAAGGAGTCTTCTGTTATATTGAGACATGGCACTTAATTAAATGCAGATGGAATCACTTCCTTAAATTTAGCCACAGCACTATTAGATAGACATCTGGTCTAGTAGTTTTTGCCTAATAGCGTGTAGTCCAGTAATAGGAATTCAAAAGTTATTAAATAATATTCCGATAAAGAAGGATTCTGTGGAAAGACTATTACATATTCAATTTCAATGCCATATACCAGAACAAGGTTGAGGGTGTGGTTAAAACAGTGAGTGGGTGTATGTATGCTAATGCTTTCTTGCAAAGAAACTTAACTACTTCCACATTTTTCAACTATGGGCAAACAGCTGATTTAGATTCAATTTAATTCATAACATAAGTTATTTAATTGCACTTTTCCTATAGAGCAGGTCTAGACTAGATGAGGTATTTGGTGCAGTTTGACACACGAACACAAGTTAGTCTGAAGTCCATTAACTTACAGTAATAACCTAATTTATTGATCAAAATGTAGGAAAATGGGTTCTGGTTGCAGACATGTAACAATGGAATCAAACATAGACATATAGACATATACAAAAGACATATATTTTGCTTGGTGAGCTCCCCAGTGATAAAAATTCAAGCAACTGCCATATTAAATACCATGTTAACCATGAGTCAAATTTTCTGAAGGGAAGTAGAGAGTGCCAGTTTTTAAAATCACTTTAATGGTCACATTTTTTTACTTCATCTACACAAATTACATATGTATCCATAAGCCTAAGGGTGCTGTTGGTGTGTTCATTTCACTGATACAACCTACAGTTTTTGACTGTAGGTAGTTCTTGTTCGAGTGGTCCTTTGACAGAGATTTCTCTGTCTGTCTCAATGACTGAGCATTGTCAGTTACACTCACACCTGAAGCTGATTGGCTGATTACACATCAAAGCAGTTTGTTCCTCTGTTCTGATTGGTGGATAGGTATTTAGCTATTTTTGGCATTTGATACCTCTGTCCTTTGTTGAGGTCAGAAAAACCTCTCTCCGAGTTGGTTGATGAGAAGGGATCCACACGAGACCTACAATTGTCTTTTAACTAGTATTTATATCCTCACAATTATTACAAACATTACAAACAATCTAACAATACAGACAAATACAGACAAATACAGATATATCTGGAGACACAGCACAGAGACCTCTCCAGGCGATCTCCCCGCTATGTCTGAAGCAGCAATACAAAAGTAGTTGGTTATATGTCCTGAGCTCCTCTTGGTACACAATGCTATGTAAATGCCTAAGTTCACACTTCCCATTCCTCTTGATCTTCACAGGCCGCTGCATTCCATTCTCAGGTGTGATCAGAGCGGCTGGTCAGTGAGGAAATGCGAGTCACCCCCATGCATTGATCAAGCAACCCATATCAACAGGGTGCCGGCTCCGGCCTGCCAACACATGTGCATACATTTCTTCCCACTCTTTGTCAACCCAAATCACCTCTGTATGTCACCATGGGATTATCATATCCACTGTACCTTCCCCCACTTTCTCGTATCTAACTGTTAATTAGTTGCAGTCTATAGTGCAGAACAGCTGCTGACCTGAGATGTTACATTAGTTAGACTTGTACAGAGGCAAACATCTTACATACAGGGTGTACGTAGCACAAGCTATCAATCCTAATAACACAGCCCAAGTTTTCATATTTGACACCTTACATTAAGTTGTTTCCGCCTTCTTTAAGGAGAACTTGTACAGGGCTCTTTCTGTCTCTGAGCACTTACAGGCTACAGAGATACAGTTACACACAGTTGATGATGATTAACTGATTAAACTTCCATCAGTTTGTTCCTATGTTCTGATTTTCACAATTTTCACTCTTCATACATAATTAATACATCAAAATGTAGGAAAATTTGTGCTGGTCGCAGACGTGTAACTATGGAATCAAACAGACTCACACAGTCGGCACGGTCAGCTTAAAAGTGACAGCAGTGACAGCCAACTACCGTATAAACTTCCATATTAACTGAGACCAGAATTTTCAAGAGGCAGAAAAAGGGACATTTCTAACATGCTCTCATTCCCACATTTTTGACACTTCACACACAAATCTCATACAGCCTCTTCAGCTTGTTCTTTTCTCTCTTACGGTATTTTTATTTAGGTGATAAAAGTTACGGTCTTTGAGCTAGAAGCAATAATTTGAGAGGTGCACCTCAGCTAGAATGTCTATGAAATGAACTCTCACACAGCAGATACCATCACCATGGCAACCTTGGATCTCAAAGGAGGCACAGCTGGTTGAGATGACCTAATTAGTGCAATTTGACATACACAAACACACGCATACACACACACTTTCTCTCTCACACTCACACACAGCACTCAAACATCCTTTCACTTTTTCAAGCATTTTTCAAGTCTCATCTGCTCATTCATACTTTCAGATAGAAACTCATATAAATCTAATAATTAAACCATTAAATTGTTCCACATATTTTAATGCAATATGAGGCTTATTAAAGTTTTAAATCCTATTCATACTAATTAGACCCTTTCCCATGTCAAGTCTTAATAGTCTTTCAGCTACTAGGCTTTTAACCAGGACCAAGAAGTACGACCCCATCACACCTGTTTCAGCCTCTTTACATTGGCTCCCTGTTTGTTTTAGGATTGATTTTAAGATCTTGTTGATTACTTTTAAGGCTCTTCATGGCCTGGCTCCAGACTATATTTTAGACCTTGTAATCCCTTATGAACCCTCACGTACTTTGAGATCTTCGGGCAAGGGTCTCCTGTCTGTTCCTGAGTCCAGGATGAAAACTAAGGGGGACAGAAGCACACTTTTGACACTTTTGCTATCAGGGCCCCAAGGCTCTGGAACAACCTGCCCAAAGACATTAGGTTGTCTGAGTCAGTGTCTTTGTTTAAGTCTCTTCTCAAAACGGATTTTTATCAGAAAGCATATCCTGATTTTACCTGAACTGGCTGTTTATTTTATTGCTTTTTTATGTGTATTATCATTCACTGTGGTATTTTATTTCTGTCTCTGTGAAGCACTTTGTTTTGATAAGTGCTCTATAAATAAAGTTTTATTATTATTATTATAAACTTAAGCCAGCAGTCCTCCTTCAACCTTAAAGTATTCCACATCTTTCATACATTATTGGTGTAAATAATCTTTTATAGACCGCAATTGAGTTTAGCGTCAGCTTTTTAACAAACCTTAAAATATTCCACATCTTTCATGCATTATTGGTATTATGCAACATTTAAAGCCAGTGAGCTAGTATAGCGTCAGCCTTTCAACAGCCAGTATTCACACCCGCAGCTTCAGAGTGACAGCAGTGACAGCCAATAGCTAAGGAGACCAGAATTTTCAGGAGGAAGGCAGAAAAAGGGACATTTCTAACATGCTCTCATTCCCACATTTTTGACACTAAACACACAAATCTCACACAGCCTCTGCAGCAGGTTCTCCTCTCTCTTACGGTATTTGAACTTGGCGATCGGAGTTACGGTCTTTGAGCTAGAAGCAGGCATTTGAGAGGTGCGTCACAGCTAAAATCTCTATGATATTAACTCTCTGAGCCAGGAGTCACACACCTGCTGTGTGTACTATCACCATGGCAACCTTTGATCTCAGTGGGGAAACAGCTGATTTAGATGAGGTATTTAGTGCAGTTTGACACTGTTGGGATTTACAATGGTTAAAGAGGCACCAAACTCGTACTTGTACGTGCAATCAATTCATTATGGCTATAAGAATTATCAAAGATAATCATAAATAATAATAATAATAAACTTTAATGAATAAAGTCCTCAGGGGGCACTACCCTTAAACAAGGGAAAAGGATAGCTAATTAATTTATAGTTAGTAGGTTCAAGGATTTGGAGTTCAACATAGAAGAGGTTGGCAAATTATTCACTCTTGTGCAAGATTAAAGAAACCAGCATAATTATTCACAAGCATTTATTAAAAGATAAACAAACCAAAAACACACAATATGAAGTATAACTCTAAATGCACTAAGCTAAAGAACAAAAGGGTGTGTGTGTGTGTGTGATCCAAATAGCTGCTTTGGTCCAAAATGGCCTCAAATAAAACAAATCTAATTCAAAATAGCAGCTGCATGGTTAGACAAAGAAAGGAAATTCAAAATGGCAGCAGGATAGTTAATTGCATGCAAGACCCTGTGTCTGTGTGAACATCACTAATATCAACTTAGCATGTGGCTACCAAAATAACCTAACAGTGAAAACACATCACAACAATAAAACTCAATGAACCAAATCAATACATATACAGTGGTGTGAAAAAGTGTTTGTCCCTTCCTGATTTCTTATTTTTTTGCATGTTTGTCAAACTTAAATGTTTCAGATCATCAAACAAATTTAAATATTAGTCAAAGATAACATAAGTAAACACAAAATGCAGTTTTTAGATGAAGGTTGTTATTATTAAGGGAAAACAAAATCCAAACCTACATGGCCCTGTGTGAAAAAGTGATTGCCCCAACTGTGGTTTATCACGAGTTCAATTTCTCTAGCCTCACCCAGGCCTGATTACTGCCACACCTGTTCTCATTTAAGAAATCACTTAAATAGGACCTGCCTGACAAAGTGAAGTAGACCAAAAGATCTTCAAAAGCTAGACATCATGCCAAGATCCAAAGAAATTCAGGAACAAATGAGAAAGAAAGTAATTGAGATCTATCAGTCTGGAAAAGGTTATAAAGCCATTTCTTAAGCTTTGGGACTCCAGCGAACCACAGTGAGAGCCCTTGTCACAAAAGACCCCACAACAACATCCAAAGAACTGCAGGCATCACTTGCCTCAGTTAAGGTCAGTGTTCATGACTCCACCATAAGAAAGAGACTGGGCAAAAATGGCCTGCATGGCAGAGTTCCAAGACGAAAACCACTGCTGAGCAAAAAGAACATTAAGGCTTGTCTCATTTTTGCCAGAAAACATCTTGATGATCCCCAAGACTTTTGGGAAAATACTCTGTGGACTGACGAGACAAAAGTTAAACTTTTTGGAAGGTGTGTGTCCCATTACATCTGGCGTAAAAGTAACCCCACATTTCAGAAAAAGAACATCATACCAACAGTAAAATACAGTGGTGGTAGTGTGATGGTCTGGGGCCGTTTTGCTGCTTCAGGATCTGGAAGACTTGCTGTGATAAATGGAACCATGAATTCTGCTGTCTTCCAAAAACTCCTGAAGGAGAATGTCCGGCCATCTGTTCGTGACCTCAAGCTGAAGCGAACTTGGGTTCTGCAGCAGGACAATGATCCAAAACACACCAGCAAGTCCAACTCTGAATGGCTGAAGAAGAACAAAATGAAGACTTTGGAGTGGCCTAGTCAAAGTCCTGACCTGAATCCTAATGAGATGCTGTGGCATGACCTTAAAAAGGCAATTCATGCTCGAAAACCCTCCAATGTGGCTGAATTACAAAAATTCTGCAAAGATGAGTGGGCCAAAATTCCTCCACAGCGCAAAGTTATCGCAAACACTTGATTGCAGTTTTTGCTGCTAAGGGTGGCCCAACCAGTTATTAGGTTTAGGGGGCAATCACTTTTTCACACAAGGCCATGTAGGTTTGGATTTTGTTTTCACTTAATAACAACCTTCATTTAAAAACTGCATTTTGTGTTTACTTGTGTTATCTTTGACTAATATTTAAATTTATTTGATGATCTGAAACATTTAAGTGTGTCAAACATGCAAAAAAATAAGAAATCAGGAAGGGGGCAAACACTTTTTCACACCACTGTAGACTAGATGGACGCCCAGATCTAGTATTGGGACGAAAGAAGTTTTCCACTGGATGAACCACAGACATCATCAAATAGTAAGAAACAAAGCATTACACCATTGGTTCAAAGCCAAGCGGCAAACAGCCGCTTCAAAACAAGACTTACACATATTCACAAAAAGAACACCAAGGGCTGGTAAGGCGTGGCAAGGCACAGCTGCAGGTGTGTAGAATAACAAAAGCATCTGTAGTAAAAAAAACTCCAAGAGGCTAGCCCTTATAGCTTTAAAACATGCAAGAACTTGCCATAAAATTTAGAAAAGACATTTCTCATCTTACAAGGGATATAGGCCTGATGAACACAAAAATTGGTCTAATTCTTGAAAAGATGGATCTATAAACATCGTGTCTGATCAAATAAGTTGTGTCTGATATCGCTTATCTTATTGTAATGTTCGATCATGAGTCGTAAATGCTTACACAAATCAAAACATGGAAAAGTTGCACTATTGTAATCAGTGATGATGAGTGTGGTAGTGATTATGATCACGAATCATCGCAGTTCGAGAGGCTTTCAGATATAGAGAATCAGTCGTTATATTAGTGATATAGATTCAGACAGTGAAGAGATATGGCTTGAATATGAAGCATCACCCACAACAAAATTGACACATTAAATGAGGATGTAGAAATTATTCCTGCTCAGAGCTATTGCAAATAATGGGTATACTGAAAAGAGATACCTCAGAATTTATCGAACCAGACGCTAAATCACAAACAGATCAAATGGGGGGTAGCACAGAACAAGACAATACAAACAGCCAGACCCCAAATCCGAAACAGCTCAAATGGAGTGTAATAACATACCACAAAAACGATGCAAGAAGTACAGCGCTGAACTAACTGAATGCATAAGACGGGCGGGTGGGATGTGCAATTTTAACATCACAGAGAGAAAGTAGTTTAACGGTGTGGATATTAGGCGTCCTTTAAACTTGTCTAGTATCAAGAAGAAGAATATGAAAACCGCTTTGGATGTACTAAAACAGCACTTAACATTCTTGATGTTTCATCAAAACGTAAATGTAGTTTTGAGAGGTCCATCAATGTCCAGAGACACATGCACGATGTCAAATGCAGGTGATACCCGCAATGCCGAAACATTTCTGAACGAAATAGACAATTTAATGCATAAAAGAATTGAAACAGATAATAGGCTTGAATTTGTTGTTTCAGCGGCCTTAAATAAACACGGAGGTGTGAGACGCAAATTAGGGAGCCTGCCTTATGATCAGATAATTCAGAAGAAAAGAGCATGTCTCTATGTCCCTCCAAACACAGACAACTTGTGCTTCTCATTATGTGTATGTGTATATGCACCCCAACATTTCTGAAAATGAAATTCAAGAACAAGTGCAAAAAATCCAAGGAGGTGCAGGATTTAGGTCAAGCTACAAAGTCTCACTAGCAGATGTGTCCAAATTTGAACAGCATACCTGTGTTAAGATTCTTGTTTTTGATTTTTAGGAAGTGACTATGTGTGTAAATCCTTTTACCAGAGTTACAAAAGCCTGGCTTACCACAAATGCAAATATTTGCAATGTATGTCTGCCTGAAGAGTATCATAAGCAACAGGATTTGAAAAATATAAGGTGTCCAGATTGTTGGCACCTTTGCAGATCGGTGTCTTGTTTTAACAGGCACAAAAACGTGACAGAATCCAAACATCACAAAAGATTTAGGCCGTGTGATCAGACAAAATATTGCGAAGATTGTGGTTGTCTGTATTCAGTCAGTCACAGAAAAAATGCAGGGGGACATAAATGCTGTTAAAATTAGACGTACAACATCAGTGTTTCATTCAACCAGAAAAACCGTCACCGCCCCAGACTAAACATGTCTTTTATGACTTTGAAACGCAAACACATAATAACAAACACAAAGCTGTTTTTGTCTGCGCGATTGATTTTGAGAACCAATTATGGTGTGCCCCTATGTAGGTCCATACCCTGAGCCATATTTTTATGAATATGACAACATGTCTGACAAAGACAGAACAGCTTTCATGCAGTGGTACAATACAGTGCGTCATGGGGTGTTTGATTTCCATGCTGAGCTCCAAGCGTATGGGATCAATGATGTTGTTGTGTTGCATAAAGCGTGCACTGTGTACTGTGAAGCATTTGCCAAGTGTACCAAATTGGATCCTTTTGATTACACCACGCTTCAAGTTGCATGGCTGTGTATAAATTACACTTCTTACCCCCTGACACACTGGCATTGACGTATGATGGTGCTTACATCAATCAAAACATCTTTCTCTAATGCATCTATACAGTGGCTTGAATTTGAGGCTTTCAAAAACGAGATAGAAATTCGGCATGCCCTCAATCACGGGGAAGAACAATTTGGTCGGATGTTGACGGATTCTGTGAATGAGACAATGTACACATAGCATAGTTTGTTGGTTGTTTTTGGCATGGCTGTCCAAAGTGCTACAGTCCCGGAAATAAAAAATTAAGTAAACGGTATTGCATTTGGGGTTCTTTACAGACAGTTTAAAGAAAAATTAGACAGGCTCTTAGACAGACACACAAACTCTAGGTACAGGTGATGTGGGAATGCGAGTGGGAACAAACCAAAAAAAGAGACCAGATTCTGCAGGACTTTTTGAAAATTTAGGAGATGGCTGAAAGGCTCGACCCATGAAAGGTGCTGTTTGGGGGCCGCACCAACACGTACAGACTACACTACAAAATTTGCTGAGGGTGAGAACATTTATTATTATGACTTCACATTATTATATCCAACTGTGCAGGCTCATAAAAGTTACCCAACTGGACATCCTAAAGTAATCTTCCACAACTTTGAGCCGATTGAAAATTTCTTTGGGCTAATAAAATGTACTGTGCTGCCCCCCAGGGGATTGTATCACCCTGTTCTTTCATACTGCTGTAACAATAAGCTAATGTTTCCTTTGTGCAGAACATATGCAGAGATTCAAAACCTGACCAGTGCTTGTAACCACACTGGTCCTGAAAAAACCCTCTCAGGAACTTGGGTCAGTTTAGAACTGGAAAAGGCTGTTGAGAAAGCTTATGTTGTCACCAAGATTGATGAGGTTTGGCATTTTGCAGAGAAGAGTACGATGATCTGTTCAAAGAAAATGTAAAAACATTCCTACAGCGAAAACAGGAGGCTTTCAGGCTACCCTAGTTTTGCAAAAGATGACCATTATGATAAAGAGGGGATTCGGCTAAATCCAGAAAAAATAGCTCTCAACAAAGCTGTGCAAAGTATCAACAAACTGTTTTTCAGGTCAGGCTACATGCGAACTAGTGACAGACACTGAACAATTTGCCTTTACATGTTTAACGATGACACAGTATGATGTCAGACAGTTTACATTTGTATCTGATGATGTTGCTCTTGTTCAGTGGAGATACAGAATGGCACAGGCTGCTAAAACTAAAAACAAACATATTTGTCAGAGCCTTTACGACAGCTCGCGCAAGACGTATGCTTTATGATATGACTCTGAACAACAAGACACAGTTGAAATGCAAAGGAATCACTCTAAATGCACGCACAAAATATAGCACAAAATATAGTGACGATATCAAACACAATAGTGAGGAATAAACAATCAGTTTGTTAAAAGGTTTGTTGATTTTAGACTACAGCATCCATTTAGTCAAATTTTATCAGGGCCATCAAATAGTGGAAAGACTTATTCTGTAAAAATGTTGATTGAAAATGCTGAAAAACTGATATATACTGAAAACATTGTATATATTTATTCATGCTGGCAGCATGACGATCTGTTAAAAATTAGAAATGTGAATTTTATTGAAGGTTTACCTTTGTCTTTATGTGATGATGCATTGTTACCTGTAAATAAAAACAATATATTGATTATTGATGATTTGATGACTGCAGCTAGTAATAATGTTGAGGTGCAAAATGTATTTACATTTTAACTGACTGGATACATTTTTAATTGTATATCTTTGATTGTTTTTAAATAAAGACAAAAAGAAGCAGACAGTTATCATTGCAGAGTCATTTATTTAGATCCACAAGGCAATATCAAAACTTATTGTATATGTTTACATTTTATTTAACATGTTTACACTATGATACACACTACATATAATGTTACTTTACACACGTTTAAAAGAACTCCCTGATTGGACACATTGGACACATCTAAAAAACATATTTGTAATACATGCAGCCGAGGGACGTATTTTATTCACAAATTTACAAACCAAAAAATAATTTTCAGACAAATGATTACTTTATTTTATTATTAGATCATTATAATAGGTAAGATAACCCTTTATAACCAAATGATTCTGGAAAATGTGAGTATGTAGGGGGGTTCCCAAAACTGTCAAAGAGTAATCCCATACCCTGCTTATTAATGAAAATAGCGACCCAGTGCTGGCCACTCAAGTAAGAGGGATCTGTATTTATCACTAACATGACAGGCCTCTTTTTAATAATTGATTTAGGAAGTTGATCGCAGGCAAATACCCCTAAAAAGATACTTTGTTTCACCAACTTATCAAGAATTCCAGACAATTCTATTGTATTCATATTACAGTTATTTAAAATTAGAAAAAGTCAATGAGAACCTGACGTCTTGACGATATCTAAATTATAGAATCAAATGTAGCATAGATAACCTCTATATCAAAACTCTATATCATAATGATTAAATGTAAATGGATACGGGCACAAGTACCTGTAAACACGTCATAATCTACAATAGATTTAGGTATCTGTTCAAGAATATATTTTCTTGATTACAAACCTGAGTGCCCTTAGGAATGCAAACATTTTTGCACCATAAACATATCTAATTCCGATTTAACACATTCTTTCGACATATCATGTACCAAAGCCATTCCTCTCTTGTCTTACAACGTTTTGCCGACTTGCTTCTCTTTGCGTGTGTATTTTTTCTGGTCTTAGTATTGTGGTAGTTTAGGTGTTGTCACTTCCTGGTTTATTTTGTAGTATTCTCCTTCCCTTGTGTGTCTTGTGTTTTTACTTCCTGTCTTTGTTTTCCCTCCAGTTTTGATTGTTGGTCCTTCCTTGATTGTTTGCACCTGAGTCTCGTTGTGTCACCTCCCCTAGGGTATTTAGTCTGGGTCTCTTCTTTGTTCAGTGTTGGATCAGCGTTGTACACATGGTGTTGGTCCTGCCGAGCATTGTCACTGTAAGTTTGTGTTGGATTCTTTGTTCTCCCGTGGACCTTGTTTGGATTTTGGATTTTTTGGATTTTGCCTGCTCCCTTGTGAACAGTTTTTTCCACCTTGGACTCACTCCCCTGCTTTCACCTCTGCCTGTACATACCTGCATTCCACCCCACAATAAACACGGTAGTCATCCGGCTACTTCACTCTGATGCCGCTTCCTCTTCATCTGCTTTTGGGTCCACATACCACTATACAGCACCCCTTACGACAGAATGATCCAACCAAACATGGACCCAGCAGGCAATAACCCGGAAGTAGCACCCTACCACTTAGCGCTAGCTAACCGAGGGATTCTGCTAGGCCAGCATAAACAATTAATCCGGGTTCTGACAGACAGCCATCAGGCCACGGTTTCCCAAATCACTCAGCGTACCCAGCAGGTCTCCCGACTCACCACCCAGCTCTCAACAGCCGGCACCGCCTCGCCTACAGATTCCGGTCACTCTCCATCACCCACACGGATCACCTCCGCTACTGGACCTGATTGACTCGGGAGCGGAGGACTCTCTGCTGGATGGCAGCAGCCATCACTCCCTGGCTCTGCTGGATGGCAGGAGCCATCACTCCCTGTCTCTGCTGGATGGCAGGAGCCATCACTCCCTGTCTCTGCTGGATGGCGGCAGCCATCACTCCCTGTCTCTGCTGGATGGCGGCAGCCATCACTCCCTGTCTCTGCTGGATGGCGGCAGCCATCACTCCCTGTCTCTGCTGGATGGCGGCAGCCATCACTCCCTGTCTCTGCTGGATGGCGGCAGCCATCACTCCCTGCCTCTGCGCCGCTGGATCGCAGCCGCACCCTCTCCTCGCCGCCGCTGGATCGCAGCCGCCAGCGCTCACTGCCTCTGCCTGGCCACAGCATCCTCAGTCACCACCATCACGCCCTGTCGGACCGCTGCAGCCTCAGGCGCCACCATCACGCCCTACTGGAACACAGCAGTCATCGCAGCAGACAGCAACCCCTGCCTGGTGGCAACTGCTCCCCGCTCCCGTACTCCCTGCTGGATCGCAGTCGACTCTCTTCCCGGCTGGACCTCAGCAGCTCCCTGGACTCTCCGCCGGACCTCAGCAGCCCCTTGCTCCAGCCCCTGCTGGATCGCAGCAGCTTCTTGCTCCAGCCCCTGCTGGATCGCAGCAGCTTCTTGCTCCCTGTCCTGAAGTTCCTAAGCCGGCTCCCAGCCCTGCTGCCTCGCAGCAGCCTACTCTGGTCCCTGCTGAGATGCAGCAGCTCCTTGTTCCCAAGCCGGTTCCAAGCCCAGCGACCCCGTCGCCAGCTCCACTCCCTGCTGAGTCGCAGCAGCTCCTTGTTTCCAGCCCTGAAGTCCCGGCACTCGGTCCTGGGGTCCCGACGTCGGCTCCATGTCTGGAGCTCCAGACACCGGTTCCCAGTTCTGACGCTCCAACACCGGCTCCCCGTCTTGCAGTTCAGAAGCCGGCTCCATGTCCCGAGACTTCGTCGTCGGCTCCCCGTCCAGCTGCCCAGTCGCAGGTTCCCAGTCCAGCTGTTCAGACGCCGGCTTCCTGTCCCGAAGCTTCGTCGACGGCTACCTGTCCCAAGACCCAGTCGCCGGCTGCAGGTCCAGCCGCCTCGGCGCCATGCTTTGATGTCCCGCCGTCGCCGGCTCCCTGTCCTGACATCTCGTTGCCGGTCCCCGGCCCTGCTGTACCGTCGTTGGTCCCTGAACTGATGGGCAGGCCTCCAGAAGGATTCCATTCTCCCGAAGGGTTCAGCATCCGCCACCAGCCTCCAGAGAGTCTCCGCCTTCGCCGCCGGCCTCCAGAAGGGTTGCATCTTCGTTGCCGGCCTCCTGTGACTCTCAGTGTTCACCGCCGGTCTTCCGTCTGGCCTTTGGATGGTGTCAATCTCCATCACGATCCTCAGGAGATCAGTGCCGCACCTGTCAAGCCCCCGGGCCGTCTGCCCGAGTTCCCCAGCTCCGCACCTGTCCAGCCCCCGGGCCGTCCACCCCAAGTCTCCCACCTGGCCCTTGACCATTATTCCTGACCCTTTGTTGCTATGACTCATGACGGTGGTGATAACATCAGAAACAATGTTTTTAGCTGCTGTCTTTAAATGTGGTGCTGCAATGGTAAATCCTTTCTTGAGCAGGGGAAACGCTAGTCTAAACAAGCCGTGAAAAACACCCCCAAGACCAGCCCCATATTGAGAACCAAGGCCACTGTATCCTGCTAAATCACCACCTGCTTGCGTTGTATAGTATGCAATGTATTTGTCCGTATTGTGCATATACGGTTGATACATGGTCACTTCTTGTCTAAAAGCAATGTTTTGCGGGTCGGAAGTGTAGTTTTATTATTATTTTTCCATATGTAAAAGGAATGTGTTGATTCTGATCTGACTTGAGAGAGATTTCAATGCAATCGATGTGTGTTTTACAGAGCCTAAGGTAGTGTGGTCTGTCGTACGTCCTTGTGATCATATGATTGTTTGGTCCTCCAATATGTACGATTCATTCATAACGTTGTTTACAGGTATACACTTTTCAAAAACATCAATATAGGCATTTGTATTTTTACTGAGAAAAGATTCTACTAAACATTGCATTACATTATCAACATCCACACGCTGCTTTCTGTTTAACATCAACACACACAGATCAATACTAAAAGCTAAAAAAAAACATGCATGACCCATGTGGAATTCATTATCATTCAAAGGAAAACAATTAATAACATTGACTAGAGTAGATTTCACATCTGCATATTTATCTGCAATCATTTGTACCATAGCATGCCAATCCTCTGTCACTTGTCTAAAACATTCAGTCTGTTTTTCAAATCTAGGACAACGTAGTAATCTATCAGTGTCACATACTGCATTATTAACAGCATCACACAACAAAGTTCTCATCTTATACATGACATATTTCTTTTTGACATAGTTTTGCAGACTAGATACGTTCCCCATTATTCTGTAGTGTTTTTTCCACTCGAAATGTTCAGAGAATCCTTAATTTCAGTATTCACACTATTATCCACCGTAGTTATCTGTTTCAGTGTCGCAATGAGAAACGGGTTCATCAACCATTTCTGCAAAGCATCTGCAGCAATGTTTCAAATGTTGTACGTAAAGGTGATACGATCCCAAGACAGTCCAGTACATATGCTTGTGCATCTGCATAATTTTCATTAAAAATCTCTTGCTTAATTTCTCCCAGATGCCCTTTGATATAATGCAAGGGAAGTATGTCAATCAGTGAGACTCTGTATAGTTCATCCAAATAAATACAACATACACATTACTTTTTAGCTCTTTGCTGAAGAATTTTGTGTAAATAATAGGCTATGGTTACCTCTATAATATCATGAACACTTGGATTAGATGGGCTATCATGATCAAAGTAGTCCAGAGTGTCCAAACAATCGGCATTAAATTGTGTCTCTTTGCAGGTATCGTCTCCTCGTCTTTCTTCAGGAGAAAGAAATTTCTTTTCCCCAACTCTTTACCAATGTCATCCACCCAGGAGTTATTGCTGCCATCATCCTGGGATTTTGGAAAATAATTAGGCATGTCGTAAGTTGGCAGCACATCGCATCAGGCATAAGGCCTCACACCTGTACAAAACATATGCTAAATTTAGAACAATCAAAATATTCAACATTTACTTTTTTTTTTTTTCCTATCCTTTGCACAAATGTTTAGAGCGACCCTATAAATCGGAGAGGTTTGAAATATTTGAGTTCATCAGGCCATGCTGGTCTGGGCAAAGGTACGCATATGCCGGGGTCTGCCCGCTCCAGTTTGTTCTCCTTATCAGCCTCTGGAATCTGCTCATTTATCAGAGTGTCAAAAAGTTTTCTTTTGAGACCTTCATAGCGCTTATACCATCTGAATAATGTATCGGTATGTGAGAAGGGTTCAAGGGTTCTCCCCCCAGTCACTACACTGGACTACAAAACCAGTGGTAAATCATGTCTTCCATTCTTTAGATGTAATGGGGTAGAGTTTATCTGCTTTAGGGGTGCCCCTCTGAGCCTTTTGAATGACAGAGTTGTCCATGCATAGTCTGAAAAAGATGTAGGATTCAGGGTCGTAGACCTCAAGGCCTGTTTCTACACGATAGGTCTCTCCAGACACAGATCCATCCCGTCATGCTGTGTACACCCCTTTCGAGTTACTTAGCTCTTTACAAATTTTGTTTCTGAAATGATCCCAGTCTCTAGCAAAAAAACAAATGTGTGGTGTAGTTCCACGAAGGAATATTTCATCAGCTTCTCTGTGTAAAGAAACAAGTATCCTGATACCCTAAAATCTTCCACATACTGTGGCGCCCATGCCTTTTGAAAATCAGTCAGGTTTTTAGGGGAGGACTTTTTCTTTCTAGGAGCCATAACCAGATCAGCATCAACAAGATTTATACGTCGTTTTGTAGTCAAGACCCCTGAATGATTACCCATATTCTCCATGGCCATGATGTTGACAGAATCAGTGCAAAATGTATAAGAAGCATGGCAGACCAGTCACTCAATCGAGATACAGCCGTTGTCCATAATTTAATGCAAAGTCTTTGTCAAATGTAGCAGCCGTCGTCCCACAATGACGCTAGTTCATTTAATTCAGTTGTACCATGTCAAAGCTACTCCCAAAAACACTTACACCTATTTAACAACATCCCGGAAAGTGCATCTTACTTTGCCCTGTGCATTCTCACCGTGTTGTTTCATGCAGGTTATATAAACATGGACAACCTGGGGAAAAATATTACTTCATTAAGAAGGTTGGATGGCAGGAAGCTGTGAGTTGTCCTACTAGAGAGGAGAGGACACTGGACCTGCTGTATGCTAATGTTAAGGATGCATACAGCGCTTCCCCCCTGCCCCCCCTGGGTAGGTCAGACCACAACCTGGTTCACCTCAAACGCTGCTATGTGCCTCGGGTTAAAAGGCAGCCTGTGACCACAAGGACAGTGAGGAGATGGTCAGAGGAGGCCTATGAGACACTGCAGGAATGTTTTGAGGTGACAAACTGGGATACATTCTGTGAGCCTCATGGAGAGGACATTGACGGGCTAACTGAGTGCATTACTGGCTACATTAACTTCTGTGTGGACTGCGATGTCCCAACTAAGATGGTCCATTGTTATCCAAATAACAAACCGTGGGTAACAGAGGACATCAAGGACATCCTGAATGCCAAAAGGAGGGCCTTTACTGATGGTAATAGGGAGGAGGTGAGGGCAATCCAGGCTGACCTGAAGGTGAAGATCAGGGACACCAAGGAGAAGTACAGGAGGAAGCTGGAGCGGAAACTCCAGCAGAACAACATGAGAGAGGTCTGGAGCGGCATGAAGACCATCACTGGCTTCAGACCGACTGGCAGCAGAGGAGTTGAAGGCAGCTTGGACAAGGCCAACGAACTTAATCTGTTCTTTAACAGATTCGACACACCGGCTCCTGCTCAACCCCCTCTAACTCAGCTGCTGTCGGCCCTCAAGCTCCTCTGAGTACTCTGCTCCCCCTCCCCCATCTTCCTGGGAGAGTCCTACTCCCCCCTCAACTGGCTATCAGGCTAACGGCCCTCTTCACACCAATGACTCCCCCCCTCCCCGCCTGTAACCTCTGCTGTGTGCCTGACTGCTGACCAGGTGAGAGGACAGCTGATGAAACTCCACTCAAACAAGGCTGTAGGCCGCGATGGAGTTAGCCCCGGGGTGCTAAAAGCCTGTGCCCCCAGCTATGTGGAGTCCTTCAACATGTCTTCAACCTGAGCCTGAGTCTTCAAAGGGTCCCTGTTCTGTGGAAGACATCTTGCCTCGTTCCTGTGCCGAAGACGCCGCGTCCCAGTGGCTCCAAGGAGTACAGACCGGTGGCACTGACCTCCCACATAATGAAGACCCTGGAGAGACTGGTGCTGGAACAGCTGTGGCTCATGGTCAGACCCCTCCTGGACCCCCTTCAGTTTGCCTACCAGCCCCGGCTGGGAGTTGAGGGTTGAGGATGCCTTCATCTTCCCGCTGAACCGCATCCACACCCACCTGGACAAGCCGGCAAGCACGGTGAGGATCATGTTTTTTGACTTCTCCAGTGCTTTCAACACCATCCAGCCAGCCCTGCTGGGTGAGAAGCTGACAGCGATGCAGGTGGATGCCCCCCTCGTGTCCTGGATTGTGGACTACCTGACTGGCAGACCACAGCATGTGCGCCTGCAGCACTGTATGTCGGACAGTGTGGTCAGCAATACTGGAGCCCCTCAGGGGACTGTCCTCTCTCCCTTCCTCTTCACCATCTACACCACGGACTTCAGCCACCACACAGAGTCCTGCCACCTTCAGAAGTTTTCCGATGACTCTGCTGTGGTGATATGTATCAGCTGTGGTGATGAGACGGAGTACAGGGCTGTGGTGGGGTACTTTGTCTCATGGTGTGAGCAGAACCATCTGCAGCTCAATGCGACAAAATCTAAGGAGCTGGTCATAGACCTACGAAGGACCAAGGCACCAGTGACCCCGGTTTTAAACAAATTAAAGGTTATGAAAAACTAAGACCACAGTGAAAAGTAGATTAATTATTATTCAAGATCAAGATTCATGATCAAGAACACATACGCGATTTCTATAGCCATAATTATCCGAACGTGGTCTGCAATCTACAGGCAGCCTACAGATGGATCTAACAGGATGTAAATATTTCTGTGACTTCCTGTATATTCTTTGAAGGCTGCTGGAAACTGTCCGACTTGACTGCAGCTTTTTGTTATCGCCCCCTGCTGATCTCGTCCACTTTCCAGGCGAAGCGCAGTTCATCTCGAACAAGCCTACTGACTTCAAAGCCCAAGTTTGTATCTCTGCAGACTGGAGACTGTGAGAAAGCATGGTAACTGTCAATCATTTTTAATTTGGGCAGTCAGTGGCTTACAATCCACTGTCAGTCAAAAACTAATTTCACCAATACACCGCCTGAACATGTTGTCAATCACTTTTTGATTCAGCGAATCACTTCGCAGTATTATAAGGGGGGAGGTACAGAAACAACTCATGCTCCATTGTACCAGACAACTTTTCAATTAACGCTGTCTGCTTATGACTTATCAACTCCTTGATCATAACAGAATATAGTAACTTTCACCACTGCACATTTGAGAAAGGCTACCACAAGAAAATGTGTTCTTTGTTTAGATTATCAAACAAACAATGGATCATAGATGTTTGTTTCTGGCTTCCAGCATTAACTAGTAAGCCTTCATTTTCTCATTATTAGCCGCCAGCGTCTAGCTTTCCAACAAAACTTGCAACGTGTGATTTCTATAATGAGCAGTGGTTAAGGTTACTATATTATGTTATGATCAAAAGTTATCTTGTTCCACTTTAAAATGTTGATTAAAATGTTGCTGTTTGTTGATACTTTGATCCTTTGAGTAGAGCTGAAAACTTTGGATCGAAACAATGAGACACGAGGTAACTTTGCTTCTTCGTGTCCTCCCCCTTTTCCCTATGAGAAAGATGATTAGCCAAATTAAAAACTGTTTAAAAGGAGTGTAATCTGTCAGCCAGCGGCAGCAAATACGTAATTGTCAGCTGACAAAACAAACAACAATGTCAGCCTACAGTGCAAAAGCCATGGAGGCTTTCCTAGTTGACAAATAATTGTCAGCATGGACAGTAATGTTCACAATATGATTTTATGCAAGCCTGATACATGCATCAGTTCTCCATTTTATGGTCTTCCTTGACCTGGTAGGTGTACATGCCGCTGTTGCTGCTTGAATTAAGCGGGGCATCTGGCATGTGCGCCGGCTGAGACACCGTTTAAATGGTGTGCAGACTCCGTCTACTCGCCGCACTGCAGGTGTATGCCCACTGTCTGCTCACAGCCTCACAAGTAATATCAGTGCTCTAGTGTAATTCGCCTTCCCACAAATCCCCACGGGACCTATCCCACCCCCTCCTCCCTCTTATTGGAAAAAAATAAATGTCATGTCAATTATGTTTTATTCATCGACTGTATGGTCAGATTTCATAGGTTTATAGTTTTATTTTTAGAGTGCACCATTCTTGTGAATTTTGACATTGCTCTCAGAAAAATGTAGGCTGCCCTTTGTAATTAAACAATATGTTAATACAGTAGTTTATAGGTTGGTTGTTTCTAAGTAAAATTTAAACACATCTTTCATTTTAGAATGAAGGCATTTTCCTAGCCATTATTGGTGGTGATTTGTACATATAGTTTGTACCAAATAATATTCACTTTTTAAATTTAAATCAACATTACAGGCTTTTTATTTTCTGGCTATACAGACTAGATGTAATCAGATTACATCATGCTTTGTGAGTAATCTCACAATCACATATTCTGTCAATGTAAATTGTAATCATTACTGGATAATCTTTTCCAAGTTGTCAGCATCCCCCTAAAATACAAGAGTAACCACTAAAGCTAATATAAATAAAATCTGCTTTTCAAACTCCAAGTGGTTTCATTTTAATATGCTGCAGGGTCATTTATGGAGCCTGTGTACTGTGAGGCTGTAACAGGCTGGTTTTTGAAGCTGAGGTTGCTTATTGTCTCGTGAGAGTTGCAAAAGAACAGTGTGTGAAAGAATGGTGAGATTAAAGTTACCCAGGGAGTGATAACAGGCATTCCCATTGATAAAGATCTGGAGAAACTCAAACAAAGTATTCATGGAGGCGAGGTGAGGAGACTAATGAGATTGTTAAAGACAATCAATGTTGAGAGAGTAGAAAGTTTTTGGGAAGCAAAGGTGTGCCAAATGCGGAAGTGATCATAGATTTAGGGAATGTGGAGATCATGTGCAGGCTAAATGTTGTAACTGTGGTGGCCAACACAGTGCAGCATTTGGGGGTTGTGAAGTCAGGAAAAGAGCAGTGGAAATTCAACAAGTAAAAACAGCTAACAACATTTATGCTGAAGCAGTGAAGACGGTGGAAAGAGAAGGGAATGGTAGAAACAAACAAAACCAGTCAAAATACCAAGACCAGGAGGAGGTCAAAGAGGGCAAACTACAGAACTGAAAGTAGATAAGCCGGTTTTATTCATTGCTTATGTAATCAACTGTGCAGATCAAGTTAAACACAAAACAGAGTAAATCATAAATAAAAAAATTATGAAGGGAGCTGAAAAATTCTTGGCCATGATTTAAAGGATTTGTTAAAGGTCTCAGAAAGAAACCAGAAATAATATGTATTCAAGAAACATGGCTTCAGCCAGCATTAGATTTTGTAATTAAAGGATAGCTATAATAGTATAGGCAGAGATAGAGTGGGGGGAAATGGAGGAGGCTGTATAGTATTTGTGAAACAAGAAATGCAATTGTCACAGCCTGTCATGTTCTCACCAGCCACTACACTACACACACCACACTCCCTCACCCGATTACTAATTCCTATCACCTGTCACCTAGTACACACCTGCATCTAATCAGTCACTCCACTCCTCTATAAATCACAACGCCTCACCTCAGTCAGTGTCCGGTCTCGTTGAAACAAGGACAGATCTCCAGATCCTGCCTCCTCAACGCCAAGGACTCACCTACGTCGCTGCAAAACGGTTACTAGTACCCAGAACCTCGATCCCGGCTCCTGTCTTCTCCAGTCTTCCGTGTGTGTCGCTCCAGCTCCCGGTTCCGTGTGTCTCCAGTCTCCCGTGTGTGTCGCTCCAATTCCCGGCCCTGTGCGACTCTACTCTCCTGTGTGAATCCACATCACCCCAGAGCTCCTATACCTTCAGTTCTAAGGACGGTATTCTTATCACCTTCACCTATTCATACTCCTAGTGTTCCAATAAACTATCTTAGTATCTTCTCTGTGTCTCCGGTCTGTTCTGTCTGTAACAGCAATATAGAGCAGTGAAGAAAGGAAATGATAGTCATGGAAGTTTGGACAAAAGATCGTCCTATTAAAATAGTACATTTTTACAATCATTGCATAAAGCTGTCATTAGAAGTACTGGAGGAATTAGCTGTGAATCTAGAAGGAAAGGTTATTTGTTGTGGAATGCTCATAGTACATTATGGGGAAGCTGTAATGGTGGAAATGGAGAGGTGAGTGAAGAGCTAATGGAATCAGAAATCTAATATGCCTCAATGATAGAAATGGTACATGCAAAAATTTGATTTATGAACTAAATATTTCTGTTTGTGAAGCCATTCTAGGGGCAGCAAAGCAAACGATTCAAAGGAAAGGAGGTAAGCATAAAAGGAAAATCGTACCATGGTGGACAAAGGACTGTGAAAATGTAATAAAATCTCGAAATTAAGCTTTTAAAATGTTAAAAAGAACTCACAATTTTCAGAATCTTATTGAATATAAAAGGTTGCAAGGTAAGGAAAACAATTAAAAATGCAAAGGAGTTTTGGAGGAAGTTTTGTAACTCAGTAGGAGGAGAAACAGAAATTGCTAAAATCTGGGGAATGATAAAAAGAATGAATGGGGTTCAATTAAATTTTATTTATACAGCACCAATTCATAACAGAAGTTATCTCATTGCGCTTTTCCTATAGAGAAGGTCTAGACCGTACTCTTTATAATATTAATTACAGAGACCCAACAAATCCCACCATGAGCAAGCATTTGGCGACAGTGGCAAGGAAAAACTTCCTTTTAAGAGGGCAGAAACCTGACTCTGACAGAACCAGACTCAATGATGGGCGGCCATCCACCGCTGCCGTGTTAGGTTTTCAGAGGGGGGGGGCGGTGGCACAATGCAAAGACCACGTAGAATTTTTTTAATATTTTTTTTTTATATAGTAGAATTAGTAGAATAGTAATTGTAGTGTTAATATTAATAAATTAGTAATAATAGGAATGACCGCTATCGGAAAAATAATGTCAGCATCAGTAACAAAGCCAATAACAACAACTGTAGTAGCAGTTGTCAAGCAGGAACACGGGGGCAGCAGGTGGCCCACAACCACTGATCCAGTCTCCTCCGCTCCGGAGGCAGAAATACCTGCTGAAAGCGACAGTAGGAGAGAGGAGAGAAACGAAAAAGCACAAAACTATGGGAGAGAGAAGATGTTGAGTTAGTAACATGCAGTAATAGGATAAAAATGCGTACAGATGGAGAGGGAGAGAAGGAGAGAGGAAAGAGGCGCACCATGGGAAGTCTCCCGACAGTCTAGGCCTATAGTAGCATAACTAAGGGATGGTTCAGGACTCACCCAAGCCAGCCCTAATCATAAGCTTTATCAAAGAGAAAAGTCTTTAGCCTACTCTTAAATGTGGAGATGGTGTCTGCCTCCCAAACCCAAACTGGGACCTGATTCCACAGGAGAGGAGCATGATAACTGAAGGCACTGGCTCCCATTATACTTTTGGAGACTCTAGGAACCACAAGTAACCCTGCATCCTGCGAGCGCAGTGTTCTACTCGGATAATATGGTATTATGAGATCTTTAAGATACGATGGTGCCAGACCATTAAGAGCTTTGTAGGTGAAGAGAAGGACTTTAAATTCTATTCTAGATTTTACAGGGAGCCAGTGCAGAGAAGTTAATATTGGAGAGATATGATCTCTTTTCCTAGTTTTTGTCAGTACACGTGCCGCAGCATTCTGGATCAACTGGAGAGTCTTAAGGGACTTATTCGGGCAGCCGGATGATAAGGAATTGCAGTAGTCCAACCTAGAAGTAACAAATGCATGCACTAATTCTTCTGCATCATTTTGAGACAGGATGTGCCTGATTTTTGCAATGTTACGTAGGTGAAAGAAGGCAGACCTTGAAGTTTGTTTCATGTGGGAGTTAAAGGATAAATCCTGATCAAAGATAACTCCAAGGTTCCTTACGGTGCTGCTGGAGGCCAGGGCAATCCCATATAGAATAACTATAGATAATTTGTCTCTGAGGTGTTTGGGACCAAGTACAATAACTTCAGTTTTGTCTGAGTTTAACATCAGAAAATTGCAGGACATCCAGGTCTTTATGTCCTTAAGGCATGCCTGAAGTTTAGTTAACTGGTTAGTTTCATCTGGCTTGATCGATAGATATAATTGGGTATCATCTGCATAGCAATGAAAGTTTATGCAGAGCTTCCTAATAATACTGCCTAGAGCAAGCATATATAAGGTGAATAGAATCGGTCCAAGCACAGAACCTTGTGGAACTCCGTGACTAACTTTGGCGTGCACAGAGGACTCACCATTAACATGTACAAACTGAGATCGATCTGATAGATAAGATTTATACCAGCTTAGTGCGGTTCCTTTAATGCCATTTACATGTTCCAGTCTCTGTAATGGGATGTGATGGTCAATGGTGTCGAACGCCAAGAGCTAACAAGACAAGTACAGAGACAAGTCCATTGTCTGATGCAATTAAAAGGTGAGGAAAATTTGTAATTTTCACCAGTGCTGTCACTGTGCTATGATGCACTCTAAACCCTGACTGAAAATCCTCAAATAAACTATTGTTATTTAGAAAGTCACACAACTGACTGGCGACTGCTTTCTCAAGGATCTTAGAAAGAAAGGGAAGGTTAGATATAGGTCTATAGTTGACTAAAACCCCAGGATCAAGAGTGGGCTTTTTAAGAAGTGGTTTAATTACAGCTACTTTAAAGGACTGTGGGACATAGCCTGTTAATAAAGACAGATTAATCATATCCAGTAAAGAAGTGCTAATTAAGGGTAAAACGTCTTTAAGCAGCCAAGTTGGAATGGGGTCTAAGAGACAGGTTGATGACTTAGATTAATTAATCGTCGAAGTCATAGTGGACAATGGAACTACAGCGGTGACAGACAAGCAGAAAGCAGAGCTGTAGCACAAACTTTTGTTAAAATTCACAGTTCTAATAATAATAGTGAAGAGGGGCAAAGAGGAAAGGAAACTACAACAGCTGAGAATAAAGAACTACTACAGCAAAATGAAGAGACCAATGATTTAACAAATATACCATTCACACAGGCAGAACTGAACTGTGCTCTCAGGAAAACCAAGATGTCAACACCGGTGAAAGATCAGATATGTTACACCATGATAAATCATCTTAGTGAATCATCTAAGGACATTCTACTGGAACTATATAATAAGATTTAGGAGAAGGGAAAATTGCCACAAATCTGGAAAGAAGCTGTTGTAATTGGCTGGTGATACTCAAGCCCGGAAAATATTGCACAAACCCAGGGATTTATAGGCCTGTTGCCTTAACCTCCAATGTATGCAAAATAATGAAGAGAATGATAAATGTAAGATTGACGTATTATATGGAAAGCAAAGGCTATGTATCAAAATATCAGAGTGGATTCAGAAGAGGCAAAAATACCCTGGTGGACCCTGCTTTATGTTTAGAACTCTCTCTCTCTCTCTCTCTCTCTCAACCTAACACGGCAGCGGCGGATGGCCGCCCAGCATTGAGTCTGGTTCTGCCCAAGGTTTCTGCCTCTTAAAGAAAGTTTTTTTTCTTGCCACTGTTGCCAAGTGCTTGGTCATGGTGGGATTTGTTGGGTCTCTGTAATTAATATTATAAAGAGTACGGTCTAGACCAGCTCTATAGGAAAAGTACAATGAGATAACTTCTGCTATGAATTGGTGCTATATAAATAAAAATTGAATTGAAATTGAAATAAGGAAAGCACAGATTAATAGGGAAAGCATAGTGGCCATCTTTTTTGATACAGAGAAGGCCGCTGATATGATGTGGAAAGAAGGATTATTAATTAAACTGAGTAAATTAGGGGTTAAAGGCCTAATGTATAGGTGGATCAAAGACTTTTTATATGGAAGATTGATTCAAGAAGTAAAAATCGGGAAGTGTTATTCAGGGAATTCTTTTGTTGAAAATGGAACTCCTCAAGGGAGTATATTGTGTCCTGTGTTATTTTCTATTATGATAAATTATGTTTTTCTGAATTTGGAGAATGGGATGGGATTCTCTCTGTTTGTGGATGATGGGGTAATATGGAAAAGAGGTAGGAATTTGGAATTTAGTGTGAAGAAAATACTGGAGGCTATTGTTAAAATAGAAGAATGGTCATTTAAGCGGGGATTTAAATTCTCAGTAGACAAAACAAAGACAATGTTCTTTACACGAAAAATAAATGACAGTAATTTAAAATTAAGATTATATAATCAAGAATTAGAGAGAGTGAAACAATTGAAATTTCTAGGGTTTTGGTTTGATGAAAGAATCACATGAGCAGTACATATTCAGAAGGTAACTGACAAGTGTAAAAAAGTATTAAATGTAATGAGATGTCTGGTGGGAAGTGAATGGGTGGCAGAGAGATCAGCATTGAAAACCATCTACAGGATTAATAAGATCAGTATTAGATTATGGGTGTGTAGCGTTTGGATCTGCAGCAAGTACATCTCTCAGAAAGCTAGACAACATTCAATATCAGGCTTTAAGATTATGTTCAGGTGCCATCAGAACAACCCCAACATCAGCATTACAAGTGAAATGGGAGAAATGCCACTGGAATTAAGGAGAGCACAGCTATCGTTAAGCTACTGGGTTAATTTAAAAGGACATAAGGAAGATCATCCAACGCAAGATACACTAAAATCCTGTTGGGAAAAGGAGAGGAGAGAAACAAAAAGTTTTGGATGGACAATTGAGCAGAAAGCAAAAGAACTAGGGATAACTGAAATAAACATTAGTCCAACAGTACCACTCCCAGTAATACACCCTTGGATACTCCCTGACCCGACTGTAGATCTCACATGGCTTGGTAAAAGGAACAAAGATAAGGAGCTTATTTTACATCCACAGATAATACAGACATATATAGAAAGTATCTATCACAGTTACGTGAAAATCTATACAGATGCTTCAAAGCTAACAAAATTGGTATTTCATTCATAGTTCCAGATTTCAACATTTAAAGTGGCAAACGAATCAGTGATGGAGTATCGGTGTATACAGGGGAGATGCTGGCAATTTTGTTAGCATTGCAATGGGTGGAAGAAGTGAGACCTTTTGAGAGCAGTAATATGATCTGATTCCAGTTCATCATTAATCAGCTTGAAGCAGACCAGATGTCTTAATAGAGATACAACATTACATACAACATATACAGCACTATATAGAATTCAAATGATGGGGCTAAATATGACATTTGTATGGATACCAGCACATATAGGAATCAAAGGAAATGAAATAGCTGACAAGTATGCAAAGGAAGCCACAAAAACAAACCACATTGACATTATAGAACCCCTTAGTAAAATGGAAATGAAAACCATAGTTAAGGATTAGTTGAAAGAAAGGTGGCAAAAGCAGTGGGAAGAAGAGAGAACAGGAAGGTGGTTATACAACATTCACAGAAAAGTAGGTGTGATGAGGAAAATGGGGAGAACCAGGAGAGAGGAAACAATAATATCCAGGCTACGTTTTGACCACACAGGATTAAACAGCACATTATGTAAAATAGGAAAACATAATACAGGAAGATGTACATTCTGTGAACAAGAAGAAACTGTAGACCATGTTATGATTTACTGTCCAAAATATGATGCTGAGAGAAGAGAACTGACACTGAACCTTAAAGAAATAAAGATGAGATTTGATTTACGAAATCTTTTACAAAGAAGTTCTAGAGAGAAGTGTTATCTGTTGTTGTTTCAGTATCTTAGGAGAACAGATTTGATAAAGAGAATGCTGAATGGTGTTTTTATTAATTTTTTTGAATGATTTCTCTCAGTTTCTTTTATTTAATCATTAGTGAATTTATAGTTAGAGTCCCAATCCACACTCCAGTCCAGTTGGTGGCGGTAATGCACCATAACGTTGATTGCCAACCGCCATAAAACATTATGAAGAAGAAGTTGAACAGAAGTCGAAAACTGGCACAGTGGAGTTAGGCTAGAGTCAGTCAAGGAGCAGGAGTCGGAATCGAGTAGCGGGTAAATACAAACAACTGTATCGTGAATGTAATAATCATGAACTTTGGGAGTGAGGACGAAGGATGGGACCATGGGAGGTATGGAGTGGCAGAAAGTGGCGTTCAAAAGGAAGAAAAAGAAAAGTGGAAATAGTGGTAATTGAAGCAGTTCAGGGGCAGAGTCTGATGAAATGGCAAAAAGAGCAAGGGGACATCTAAGCCTGAGGCCTGAAACCCAAAACAAGGACTGGAAAGTCATAATTGAGTTTGAGCATTTCCATCTCATATCAGTGGCTAAAGCTCTGGAAAAGGATGTAGGCAAAGTGAAGTTTGCAAAGTACCTCAATAATAAACGTATACTTGTACATGCATTGAGTCACTAAACGTATTAATACTAAAAGAAATGGAGAAAGAGCAGAAACGATGTCAGTAACCATCGACTTTGAAAACAACCTCCCAAGAAAAGTTATGCTAGGCTTCAGCTATGCAGTAAGAGAGTTCATTCCTCCGGCATTAAGATGCTTTAAATGTCAAAGAACGGCTCATACTGCCAGCCAGTGCGAAGGAAAAGAAAGATGTGCAAGACGTGGAGGTAAAGTGTGGGAAAGATGTGCCAGTTAAATGTTGCAGTTGTAGAGGAGACCACAGTGCAACCTATGGGGGACGCGCAGTTCAAAAGCATGCAAGAGAAGTCCAAAATTTCAAATAATAAAGAGTGTCATATGCAGAGGCTGTTAAGAGGGTCAACAACGAACATGCAATTGAAAACAGCACTGAAAGTTATAACCCAGGAAACAGTAATGATCCTCCAAGTTCAGAAAACAGACAAACACATCAGAGGGGACCACATGAGAGCTCCCACAGGTGCAGGGTAAAGGAGGGAACCATGTTGGTAGATACAATTAATTTTGTTGCATTCGTATGTAAAGTGGTGTACGTCGGGTTAGAACAAAATGACAGGAATGAGAGAATCGAAACAATTGTGGAAGCAGCACAAGAGTACCTCGGGACGTCAAGCACAGAGTGTGAAACGATACAAGAACGGATGAACCCGTTCATATATGATGTGGCTAGTGATTACACTAGTAATGGTGCTTACCATCTTTCAGTGGAATAGCAGAAGCTTAATAGCAAATGGACAGGAATTTAAGAAGGTCATAAAGGATTTAAAGGACAAACCAGATATAATATGCATTCAAGAAACATGGCTGAGACCACATCTAGATTTTGTATTGGCAGGATACAATTCAGTCAGACATGATAGAGCATATAAACAAGGGGTTGGCTGACTCACATTCATTAAGGATAATTTAGCATACAGAAGAATACATCCTTCAGGTGGACATGAATGCACAGTTATTGAGGTATACAGAACACAAGGCTCAATCAAAATAATGAATTATTACAGTCCATGTCAAACTAACAGCAGCAGTGTTTGAGGAAATACTGGGAGAGAAAGTCACAGAGAAGTTTGGTGCGGTGATTTCAATGCACACAGTAGTCTATGGGGAAGTTATCATACTGATTATAATAGTACAGTGATTGAAGAAGCGATAGATCCCAGAAATCTTGTTTGTCTAAACAATGGTAAAGGAACAAGATTAGATATAAACAGGAATAAGATGTCATGTATTGATTTAACACTGGTTTCTGCAAATATGGCTTGTCTATGTGAGTGGAAAATATGCAACGATAACACAGGTAGTGACCACTTTCCCATTATATGTAATATAAATATAAAGAGATATACCCAAGAAAGTTCTCCTATATATAGATGGTGTTTTAAAAGGCTCAGTGGGACAAAAGAATGCTGCAGGGAATTAGCTAGTAACATTAAAATGAATGAAATGTAGATGAATGTGCTAGTGAAATCACATGTATGATAATTGAAGCTGCCTCAGAAAGTATAAACTGTACAACTGTGACAGGGAATAAGAGAACTGTGCCATGGTGGAATGATGAGTGTAGCTTGGCTATTAAAGAAAGAAATAGTGCTTTCAGAAACTTCAGAAACAACATGAATGTTGACAATTTGATGGAAAATAAAAGGAAAAGAGCCATAGCACGCAAAATAATTTAAACAGCTAAAAGGAATACCTGGAGACAGTTTAGTTCTTTTGTTGGAAGAGAGAGAGATGTGGGTCGTGTATGGAATATGGTTAAAAGATGAGTGGGAGAAGGTTAAACAATAAAATATCAGTACTTGCAGATGGAGACCAATTAGCAATAACAGAAATGGAAAAAGCCAAGCTCCTAGGAAGAGTCTTTGCCAGCGTTCACAGTGGAAATCACCTCACTGAGAGACAGAAACAAAGGAAAGAAGAAGAAGTGGATGGAAAAAATGATTGCCTACAGGCTATCATACTTTTTAGAAAAAGGAAGACTGTTAAACGAGTATCAGAGTGGATTTAGGAAAGGAAGATCCACAGCAGATGCTCTAATTAAAGTAAGTAATGAAATTGAAAAGACTCTTAATGGCTATAGTTTTCTTTGACATTGAGAACGCGTATGATTCCATGTGGAGAAAGGTCTGTTAATTAAACCGAACAAGCTAAGCATAGGTGGAAAGTTATATAACTGGATCATGGATTTTATTCCTCTCTGCCCACTCTCTTTTCTAATATTTGCAGATTTACTCTGGGTTGTAGAAATATCCATGGAGAAATGCTGCTATGAATCACTGCTGGACTGTGTTGTATAGTATCTCATTTGTACTGTTTCACCTTCTTGTTAATGTCCCAGTCAAAACCTTCACCAGGAAATGTTGTGTATTCTCAACAGTTCTGCAGAATGGTTGATGCTAAGTTTCCTCCTCCCTGTATTTTTTATCCAGTATGTTAATGATAACTTAGTTCTCCTCAGATGCAGTGGCAGTTCACTGGATTCAATGAGCAATGCATTAATGGGTGTTGTTTTGACTGCTCCTAAACTAAGTCTTAGTGCTCTGTGTTGAATCCTGTCCAGTTTTTCTAGGTGAGATTTGCTGCTGCTTCATTCACCATGCAACCATAATCCAAAGCAGCTCTCATCAAAGCCCTGTATATGTGTAATAATGCTTCTTTGTCAGCTCCCCATTCGGTTCTGACCACACACCTCATTACATTTAACACCACAATGCTGACTGTACACCTGTCTCTGTATTTTCAAGGAAATCATTAATCATGATATTAAATAGAATTGGACTGATGACGCTACCTTGGGGTATCCCGTTTTTAATAACAAAACTATCTGAGATTTCTGATCCTACTTTAACTTGAAATGTTCTGTTTGATAGAATAATAACACTGGGTGCATGGTTCAAGAGTATGTGAAGAAAAGTTACTATAATTATCTTAATATTTTTACAGATGGATCAAAACACTCAAATAACGAACATGTAGGGGTGGGTATATACATCCCAGAATCTGACCGAGGAAGTGTTAGAGAATCTCAAACAGGTTCTCAGGACACACAGCAGACGTCTTCAGTGGGTAGAGGAGGTTAAACCGATTAAAGTGGTGGTATGTTCAGAGTCTGCTGCTGCAATACAAAGTATACAGTCAGGAGAATCGGTCTGAGAGGATCTTTTAATCGAGGTTTATATGAGCCTACTAAATCTGCAGCAACCAGGAATCGATGTTCATTTCTGCTGGAGACCAGCTCACGTTGGAACAGAGGAAATGAGACTGCTGATAAACTTGCTAAAATGCACTAAACAAAAATGATAATGACATTTTAGAAATTTGTTTTGGGAGATCAGAAACAAAGTCACTAACTCATCAGGGAATAATGACATCATGGCAGGAATCTGGAATAACGACAGTAAGGGTAGAGAATACTATAAAATCCAAAAATCTGTCAGAGGTCAGGTAAATGTAGGAAAGAAGATGTTATCTGTTCTAGGCTAAGACCAGGACACACAGGACTCAATGCTACCTTGTATACCATGAAACAGTCAGTGTCAGATAAATGTGAGACTTGTAACTGGAAGGAATCTGCTGAACACGTGCTGATGGGATGTAGGAGGTTCAGTGTAGAAAGAGAGAGACTGAAGGGCAGAGTGGCAGAGAGGCAGGGAGCGGAGCATCAAAGGTCTGTTAGAGACCGGGGAGAAACACTTACAGGTTCAAAGGGCTTTATTCAAATATTTAAAAGAAGCAGGTATAATATCTAGAATATAAAATCTATAAAGTGTTAATTATTTTTTGTGTGTGTGTATTTGTTTTGTTTTTTCCCCTGTTTGTTAGTTTTGGTTAAAGTCATGATGTTACACACTCCGGAACAGTAGATGGCGGCATGCACCTTTAACGTTGGTTTGTAGCCCGCCAGTAAATCGAAGAAGAAGAAGAAGTTGAACACGCAGCACACGGAGTGTGTTAGCTTGAACATAGCGGTGATGATTTTTCTAACTTCCAGATAAACTGCAGCCACACAAAAATGACAGACTACGCCGAAGAGCAAAGGAATGAACTTGAAGCTATAGAGTCCATCTACCCAGACTCGTTTACAGGTTTGAATTAAATCAATGTAGACAGGAAACTGAAAGACGGCTAGCTGGCAGGCTAGCAAAAAACGGTGGTTAGATGACCTGTATTTACTAAATGATAACTCCAACACACGTAGCTAACTGTTTAGTTTGGCACCCAGTGGCAACGTTGTAGATTTATTGTCGTTGTAACATTATTCGAGCTAAATGTCAGACATGCAGCAGTGATTGACAAGTTGTTACAGTGGGCCCTTTACTGAATCTTATATGGACAGAAAAGTAGTTACGCCAAACTCAGTTCAGATTCGGTGCATTTCTTCCCATATTGAAGAAGACCAGATAAAATGGATACGTGCATAACGTAAATGTACATTTAGGTATTCTAGGGGCTGTAACGTTATGTATCTAGTGACAATCTTTAACGTTACACCATTAGACATTAGACATTTTTGATGATGCCTAATGTAACCTAGGCAGCTTGCTCTAAGCCATCAGATGTATTTATTGGCACATGGTAAATTAAGGTAAACCTGTTTATCGCAAGATGTCCGAGTTCTGTTTCTAATCCGTGTGTGTGTGTGTGTGTGTGTGTGTGTAGTGCTTTCAGATGATCCCACCAGCTTTACCATCACTGTAACATCAGATGCAGGGGAAAATGGTGAAAGTGAGTATACTGATGTGTGTGGTTGCAAAATGGCATCCATTGCACACAAGTCAGTTAAACATTGTTATGAAATCTCACCTGGTTCATATTGAAATTTGTCAGTGATAGTAAAGGAGATTTCGGCCATGATGATAAAGGCAGCAATTTAAAAATATGGTGAGAGAAAAAGTGAGTGTGAGTGAAATAACATGACAGAGTTGATTTGTGTGGGTAAGCTGTATAGTAAACACCCTGCAGAAACTAAGATTTAAAGTTGAAATATAACAGACTGATAATATGAGCTGTATGTTTTCTTCTTGCAGCTGTGGAAGCAACATTAAAGTTCACATACGTAGAGAAATACCCAGATGAGCCACCGCTGTGGGAGATCCACTCCCAGGAGAACCTGGAGGACAGTGACGTGGAGGACATCCTCACCTTACTTCAACAACAGGTGTGTCCATCTGAACAGAATGTGATCTCCTTCATTGATATTGGTCCCTGGTCCATATCCTCTGACCATTGCCTGTGTGTGAAACTGTGATCTGTCTAGGATTTGTTCAGTGTGTTGTTTTGGACACTTTTGCAAATATTCTTGGATTTTAACTGTCAAAAGACCGAACTTTAAACCAATACTTAAAGTCCAACTGAAATTAAATGTCATGTGTTTTTGTCAGCTACAGCATACATATCTGCTCTGTAAATCACTTGTCCTGTGTTCTCCTTTGAGGGGAAAAAAGCAGAAACTAAAAGGGAAACATTTGTATTTTTTGGTCTTATGATGGCACCCACTTGTTTTACATTAATTTGTCAGTCTAGTTTCCACACAGCCAATCAAATCTTTTCATTTTAAACCATATTTGCATAATCAGCAGTAATGTCAGCATTCTGTTATAGGCAGAGCAGATGGTCACCACAGAGTTGACCCAACAACCCACATTAGCTTTCCTGCTAAAATCTCCTTCTTATCTAACTCACAAACATGGACACACGTCTTGTCCTGCACCGTAGCTTGTTGAACGAGCGACAAAATATTCACCAGGGAAAAGTGCACTGCCAACCTGTAAAACCACTTTGGTACTTAATTTATCTTAGCTGTATTATAGTGTATTATATTTAGATTTGCACATCTCTTATTTCTTACGAGAAATAATTGTCTCGTTGCGGACTTATTTTATTATTATTTCTATTTCTATTCTATTAGAACTTCTATTCCTGTGTGCACTGACGTGACAGTGAGCTGCTGTAACAAAAGAGTTTTCCCTCGGGGATCAATAAAGGATTTCTGATTCTGATTCTAACGCCAGTTTGCAGTCTAGATAGCTAATTAGCTGCTCAGCTGCAGCACATTTAACAGAAAACACTTTGGTATGTTTAGATAATGGTGTGGTCCTCAATACCATTAACAACACACTATCTGCCCATGGCTTGTAAGTTACAGCGCAAGTTGGTTTACTTTGTCTCTTGTTCCCCCACTGGGCCTCAGCATACCAGCTGCTGTCAATCAAACACAGACACGCCCAACCAGCGGCTGAGAAGAAAATGAGCATTTCTGATATTTCCTCAAAGACGTTTTTTTCTTCATTGTAATATTAAAAACTATTAACAATACATTTTTAAAAACATGTTGACATTAGTTTTGACTGCAAAATAGAATGACTACATGTGATTTCAGTTGGACCATTTTCAGATAAAGAATTCCCATAGATTCCAAGTATTCAGTGCCCATAGACAACCAGTTTAGTATGAATCCACTCTACAATAAATATACTGTTGGCAGGTATATCAGAAGGTGAGAACACCAAATAGCTGCTATCTGATGATGATGATAATCATAAAAAGTTAATAACTGTTGCATATGTCAGTATACAGTATCTCCTGATCTGTCGGTTACCAATGTAATCGGTATCAACTATATGTACATGTGGTTACACTGCAGGCAGAAGAAAACCTGGGCATGGTGATGATTTTCACCCTGGTGACAGCTGTTCAGGAGAAACTCAACGAAATTGTGGATGTAAAGAAAAACAGACAAGAAGAGGAGAAACGGCGGAAAGAGAAAGAGGCAGAGGAAGCAGAGAAGGTAGGAACAGGAAAAATACATTTTACATACATTTACCATATCTCCATATTGTGATAAATCAATATATCTTTAGGACATACTGCTTCTGTATATTACAGGCAGATATTTACTAAACCAGGTTTCTGGAACAGAGATTTTCCTGTGAGCTCTGAATTGAAGTTTGACTTAACATATATGGTTAACTTGCCCATCCTTCTATCCAGTTTTTTTAGGTTAAGGGCAGTATTAGGAAGTTAAGTTTGGTATTAGGATAAGGAATGACTGGTGTCAATGATAGATAGTATGGTAATATAAAGATGTGTGTATGTTTGGCAGGTAGCGTTCCAGGGCACAGTGGTAACCATTGAAAACTTCCTGGCGTGGAAAGCCAAGTTTGAGCTGGAGATGGCCGAGCTGAGGAGGAAAAAGCAGAAAGAGGAGGAGCAGGCAGGAAAACCCAAGCTCACTGGTAAACTCTGATGCTGTTACTTAAAGTAGCACTTCTCTGTCAAGGCTCACAACTTGCAACGTTGATTACATAAATGTATCAACTAAAGAAAATATTTTTAAGGAATCTTTCCCTCACCAGGTAAACAGCTGTTTGAGAGAGACCACAACCTGGACACATCTGATATTCAGTTCCTTGAAGACGGTAACGAGTGTTTCTGAGTGACTGTTTGAAACTGATGCTGTTAATGTTGTTATTAAGGCTTCTTTTTGGTACTAAGAGTGAAAACAAACTTCTGTTTTTTGTAGAAATGAACATAATTACAGTTTAATTCAGAACAAAATAACTTTTACATTTTAATGGACAACAGCATTAACACATTTAATTCCATAACTGAAATATAAACATTTCTGTTGTCCATATGGTGGGAGCACAGATCTGAAACAGTTTTCAGCATTGATCGAAGCATGTGGGTTGGTTTTCCATTCCTCCCAGATGTTGTCTGTTGTCTGTTTTTAAAGAAATTGTAGAAAATGTCAAAATATCCATTGTTAAAATAAACCAGATTTAATCTTTTTTGGTACAGTTTGAGACTGCAGTGAACTGGGAGGAAATTTGGAGATTTCAGCATTTTAAGAATATCAAGAATAAAGGACTGTTTTTTGGCCAGAACAGAAAAGCTAAAATCTTTAGTTCAGAGTGGATATATTGGAAAATGATTTTATTCTGACACATACCGGCTTGTCTTCTTCTGCAGCTGGAAACAATGTTGAAGTGGATGAGTCACTGTTCCAGGACATTGAGGATTTGGACTTGGATGAGGACGACCAAGACTTTGACCCTTTAGAGATGGGCAGTGATGAGGACTAAAGCAGGAGTAGGACAGAGCACTGCTGAGGACCATGGAATATGATTATCTGACCAGACAGATGAAGAAGATCCAACAGCTGTATTTATTTTTTTAAAAGACTATCACCGCCTCTCCATACATACAACATATACACCCGTGAGTGTTAATTTCTATGCCTCAACAATTAAATTTACCAAGTAAATGTCTGACTTGGTGCTGTTTGACATGCAGTGCACCCCAGCGACAGACCAATTATTTGGCCAGCAGATGGCAGTAAAATATCAAGTATGGCCAGGGAATGGACGAAGTATTCAGACGCTTTACTGTACTATAAGTAGCAATACCCCAATATATAAATACAGTCCATTACCATCACAAGTCAGATTACTGCATTTAAACTTTTATTTAAGTAAAAATAAAGAAGTATTGGAAGCAAAATGTACTATCAACTATGAAAATAAAAAGCAGCACCTGTTTCAAAGTTTTAGATTGTTGTTTTATTACTGATGTAAACAGCATTTTCATGTTGTAGCTGGTTTAGGGGGAGGTCATTTGAACAAGTTTATATAGCATTGAGTAGTCGAAGAGAACATCACAAATCAATTATGTTTTATGTAAATCACAATCTATAAACATATTTTATAAATTGATCATGTGATTTTTGTGTAAAATCTTCATCTGCGAAGTAATTAGTAACTATAGCTGTCAGATGAATATGGTGGAGTAAAACAAATACGGTAGTTGCCTCTGAAATGTAAGGGAGTAGGAGTAGCAAAATAATGAATGAATGATATTTACAGTATTACTTTCAGTAACACTTTAGATTACAGCCCACAGCGTAATTCTTCCCAATTTACAGTGTAATTATTTGTACTAACGGTGTACCATTACAGTACGTACTGATACATACATGTAGTTACAAGGGGACAGGATGTGAAGTTAGGGAATAAAGGGGTAACAATGTGGAACTTAAAAATAATTTATACTGTAGGTATTTCTTTCGGGTTCATATTCTAGCATTACCTTATTTTCATACAAACTTTCTAGCAGTTCAAATCAAACTGATCAGGTGTGTGTTGGTATGTTACTCCTGTGGCTCAGTCACAAAGTCTGTTTTTGTGTATCACAGCAGAGCTTTTACATCTGAAGGTGGTAATCTGAGGTATCATCTGTTGTCTGTCTGCTGCTCTGCACTGACAAACACTCCTGCTCTGCAACAAGATTAGCTAATTTATTCAAAGTATATCTGTTGTCAGAAAAATGAAGAGTTGTTTCAACATAAATTTGAATCTTTGTGCTTGTGGAGGACAAGTCATTCCAAGTCAAAAGTCCAAGTGAAGCCACAAGTCATAGGTGTTGAAGTCAAAGTCAGGTTCCTGACTCAAGTCCAAGTCATGTGACTTGAGACCAATCCTCTGCAGATAGAAACTCACTATATATGTCAAATTACATAGAAATGTGAGCTGATTTATGTGACCATTAATATAGACTCATACTATATATTTAGCAGCCATAGAAGTCCATAGAACATACCAATGTTTTTGCATGTTCTAACTCATTTACTACAAATCATATCATAAGGTATGCTAAGCCTTTCTTTTCACTACAGTATAAAACTAAACATGCATATACTTTTAAACTGCTTGATGGAATCCACCACAGTGAAAATACATCTTGCTTTTAGTATTGATAAAGTAATTGTTCCATGGTAATACGGTTGTAAGTGTAGATAGATTTAAAGGGTGTGGACTGCATTCTACCAAGCAACAATAATGTAACTGTGGCAACAGTAAAACAGATCAGACATGATCCCTGTGAGGGATCACTTGACTCAAGAAGCTGTACATTTTCTGCAGATTGATGCCAACAGTGAGACAATGGTTGGAGTTATATTTTTACCTGACCACAAGAAAACAAGGCTTGCTTCATTGAGATAAAGTCTACCATGTCAAAATTACGACATATTCCATCCTCTGTACAGCTTTGTGTAGATTTTCAAAGCATACTAAAATGAATAGAAACCAATGACTACCTGGAAGGAAGTATGTAGCCTCATAGGCTAAAATGTACAAAGACAAGAATAATGTTTTTTCTGTATAGCATAATGTTCATGAAGCTGCAATAGTGTCTATCTTGTTTGTGTTGTTATGAGACCAACAACTGATCACTCAATGCCCCTGATGTCCCAGATAAACGATGTTCAGTATAACTTGATAAATATAATAAATAATATAAATAAATATCCCAGTTCCATACAGTGTATATGAAAACTATACTGTGCAGTAATTTTGACAGAGCTGTTTTTTCTAAGTATACAAGAACTTTATGACAGAGCTACCACAACTCTCCAAATACTTAGGGACTGCATTGTATCTGTATTAATTAATATGATGGGGACAGAAATGCATGGATGACAGTATCTGTTTTCTAACCAAATTCCCCCTAACATAACAAAGCCAATGAGTACTCAAAGAGTGTTACAACAAGGTACAAGGTTGATTTAGTTATCATTTTACAAGACGGGTGTAAAACGAGATCAGGAAAATGAAAAAACATATACCTTTATCCCCTAGCTGGCTTTATTTGAATAAAAAATGAAATCAAACGAATTTACCCATCTCCAGATCCATCTTTATTTATAAGTTGAAACAATCTTTAAACATTTGTAAAGAACAGACGGTGTGGTGAAAAGATCCGGCTCTTTGCAACCTCATACAACTTTGATATTTTTTCACAAATTTTGATACCATAGCATCATTTTTCATCACATCTTCATACAAAGATAAACAGATGCTTTTAGGGTAAGGTGAAAATTCTGGGGAGAATCCGAAAGAATCAAAAAAGCTGCCTTTTTTGCCTTCCTCAAGAGTGAGGGCAGGGTGTGTGTTGGCGATAAAAAAGGCTGGAAGTCTGAAGGATTGACGCAGTAAAGGTAACTGATCCGCGGCCCACACTCCACAAAAGGCATCTTCTAGTAAATGACGTAGTAATCCGTCCAGTTGATGATTGTTCATATTGTCTCAGTAATAGTACACAAGCACCTGTCCTTTGGAATTAATCTCCAAAATAGACTCGTAACAAGCATAAACGATGAGAGTGGTAGTATGGCGCAAAGATTCTCTGAATCTCATTTCCAGTCTTAAACTTCCGTTGGAAACACACGACAATGCATCGGCATCTTTGCAGGCGTTGAGAACGAACAAAGAGTAGCCCCGCTGAAATTCCTCCTGGTCGATGCTTAGAGGTAAATCTCTCTAAGCATCTAAGTAAGTGTCTCCCTGTAGCGGTAAACATATTGTAAAACTCTATGACGGATAACCCCTGATTAAATTGAGGTTGGAAAGCGGGAGGTACAATGCAAATACCACCTAGAATTTTGAAAGTAGTAGAAATGTAATTGTAGTGTTAATATCAATAAATTAATAATAATAGGAATGACAGCTATAGGAAAAGACGGTGTAGTCCCTCATTCGTCCAGGAGTGTTCTATCATAGAAAAGGTTTCAGTCGTAGTCATCTGGACACTGTTTCCAGAATCAAGACATTTCGGCTCCCATCCGGAAGTCATTCCCAATTGTGAAAAAATGGGACGGGAATTCGAAATTTAAGCTACTCTGTGTTACATAAGCCCTGCCCTCAGGAAGGAATCTGCCTGAGTATCTGTTAATAGCTAGTTTCACCTGAAACTGACCTAATAGTTTCCAAGATGGCCCAGTAATCAGTAATCAGGCCTATTGTTTTCTGGCTGCATCTACTTCATCACTGTTAAGTACCTGATTAGCATGTGATTGGCGTGATCAAGGTGATAAGTCCCAAAAGTCTATCAGAGTGTATTATCACCTTGGCTTAAATTTCGAATTCCCGTCCCATTTTTTCACAATTGAGAATGACTTCCAGATGGGAGCCGAAACGTCTTGATTCTGAAAACAGTGTCCAGATGACTACGACTGAAACCTTTTCTATGATAGCTATAGGAAAAATAATGTCAGTATTAGTAACAGAGCCAATAACAACAACTGTAGTAGCAGTTGTCGAGCAGGAACACAGGGGCAGCAAGTGGCCCACAACCACAGATCCAGTCTCTGCAGCTCCGGAGGCAGAAATACCTGCTGAAAGTGACAGAAGGAGAGAGGAGAGAAACGAGAAGGCACAGAACTATCGGAGAGAGAAGATGTCGAGTTAGTAACATGCAGTAATGGGATAAAAATGCATACAGATGAAGAGGGAGAGAAGGAGAGATGGGGAAGTCTCCCGGCAGTCTAGGCATATAGCAGCATAACTATGGGATGGTTCACAGCTCACCCAAGCCAGCCCTAACTATAAGCTTTATCAAAGAGGTCTTAAGCCTACTCTTAAATGTGGAAATGGTGTCTGCCTCCCAAACCCAAACTGGGACCTGATTCCACAGGAGAGGAGCTTGATAACTGAAGGCTCTGGCTCCCATTCTACTTTTGGAGACTCTAGGAACCACAAGTAACCCTGCATCCTGGGAGTGCAGTGTTCTAGTCGGGTAATAAGGTATTCTGAGATCTTTAAGATACGATGGTGCCAGACCATTAAGAGCTTTGTAGGTGAGGAGAAGGATTTTAAATTCTATTCTGGATTTTATAGGGAGCCAGTGCAGAGAAGCTAATATTGGAGAAATATGATCTCTTTTCCTAGTTCTTGTCAGTACACGTGCCGCAGCATTCTGGATCAACTGGAGAGTCTTAAGGAACTTATTCGGGCAGCCTGATAATAAGGAATTGCAGTAGTCCAACCTAGAAGTAACAAATGCATGGACTAGTTTTTCGGCATCATTTTGACAGGATGTGCCTGATTTTTGCAACGTTGCGTAGGTGAAAGAAGGCAGTCCTTGAAATTTGTTTCATGTGGGAGTTAAAGGATAAATCCTGATCAAAGATAACTCTGAGGTTCCTTACGGTGCTGCTGGAGGCCAAGGCAATGCCATCTCAGAGGTGTTTGAGGCCAAGTACAATAACTTCAGTTTTGTCTGAGTTTAACATTAGAAAACTGCAGGTCATCCAGGTCTTTATGTCCTTAAGGCATGCTTGAAGTTAGTGGTTTGTTTCATCTGGCTTGATTGATAGATATAATTGGGTATCATCTGCATAGCAATGAAAGTTTATGGAGTGTTTCCTAATAATATTGCCTAAAAGAAGCATATAGAAGGTGAATAGAATCGGTCCAAGCACAGAACCTTGTGGAACTCCATGACTAACTTTGGCGTGCACGGAGGACTCACTGTTAACATGTACAAACTGAGATCGATCTGATAGATAAGATTTATACCAGCTTAGTGCGGTTCCTTTAATGCCATTTACATGTTCCAGTCTCTGTAATAGGATGTGATGGTCAATGATGTCGAACGCAACACTAAGATCTAACAAGACAAGTACAGAGACAAGTCCAGTCTGATGCAATTAAAAGGTCATTTGTAATTTTCACCAGTGCTGTCTCTGTTCTATGATGCACTCTTAATCCTGACTGAAAATCCTCAAATAAACTATTGTTATTTAGGAAGTCACACAACTGATTGGCGACTGCTTTCTCAAGGATCTTAGCGAGAAAGGGAGGGTTAGATATAGGTCTATAGTTGGCTAAAGCCCCTGGATCAAGGGTGGGCTTTTTAAGAAGCGGTTTAATTACAGCTACTTTAAAGGATTGTGGGACATAGCCTGTTAATAAAGACAGATTGATCATATCCATCAAAGAGGCGCCAACTAAGGGTAAAACATCTTTAAGCAGCCTAGTTGGAATGGGGTCTAAGAGACAGGTTGATGGCTTAGATGAATTAATCGTCAAAGTCAGCTGAAGAAGATCGACAGGAGCAAAGCAGCCAAAACACACATCAGGCTCTACAGCTGCGGCACCGGTTGAGGGCAGGACTTGATGAATGTTTTCTCTAATAGTTAAAATTTTATCATTAAAGAAGCTCATGAAGTTGTTACTACTGAAGGCTATAGGAATACATGGCTCAGTAGAGCTGTGATTTTCTGTCAGCCTGGCTACAGTGCTGAAAAGAAACCAGTGGTTGTTTTTATTTTCCTCTATTAATGATGAGTAGTAAGCTGCTCTGGCATTACGGAGGGCCTTCCTATATGTTTTAAGACTATCTTGCCAGACTAAACGAGATTCTTCCAGGTTGTTGGAACGCCATTTCCTTTCAAGTTTTCGTGATGTTTGCTTTAATTTGATTTGCATAGGAGTCCTCTGTTATATTGAGACATAACATTGAGTTAAATGTTAAATTCCTTAAATTTAGCTACAGCAATATCAGATAGACATCTAGAGTAAGGATTTTTGCCTAATGGCGTGTAGTCCAGCAATAGCAGTTCAAAAGTTATTAAATAATGGTCCGATAAAGAAGGATTCCGTGGAAAGACTATTAAAAGTTTAATTTCAATGCCATATACCAGAACAAGGTCGAGGGTGTGGTTAAAACAGTGAGGGCTTCTTGTACACTCACACTGACAAAAGACAATCAAATCTAATAATGAGATAAATGCAGTACTAAGGCTATCATTTTCAACGTCCACATGAATATTAAAATCACCTACAATAATTACTTTATCTGTTTTAAGGACTAAACTTGATAAAAACTCAGAATAAGGACCAGGTGCGCGGTATACTATAACAAATCGAATTGGCTGTCGTGTTTTCCAGGTTGGGCGTGAAAGACTAAGAACAAGGCTTTCAAATGAGTTATAATTTAGTTTAGGTTTAGGGTTGATTAATAGGCTTCAGTCGAAGATGGCCACAACACCACCTCCTCGGCCGGTGCCTCGAGGAATATGAGCATAAATATGTCTGGGCGGAGTGGATTCATTTAGGCTAACATATTCTTCATGACCCAGCCAGGTTTCAGTAAGACAAAATAAGTCAATATGACT
Source organism: Siniperca scherzeri (assembly GCA_027580175.1). Classification (NCBI taxonomy): domain Eukaryota; kingdom Metazoa; phylum Chordata; class Actinopteri; order Centrarchiformes; family Sinipercidae; genus Siniperca; species Siniperca scherzeri. Next base: position 31,415,403 of record CM050856.1, read on the forward strand.
TCAGTAAGACAAAATATGTCAATATGACTTACATGAATATTCTACCTAGATTACTCTAACTGTTTCAGATATTACCTATAGAAATTCCTAAATCCACCTTTGATAACTTGGATAAAATAATTTCGAAATGTATATGGCAAAGAAAGCACCCTAGAATTAGACTCAAAACTTTACATTTATCTAAGCCAAATGGAGGCCTTAAACTTCCAAATTTAAAATATTACTTTTTGTGCTGCACAAATGAAACCTCTGATAGTGTGGATTCAGAATGCCTCATACACACATTGGCTTAATATTGAAATATTTATGTACCCAGGACAGATTTCTTTCGATACTTACAGCTAAGAAAATTTCTGACAACACACAAGGAGTGGGAAAAACTTATAAAACCAACCCCTATGGAAAAGTTTCTGATAGAAATACAAAGGGGAAATGGAGATAAGAAAATAATTAATAAATTATATCATATATTTTTATCCCTAAATCTACATAACTCTCTACAGATTAGGCAGAGATGGGAAGTGGAAATGAACATGCTCATATCACAGGACACCTGGGAGGAGATTTGCACTGAGGCACACCTGGCAAATTCAAACATATGTAGGGAATTCAAATGGAAAATAATCACTAGATTTTTCAGAACACCAGAAAAAATATCAAAATGGGCTCAACACACTCCAGTTACTGTATGTCCCAAACTAAGGGTATTCTGGAGAGAGGTATTTGATGCCCTTAAAGAGGTTTTTCAACAGGACATACCACAAGATCCCACAGTGGCACTACTGGGAGTAATGCCTAAAAGCCAGAATGGGAGGGTCACAAAATACCTTTTAAATATGTTACTTACAGCAGCCTTTAAGTGTATCACCATTAGATGGCAAACCCCAAGTGGGTCTGGCTTGGATCTTACGGGAAAACAATGGTGGAAATGGCCTATGATCAGTATTTTAGCTGCACAAAATAACAGGCAAAATTTGGCAACTAAGGGGACCTTACTGCTCCCCATCCCTAGGTTCATTAGGACAAAATCTACCATGGATAAAACAGCCAAAATAATTCAAATCAGTAGAGATAATGTTAGCCTCACACCACCCACAACAATGACTAAGTCTGAAGTAATGTTTTATAAATTCTTACTAAGCATCAAGCCCATTATGAGAAATGACTTTAGTTATCACAGTGGCTATACAACAAGCCCTGAGGCAAAATATGGCTTCTACGGCCCAGAAACATGTACCAAAGGAAACAAAACATACTGCTTTGATTATCAATATTACCCAGAGAATGAGCGGGAAGCTCAAAAGAAACTCACAGAGGATATAATAAAATCTAGAGTAATCAGGAGAATAAATAAGTGCCACCTATTCTCTGGGATACAAGGAGAACAATCTAGTCATGATAGAGCTGAATGTATTTTTTTTTAAACTCACATAAAGAAAATATACAGAGAGAAGGCAGGGACAGACCCACCATCGAAGGATGCCTGGAACTGGTATTTATGGCTCGGTAACTTATGGGGTGACTCCTGGTAAGGGGGAACCTCAGGCAAAGCCAGAAACATATATGCTCGTTTTCATATACCCTCTCGCCCCAAGAATATATGTTAGGGAAGAAAGAGTTTATGATAACAGACTGGTGTGCAATGTCGGAAACAGCTATTTTTGACTGTTGGGAGTCAGGTTATGGGCAAGAAGGATGGAACATAAGATTATCTCCTACCAATGCAACAGAATTCAAAATACAGGCCACAGCAGATGGCCAAAGAGGTCAAGGATGCAGTGGAAGATGTAGCTACAAAAGTAGTGGAAGGGACAGACGCTGCAGTAAACAGTATAAAAAGAGTTTTTAAAGATGCATGGCTAAGAATGGTTTATGTCTTCCGCAAGTGAAATGGGGCTTATTAGCTGTCTGCATACTTGTAATGTTCATGATAATCCTGGGCATCCTGCATAGGCTAGGAAAAACAAGGCCAGTGGTTAAATTCATAGGCAAAGGCATATGGATGCTCATCAAAATCCTAGTCAAGTTACTGTGGTTCCTTCTTAAAATGTTGTGCCTGCTCGTAAGATTGTTGTGCCGAACTGGTTCTCATCACACTAGACAAAGAGCCAAGAAAACGATGCAGAAAAAGAAAAGACAACAGCATGTTGACTTATCTGAACATATGCGTATTGTCTAGTCAAATCTGGAAAACATTTCCCACAAACACAATATTTGGCTTTTCACTATAGCTATTGCTTGAAAAAAATTTAATAATGAATCCGGCATAATATATGTAACCAAATTGAGTAATTTAACCTTTTTGACACTTAGTAATTTAATCTAAATGCAATACACAGGCCTCAATTCTCCGCTCCTCACCCCCCATATATATTCTTTATTCTATTTTTTTGACTTAGCTATGGTTGTCATGCAGTTTTGTGGTTTTGAGGGGCCTACTTCCTATTCTCACAGACACCCAGGTGGATCCTAACGTTCCGCCAAGTTGTACTCCTTGTCTTTAAATCAGAGGACATCCAACAGTTAAGAGTTCCCGAGTCTCACTCAGCTCCTGATTCTCTTACATCTTGTTAACCGACAGACCTGTCAAAAGAGTCTGCCATGGTGAATAACGGGAATTACGTCCCTGTATTCAACCAAAGCGTGACAACCCTCTCGTTTGGAGAAGTGGAATGGGAAGCGATTGTCAGCCATTTTGACCCTACTACAATTCTTAATGATAATACCAAGCTCTCTAAAGGCAAGAAACGTTGTAATTTTGATTCTTGCTATACCAGTCGTTGCTGCTGAAAATATATTAAAAATCATAATTGGACAATCCGGGCCATCCTGTTGAGTTATTTACCCTTTCTTAGCAGAAAGAGGGATGCCAGTCAAATATTGGCAGGGCATTTTATTAGTATGTTTATTCTTAGCATATTCCAGCTTTATACTCTACCGTTGAGTCTTCTAAACAGACAGACCTATTCATGTACGGCGTGTTGGGTGTTGAATCGGCCTGCAGTATCTGGTGCAAAAATCTAAAGCCTGGACAACATAGAATTATCTAACTAATTTGCTTAAGCAAAACAACTATAATATTAGCAGGCGTATATGTGCTAATAACTCTACAACAACTGAAGTTTCTAGTCTCCGGGCCAAGCAAGTTACTTGCTTATCGCCTGGATGTGTTATGTTTTAGGATCAACTACTAGTCAACGGACCAGGCTCCGTCCAGCATCTGATACCCCCATGGGAGGAGAATCCCAGGGATGGATGTAATGCATGTGGATGTAACCCCTTCCACTGCAGACCATCCCTCAAATGCGGTACAATATGTATATGTCTCATGCAATCCTATACGAAAATCATTCATACCATCTACCCAGGAGACAACTGGGACTAAGAGGTCCCAATGAGCCACGTGTTATGGGCCTGGATGATAAAAGAAAAACAAGTCGAATTGAGAACAAACCTGGGTCCAAACCTACAGTCGCCTAAGGCCTTTCTCGTAGATATAACAAGAAAATTCAGGGGCCACTGCCAAAATGGTATGTTAGGGGCATGAAAGGCACTTATTATGACATCTCCCCTCACAGTGTTGAGACTATAGTGAGGCCCCTCAGGGCCATGACTCAGAGATCTCAATCCCCCAAGGCCAGAGGTGGGGGTCATTTTGTATGACTGTAGAGATGGCACCTGGTGCAAGGTCCGAGAGTGTGACCTCTCCCACGTCTGTTTCTTGGTAGCGCCACCTTTAGGACTCTCAGATGCAAAGGGGCAACCCTCGGCCAAGAGAGGGTGTTGAGAGGTCCAGCTAAAGGAAATATGGCTGAGCCTCACCCCTTTCATTCCCCATGGAACTTTGATACACATTGAGGACGATAATTGAATAATGGAAAATGGACACAAAAATATGAGAATTAGATAAAGAACTCTGTTTCCACGAACAATTGTTGAATAGCAGTACTCCTTTTTCTCTTTTTTCTCTTCTTTTTCTTTTTGCTGTTTGAGTCTTTGTGAACTGGACTCTTTTTTGATTTTCTTTGTTCTTGGATGACTATTGTGAGAGGTAGAGAGGTTGTTACCAGTTAATACAGCATTATTAGAAGCCTTTTGCTTTTTTGCATAGAAGATTTTGATAATCCTTATAAGATTTGTTAAGCTTTAAACAGATTGTACACTCTACAAATCGAATCATAGTTCCTTGTGTAGGACTCTTCACTGAACGCTGACTGCGACAGCCTCACATCTAAAGGTAGGATGCTCATTTTGGGATAGGCAGAACATTTTAGTAACTATTTGATGCTAAATTGTGAAATTGATGTTGAACAGCTAAATGCTCAAATTGAATACTCTCAGTTCCACTACTATGTAATTCAATGATATGATTTGTTGCTAAGGGTCTTGAATTGTATTTGATTTGTTGCTAATATTAGAACTGAGAATTTGCTTTTTGAATTGAATTGCAGTTGCTGGTAAAGTGATAGGGTTAGAAGAGGCTCGACACTGCCTCATTAAACCGGGCGAGGCTCATGAACCCAGTCTCGAGTCTTCCTCAGACAGCCTCTCTCAGGCTATCTGAGGTACCGCCAGATTCTCCTACAAACTGCAGCACATACACTCTCTGAACATTTACTAGGACATTTTGGGCCTGAAAGAGGTGATACAACCAAGCTGGTTATCGCCAGTCAACTCAGGTTTCTTAAGCAGGCTCTAACATAATGTTTAACTGCGTATGTAGAATATAGAAACCCATCTGATACCTAGGTCATAGGGCATCAGTCAGCCGTCTTCAAGTAATATATCTATGCTTGGAGGGGGTATTGGCTAGGAACCACATGTGTAACTTAGTTTCAGTCACTTTACATATCTGTTCCTTGTTTTACCTCTTGCTACTTGAGTTCTGGTTAATTCCCTTGCAAAGCTAATTTGTGCGTTATCTCTTGACAGATCACCAAGAGAAACAGCTTATTGATGTTGACTGAAATTATATCGTTGGACGAATAGTTAAAGTGGTTCCGTGTAATAATTCTGATTAACTATATTTCCCAAAGTGAGCTAAACTTTAACTACATATTATGGTGGAAAATTCTTGAAACTGCTGCTGTTTCCCTACACATGTATTTACGTATTTTGGGGGAGAATGCTGGAAACTGTTGCTGTTTTCCATGCATGTTTTACTACACTGCTGAAGCCTCATGTTACCTTCAGCTGAACTTAAGAATGCATTTTTACACAGAACAAGAACTGTGGATTCTGACCCCCATCACTTTCATTGAAATTTAGAATCAACCAATAATGCTTTCAGTGTACATACGAGCATGTGAGTATTGTTTTAAGGCAGACTTTACTAATTTTACTACACTTCAAGTAGGACAAGACAGGAACTTGAATTGATGAATGCCATTAGTGATGCAGCTGAATGTGATTTTTTGGTAACACTTTACTAAAGTCCCTCTATTTAGTATTTATAAGAAGTAAATAAACATTTAATAAATGGTTTATAACAGACTATAATGTAGTTGTAAACATATATAAGTGTTGATTAATGTATTTCTTAACAACTATAACTCTTTGGACACCCTTAAGTGGGAGCTGCTGTATAAACAGATAATGAATGACATTATAGGAAAAAACACTATATTACACATATTTTATTTTATTAATTATATTAATAATATAAAATATGTCTTCATTGGAGAAGTTAGAATTGTTGACAAATATTGTACATTAATAAGCACTTAAAAATGTCCTTATAGCTGCTTACAACTACATTACAGTGTGTTATAAACCATTTATTAAACGTTTGTATTCTGCTTATAAATGCTAAATACACCTATTACAGGACCTATTACAGTACAATCTTACCAATTTTTCGAAGCGTAGGTGAAATACACCCAATTAGAGAGCTGACCTTGCCCTTCTTCTGGCTCAGAGCAAGAGGCATGAGCTGGTACTGCAGATGTGTGACCCTCAGCCTGTGTGATGGGGCCGTGATGAACACCTGTCTGTTGCCATTCACCTCAATCCAGAGGATGAGATCAGCATTGGAGTAGTTGGTACTGATGGCTGTCACATCTCCCTTTGACTCAAGGAGCAGCAGGATCTACAGAATTGAGATGTTCCCTGTCAGAGCAGACAGGCCTCATTTCCATCTCCCAGACTCTGTGTACAATGGCAGCAATTAGGCCAACCTTGTGTGAGTACACCTCTCCTCTTCTCTCTGTGGACCTGATTTCTCTTTGAGTTTTTTCACAATACACACTTGTGTAGCTGATCATTTGATACCCTGCTCTCTGTTGAAATCAATTTGCAACAAACAAAAGAGCGGGACATTCATCTAGAAATTCTGTACATAGGTACTAATTAGCCATCCTCCTTCCTCTATGCTGAGAGCTCCAAGAATCACACTGACCTTAAGTGCACTTCCATTGCAGGACACTCGACACAACAGTGTATCTGATGGGGGAGCCTGTACTGGAGCCTGGTACCTCTGCTGTGTGTGTAGCCTACAATAGTATTCTTCCATCTTTACTTTCCTCTCAGCTGATTTTGGCAAACACATCAGAGTCTCTAATCTCCAGGTTATAAATCGGGTCAACATCATCTGGATCATGAATCCCGTTGATCAGCTTGAGGCCTTTGTGTAGCACCAGTTCATAGTTATGAGTCTGGACATCATTTAAATCAATGATAGCTAAAGCAAAATAAAAGGACAGGTGCATTTTCTTAACCCACTTTGTGCACTTTTTGCTTATTCATGTGTCCTGTTGCATGTAAAGCAATTCAAAAACAGCAGTAGGACTAGTTGATTTTCATTTAAAGCTCAATAGATAAATATTAATACAACTTAACTTATAACACATTTACATTGGTATCAATTAATCTGCCAGCATTTACCAGCTGAAATTCCAAAACAGAGCAAATGTGGAAAAATGAATGTTGTGAAGGCATCTAAAGAGGCTATATCCTAATGGCCAAAAAGCAATGCACATCGAGTACAAATGTAAAGTTATGTGTCTGTCCGCGTCCTTTGATCAACATGTTGCATAGTCTACCTGCTCTGTTCGCTCTTCTGTCCGAGGCTGAAGAAACAACGTCCAGTGCGTTGAATATGATCCCCTCACTCCAACCACCAGGAAATACTTTATATGAACCCAGTTTATTGCTGTAAATACGTTTCAGAGGTCCCACCTCTTTACCTTTGCTGAAAACTGGAGATGCACATGGACCGCGCGTTGTTAAGCACTGAGAGAGAAAACGCAGCTCAGAGTACAATCAGACAGCTTCCTGTTGTCAGCGCACCTCAGCAAGACAGTGCTGAGGAGGGGGGGAAGGAAGGAACTCCCAGGAGGTCACTCAGTCAGCGGCGCAGTGTGTCAACTGATGAGCGCGGTGACATACACTTACTACAGAGCTGTCCCTTCTGAAACCACAGGAGACTGATAGAAGAAAAACCTCAAACTGTTGCATAAGCAGCACTAAGTGTTCCAAGTGAGGCTGCATATAGGGGCAGAACATGGGGGCGGCTGTGGCTTAATTAGAGGTAGAGCGGCGGTTCGATCACGCCTACCCTCAGCCCACATGCCGAAGTGTCCTTGGGTTTCTTTGGACTGATGAGCAGTTGGCACCTGCCATCAGTGTGTGAATGTGTAGTGTTGAAGCGCTTTGAGTGGGCGGAAGACTAGAAAGGCGCTATACAAGTACAATCCATTTACCATACACAAAGTCAACAGAACAAACCGTATAGAGGCTGAATTTTTGACTACAAAGTTGGAGGGATTGTTCACCTTACATGATCCAGAGTTTCTCAAACTTACTGTCAAGAAAAACATTCAACCTTTCATGTTTTTTTTTTTGCAACTTTTAAAAGACTACTGATTTAGTATCACACTGTCATAAACAATGAGGGATTTGCAAGAGACAGATGAAAAAAGAAGGGTCAAAATAGATGCAGCAGAGGCTGAGATACCTGAGTTTTAGTCCCTAGTATTGGTCAAGCTGGATCCTACATTTCCCATAATGCAACTAGACCCTTTATGCCTGCTAAATACTTTCAAACTCCATACCCCCAGTTTATAATCAGACTTTCTGTTAGGAATCTGTATTCTCCAAGCTGAAGTAGCCTGATGACATCACAATGACATCATCAGGGTTATTTTCTCAGTCATGACAAAGCTCCTCCAGAGCCACAGAAAACATTCTACAACTGTTTTCACGGGCTGAGAAGGACTAAACACGCCCAGTACACTGACCTTCATGTGTAAAAATGGTGTTCGTTGGAGTGTCCCTTTAATTCCTGTGGATGTAATTAGGGGTTTTGACAATTTTTAAAATACTTCAAAAAAGGAAACTAAATCTCTACAAGCAGATCTAAATTCAATACAATTATAAAACACAAAAGCATAAGTATTCATCCCCTTCAAGTCAGTAGAGGCATACCTGACAGCAGTGTCAGCTTTGCACATCTGGACACTGACATTTTTCCACATTCCTCTTTACAAAGCTCAATCTCTCTCCAACTGTATGGGGACTGTGAGGCAACAACAATTTATGTCAAGTCCAACTACAGATTCTGGACTGGACTGCCTGCCTGGGGGGATAGACAAAATAATCTTTACTCAAAGTCCACTACCTTGTTTTTTCCTGAATCTTTTAACCATAACGGCCTTTAAATGATAAAGGCAATGAAGACTGTGAGAAACTACTTTATTTTTTTCTACTACAATTTTCAAATGAATGAATCATGCTTAAAGTGATAAATTAATAAGCAATAAAACAATCAAATAATAATAAGAATGATCAAATGCAAACCTAATTGTCTTCATGATGTAGGTTTTACCAGGAAATTGACCAGCCAGCAAGGAAATTGTTTATCAGAGGTGGTAAGTGACTCAGATACAAACCACCACATGTTCAATTTACTTAGTAGATGACAGCCTGAATAATAGGCGCACTCATTACACATATGACATTTGCAATGTGAACAAGCTCGTATGCTCCTTTCCCCTAAAGGTTAATGTTTAGTTTAGAAAAATTGTGATCATTTTTTATGATGTTAGTGGCGGTGGTTTTTATTTCAGACGAGGTGGCTGGCCTCCTCTATAAAACACTGCAGGAAACCCTGACCAGCTGTTGGACTTTAACCTGTATTTAACCTAAAACCAGCCATCACACTTATTACACACATTTGACCTCTGTTCAACTTCTCATGTGACTTCTAAAAACAGATGGCTGCTAAGTGATATTTAGGTGTGTCACAGCAAAGGGACTAAATCACTTAAGCAATCAAATATTTGATCTAAAATAAGTGCATTTTATTGTAAAACATCAAATTGTAGAGATTTGGTTCCATTTAACATCACAGGGTATTTTCAATTAAACAGTGTGATTCTCTGACAGCCAGATGGATACATACTTTCTGGGTGTATATATGTACATAAGTAACTGTATATATTGTTTTATTTTATTCTATTCAAATGTAAATCTTTGTATGTTTGTGTGAAGCATGAAGGGGCGACAACTTACATTTCATTGTGCAACCCTGTGTTGTAAAATGACAAACAAATGAACCTTGATACCTTGACAGGGGCTCTGCATGTTTCTCGTTGGGCAGGGTTCTTTAAGGACAGTCAGGTTGGTTCTGCTCCATTTCCTCTCACACATTAACCATTAACGGCTAATTGTAAATAACTGGACAGCATGGAAACAGAGTTTATTTTCAAAATGTGTGTAAATTATAAAATTTATTAGCAAATGACCACATTAAATAGCTCCTGAAGTGAGAAATCTAATGTATGTTCACAGTAAAAACAAACAGAAGAGATAAAGAAGTTGGTTCCTGTTCATGGAATCCTTTCAGCGCATAATGTCCTGGAGTTCAAGATGCTAATCTGTAAAAACAAACAACAAAGTGTGCTGATATACAGATAAAGAGCAATTTATTTAACACTATTCATAATCTGCACACTTCATCAAACGTCTAATTCAAGGACTGTAAAGACCTTCAAACAAGGTCTTTAGTCAATAAGCAAACAAGGTCTTTGTGTGGTTAATGACTCATGATGACATCACAGTGAAGGAACACTGCTCGAGGGAAACTTAACCTGGAGTACCTCACAGGCCGGAGTTGAATCTTGTTTAGTCAACAAAAGAAAATCGCATTTCATGCTAAACCTCAGCAGGGCTGTCAGCTAATCTGTTGATGCCACGCACACAAACTTCTCTGTTCCAAGACAGCTCACCTGTTTCTCCTCAGCTGACAACACACCGTGTACTGCCACCACTTGGTACTGTTTATGCTTCAGGCTGCCAGGGAACTTCCTGACGTGGCGGACGGCTGTGGAGACGGTGTCCCTGCTCAACAGCTTTCTGGTTTCTGATGCTGAGGAGCCAGGATCCAGAAGCAGGAGGCACAGGCTCCCATTCTTCTTTTGCTCCAAGCCCACTATAGAGCGGCTGTGACCTGCCGGAGGAAACAAGGTAAAGAGAGGGTGACCAGGGAGCGGTGGACAATAATGCTGAAAAAGAAGGCAAAAGTGCTTATAGCTTATAGTTTCAAACAGCCACACTTGAAGGGGGTGAAAAGCTGACCGTCACAGAAAGGGAGATATACATATACATATATATATATATATATATACATATATATATATATATATATATATATATATACATATATATATATATATATACATATATATATATATATATATATATATATATATATATATATATATATATATATATATATATATATATATATATATATATACACACATATATGCAAGTATGCATGTATATGCAAGTGTACAAAGACCTCATCTATCCTGTACAGCTATATAGTGTGTGATGAAGCAATATGGTAGGTAGTGTTGCTGTGTACCTTGGTGCTGCAGGTAAAGCGGGGGCAGGGAGGTGTGGATGAGTCTGGGGGGCAGTCTGTTGCTCCTGCTGGACTGACAGAAGTACTGCTTCACCCAGTCAAACAGCCAGGGGTGGGTGTCACCTGGGCCCGTCGATTGGTGGAAGTCGATGATGCGGGCACTTAAAACACATACAGTACAAGAGTTACTTTGTGTTACTGAGTCAAGCTTCATGAAGCTGTTACTGAATGTCCGTAAAGAAAAATTCCAGGGTTTTTTTGTGTCTGATTTCTTAGTTTTGACAAATATTCCTGTCACTTGTGAAAACATTTCACTCAGCAACTTAATCACTGAGATATGCAAAGGATGCAGCAAATCTGGTAACCTCAGTTGAGAGATTAGAAGGATAAGCACATCTGATAAGCACATCTAATGTGCTACTGCTTCCTTTTCAAGTTTGTTTGCTCCCAAATGGCTAAGGTAAGAGTGTTTTATGTAAAAATCCACCTGGATTACTTGCTAAACGGCCATATATAATTTGTGTGTCAATTTAGTTTGTACAGAGTGAACAAAATGACAAATTTGCAGAGAATACAAAAGGGTATACTGGTGTCAAACTCAGAACTAAGCAGAACCACAACTATGGTCTTAAGTAGGGCTGCAACTAACGATTATTTTCATGAGCGATTATGCTGCCAATTCTTTTCTCAATTAACCGATTAATTGTTTAGTCTATGACCAATGTCAAAAAATAGTGAAAAATAGTGAAAGAGAAATGCAGCAAATACTCACATTTAAGAAGCTGTAAATACCAAATATTTGGCATTTTTGCTTGAAAAATGACTGCAACAATATGACTGTAATAATTATCAAATCGAATATCAAAATAGTTGCAGATAAATTTAATACATTGGGTTTTTTGGCTGTAAGTAGCTCTAATTGTGACTTATGATGGACATTTGTTATAAATGACTTATCTATCAATTAAACATTTTTTTTATAGGTAACCTGTGGGGTTTTTGACCACTAGTGGCACTATGGTGCAATATTTTAAAGAGTGGGTCCCCTTTTTGTTTGTATACTCGACGCACATGCACGCATACAAGCATGGGGATGATGCGACACATTCTTGCAGACAGTTTCACACTATTCCATTGATCCAAAATTGGTGGAGGTTAGGCAGCAAGAAATGTAGCAATGTGCCAGCAAAAGGCAGGGATGTCATTGATTCTTAATGCCTGACTCTTATGATACAAGATGCAGCCTGAGGTTGTGTGCTTTAGCACACTAATTAGACAGTAGTCACCTGATTGTGTAGTGCTCACCTGATTCCCATAGAGGTTAGGAGGGTGAATATCTCTGTGGCTCCGATCCAGGCTCGTGTTCCCTGCAGGCGCTGGTTGAAGTGGGATGCACCTTGTGCATCCAGTCCTTCTTTCCAAGCCTCCTCAATCATACTCTGCACCTGAGGGATACTAGGCACTGCCGTCTCTGGAGGAGGAGAGCGTCAAGTAAATAGAAAGAACTGAAATTTGTACAGGTGTAGTTATCTGTCATCTTAGCTCACTTCTCAGTGTATCATGTGATCAGTCTGTTTTTTGACATTTTCTTGGACCTTGATATTCCATGCTTTTCTAGTGGTGAATTTCTATTATTATACATGGCCAACTTGGCAACTGTGGGTGATGTGATGTCACGCTGAGATAGTTCCAGTACAGCTACATTCGAGCTTGATAGCAGAAAGTGTTTCAGTCATCAAAATGACAAGTCTTGCTGTCGTTTTGCACCCACTCTCAACAATCCTACAGGAGGAAAACTACTGAAGAACAGGGAGAGATCCTGATCTCTACAACAACAATAGTGTCACCAGACCTGAACGCAGAACAAGGACAAGATGTGATGTGCTTTGCGTAAATTAGCCTTTCTGGCTAACTCTGGCATATTTTCAGAAATGTTATTAATATGCACTGTCCCTGTGAAATAAAGTAATAAAATAAAACTAAACAACATGGTTGTCATCATAGACATGCCCCAAGCTACATGAACTACCGGACAGTTGTCTAACTAGCTATATTTATACTGTATCTCCACATGCCCAGTTTTACCAAACACAAAGTCACTGCCCTTTTTTCTGTTGTCAGAACTGAAACTAAAAGTTCAGAAACTAAAGTAAAAATGGTCAGTGACAGTTGAGGGAAAGTCAGCTGATATCAGAATCAGAAATACTTTATTGATCCCCGAGGGGAAACTCTTTTCTTACAGCTGCTCACTATCACGTCAGTGCACACAGGAATAGAAGTACTAAATACACAGCTTTCTACAGATTTCTACAAATAATATCAACAGTAATTCAACAGTGAATCACATACGACAGAAAATTGGTACTGCTCTGCTCTCTGTGGACATAAGAACATTATACTTTTAAAAACTGATGATACAATCTGCAGCTTAAATGAATTCACTTTCGGTTTCTGGCTCTTTTGGATGAGTTCGGCAACTATGGCACAGTGTTTGGTTCCCAAATGCAACAATAAAGCGTTTTGAATTTGCTACAGTTCTGATTCACGCCTCTGACTGTTTTCTTCTCCGTAGCAACATTGACCAAGGCTCATGGGTAACATAGTATTTAGAGTCATTCGCCAAACTGATGGAAAAAGCATGATTTTGAAGAAATAAAGCTGAATAATATATTATATGATAACTCAAACCTATGGTCATAACATAACCCTATAGTGTAGTTACATTACCCAGGACACTCTTGTACTTCCATGTTGATGAATATTGAGGATATCATTAGATGAAAAATTGGAGATTTACAGCAGGTAAAAACCAACAGCTCCTCCTGCTTCCCAACTAAATACTGCTCCTTGCACAATCATCTACAACGGTAGTTGAACTATTAAAATATTGTGGCAAAACTACAATAAATTGCCATTTATTTGAAACAAGCTTATATTAGAGTGACCTTCATTTCTAGTATATTTCAGCATATTTTTATAAGTAGCCTCCCTGTTTTATGATCTGCTCATGTTTTAATTTGCTGTTACTACTAACTTAGCACTTCCTCCGTGTTTACCTGTTGTCTTGAGAAATTCAGTATAATTTCCATTTTCATAAAATCCATTTTCACAGCACTAATTCCATCAGGGCAACAACAGAATCATGTCACACTCACCACTCTGCTGAGAACACTCTCTCTGTTTAACACACATGGTTTAGTTCTCATTCACTAATTATTTCCAGTCAATTCTTCCTCATCGGCAACCAGCCTTTATTTATTTTATAATTTACAATCATGAATACTAATAAAATGATAAATAATACAACTATTTTTCTTTCTTTCACTCAATTTTCACAAGGAACATTCACAAAATTATTTCAGACTTATAAAACAAAGATAGTGTTGGCAAGAAAGAGCAGAATAGTGCTGATTTCAGGTTAGATATTATGCAGTGTGATTTTGTACCTTGTAGGATAGGAGCATATGCATCTATTCTTTGTAGAGAGGAGAAGAGCATCTGGAAGTTTCTGTATCCACAGCCCCAGCCTTTATCCCCCGCTGAAGAGCAGTAGTGGTCAGTGTCAGCACTCAGCCACACATGGACACAGTCTCTGCATTCAGTCTGGTAGTATTCATATAAGGCTCTAACCACACCTAGACAGAGAGGTGAACATAGTGCATGTGAAACAAGTTCAGCTCAGTACATTCCAGCAGCAGTTCAGCAGTGTTACTGACACACAGCTAAACTGGAAGCCATTAGATCTGACTCTGACCAATATACAGAAAAGGTGCTGCCAGTTGAATGTTTAAATATCAATAATGGTTAATTGTGGAATTAACGGTCCAGGTAGCCATCATAAACACGTGGTGACAGGTCATTGTTTTTTCCAAATGCAACTAAAACTATTCTTTATACTGTACTATACCACAGTGTCTCCAAAAGTTTATTTACTTCTTTGATAATTATGAGATGTGAAGCAAAAATTACAAGATACAGAAGTTATAACAGGCTATGTACCACAATCCTTTAAAGTAGCTGTAATTAAACCGATTCTTAAAAAGCCCACTCTTGATCCTGGGGTTTTAGCCAACTATAGACCTATATCTAACCTTCCCTTTCTTTCTAAGATCCTTGAGAAAGCAGTCGCCAATCAGTGGTGTGACTTCCTAAATAACAATAGTTTATTTGAGGATTTTCAGTCAGGGTTTAGAGTGCATCATAACACAGAGACAGCACTGGTGAAAATTACAAATGACCTTTTAATTGCATCAGACAATGGACTTGTCTCTGTACTTGTCTTGTTAGATCTTAGTGCTGTGTTCGACACCATTGACCATCACATCCTATTACAGAGACTGGAACATGTAATTGGCATTAAAAGGAACCGCACTAAGCTGGTATAAATCTTATCTATCAGATCGATCTCAGTTTGTACATGTTAACGGTGAGTCCTCCGTGCACGCCAAAGTTAGTCACGGAGTTCCACAAGGTTCTGTGCTTGGACCGATTCTATTCACCTTATATATGCTTCCTCTAGGCAGTATTATTAGGAAGCACTCCATAAACTTTCATTTCTATGCAGATGATACCCAATTATATCTATCGATCAAGCCAGATGAAACTAACCAGTTAACTAAACTGCAGGCATGCTTTAAGGACAAAGACCTGGATGACCTGCAACTTTCTGATGTTAAACTCTGACAAAACTGAAGTTATTGTACTTGGTCCCAAACACCTCCGAGACAAATTATCTAAATATATATATAGTTATAGACTATGCCATCTAGACTAACTATATATAGTTAGTCTAGATGGCATTGCCCTGGCCTCCAGCAGCACCGTAAGGAAACCTCGGAGTTATCTTTGATCAGGATTTATCCTTTAACTCCCACATGAAACAAACTTCAAGGACTGCCTTTTTTCACCTACGTAATATAGCTAAAATCAGGCACATCCTGTCTCAAAATGATGCAGAAAAATTAGTGCATGCATTTGTTACTTCTAGGCTGGACTACTGCAATTCCTTATTATCCGGCTGCCCGAATAAGTCCCTTAAGACTCTCCAGTTGATCCAGAATACTGCGGCATGTGTACTGACAAAAACTA
Source organism: Siniperca scherzeri (assembly GCA_027580175.1). NCBI lineage: Eukaryota > Metazoa > Chordata > Actinopteri > Centrarchiformes > Sinipercidae > Siniperca > Siniperca scherzeri. The sequence continues at coordinate 31,431,358 of CM050856.1, forward strand.
GGAAAAGAGATCATATCTCTCCAATATTAGCTTCTCTGCACTGGCTCCCTGTAAAATCTAGAATAGAATTTAAAATCCTTCTCCTCACCTACAAAGCTCTTAATGGTCTGGGACCATCGTATCTTAAAGATCTCATAACACCATATTATCCGACTAGAACACTGCACTCCCAGGTTGCAGGGTTACTTGTGGTTCCTAGAGTCTCCATAAGTATAATGGGAGCCAGAGCCTTCAGTTATCAAGCTCCTCTCCTGTGGAATCAGGACTTTCCTCTTTGATAAAGCTTATGATTAGGGCTGGCTTGGGTGAGTGCTGAACAATCCCTTACTTATGCTGCTACAGGCCTAGACTGCCGGGAGACTTCCCATGATGCGCCTCTTTCCTCTCTCCTTCTCTCCCTCTCCATCTGTATGCATTTTTATCCCATTACTGCATGTTACTAACTCAACATCTTCTCTCTCCCGTAGTTCTGTGCTTTCTCGTTTCTCTCCTCTCTCGTTCTGTCGCTTTCAGCAGGTATTTCTGCCTCCGGAGCTGCAGAAATTGGATCCGTGGTTGTGGGCCACCTGCTGCCCCTGTGTTCCTGCTCGACAACTGCTACTACAGTTGTTGTTATTGGCTCTGTTACTAATATTGACATTATTCTTCAAGCAGTGAACAAGAACAAGAAATTTAAGCCGTGTCTGTCTTCTCTCGTCCTGGGCAACGTGAGATCACTGGCGAATAAAATGGACAAGCTAACAGCGTTAGCCCGGAGTCAGACGGAGTTCCGTGAGTGTAGTTTGATGTGCTTCTCAGAGACATGGCTACACCAGATTATCCCAGATCATAACGTTTCCATCGACGGCTTTCAGACTGTTCAGGCCGACAGGGATCACACTAGGAGCGGTAAGCGGAAAGGCGGCGGGCTTGCTTGGGTTTGTGAATTCTCACATGCCATTGTTGTGGCTTTTTACATCACCCCCTCTGCTAACCCAGCATCGGCGTGCAACGCCATTCACACCGCCATAGCACAACTCCAGACTCAACACCTGAGTGCACTCATATTAATCTTGGGTGACTTCAACCATGTCAGTGTTTCAACAACACTGACATGGTTGAATGGTTAATTTCACCCAGTATTTGAGTTGTCCTACTAGAGAGGAGAGGACACTGGATCTGCTGTATGCTTACGTTAAGGATGCATACAGCTCTTCCCCCCTCCACCCCTGGGTAGGTCGGTACACAACCTGGTTCACCTCAAACCCTGCTATGTGCCTCTGATTAAAAGGCAGCCTGCGACCACAAGGACAGTGAGGAGATGGTCAGAGGAGGCCCATGAGACACTGCAGGAATGTTTTAAGGTGACAAACTGGGACTCTGTGAGCCTCATGGAGAGGACATTGACAGGCTCACTGAGTGCATCACTGGCTACATTAACTTCTGTGTGGACTGCAATGTCCCAACTAAGATGGTCCATTGTTATCCAAATAACAAACCATGAGTAACAAAGGACATCAAAGACATCCTGAATGCCAAGAGGAGGGCCTTTACCAATGGTAATAAGGAGGAGGTGAGGACAATCCAGGCTGACGTGAAGGTGAAGATCAGGGAGGCCAAGGAGAAGTACAGGAGGAAGCTGGACTGGAAAGACTGGAAAGTCCAGCAGAACAAGATGAGAGAGGTCTGGAGCGGCATGAGGAGCATTACTGGCTTCAGACCGTGTGGCAGCAGAGGAGTTGAAGGCAGCTTGGACGGGGCCAACAAACTTAATCTGTTCTTTAACACACTGGCTCCTGCTCATCCCCCCTCCAACTCAGCTGCTGTCTGCCCTCAGACTCCTCTGAGTCCACTGCTCTCCCCTCCTCCATCATCCTGGGAGACTCCTACTCCCCCCTCAACTGGCTCTCAGGCTAATGGCCCTCTCCAGACTGATGACTCCCCCCCTCCCCCGTAGCCTCTGCTATGTGCCTGACTGCTGACCAGGTGAGAGGACAGCTGATGAAACTCCACTCAAACAAGGCTGTAGACCCTGATGGTGTTTGCCCTGGGGTGCTAAAAGCCTGTGCCCCCCAGCTATGTGGAGTCCTTCAACGGGTCCCTGTTCTGTGGAAGACATCTTGCCTCGTTCCTGTGCCAAAGACGCTGCGTCCCAGTGGCTCCAAGGACTACAGACCGGTGGCACTGACCTCCCACATAATGAAGACCCTGGAGAGACTGGTGCTGGAACAGCTGCGGCCCATGGTCAGACCCCCTTCAGTTCGCCTACCAGCCCTGGCTGGGAGTTGAGGACGCCATCATCTTCCTGCTGAACCGCATCTACACCCACCTGGACAAGCCGGCAAGCACGGTGAGGATCATGGTTTTTGACTTCTCCAGTGCTTTCAACACCATCTGGCCAGCCCTGCTGGGTGAGAAGCTGACAATGATGCAGGTGGTTGCCCCCCTCGTGTCCTGGATTGTGGGCTACCTGACTGGCATACCACAGCATGTGCGTCTGCAGCACTGTGTGTCGGACAGCGTGGTAAGCTACACTGGGGCCCCTCAGGGGACTGTTCTCTCTCCCTTCCTCTTCACCATCTACACCGCAGACTTCAGCTACCACACAGAGTCCTGCCACCTTCAGAAGTTTTCTGTTGTCTCTACTGTGGTGGGATGTATCAGTGGTGGTGATGAGACTGAGTACAGGGCTGTGGTGGGTAACTTTGTCTCATGGTGTGAACAGAACCATCTGCAGCTCAATGCGACAAAGTCTAAGGAGCTGGTTGTGGATCTACAAAGGGCCAAGGCACCAGTGACCCCGGTTCCCATCCAGGGGGTCAGTGTGGACATTGTACTGGATTACAAGTACCTGGGAGTACACATTTATGGACAATAAACTGGACTGGGCTAAGAACACTCAAGCTCTGTACAAGAAGGGCCAGAGCTGCCTCTATTTTCTGAGGAGGCTGAGGTCCTTCGACATCTGCTGGACAATGCTGAGGATGTTTTACGAGTCTGTGGTGGCCAGTGCTATCCTGTATAGTGTTGCATGCTGGGGCAGAAGGTTGAGGGTAGCGGACACTAACAGACTCAACAAACTGATCCAAGGCCTGAGGCCTGTGACATTGTGGGGGTGGAGCTGGACTCTGTCGGTGGTGTCAGAGAGGAGGATGCTGGTCAAACTACATGCCATCTTGGACTGTATCTCCCACCTGCTCCATGACATGCTGGTCAAACAAAGGAGTACCTTCAGCAAAAGACTCATCCGCCCCAAAATGCACCACAGAGAGCCACAGGAAGTCATTCCTGCCTGTGGCCATCAAACTCTTTAACTCCTCCCTCTAAGGGTCAGTCTATATGAGTCTAAGTCACTAAACTGTACATTGGATCATTAACATCACTGCAATACTTGAAATAATTGTGCAATATTCTCTGTTTAATACTCCTGTGCAATATACTGTTTTCAGTTTAAAATTCCCTATTTATTAATATTTATTCATAATTCCATTACTGATGTGCAATATCCACCGTCTCATAATCATCTTAATAAGCTACACTTAACTTGACAGTACTCATTATTGCACTATTACTTATTACTTGTATTATTACATTGTATTATACCTACATACATATCAACCTCTAAATCCACTTTGGTACTTAGTTATTTTAGCTTTTATACTTATATCCACTGTGTACTTAATTTATCTTACCTGTATTATAGTGTATTATATTTTGATATGCTTAGTACTTCTATTCCTTCTATTCAAGAGTGTGATTTGACGTGATAGTGAGCAGCTGTAACGAGTTTCCTCTGGGATCAATAAAGTATTTCTCTAGATGTCTGAAAATTACAAATGACCTTTTAATTGCATCGGACAATGGACTTGTCTCTGTACTTGTCTTGTTAGATCTTAGTGCTGCATTCGACACCATTGACCATCTCATCATATTACTGAGACTGGAACATATAATTGGCATTAAGGGAACCACATTAAGCTAGTTTAAATCCTATCTATCAGATCAATCTCAGTTTGTACATGTTAACGGTGAACCCTCCGTGCACACTAAAGTTAGTCACGGAGTTCCACAAGGTTCTGTGCTTGGATCGTTTCGATTCACCTTATATATGCTTCCTTTAGGCAACATTATTGGGAAACACTCCATAAACTTTCATTGTTATGCAGATGATACCCAATTAAATCTATCAATCAAGCCAGATGAAACTAATTAGTTAGCTAAACTTCAAGCATGCCTTAAGGACATAAAAACCTGGATGACCTGCAATTTTGGACTGTATCTCCCACCTGCTCCATGACATGCTGGTCAAACAAAGGAGTACCTTCAGCAAAAGACTCATCCGCCCCAAAATGCACCACAGAGAGCCACAGGAAGTCATTCCTGCCTGTGGCCATCAAACTCTTTAACTCCTCCCTCTAAGGGTCAGTCTATATGAGTCTAAGTCACTAAACTGTACATTGGATCATTAACATCACTGCAATACTTGAAATAATTGTGCAATATTCTCTGTTTAATACTCCTGTGCAATATACTGTTTTCAGTTTAAAATTCCCTATTTATTAATATTTATTCATAATTCCATTACTGATGTGCAATATCCACCGTCTCATAATCATCTTAATAAGCTACACTTAACTTGACAGTACTCATTATTGCACTATTACTTATTACTTGTATTATTACATTGTATTATACCTACATACATATCAACCTCTAAATCCACTTTGGTACTTAGTTATTTTAGCTTTTATACTTATATCCACTGTGTACTTAATTTATCTTACCTGTATTATAGTGTATTATATTTTGATATGCTTAGTACTTCTATTCCTTCTATTCAAGAGTGTGATTTGACGTGATAGTGAGCAGCTGTAACGAGTTTCCCCTCTGGGATCAATAAAGTATTTCTCTAGATGTCTGAAAATTACAAATGACCTTTTAATTGCATCGGACAATGGACTTGTCTCTGTACTTGTCTTGTTAGATCTTAGTGCTGCATTCGACACCATTGACCATCTCATCATATTACTGAGACTGGAACATATAATTGGCATTAAGGGAACCACATTAAGCTAGTTTAAATCCTATCTATCAGATCAATCTCAGTTTGTACATGTTAACGGTGAACCCTCCGTGCACACTAAAGTTAGTCACGGAGTTCCACAAGGTTCTGTGCTTGGATCGTTTGATTCACCTTATATATGCTTCCTTTAGGCAACATTATTGGGAAACACTCCATAAACTTTCATTGTTATGCAGATGATACCCAATTAAATCTATCAATCAAGCCAGATGAAACTAATTAGTTAGCTAAACTTCAAGCATGCCTTAAGGACATAAAAACCTGGATGACCTGCAATTTTGTGATGTTAAACTCTTGACAAAACTGAAGTTATTGTACTTGGCCCCAAACACCTCCGAGACAAATTATCTATAGATGGCATTGCCCTGGCCTCCAGCACCACCGTAAGGAACCTCAGAGTTATCTTTGATCAGGATTTATCCTTTAATTCCCACATGAAACTAAGTTCAAGGACTGCCTTCTTTCACTTACGTAATATTGCAAAAATCAGGCACATCCTGTCTCAATATGATGCCGAAAAACTAGTCCATGCATTTGTTACTTCTAGGCTGGATTATTGCAATTCCTTATTAACAGGCTGCCCGAATAAGTTCCTTAAGACTCTCCAGTTGATCCAGAATGCTGTGCCACGTGTACTGACAAGAACTAGGAAAAGAGATCATATTTCTCCAATATTAGCTTCTCTGCACTGGCTCCCTATAAAATCCAGAATAGAATTTAAAATCCTTTTCCTCACCTACAAAGCTCATGTAGGTCAGGCACCATCGTATCTTAAAGACCTCATAACACCATATTACCCTACTAGAACACTGCACTCCAAGGATGCAGGGTTACTTGTGGTTCCTAGAGTCTCCAAAAGTATAATGGGAGCCAGAGCCTTCAGTTATCAAGCTCCTCTCCTGTGGAATCACATCCCAATTTGGGTTCGGGAAGCAGACACCATCTCCACATTTAAGAGTAGGCTTAAGACTTTCCTCTTTGATAAAGCTTATAGTTAGGGCTGGCTTGGGTGAGCACTGAACCATCCCTTACTTATGCTGCTACAGGCCTAGACTGCCGGGAGACTTCCCATGATGCACCTCTTTCCTTCTCTCCCTCTCTGCAGCGGCGGATGGCCGCCCACCACTGAGTCTGGTTCTGTCCAAGGTTTCTGCCTCTTAAAGGAAGTTTTTCTTGCCACTGTTGCCAAATGCTTGCTCATGGTGGGATTTGTTGGGTCTCTGTAAATAATATTATAAAGAGTATGGTCTAGACCTGCTCTATAGGAAAAGTGCAATGAGATTCTGTTATGAATTGGTGCTGTATAAATAAAATTGAATTTAATTGTTATTATTGTAACATTAGACTATGAATAAATTGTAGTCTGCTTCTTTCACTTACGTAATATTGCAAAAATCAGGCACATCCTGTCTCAATATGATGCCGAAAAACTAGTCCATGCATTTGTTACTTCTAGGCTGGATTATTGCAATTCCTTATTAACAGGCTGCCCGAATAAGTTCCTTAAGACTCTCCAGTTGATCCAGAATGCTGTGCCACGTGTACTGACAAGAACTAGGAAAAGAGATCATATTTCTCCAATATTAGCTTCTCTGCACTGGCTCCCTATAAAATCCAGAATAGAATTTAAAATCCTTTTCCTCACCTACAAAGCTCATGTAGGTCAGGCACCATCGTATCTTAAAGACCTCATAACACCATATTACCCTACTAGAACACTGCACTCCAAGGATGCAGGGTTACTTGTGGTTCCTAGAGTCTCCAAAAGTATAATGGGAGCCAGAGCCTTCAGTTATCAAGCTCCTCTCCTGTGGAATCACATCCCAATTTGGGTTCGGGAAGCAGACACCATCTCCACATTTAAGAGTAGGCTTAAGACTTTCCTCTTTGATAAAGCTTATAGTTAGGGCTGGCTTGGGTGAGCACTGAACCATCCCTTACTTATGCTGCTACAGGCCTAGACTGCCGGGAGACTTCCCATGATGCACCTCTTTCCTTCTCTCCCTCTCTGCAGCGGCGGATGGCCGCCCACCACTGAGTCTGGTTCTGTCCAAGGTTTCTGCCTCTTAAAGGAAGTTTTTCTTGCCACTGTTGCCAAATGCTTGCTCATGGTGGGATTTGTTGGGTCTCTGTAAATAATATTATAAAGAGTATGGTCTAGACCTGCTCTATAGGAAAAGTGCAATGAGATTCTGTTATGAATTGGTGCTGTATAAATAAAATTGAATTTAATTGTTATTATTGTAACATTAGACTATGAATAAATTGTAGTCTGCTTCTTTCACTTACGTAATATTGCAAAAATCAGGCACATCCTGTCTCAATATGATGCCGAAAAACTAGTCCATGCATTTGTTACTTCTAGGCTGGATTATTGCAATTCCTTATTAACAGGCTGCCCGAATAAGTTCCTTAAGACTCTCCAGTTGATCCAGAATGCTGTGCCACGTGTACTGACAAGAACTAGGAAAAGAGATCATATTTCTCCAATATTAGCTTCTCTGCACTGGCTCCCTATAAAATCCAGAATAGAATTTAAAATCCTTTTCCTCACCTACAAAGCTCATGTAGGTCAGGCACCATCGTATCTTAAAGACCTCATAACACCATATTACCCTACTAGAACACTGCACTCCAAGGATGCAGGGTTACTTGTGGTTCCTAGAGTCTCCAAAAGTATAATGGGAGCCAGAGCCTTCAGTTATCAAGCTCCTCTCCTGTGGAATCACATCCCAATTTGGGTTCGGGAAGCAGACACCATCTCCACATTTAAGAGTAGGCTTAAGACTTTCCTCTTTGATAAAGCTTATAGTTAGGGCTGGCTTGGGTGAGCACTGAACCATCCCTTACTTATGCTGCTACAGGCCTAGACTGCCGGGAGACTTCCCATGATGCACCTCTTTCCTTCTCTCCCTCTCTGCAGCGGCGGATGGCCGCCCACCACTGAGTCTGGTTCTGTCCAAGGTTTCTGCCTCTTAAAGGAAGTTTTTCTTGCCACTGTTGCCAAATGCTTGCTCATGGTGGGATTTGTTGGGTCTCTGTAAATAATATTATAAAGAGTATGGTCTAGACCTGCTCTATAGGAAAAGTGCAATGAGATTCTGTTTCCATCGACGGCTTTCAGACTGTTCAGGCCGACAGGGATCACACTAGGAGCGGTAAGCGGAAAGGCGGCGGGCTTGCTTGGGTTTGTGAATTCTCACATGCCATTGTTGTGGCTTTTACATCACCCCTCTGCTAACCCAGCATCGGCGTGCAACGCCATTCACACCGCCATAGCACAACTCCAGACTCAACAAACTGATCCAAGGCCTGAGGCCTGTGACATTGTGGGGGTGGAGCTGGACTCTGTCGGTGGTGTCAGAGAGGAGGATGCTGGTCAAACTACATGCCATCTTGGACTGTATCTCCCACCTGCTCCATGACATGCTGGTCAAACAAAGGAGTACCTTCAGCAAAAGACTCATCCGCCCCAAAATGCACCACAGAGAGCCACAGGAAGTCATTCCTGCCTGTGGCCATCAAACTCTTTAACTCCTCCCTCTAAGGGTCAGTCTATATGAGTCTAAGTCACTAAACTGTACATTGGATCATTAACATCACTGCAATACTTGAAATAATTGTGCAATATTCTCTGTTTAATACTCCTGTGCAATATACTGTTTTCAGTTTAAAATTCCCTATTTATTAATATTTATTCATAATTCCATTACTGATGTGCAATATCCACCGTCTCATAATCATCTTAATAAGCTACACTTAACTTGACAGTACTCATTATTGCACTATTACTTATTACTTGTATTATTACATTGTATTATACCTACATACATATCAACCTCTAAATCCACTTTGGTACTTAGTTATTTTAGCTTTTATACTTATATCCACTGTGTACTTAATTTATCTTACCTGTATTATAGTGTATTATATTTTGATATGCTTAGTACTTCTATTCCTTCTATTCAAGAGTGTGATTTGACGTGATAGTGAGCAGCTGTAACGAGTTTCCCCTCTGGGATCAATAAAGTATTTCTCTAGATGTCTGAAAATTACAAATGACCTTTTAATTGCATCGGACAATGGACTTGTCTCTGTACTTGTCTTGTTAGATCTTAGTGCTGCATTCGACACCATTGACCATCTCATCATATTACTGAGACTGGAACATATAATTGGCATTAAGGGAACCACATTAAGCTAGTTTAAATCCTATCTATCAGATCAATCTCAGTTTGTACATGTTAACGGTGAACCCTCCGTGCACACTAAAGTTAGTCACGGAGTTCCACAAGGTTCTGTGCTTGGATCGTTTCGATTCACCTTATATATGCTTCCTTTAGGCAACATTATTGGGAAACACTCCATAAACTTTCATTGTTATGCAGATGATACCCAATTAAATCTATCAATCAAGCCAGATGAAACTAATTAGTTAGCTAAACTTCAAGCATGCCTTAAGGACATAAAAACCTGGATGACCTGCAATTTTGTGATGTTAAACTCTTGACAAAACTGAAGTTATTGTACTTGGCCCCAAACACCTCCGAGACAAATTATCTATAGATGGCATTGCCCTGGCCTCCAGCACCACCGTAAGGAACCTCAGAGTTATCTTTGATCAGGATTTATCCTTTAATTCCCACATGAAACTAAGTTCAAGGACTGCCTTCTTTCACTTACGTAATATTGCAAAAATCAGGCACATCCTGTCTCAATATGATGCCGAAAAACTAGTCCATGCATTTGTTACTTCTAGGCTGGATTATTGCAATTCCTTATTAACAGGCTGCCCGAATAAGTTCCTTAAGACTCTCCAGTTGATCCAGAATGCTGTGCCACGTGTACTGACAAGAACTAGGAAAAGAGATCATATTTCTCCAATATTAGCTTCTCTGCACTGGCTCCCTATAAAATCCAGAATAGAATTTAAAATCCTTTTCCTCACCTACAAAGCTCATGTAGGTCAGGCACCATCGTATCTTAAAGACCTCATAACACCATATTACCCTACTAGAACACTGCACTCCAAGGATGCAGGGTTACTTGTGGTTCCTAGAGTCTCCAAAAGTATAATGGGAGCCAGAGCCTTCAGTTATCAAGCTCCTCTCCTGTGGAATCACATCCCAATTTGGGTTCGGGAAGCAGACACCATCTCCACATTTAAGAGTAGGCTTAAGACTTTCCTCTTTGATAAAGCTTATAGTTAGGGCTGGCTTGGGTGAGCACTGAACCATCCCTTACTTATGCTGCTACAGGCCTAGACTGCCGGGAGACTTCCCATGATGCACCTCTTTCCTTCTCTCCCTCTCTGCAGCGGCGGATGGCCGCCCACCACTGAGTCTGGTTCTGTCCAAGGTTTCTGCCTCTTAAAGGAAGTTTTTTCTTGCCACTGTTGCCAAATGCTTGCTCATGGTGGGATTTGTTGGGTCTCTGTAAATAATATTATAAAGAGTATGGTCTAGACCTGCTCTATAGGAAAAGTGCAATGAGATTCTGTTATGAATTGGTGCTGTATAAATAAAATTGAATTTAATTGTTATTATTGTAACATTAGACTATGAATAAATTGTAGTCTGCTTCTTTCACTCAATATAGTGTTAGGGTTAGCGTGAAATGTCAAAGTCAGTGATAGGGACAGAGGGGCGACTGTAATGGATGACTGAGTTGACTAAACCTACAGAAACTTTGGGGTATTCATTTAAACCAGCAGCGTCTCAGTGTTGCTTTTGCAGAGTTGTGGTTGCAGGACATGCACAAACATACCCTGAGTTCTGGTTCTGCCATCATCAACCCCTGAGGCCAGAGACTCCATCATCTCAGCCCTTTTACAGTGAAACTCTGCGGGGACCATAAGACCCCTGGCCACAGCTCTCTCCATGGTCCTTTCCATCTGTCTGAAGTAGCCTCCTCTGCCATCCTGTCCAAACTGCCTCTGCACAGACAACATACCACACAGGTCAGGTTGATAAACTGGAGTCTTGTGAAAGAGCAAGACTTAAAGTACTCAGATACCCAAACATGTGCTACTGCATCACATGCACACAGAGAGAAACCACAAGTGCCAGACCGTAAACACACGACAATGGAAAAATCATGAAAATGTATGGCTCAATGACTACATCAACTTTTATCTTGAAATGTATAACTCAGCACCAGTATATCACATATGGCTTTACTTAACCATGTTTGGTATAGTTTGTTTGGTGTGGCTGACAGAAACTGTCACAGTTGCCATTTTTGACTATTAAAATAAAATTAACAGCATATAATAAACTCCACATTAACTTTGCTTTAAGGGGCGTCCTTTCTTTGCTTGAACGTATTTATTTTATTTTAACATTTAAAAATTAGACCTGTAGTCACTTTTTACAAAATGTGTCTAGAACTGATCAAATGGTATAAACAGAAGCCGACGGGTTAGTCATTGTTCAAACTAAACCAGGCAATAAAAACACTTATCATCCAAAAAAAGCTGCAGGGATCCCGGCTACAGCCCTGGTTGTAATTTAATTTTGCTTGTCCACTCTCATTTGATCTGTGAAGAAACTGTATAAACTGATACAGTCAGTATTTAGACAGTGACACATTTTCTATTGTTTTGGCTCATTACTTCGGCACACTGAATAAAACATTGACTATGAGGATAAAGTACTGATTTTCAGTTTTAAAGGTGTTCACACCATACCTGCCAACACTCGGCGCCCTCCCGTTTTGTTGTTTCTCCCGTGAAACTCCCGTAACTTTCATGGCCCTCAAACCTTATTATAAAAACACGGATCCAAGTTTTGGATGTTTGTCTGACATCACCCAAGTTGCCAGATCGTCTATGAAACACATCTACACACAATCCACACACCATACAATTTCAACCAATCTGGCAACCCACACCTCGATCCAAGGGGCATGTTGGCAGCTGCTTTCTCTCCGCAGGCAGATGGGCCAGCTAAGTTAACATTAGCTGTTGTCAAAATGTCAGGGCGCAACCCCATACTGGGTAAACAATAAAGGAAGGATATATATATGGTCTACACAGTAGGTGTTCTGCATTGTAGAATCCAGACCTGCAGCTTCTTGAACTCCTCTCTCTCCTGCTGGGCCTCTTCCTGCCTCCCCCTCCGCTCTTCCTCCTCCTGAAGCTGTCTGGCCAGCTTCAGGTCTGAGCCAGGGCTCCCTGCAGCAACACGGGTAAACCAAAGTCTTAGGAAGGTATAAATTGAGTGTGCACCAGATCAGTCAGACACATAAGACAGAAGAACAAAAATACCTTTTAAAATGGAATAGAGGGAACTGAGTGAATTATGTAGCAGCGAGGTATGAATATATGCCCATCTGCAGGGTTCACAGCTGATCTGTGGTCTAAATGCAGCTCCACATGTTTCTGCAGAGAGAAGCTGTCATTGCAGATGACAGAGCACATAGGGCACTCAAATATCTTCTCTCCTACAAAATAGATTGGAAACTCCATGTAGATTCAGTTATTGCAAAGTTATTTCATATGAGGGTTGGCAACTGAGACAGACTCTACTGTACAGTTACTAAAGCATTGTGAAGCCTAACTGAAGCTTGAATGAAAGAGTTGCCAAAACACTGTTCTATGTGTGTGCACTGTGTTGTGTACAGTAACACTGAAGTAGGCGCCTGATTCGTCTTTCATAGAATCTGACTCTGACCTGAATTATTAATTGATTCTATCATCAATTTAATTCATACGACTAATTTTCTTGTCTGTCTAATTCATGTTTCTTCTGGCTGGGCAGAGATGCATACAAAGTGTGAAAATTGTGTGCAATAATCTGAGAGATGTAATCCACCAGATAAATGTGACCGAAATAAAGACAAAGAGACTGTATTCTTTAACTCACAAGTAGCTCACTCTCAGCGTGGATTTCAGTAATTGAAAGTGCTGCCTGATGTTTGTTTGTGTCACTGAGTGTTTCCAGCCAACAAGTCTATGTGGGCCTCAAATGGGTTATAGTTGGGATTAGTGGGTACGAAGTTGGTAAAGGTTTACAAAGAGCAATGTACTATAAGTGGGACCCATTGGGGTTGAACATGTGGGTCACATATACTGTAAACCCATGTGAATTCACTGTGTGGAATTCAGATGGTTTAGAACAGGTATTTTACCCCCTTTGTGGAACCTATGAGTGGAATATAAGTGTGCAGTGTGCATTCTGACTTCTGGGGGTAACTTTCTTCAAAGACTGCTAAAATTAGGCTGAATTTACTTTTTTAAATAGGTATTTCTCTGCTTGACTCTGCTCTGTCTGCTGCGTTAGGTTTCAATGTTTTGCCTAAATTGTGTGCTGTTCTTGTGGTGGTAGTAGACTTTATCTGATTGCAGGGTGTTTTTGTGGTGTCAGTTAACTATAATCTAGTTTAATTGTCTGCTCTGGCTTTCTCTGTTTTATTGAATTTTAACCATTGGTATTAGTGAATTGCGCTGTCAGGTAACTATCAATTAGTCTATTCTTATATTACACTATAATCTGTTTTGGACTGGGATTTATGCAAGCTAGGGTTACATGCACCAAGGGTTGTGGTGAACTGATCTAAAACCAGTGTAGGGTTAATAGACCTTATTCCTAATAACGGTTTGGGATTTTTAGAAATGACACCTCTTCCCTGATTGAGGTGTACTCCACTCTTCTCGTAGATAGTATTGACAGCGCACCCGCTCACAACATCACTGTAACCTCTTTTACCTCTATCTTATCTATCCCACCCGCACCATACACACCCAACACCTTGTCACAGGGGGCACATAGAACTGCCAGTCAGCTTCCTGCAAGACTTGAGTTAATCTCTGGCTACGCCTCCTTGCTCTCACAGAGACTTGGATCACACCAGAGAACACATCCACCCCTGCAGCCCTTTCCTCAGCGTACTTCCTTCACCCACACACCCAGACCCACCCCCAAACGTTGCTTTTCTCTACCGACTTACACAGACTTTCTTTGTTCAAATTTCACACTGTGTCTGTTACTTATCCAGTGAAATTAAACATTGTTGTTGTTTACCGCCCACCAGTTCCTCTCTGGGAATCCTTGGAAGGATTAGATGTCCTCCTATAGAACAACCCTGAAGATGGCCCCTCGCTTGTACTTCTCGGTGAGTTCGACATCCAGACAGAAGTTAACATCTGACTTTTACTATCTTCTTTCGATCTCACTCTCTCCCTCACCCCCTACTCACAAAGCTGGTAACAAATTCAACCTTATATTCACCAGGTACTGCTCTACTACTGACCTCTCTGTAACTCCTCTTCATGTCTCTAACCACTTCTTCATCTCCTCCTCTCTCGCCCTCTCTTAAACCTCTCTTCTACACATACTGTCCCTATCCGCCGCAACCTTCACTCCTTGTATCCCTCCTCTCTTTTCTTATCTATCCTATCAGCTCTCCCCTCACTTGACTCCTTCTTACTTATTCCTCCCAACTCTGCCACAGACTCTTTCCTCTCTACTCTGTCCTCTTCTCTGGACTCTCTCTGTCTGACCCCTCCAACTCTGTGGTTGTCTGACAGAACCACCCTTTGGGCAGCTGAAAGAAAATGGTGGAAATTGTTGGGACCACTGGCACTCCACAGATGAATTTGTTCATTAGTGGGACTTTAACTGAACTTTTTATTATGAGGCCGCATGCTCTTTTGTTCTGTAAACAAAGGAAAGCCATAGAACTCAGTTTCCCCACAATCCTCCAGACTTCACACCTGTGAACTCACCCAGGCTCCAGCTACCATTGGTTAGTTTGACCTGTGATGTCACCAGGTCAATAGAAGGGTCAGTGGCCATTGTTGTCTCTCTTCTCCAGCAGACAAAATCACGACTGTTTGCGGCCCTGGCTCTACAATGGTGGAACGAGCTCCCCATCGACATCTGAAACTGTACACATCTTCCGTCGCAGACTGAAAACTTATCTTTTCAGACTGCACCTTGGCCTATTTTAAAAAAAAAATCTCATTGTTTCTAAATGTAGCACTTAAAGCATTTCAGCATATTTAATGAAGTTGATGTACTTGCATGATTCTTGCAATTCTTGGGTTGTATCCACATGGATGAATGCACTTATTGTAAGTCGCTTTGGACAAGTGTTAGCTAAATAAATGTAATGTAATATAAGCATAACCACGTGGGAATGATTTATAAGCAGCGTTTGGTACCTATTTTTGTACCCATAGAAGAAAATGTAATACCTAATAGGTTTTAGTTTTAGTTTAGTTTATCTTTGTGTACCTTGATGAAGTGCCTGCCTTTCTTTATGTCTTGACAATGAGGTCAGTCTTGAGACAGACTATTTACACTTCAATGATGTGGGTGAAACCAAAATCTTGACAACCCAGAGACCAGGAGGCAGAGTTGCAGTCCTACACACTTCTCAGCTTCTTCACTTCACTTCTCTGTAACCAACAGTTACCCACCCAAAACCCCATGCCCTGACCACTTAAATTAATTAAGTCAAAAGTAAACAGAAGAGGAGTTATACATGAACCTAATAAAAATGACCACCGCCACTGCAATAGTACAACAAAATAGGAGAATTAAATCTGGACTCTTAAACAACAGATCTCTACCAGTAAACAATTTAATATCAGAGTATCATATTGACTTATTTTGTCTTACTGAAACCTGACTGGGTCATGAAGAATATGTTAGCCTAAATGAATCAACTCCGCCCAGTCATTTTAATACTCACTTTCCTCGAGGCACCGGCCGAGGAGGTGGAGTTGACAGCCATCTTCGACTCAACCCTAAACCTAAACTAAATTATAACTCATTCGAAAGCTTTGTTCTTAGTCTTTCACACCCAACCTGGAAAACACAGCAGCCAATTCGATTTGTTATAGTGTACTACGCTCCTGGTGCTAATTCTGAATTTTTATCTGAATTCTCAGTTTTTATCAACTTTAGTTATAAAATAGATACGGTAATTATTGTAGGTGATTTTAATATGCATGTTGATAATTATAGCCTTAGTACTGCGTTTATCTCATTATTAGATTCGATTGGCTTCTGTCATAGCATACATAAACCAGTTTTAACCACAATCTCGACCTTGTTCTGGCATATGGCATTGAAATTGAACATTTAACAGTCTTTCCACAGAATCCTTTTCATCCGACCATTATTTAAATACTTTTGAATTCCTATTACTGGACTACACGCCATTAGGCAAAAATTCCTACACTAGATGTCTGATAGTGCCGTAGCTAAATTTAAGGAAGCGATTCCATCTTCATTTAAGACTCCTATGCTAATTTCAGCCCCTCCCAAATTGACCATCTTGTTAAAAGTGCTGCAGGCTCACTGCGAACGACACTCAACTCTATCGCCCCTTTAAAAAAGAAGATAATCAAACAAAGAAGGTTAGCTCCATGGTATAACCCCCAAACCCGCAAATTGAAGCAAACATTGCGAAACCTTGAAAGGAAATGGTATTCCAGAAAGTCTTAAAACATATAGGAAGGCCCTCTGTAATGCCAGAGCAGCCTACTACTCATCATTAATATAGGAAAATAAGAACCCAAGTTTTCTTTTCAGCACTGTAGCCAAGCTGACAGAAAGCCACAGCGCTATTGAGCCATGTATTCCTATAGCCCTCAGTAGTAACAACTTCATGAGCTTCTTTAGTAATAAAATAAAATTCTGAGAGGCAAAATTCATCACGTCCTGCCCCCAACCGGTACCGATTTACCTTAAAACACAGGAACCTTAGAAACAGCTGTAAAACCTGATATATATTTATACTGCATTTCTCCTATCAACCTTCTTCAACTAACATCTAAGCCATCAACCTGTCTCTTAGACCCCATCCCAACTATTCTCCTTAAAGAAGTTTTACCCTTAGTTTGCACTTCTTTACTAGATATACGGGCGGCTGTGGCTTAGTGGTAGAGCGGGTCGTCCACCAATCAGCGGTTTGATCCCGGCTTCCCCCAGCCCACATGTCGAAGAGTCCTTGGGCAAGACACTGAACCCCAAATTGCTCCCGAGGGGTGTGTGAGTGTGTGTGAAACTGATGAGCAGTTGGCACCTGCCATCAGTATATGAATGTGATATGTAGTGTGAAGTGCTTTGAGTAGTCGGAAAGACTAGAAAGGCGATATACAAGTACAGTCCATTTACCATATAATCAATCTGTCTTTATTAACAGGCTATGTACCACAGTCCTTTTAAAGTAGCTGTAAATTAAACAACAATCTTCTTAAAAAGGCCACTCTTGACACCAAACACCTCCGAGCCACATTATATAAATATATAGTCACTCTAGATGGCATTGCCCCGGCCTCTGGCACTACCATAAGGAATCTCGGAGTTATCTTTGATCAGGATATGTCCTCTAACTCCCACATAAAACAAACTTCAAGGACTGCCTTCTTTTCACCTACGTAACATTGCAAAAATCAGGCACATCCTGTCTCAAAATGATGCCGAAAAACTAGTCCATGCATTTGTTACTTCTAGGCTGGATTATTGCAATTCCTTATTATCAGGCTGACCGAATAAGTCCCTTAAGACTCTCCAGTTGATCCAGAATGCTGCGGCACGTGTACTGATGAGTACTCTCTAATATTAGCTTCTCTGCACTGGCTCCCTGTAAAATCCAGAATGGTAAATGGACTGTACTTATATAGCGCCTTTCTAGTCTTTCTGACTACTCAAAACGCTTCAACATACATACATACATACATACATACATATCTCATTCACCCCATTGACACACATTCATACACTGAAAGAAACTAATCATTCACACACCTCGGTTCAGTGTCGTGCCCAAGGACACTTCGACATGTGGGCTGGGGGAAGCTGGGATCGAACCGCTGACCGTCCGATTGGTGAACGACCCGCTCTACTACTAAGCCACAGTAAATAGAATAGAATAGAATTTAAAATCCTTCTCCTCACCTACAAAGCTCTTAACTCTTAGCTCTTAATGGTCAGGCACCATTGTATCTTAAAGAGATCATAGTTATGCTGCTATAGGCTTAGACTGCCTTCCTCTCCATCTGTATGCATTCTTATCTCATTAATGCATGTTACTAACTCTACATCTTTTTTCTCTCGTAGTTTTGTGTGTTCTCGTCTCTCTCCTCTCTCCTTCTGTTGCTTTCTGCAGGTATTTCTACCTCCGGAGCTGCAGAGTCTGGATCTATGATTGCAAGCCACCTACTGCCCCCATGTTCCTACTCAACACCCACTGCTAAACTTATTATTATTAGTCTTATTATTATTGCTATCATTATTATGACAATTTTTATTAATACCACTATTATTACTTTACATCTCTATGTGGAAATTGCATTCTCTCTCTCTCTCTCTCTCTCTCTCTCAATTCAAAGGCTTCATTGGCATCAAAGTTTTGAAAAATTATTTTACCAAAGCATCCAAGTACAAGTTGATCAAATATTTGGACAATACACAATCCAGTAAAAAAAATAAAAATTAGAAAACAAATACACAAAAACAGAAATATTAGCAATAACAGCATAGATAAAATACAGTATATAACATCAAAACTGTACATACAACAAAATGTATATGTAATTTGTGTGTGTGTGTGTGTGCGCGTGTGTGTAAGCTGATGAAGGGCTGATGTTTAGGGGAGGATGATGGGGTACAGTACAGCCTCTTTTTTTGGCTCAAAACCAACCTCTCAATTACATTTCAACCTCATCCATAGAGTGTGAGTAGGTGAGTGTGTGTGTGATAGGCTATGTCAAGATAATTATTTGTCATATTCAGTGATGTTGTTTCAACTATGTGTCCCTCAGTTTGTGACATGCAGTCACAATATTGTGCAGCTGCACGTCCTTCTCCTAATAGAATCTGTTGCTTTTTAATGTCATCTAGTTCTGTCCAGTTTGGGATTAACAAATCAAATTTCTTAAAGTATTCCACTAAGAGGAAGTGCATCTCTGTCTCTACCTCACCTGTCGTGCAGTGACCACAGACTCATTCCTCTGTTAACAGCCAGGACTTCTTTGTCATGGTACAGCTGTTCCATTCCTAGTGTTTCTGTCTGTCTTTCCCCTGTTGGTTCTCCTCCTGTGTGTATGTGTGTGTGCGCTGCGGGGCGCGGCGTCCGAGAAGCTTCCAATCAGCGACTGACACACCTGCTACCCATCTGCTGCTGCTCACCTGCTCTCCATCCACAATCAACACCTGACAGTATATCTACCCGGCTCTTCTCAACAGTTTTCACCAGATCGTCTGTTTACCTTAGTGGTATTATGCCTTGGCTCCTGACTACCTTCCTAGAGATTTTCCCTGTATGATATCCGAACTCCAGACTAACCCTTTGACTCCCAGGTCCGTTTGTGTCACCTGCCTCAAAGTTGCCCACCGGCTTCCCAGGAGGACCTCACCGCAGCTCTCATCTGCTCCACCTCAGACCGCTGTTCCTGCCTCCGCCTGCCTGCTCTCCACAGCCGGTCTACCTCCACACTCCTGGTTCCTCATTGTGTTTCCTATAATAAACGGAACCTACTACTTCACTTCCACTGTCCTAGTCGTGCTTTTGGTTCCAGCCCCGGTATACCATAACATTCTTGTGTCATCTTTTCTCTATGGCGAGACTGTGGTCACTGAGTCTGTATTTGGTCAGGATCTGTCTGTGGCCACTCAGTCTGTACTTGGTCAGGATCTGTCTCTGCTTTGGATCTCTGACCGTAAATACTCTGCCAGTTTATATTCAAGGTTTAGGGCCAGATATCAATTAAGTTTGTTTTGAGTTTTGGTTTGATTCGTCCAGTGTTCCAGATAGGCATCTTTGGATAATTTCATAATTTGGTTTACTCTGATTAGTGGTTGGAAAGCAGTGCTGGTCTGAGGTTGAAAAGTATTGGGTGTTATTTGATCAGTAAGTCTCAGGACCAGCTGACAGAAGGGACTCTTTTTTTGGGTTTCAGTTCTTGTGTTTGTAGTGCCTGAAATCTCAGTGTGTCTTTGGGGCTCAATTTGAGATGTAACCAAAATTGGATTGTTCTTTTTAAAATGTTAATAACCACTGGGTCTGAACAGTGTACAAAATGCTTATCTCTCTCTCTCTCTCTCTCTCTCTCTCTACCCAACCGGTTGAGGCTGGGGAGTTTCTCCTTGCCACTGTCGCCAAGTGCTTGCTCATGGTGGGAATTGTTGGGTCTCTGTAAATAATATTATAAATATTATATGAAAAGTGCCCTGAGATAACTTCTGTTATGATTCGTTTTGAAACCTTTAAACTATCCATGGAAAAGAATTTAGAGAGCCCAGCCTAGTAAGGAGTCACACCTTAACTTCCATTGGAACTCAATTTGTTCCAGAATCTCAGTCGCCCCCCCTTTGATATGATGAATGCTCATCACAACCACCATTTTTCTGAAACTTAAGTAAAGATTATTTTCTTCAATTTGGAACCTAAGTGAAGTGTTCTTCAACAAAAGATGCTTCTAAAGTAAACTGTAAACAAAAATGTGCATTTTAACTTCGGCTTGTTTGGGTTATCTATATGGGTCATGCATGAGTGTGTGTGCACATATGTGATGGATGATGAATGTGAGCACCACAGATAGCTAAAATGATGATAATAGCAGAAACTAAAGAATATGCCTTGGTGTGCCATGTTTGGCCACTGAAGTGTCATGTTGGCAATTAATGTCATCAACAAAGAAAATGCTCATATGCAGCCTTGCCTTACAAAATTTGACCTGGGGAAAAAAAGATGAGAAAAAAAAAGATCAAATTACCGTATGCATTCCAAGAAACCAGGAGACAATGCTGAAATGATGCTGGATCAGGGTGACAATCATTATAGTACAATAAGATATGTTTTTAATATCAGAAATACTGAATGTTGCATATTGAAAGAACTACTGCTAATATGTTCTCTGTGGTTAGGGGATCTGTCTTTTTGTTTGTAAAATCAGAGGCTATAGACTAGACTGTAACAAGTCTACAGCCATGCTAGCATCTCTGTGAGGCTGTACTTAGGCATATTAGTGCTTTGAGATAAATGCTAATGTAAGCATGCTAACATGCTGATGTTTAGCAGGTACAATGTTTACTTTTGTCACCATCTTAATATTTGCTATTTAGCACCAAACACAAAGCACAGTTGATGCTGCTGGGAATTGCATTAGTATTACAAAAATGTGGTCATAAAACAAAGTATTGAACAAAGGGATTTGTTGGGTCTCTGTAAATAATATTAGAAAAAGGTCTAGACCTGCTCTATAGGAAAAGTGCAATGAGATAACTTCTGTTATGAATTGGCACTCTATAAATAAAATTGAACTGAATAAAAATTGGTCAGTAGGATTCATCCTCTGGGGACTATGAATGTCTGTACAAAATGTGGCGGAAATCCATCAAATAGTTGTTGAGATATATAAGTCTAGACCAAAGTTGTGGGCCAACAGACCGACAGACAGACTGACATTGCCATCCCTAGAGCCATACTGCTAGCGTGACTAAAAATGTGTCACTCGTACAGAAAACAACTGCATCATCAGCAAGCTGATAACAGCATTCTGCTCAGTCATGTTGTGTCTTCTCATACAAGTGAAGATATATACACCTTGGTTGGATGGCGACATCATATTGTTGTTCTACATACTACCCTGCTGCCATAACAAAATACTGTGCAATGTGAGCTAAAAAAAAAGTTCTGTCAGAGGAGACAGGAGACACACCTGAGAGGCTGATGGTGATGTCATGGCTGGTGAACATGCCTCCAGTGCTGACCAAGAACGAACATTCAGCCACGAACAGAGATACATCATGTAAACATATGTAGCTTAGGGTGTCTTAATTTTAAGAAACAATGAACTCTTCTCTTTCCTCTAATCTTTGCCGACAGGGTTAGTATTTGTGGAACTTGTTTGCGACACCTGAGAAATTTGACTAGATCTTACAGATTAACTGTGTGCTTATAACAATAGGTGACAGAGTGATTGAGTGTTCTGTACATGGCAGCAAACATGCAAATCACAGAGGCAGAAAAGTTACCTTCAGCTGAGTGCTGTTCCTGCAGATGTAATTCAACATGCTCCTGCAGGATGAAACAGCTGCTGCAGACCAGTGCACACATGGGGCAGGAGAAGAGCTTCTCTGTAACTAATACAGGACAATTCAAGTCAATGGTGACTTTAAAGTTTGAAATAAAGATTGAAAAAGTTGAATCACCTTTCACCTTTCAGACGCTTCTGTTTGGCTTCACTGTGCTTAGATTTAATTCCATTATTGTCCTCATTACAATGCCTGACAGACCCCTGTCTTGCTTTAGGGCTCTGTGTTGTCAAAGTGATAGGTGCATTCTCCCCAGGTGATGAACCCCCACTTTCTGGTGTACTATTCTGTTTAGGTTGCACTGAGTCTGTGGTGACACTAGAGGAACCAGTGGGTGTTGCTTCACCAGCTGTATCACAGCTGTCCCTAGCCGAACATGATTGAGATGATAATAACTTTGGGGCTCTTTGGAGCGTCTCGCTCTCAGTTACACCAACGTGTGTTCCAGCAGAGTAGCCTGAAGTGGATGTAAAGTGAGCCGGATCCTGTGCTCTGTGCTCTGGATGCGCAGAACTGATGTGGAAGCAGAGTTCATCGTAGGACACTCCAGACAGGGAACAGAGAGGGCAGTGCATGTCATTTTCCAGGTGGCTGAGAAGGAGATGTGTCTTCATGTCCTCTTCCAACATTATCTCCTCACCACAGATTTCACAGGTCAACATGGCAGCAGGCTATGGACACAGACAAGTTACTTTCACTTTCCTGTGAAATGGCTTGTTATCACACCTGAGTGTATCAACAGAATTGTGTCAGAGGCACTAAGTATGGAAAAGTGCCAGGTACTACAAGTTTCGCACCAAATCTTCAGTCTTTGCTTAATTACAATTTGCTACACATTACCTGATTTAAATAATGAATTAGCTTTATGGTGTAGTGTACTTTATTAAGGAAAAGTTACATATTGTTGTTTATGTTAGGGAAGCATGAAGCACTGGTGCATTTGAGTTGAGCTCAAGCATTCACAAGTGGAGTAATTTAGCAGCATGGAAGAATAGGGGAAGCTGGTGAGGTTTCTTGTCCTCATCAGTAGTGAATCCTACTGGTTGGCCATGACATGACACCTGTCATGAACAAGGAGTCTTTATGAAGGTTTATTACTGTTGTCATTAAGTGTCATTCAGTCAATGTCTTTGTTATGACAACTTGACATTAACCAAGACAAAAATGTCTTTATGACAACTTGACATTGACCAAGAAGAATTGTGGAAGCTGGTGAGGTTTCTTGTCCTCATCAGTAGTGAATACTACTGGTTGGTCTTTGGGCCTGCACAATGTGGTTGGAACTGGTACTGGTTGGAAGCTCCTGCTTGTCAGGTGAAAAGAAGCAGCTGACGCTACCATGTCTCACAGAGCTGAGGTGACATATCTGTCTGCGGTAAGGTACTGAAAATAGTATTGTTTTGGTGATATTTTCCGTACCAAAATTCAGATATCATAATCAGCCAACAGACATGTCACCTCAGCTCTGTGAGACATGGTAGCATCAGCTGCTTCTTTTCACCAGTAGGTTCAAGTACCAGTTCCAACCACATTATGCAGGCCCTAAGACCAACCAGGTCATCATGGTTATGATGGTGTCATGTCAGTCTTATGCACCCACCTTCAAATAAAGTGTTACCGAGATTGTTAATCACTTTTTCCACACAGGGCCATGTAGGTTTGGATTTTGTTTTCCCTTAATAATAACAACCTTCATTTAAAAACTGCATTTTGTGTTTACTTGTGTTATCTTTGACTAATATTTAAATTTGTTTGATAATCTGAAACATTTAAGTGTGACAAACATGCAAAAAAATAAGAAATCAGGAAGGGGGCAAACACTTTTGCACACCACTGTAATTCAGCAGAGACACATTAGACACTTAAAATTAAGTGTCTAATGTGTCTCTGCTGAATGGAATCTCCACGTACGCTTTCTAAAAGATGAACTTTTTGCTGGTTTGTGTTGCGTATATGCCGAAATAAAGTAAGGTTTGTACTAAGAGAGCTAAATAAATGTTTACAAGGAGTGTAACGCTGCCATGATCAAAACTATCGTAAATAAGCTGATTTTTTAACAGAACTTGGTATACAACGGGGAAGTTAGTTTTAAGTTGGATATTTGACAGATTAACTCAGGATCCAGCAGCGTCTTCTTACTCAGTTTCATCCAGTGTTGGCAGTAAGAGGCGGTTAGCTCACCTCCAAGCGCTATCAATCAATTATATATATATATATAAAATATATATATATATAAAATATATATATATATATATATATATATATATATATATATATATATATATATATATATATATATATATATATATATATATATATATATATATAAAATATATATATATATATATATATATATATATATATATATATAAAATATATATATATATATATATATATATAATATATATATATATATATATATATATATATATATATATATATATATATATATATATATATATATATATATATATATATATATATATATATATATATATATATAAAAGGAATATCTTGTGGATCCACAGTAGCATTGTTGTATGTAAAGATAAACAAATAAAAACCCTCTGTCCAGGAAAAAAATGACAGAAACCTCAGGAAGAGCAGCAGAGGAGGGATCCGTCTCCCAGGACAGACAGACATGCAACAGATGTCGTGTGTACAGAATAGATTCACAACAGAAAATCATAGTATATACAATTATGATGACAAAATGTAGACTGTAAAACATGAGTGAAAAAGATGGATCCAGAAGGACAATTATGCAGCTTCAGGTGATGCCCACTGAGTAGGATCTGAGCCACAACACCTCCTCTCCACCATAGAGAAAGCAGCACTGTTCCAGCAGGAGGCCCGCAATCGCAGATCCAGACTCTGCAGCTCCGGACCCAGAAATACCTGCTGAAAGTGACAGAAGGGAGAGATCAATTATAGAGTTAGTAACATGCATTAATGGAATAATCATTCTGAAAATTTTGCTTGTGAAAATTCACTGAAAAACAAAAACAAAAACTGACTACCTACCCAAAACAAACCTAGATAAATATAACATTGCCACATTGACATGACATTGTTGTTATTTTGTCATTGCAGTCGTGCTCGCTACCTGGCCTACAGATGTTTCTTTTGTTGTGCTCCGTATTCATCAGGAGTAACCAGATGAAGATGGGCAGTACACAGGCTTTAAACCTCCCATTTAAATTTAAAAAGTCTTATATTGTAATTGTTTGGTAATGTATGTACACAATTATTTATTCAATGCACATTTAATACATTTCATAGAAGTCTCGGACAGCTGTCAATCAGTTTTTGAGTAATGATATGTTTGTATGTGTGTCACAACTTAGTTTTGTTTTTTGTTTTTTTAAATGGAGGCTGGTGGGGCTCTAGTGCAGGGATGGACTGAGGCAGGAGGTAGGCTGGAGGCTGACAACTGCACGTGGGGAAAACACTCTTGTCAAATCTTTTCTATCATGTTCATATATCATACAAAGTAAATAATGTAATTATCGCGACAGGCCTAATGTAATGTATATATTACCCAAATAACAACATTTTGAGTGAGGGCCAGAATAGTACGGTGGAGATGATGACTTACATGCAAACTAAGAACTTGGCCTCTCAACATACCTGTATTCTTTCTGTTGCTTAGTGTTCTTTTAGACTGTTGTGTGGCCACAGTCCTTTTCACCACAAAGCCTTTTCCTCTCAACACGGTGACTTTCTGCATGTTGTCACACTGGCACTCTGTCTCTCTTGTGGTTGGAAGAGACTGCTTTGTGAACAGATAACAGTTGTAATTACTTGTCTAATGAGTCAAACATACTGATGCAGATAAACAAAAGACTGGATACCAGTTTTCCATACTCATAACCCCCCTCCCTTTTCCATTGTGGGGGATACTAACAGCTGAGGAGTAGCTTTAATTTTGAAATGACTAAAACATGTATGCATGCATAAAATTACATGACAACTCAAATTTTGAACCTGCTTTGGGCAAGTTAAATCAAACTTCCTCTCTCTCTCCATGTCTTTCTCTCTCAATTTATTGAATATTTTCACTTCGCGGCTGATGCTCCGGTCTTTTTCTTTAGCTTGCCCTATTAAAAACTAACGTTACCCGCCAATGTGGCTGGAAGGTTCGTAATTCTACATTCCAAAGCAAAATAATCACCTGCTTTTGGTTAGCTAATTTTACTTTAATCATATAGTGCGCATGCGCCAGCCCGCATGCTGCCTGTTGCTGTAGTAAAGAGTTTCCCTTCGGGGATCAATAAAGTATTTCTGATTCTGATTCTGATTTACACCCTCCCGGAAAGGCACGTCTCCCTTGGTCAATGTTTGCCATTCCAATCTGCATATAATTCCTTGCCATAGCTATATTGATGCACATAAAATATTACCCATCTTTTGTGGATTAGCAGTGTATTTTCTGATGGATTAACATTGCATGCAGTAACATTAGCTAGTTCACATGAAAATTATTTTAGGCTAACATTACAGGATGTAAAATCACATTATGGGGTTGCAAAATTTAGTAGAGTTACTGTGGACTACCTACTGTAATTATAACATAAGCACACAAGACAACTTATACTTATTGGTGGGCACATACTGCCGACGTTGGGACCCAGTTGTCGGCGGGATGGGAGGATGAAGGTCAGGGTGGGAGACAGTCGGTCCGGTCCACCCACAATCACCACGTCGGCGGGACGGGAGGATGAAGGCCGGGGCAGGAGATAGTCGGTTCAGCCCCATTCACCAGTAGTAACAGTGGGTTGTCAGTGAATCCCAGTTGTCTAGTTTGTAAAACTATCAGGTGTAAAATGTTCACTGCAGAGGCGGGTGTTGGTGATGATCCTCAGCTCTCCATCAAGGTGGCACTTCACAAAATCAATCCACCTCTTCTTGATCATTCTTGGGAAATTTAAATAAGGAGACCGAGCTGTTTCGTAAATTATTCATCCAGGGAATATGCATTGGCGAGAGGAAGGCATAGCTAGCTAGCAAACTGTAGGCGGTAACTAACGGCAATGACTGTAACTCACGATTGAGCGCGAACCACTGATGCTAATGCGCTCTAGTTATTATATAGTGTTAGGGGAGGGGCCACGCTCCGTGGCTCCAGTGCGTCATCAAGCCATGATTTCAGCCCCGCCCAAAAAATCCTGAACACAAAAGTGGTGAAAAACTGTTAAATGGTCTAACTCCACAATTCAGTACTACATAGTTCAAAGTCTTTGTAACATGTTTTAAGCAATACATTTCTAACATTTATAATGTGTTTAGAAACAAATTTCAGAATTGATCGTTGATTGCTGATTAAATACATTCAGACAGGATTTTAATTGCTAGACAAAAAAGGAAGGAAAAACCCTGCTATCTTGCCAGATTAAACAAGATTCTTCCAGATTGGTGCACGCCATTTCCTTTAAAGTCTTGAGTATGTTTGCTTTAATTTGCGGGTTTGGGGGTTATACCATGGAGCTAACCTTCTTTGTTTTATTATCTTCTTTTTTAGAGGAGCGATAGAATCAAGTGTTGGTCGCAGTGAGCCTGCAGCGCTATCAACTAGATGGTCAATTTGGAAAGGGCTGAAATTAGCATAGGAGTCATCTGATATTGAGACATGGCATTGAATTAATGCAGATGGAATCACTTCCTTAAATTTAGCCACAGCACTATCAGATAGACATCTAGAGTAGGAGTTTTTGCCTAATGGCGTGTAGTCCAGTAATAGTAGTTCAAAAGTTATTAAATAATGGTCCGATAAAGACGGATTCTGTGGAAAGACTTAAATGTTCAATTTCAATGCCTTATACCAGAACAAGGTCGAGGGTGTGAATAAACCAGTGAGTGGCTTCATGTACACTCTGACAAACACCAATCGAATCTAATAATGAGATAAACGCAGTACTAAGGCTATCATTTTCAACATCTACATGAATATTGAAATCACCTACAATAATTTATCTGTTTTAAGGACTAAACTTGATAAAAACTCAGAGAATTCAGATAGAAATTCAGAATAAGGACCAGGAGCGCAGTACACTATAACTAATAGAATTGGCTGTCGTGTTTTCCAGGTTGGGTGTGAAAGACTAAGAACAAGTCCTTCAAATGAGTTATAAATTATTTTAGGTTTAGGGTTGATTAATAGGCTTCAGTCGAAGATGGCTGATACTCCACCTCCTCAGCCGGTGCCTCGAGGAATGTGAGTATTAATATGACTGGGCGGAGTGGATTCATTTAGGCTAACATATTCTTCATGACCCAGCCAGGTTTCAGTAAGACAAAATAAGTCAATATCATACTCTGATCGTAGAAAAGGTTTCAGTCGTAGTCATCTGGACACTGTTTTCAGAATCAAGACGTTTCGGCTCCCATCCGGAAGTCATTCTCAATTGTGAAAAAATGGGACGGGAATTCGAAATTTAAGCTACTCTGTGTTACATAAGCCCTGCCCTCAGGAAGGAATCTGCCCGAGTATCTGTTAATAGCTAGTTTCACCTGAAACTGACCTAATAGTTTCAAGATGGCCCAGTAATCAGTAATCAGGCCTATTGTTTTCTGGCTGCATCTACTTCATCACTGCTAAGTGCCTGATTAGCATGTGATAGGCGTGACCAAGGTGATAATACACTCTGATAAACTTTGGGCAGATTAAATCTCAGACCACCATTTCTGTTCAAAGAGGGTTCTCTTTCTTCACAAAAATGGCTTCCTTGACGCCATTATATATATATATATATATATATATATATATATATATATATATATATATATATATATTTTTTTTTTTTTTTTGATGGTCCCTAAGTGAAACCCTGTGGTTAAGAGCGAGCGCTTGGAGGTGAGCTAACCGCCCTCTTACTGCCAACACTGGGTGAAACTGAGTAAGAAGACGCTGCTGGATCCCGACTGAATGTCTGTCGAATATCCAACTTAAAACTAACTTCACCGCGGTACTTGACATTTGAAGTACATTAACAGTGCTACTGAACACCGCATTGAAATGTGATTGGAATAATGGTGTCACAACGATTCATACAACGTTACATGAACACATGTATGTCACACAGTGCAGACACTGATTGCCAGACACATTCAACACTTTGACATTCAACACTTTAACAAGCATCGTTGCCTTTGTCTAATAAGTTGAAAATCCACTCACGGTTAATGCGATGAACTTTATGTTCACAAGGAAGATAGAGGCAGCCTATATTTTGCTTTCCTTTCTTCAGCTTCGAAACCTTGCAATTCAGGTTTATGGCGCCACCATAAAACTGCGACTTCCGGCCCAAACTTTCACAATAAAATAATTGGCAATGGGAAAACATAAAGGGACTAATTTATGGTGTAAATGAAAATTTTGTTTGTTTTTTGGGGGTCTTTTTGTTTCGCGTCATCTATCTTTTTGTTTCTGAGATAAAACTATGCTAGATACAATATGGCTGACATGACCTATTACAAAACCATAATGTTTGGGCTACAATATTAAATATCAGTGATTTGGTGCTATTTCTTTTGCATCTCCACCATTGGTGAGGGTGGTCAGAAAGACGATGACAGACAGAAACAGCAGAAATGTCATTATCGTATTAAAAATGTTGTTTGAAGTCGTGCTTTAAATACAGCATACACACCGAACGATTAAAAGGTTTTTGCTTAGATTTTTTTGTTTGTTAAAAATGGCCCTCACAATATAGCAATAATGCAAACAAGAGCTGTCAATGGGGACTGACATGCATCGTAAAGTGGAGTTTTGTGTAAATGTAGAAAAGTCGAGGATGAGACAGTCCCTCCTGCGTAATTTTTCAAGAATACAAATTCACAATTTCCGGTTGACCTTTCGCTGGAATGACGCGTTTTACACACAGAACCCGGCCGACAGCTGACGGAAGTAGCATGAGGTGCATAGTGTTGTTGACGCGAAGGGTTAGTTGGGAAAGTTTTAATAGGACGCCATTTTGCTCTTAGAAACAGAGGGAGAGCAGCAAAGGTTGTAGCTAATAAACACCCGTTCGCATATTCAGGTACTTTAGATCTTCAGCGGGTAAGAATCAGTGTCATGGCAATATGTTATAGGAACTGATGTTGTTGTCGTCGTCATTGTAATTAAGTGCATCTGAAATATCTGACACAACGCAGCATTAGCTAAGGAGCTAGCCGGGAAGCTAGTTTAGACCCTGACCAGGAAAAGCCCGAGTACATGTTGCTTTTGCACGGAAATATGTTACTAAAGCAAAGTGCTATTGGATGGATTTACGTCAGCTGTATGCATTGAGTCTAAATTTGAACAGGTTCAATCAAGGTCATGTTAGATGTGTGCCTCGACTGTCAGCAGTGCAGCGTTAGTTTGTAACGTTACAGCTAGCTCGTTTTTGGAAAGGAGTTTGGCATGATCTTCCTGTACGGGAAAACGGCTGGTATGAAATACCAAATATGTTAGTTTAAGATCAGATATTTAACTCTGTCATAATGAACAACCCTAATACCTCTACAAATGACTAGAGAAGGCGATTGGCTTTAATAAGTATTTTCCAATTTCCAAGTTGTGCTGCTGCCTGTCAGAAATCCTGGATTGCTAGTTAATAATCATTATAAAGTCTGGATGTAGAGCCAAACATTGCACCATCTCAGCTCTTAGCTTAGTTTTAAATGATATTATTGCTGGTTTAGACAAAATAAAACATTGCATCTCCATATTCTGAGATGTATCAAAAGCCAGTTAATCATTCTGTATTATCCTCAGTCAGCAGTAATCTGGCAGGTACCATTTCTGCAAATGATATTCAGTATATTGTCTCTGTCTTGAATGATCGTGAGAGTCGCAAAAGTTTTGCCCTCTACAACCAAATGTTGTCACAGAGTCATAGATCCTCAACAATTGATGATTTTTGCATTTGATCAGTGAATGCACCTTGAGCTTAACCGCCTGTCCTTCACCCCTACTTTTCAGACAGGATGGCGAGTCCGGGGAAAGACAACTACAGGATGAAGAGCTATAAGAACAAAGCGTTGAATCCTCAGGAGATGCGTCGAAGGAGAGAGGAGGAAGGAATCCAGCTACGCAAACAGAAGAGAGAGGAGCAGGTAAACGCTGTCTCACCTTGAAATCCTTGATTAAAACCCTTTTACATTAGATTTAATGTATGAAACAGTGTGTAGCATTAAAGATGGACTTCCTGATTTTGGTATAGCACCTTTAAATGCCCAAATTTCCTCCCAACTCACTGTTGGTGTTTTGAAGCTGTCACAGTTATGTCTCAAAACATCAACAGAAGGAAATTTCAGATTTGGGACCCTACAATATTAGGGAGTATATCTTTAGTATTTGTGTGCTTGATAAGTAATACAGTAGTATATCAGACAGATTACTGCTGTCTCCAGTTTTCAGAAGTGACATCAGTGGATTTGATTATTATGCCCAGTGTATTTATATGAATGAAACTATTTGTAAAAGTCTTAAATGCTTGACATCATGTTTTCGCAATTAAGGACATTAAATGATCTCAATTACAATTGAACCTCTGTGCATTAACGGCACCAAACATGCTGGTGTGTTTGGTTTCACAATCAGTTCATCAAGCCAAGGTGGTAAAAATGTAAACAGCAGATTTATCATGTGACCATGACTCTGCTCCCACAGCTTTTCAAGAGGAGAAATGTATGCGTACCTTCAAATGATGAATCAATGCTGGAATGTCCAATCCAGGATCCAGACATCAGCTCCACAGTACCTGTCGCAGGTGTAAGTGTTGGCTTACTGTTGTTTTTTCTTTAAATTTACTTATCTGGCCTGGTATTTATAGCTGAAGCCCCAATATCAAACTTATCTGTCTAAACTCACTTTTTTCCCTATAACTGTGATTGGCTACAATCTGAACTTGTTTCTAATTTTGAATATTTATCTAATGTTGGCATTTGTGCAGGATGGGGTCATAACTCCAGATATGATTCAGATGATCTTCTCTGAAGACCCAGACCAGCAGCTTATTGCTACACAGAAATTTAGGAAATTACTCTCCAAAGGTTTGTGTTGCATCCGGGAATTCAAATATTTACATAATGTATTTGATCTTAAATTGAGGTAATAATCTCTCACAGCTTTATTTAAGTGTCTGTTGTACCACTACTTCACTGATTAACATAATGAAGACTAAACCGAAAGAAAAGACTGCCAACTTTTGAAACTCGCACTATATCACAACAGAACAGACTATTTGACAAATCTCTGCAAATAAACACCACAGTAATCACCACTAAAGATGGAACTGTTTAAATTAAAGTCATTTTAAACAGATATAAAACAAGAAATCTTGATATTTTTAAGGAATACACAAAGTTTGGGCGATTGACTGGACGCTGTTTAGCAAGGTTTCACCTACATGAGTGGAATCACTTAACTCTGTAATGGTTCCATCGTAGAAAAGGTTTCAGTCGTAGTCATCTGGACGCTGTTTTCATCCCATCCGGAAGTTTGAGAATGACTTCCGGATGGGAGCCGAAACGCCTTGATTCTGAAAACAGCGTCCAGACGACTACGACTGAAACCTTTTCTACGATGGAACACTCCTGGACGAATGAGGGACTACACCGACTGTAATGGTTTGTTTCAGTGTCATATTACGAGTTGGCTTTATATCCACTTAAAAGTACACTTTCTAATGAACACAAAGGTAAACTGACTTCTAATCTCTTTTTGCACATTAGTTGATCAGAACCACTGCCTTCTTTTAAATGGCTTTCATTCTTTGAATCAGGTTATATTCAATGAGACATGAGTTCTGTTCTGTTCTTGTGTGCAGAGCCCAACCCGCCCATAGATGAGGTCATTTCCACTCCTGGTGTTGTGAATTGTTTTGTGGAGTTCCTGAAGAGGAGTGAAAACTGCACACTGCAGGTGAGAGCTTCACAACACGGCACACAAAACTATGATTAGCAAGACATGTCAGGAATATGTTTAGTCATTTGGATGTCTAAATGTTTTCACTATGAGATAATAGCTATGGTTTTCTAATATAGTGTGCCACTGCTTCTATGTCGTCGACGTATTACCGGGGCTGCAGGGTGCGTACCGGTAAAGACCCACTGAAGGCGGTGTGAGGCGACGCGGAGTTCACTCTATTCATTTTCTTTGCGAAGTGAGCAATTCACTTCGCAAGGCATTGTAGTTTTCCAGGCGAGGCGGGACTGACCAGGGACGCAAAAGAAACTTTTAGCTTTGTGCAAATGAAATTGGCCTGGAAAAGAAAAAGTGAGGTAGTGGTGGGAGAGGAAGTTTAGTGTTTACCTGCCGTGGATGAATGTCTGTGGAGGAGAAGATTTTTGTTGTACAATCTGGGATCTTTTCTATATCCCTAGCCTCCACGTTTACAGATACAAATAAAAATGGAAGTGCTGCGGCACGTCGCGTAAATTGTGGAAGAGGTCACAATAGTTTCCTATATACATTATGTTTGCTAATGAGCAAGCTACTTGCTATCTGGCAAATGTAACGCGCACAATGACGAGTGAGAAGTGGCGGAGGCGATGTTACGCGGTTTGTTCGCTTCCAGTGGGTCTTCCCCGTGAACATTTGTGTGTGAAGATTGATTTGGGCGCCCAGGTGAATAACTCTTCCTCCGAAACCCGGTTCTTAATTTGAACCATTTCTAAATGAAGGGTTAATATGGTTAATAAAAGAAACCAGGGCATTTTATCGGTACTTGAAGAAACCAGTGAATGATAATGGTGGATCGTTAAATATGGTTATTGTGTAATTTATTGTCGCGCATGCAGAGGGCAGAGCTCAGCTCGTCCACCACACACACCTACCAACCTTCGTGGGTAAAAAGCCAATAAGAGTAATTTATCAACATCGGTTTAACAAGCATAAAGTTTAGGGCTGCCCCTTAATTGTCAACTAAAGCGTTAGTTGATGTCTTTGTCGACCACGTTGTCATTAGTCGGGTAGTCGCAGGCAGAAAGAGCTGCGCATTGTCACCGGGACGAAACTATCAGGGGATTGTTGCAACACGGACCTTTCTCTTGTAACACAGGAAGTAACTTACTGGCGCACTGCTGCTAACTGTACTAGCTGCCATTAGCTAGTTAGCTAAGTTAGCGGTCATATTAGCTGACTCTACCCGGTCTGGGAGCTCGGAGTACCGGGGGAGTGTTTGTTTACACCGCTAGCACAGGAGCTTTGGGCCGCCGGGAGGAGGAAGTTCTCAGGCCCGGGGCGGCGGACCCAGCGAGGGATGCTGCCGGGCGAGCGGGCAACGAAACACGGCTCAGCAGCCTTCCAGTGAACACGGGACCGGGACCGTTTGACGACAGGGACACCGAGGTGATAGCGGCTCCGACCAGGACTCTGACTCTGGGGACGATGAAGACACTGCATGTTCAGGCGGGGACAGGAGAGGCGTGAAGCGGCAGAGGAGCGAGTTTGTAGCGAGTTAATTTTTAAGTAACATTACTGTTTCTTAAGTATTGATAAGTCCGCGAGTATTTGTTTTTGTGCGACGACGATACTTGTGTGATGTTATACTGTGTTATAAATTAACAAAATGTTCAGTCTCCTTGCTGGTTGTTCCGACACATTCAGAATCATTACCGCTTTTGCCGTTAGCAAGAGGCGGCTCGCTTCGTGCCCCTTGTAAAATGTAGATTTTAAACGCTCATTATTACGGTTTTGTATTTCTCTGTAATGTAGCACAGTGTTAATGCTACTTGTAACATTCTCAGCCATGGAACTCAGACAGTTTTCCCCAAAAATATACATTTAAATAATTAGTCGTTTATGATATTAATTTAGTCTACCAATGGCTTGAACAAACGACTACTAGTCGACTAAAACAAATCTTTAGTCGGGGGCAGCCCTAATAAAGTTGCAGAAAAACGATATTTTCAACCGCTTTGCCCTCCGTATCCCATTCAGCCACAGCGCACTCTTTAGGCTAATAGTAAATTGCTATGAACAAGCTAAACCTAAAGCTGACTGTATGTAACTGTCTATAGCCCGATTAGGCACATATTTCTGACATCTAAGCAAATTCTTGTAGACTTACTGGCTGAGACGGCAGCCACAAAATAATGATTTACCATTGAGTGGGTGGTGAATTTGAACATGTATCTGTCAGTGGCTGGTAGATGTTCACATTTTAAAAAGTGAATTTCCCGAACTGATGAGGACAGGGTGAATGATAGTGACCGATTTTGACTGTTGTACATTCTTTTTAAACTTCAGTGTTTTACTGTCATGAATATTATTTTATTTAGATTTTTCATTTGTTTCTAGGGAGATATTGAGTTTATATAGTGACTGTGTTGGTGTAAACATAGCTGTTTCTGCTCTAGAAGTAATATTTTAGTATATTTAAAATGTGAATACATTCAAATCCTGTTGTGAATTTATGCTTTATTCAGTAATAAAAAAAGAACTGAGAAGAGCATCAGTAAAGGACCCGTAAGGAGTAGCCTATAGAGAGAGTAGTAGTATTGATAAAATCCTAACGATACCCATCCCTTGTTCTTCTAACGCTATCTTGAAGACAGAAGTCAGAATCTCCCAGTTAAAAATTAATTCATATATCAATAAATTCAGTGGATTAACTTTTAGTTCTGAATAAGGACTTTCAGTATTTGGAGCAAGTAGCTTTTGGCTAATAAGGTCTGCCAAAGTCAGTAGGCTACTGTTATTTCAATGTGTGAATACATATTTAATAAACATTTGATATCTTCTGCTATGTATATAAATGTCTTTTAAGGATGAATTGAGTTGAGCGCTAAACACAAGTTCAATAATAGGTTTGAAAGGATTCAGACTGGATAAAGTGCTATCAAAACCCCAACTAATTTCAAAGCCTAAAAAGAATTTGTAGACTCTATGCTGTTTTGAAAAGGTCCCAAGTACATATTATGTTTCAAAATTCTTTGGTAATCTCCATGTTGAGTCAGTTTGCCCCTGCGTCTTATGCATACTGTGTACTTGAGTTCACCATGAGCAATGTCCAGAATTCAATATCTGGCTCTCAAAGATGTGGTACATCTCAAATGTTCATACTAAGAATAACTTGCACCAGTCAAAGTAATTCATGTTTTTAATTTCTCTGAAATGTCACTTCAGCAGTATAGAACATAATATGTTGTATATTGCTTGATCTATTTGTAATTAATCATGAAGTAAATGATTGCATGGGAAAGGTGGTCATGTTTTTAACTTGGCTGGTGGTAATTTCAGACTGTGGATTTACTGAAATGATATTTTTGTGTGTATTATGGGTGTTTCCAACAGTTTGAGGCAGCCTGGGCACTTACAAACATCGCATCAGGTACCTTCCTGCACACCAAGGTGGTGATTGAAACAGGAGCAGTTCCCATTTTCATTGAGCTGCTGAACTCTGAGTACGAGGACGTCCAGGAACAGGTGAGCGCCTACAATATTACATTTTAAATATGGGCGTAAGTGTCATTCTATAGACCATAAAACAGTACTCATTTGAAATGCTCTTTTTTGAAACAGATACTTTCTGCATGCAGTGTTTAAGTTCTGCAAGATTTCTGTTTGTATTGTGTAATCAGAATCAGAAATACTTTATTGATCCCCGTAGGGAAACTCTTTGTTACAGTAGCTCGTCTTTACGTCAGTGCACACAGGAGAAAATACTAGAAAAAAAATAAATAAATAAACACTATAAAACAGGTCAGAAATAAGTTAAGTATCCTGTCGGTATAAGTATAAGATAAACTAAGTGTCAAGTACCAAGTGGGTTTACTGGTTGGTGATGAAAGTACAGTCTAAATACAATGTAACTCCTTATGTAATAAATAATATTAATAAGCGGAGGTGCATGTACTGTCGAAGAGTAATTGAGGTATATAGTTTCAGTAGCAATAAATAAGAAAAGGAAAAAAAAAAACTAACAAGGGGAAAACTAATATTGCACGGGAGTAGTACACAGAATATTGCACAATTATTATTAATTATGGCGGAGATGTAATGCTCAATGTCCAGTTTAGTGACCTAGGGTCAAACAGACTAACCCTTAGAGGGAGGAGTTAAAGAGTTTGATGACCACAGGCAGGAATGACTTCCTGTGGCGCTCTGTGGTGCTTTTTGGTGGGATGAGTCTTCCGCTGAAGGTGCTCCTTAGTTTGACCAGCACGTCATGGAGCGGGTGGGAGACACTGTCCAAGATGGCATGTAGTTTGGCCAGCATCCTCCTCTCTGACACCACCGCCAGAGAGTCCAGCTCCACCCCCACAATGTCACTGGCCTTGCAGATCAGTTTATTGAGTCTGTTGGCGTCCGCTACCCTCAGCCTGCTGCCCCAGCATGCAACAGCATACAGGACAGCACTGGCCACCACAGACTCATAAAACATCTTCAGCATTGTCCGGCAGATGTTGAAGGACCTCAGCCTCCTCAGAAAATAGAGGCGGCTCTGGCCCTTCCTGTAAACAACCTGAGTGTTCTTGGTCCAGTCCAGTTTGTTGTCTAAGTGTACTCCCAGGTACTTGTAGTCCTCCACAATGTCCACACTGACCCCCTGGATGGAAACCGGGGTCAGTGGTGCCTTGGCCCTCCGTAGATCCACAACCAGCTCCTTTGACTTTGTCGCATTGAGCTGCAGATGGTTCTGCTCGCACCATGAAACAAAGTTACCCACCACAGCCCTGTACTCAGTCTCAGCACCACCGCTGATACATCCCACCACAGCAGAGTCATCAGAAACCTTCTGAAGGTGGCAGGACTCTGTGTGGTGGCTGAAGTCTGTGGTGTAGATGGTGAAGAGGAAGGGAGAGAGGACGGTCCCCTGAGGGGCCCCAGTATTGCTGACCACGCTGTCTGACACACAGTGCTGCAGGCGCACGTGCTGTGGTCTGCCAGTCAGGTAGTCCACAATCCAGGACACAAGGGGGGCATCCAGCTGCATCGCTGCCAGCTTCTCCCCCAGCAGGGCTGGCCAGATGGTGTTGAAAGCACTGGAGAAGTCAAAAAACATGATCCTCACCGTGCTTGCCGGCCTGTCCAGGTGGGTGTGGATGCGGTTAAGCAGGTAGATGATGGCGTCCTCAACTCCCAGCCGGGGCTGGTAGGCAAACTGAAGGGGATCCAGGAGGGGTCTGACCATGGGCCGCAGCTGTTCCAGCACTAGTCTCTCCAGGGTCTTCATTATGTGGGAGGTCAGTGCCACCGGTCTGTAGTCCTTGGAGCCACTGGGCGTGGCGTCTTGCACAGGAACGAGGCAAGATGTCTTCCACAGAATGGGGACCCTTTGAAGACTCAGGCTCAGGTTGAAGACATGTTGAAGGACTCCACAAAGCTGGGGGCACAGGCTTTTAGCACCCGGGCTAACGCCATCGGGCCTGCAGCCTTGTTTGAGTGGAGCCTCATCAGCTGTCCTCTCACCTGGTCAGCAGTCAGGAACACAGCCGGAGTTACAGGGGGTCGTCGGTCTGGAGAGGGCCGTTAGCCTGATGGGGAGGGGGGAGCAGAGTACTCAGAGGAGCTTGAGGGCCGACAGCAGCTGAGTTAGAGGGGGGATGAGCAGGAGCCGGTGTGTCGAATCTGTTAAAGAACAGATTCAGTTCGTTGGCCCTGTCCAAGCTACCTTCAACTCCTCTGCTGCCAGTCGGTCTGAAGCCAGTGATGGTCTTCATGCCGCTCCAGACCTCTCTCATGTTCTGCTGGAGTTTCTGCTCCAGCTTCCTCCTGTACTTCTCCTTGGCCTCCCTGATTTTCACCTTCAGGTCAGCCTGGATTGCCCTCACCTCCTCCCTATTACCATCAGTAAAGGCCCTCCTCTTGGCATTCAGAATGTCCTTGATGTCCTTTGTTACCCATGGTTTGTTATTTGGATAACAATGGACCATCTTGGTTGGGACATTGCAGTCCACACAGAAGTTAATGTAGCCAGTGATGCACTCAGTGAGCCCGTCAATGTCCTCTCCATGAGGCTCACAGAGTGCATCCCAGTTTGTCACCTCAAAACATTCCTGCAGTGTCTCATAGGCCTCCCCTGACCATCTCCTCACTGTCCTTGTGGTCACAGGCTGCCTTTTAACCAGAGGCACATAGCAGGATTTGAGGTGAACCAGGTTGTGGTCTGGCCTACCCAGAGGGGGGAGGGGAGAAGAGCTGTATGCATCCTTAACGTTAGCATACATCAGGTCCAGTGTCAGTGTAATAGTAGCCTGGTAACGCACAAAAAGGAATCACAATATTATATTCTGCACTCCTGTATGTATTCCAGCTTTTTTGTCAATTGCCAATAGCATGTCTGTTGCTGTGTTTGCCGTGTTGCAAACAAGCTGTTGCATTTCTTTCCTGAACTTGGCACTGCTCAGGAGGTGATACTAAATCCAAGATTTAGGTTCAGGAACCTAAAAGTTAAATAAAGTTATGAGTTCCTGGAGTGGAAAAGGCCTGTACATATTGAAATCACAATATAAAATGACATATACCTTGATAGGAGTTTATCCACATTACCCACTCCTGGCACCACTCACTGGGCTGTCCATTTGTCTGTTCAAATTCTTGAACTGACAACATGGTGACTGTCCTGAACATGCTGCTATATTTTGCCTGAATTATCCACAAAAATCAGTTTCAGAATAAATTTGAGGTGAGAAACAGGTCATACAGCTGCAGAAACGTACACAGTTGTATCAATAGTGTCTAGTTTTGCTAGCCTTCATGATTGGGTCAGGAGTTTTGAAAGGCAGCTAGTCACATCACCTCATTGTTCACTGATTGGTGCAGCACACTGAGGCATGTTGACTGTGTGTTGTGTTTCAGGCGGTTTGGGCATTGGGGAACATAGCAGGAGACAATGCCGAGTGCAGAGACTACGTGCTTAACTGTGGCATCCTGCTGTCTCTACAACAGTAAGTGTCCTTCCTCTCTGTCTGAATGTGTCAAATATTATGTGATAACAACTGGATCCTGCGTTGTCATGTCCAGGCTACTCGCTAAATCCAACCGTCTTACAACAACCCGCAATGCAGTGTGGGCTCTGTCCAACCTGTGCCGAGGGAAGAACCCACCACCAGATTTTGCTAAGGTGACTCTACGCGTCATAACTAAATGGAATACTGTAGCCCATTTGCCTTATTTCTGCTTGCAGCATTAATTCTTGAATTGTTCATCCAGCTGTGTCTTTGTTGTCCTTGTCTCTGGTGTGTGTCAGGTGTCTCCTTGTCTCAGCGTGCTGTCCAGGCTTCTGTTCAGCAGTGATCCAGATGTGCTGGCTGACGCTTGCTGGGCTCTGTCCTACCTGTCTGACGGCCCTAATGAAAAGATCCAGACGGTCATTGACTCCGGGGTCTGCCGCAGACTGGTGGAGCTGCTCATGTAAGGAACGAACGGTTCCATATTATAGGAGTAGTCATTTCCTGATTCACTAGAGGAAGAACAGGTCAAGCTGAATTACATGTATGTGACAATGCATGACCAGGTGTCCTGTTACAATATTTTCTAATAGGACATTATCACAGTGCATTATCACATTTATACTGAAAAATCCCCTTTTAATTGTCTGTAGTCAGTGTAACACATGGTTGGGTTAATTTCAGTGGTGAGTTATCTAGTAGTGTAGTGTAAAGCAGTGTAGGTGCTGGGGTTCCCTGCAGTTTAGTGTACTTTTCACACTGATATACAGGGAGTGCAGAATTATTAGGCAAGTTGTATTCTTGAGGATTAATTTTATTATTGAACAACAACCATGTTCTCAATGAACACAAAAAACTCATTAATATCAAAGCTGAATATTTTTGGAAGTAGTTTTTAGTTTTAGCTATTTTAGGGGGATATCTGTGTGTGCAGGTGACTATTACTGTGCATAATTATTAGGCAACTTAACAAAAAACTAATTTAAACCCATTTCAATTATTTATTTTTACCAGTGAAACCAATATAACATCTCAACATTCACAAATATACATTTCTGACATTCAAAAACCAAACAAAAACAAATCAGTGACCAATATAGCCACCTTTCTTTGCAAGGACACTCAAAAGCCTGCCATCCATGGATTCTGTCAGTGTTTTGATCTGTTCACCATCAACATTGCATGCAGCAGCAACCACAGCCTCCCAGACACTGTTCAGAGAGGTGTACTGTTTTCCCTCCTTGTAAATCGCACATTTGATGATGGACCACAGGTTCTCGATGGGGTTCAGATCAGGTGAACAAGGAGGCCATATCATTAGATTTTCTTCTTTTATACCCTTTCTTGCCAGCCACGCTGTGGAGTACTTGGACGCGTGTGATGGAGCATTGTCCTGCATGAAAATCATGTTTTTCTTGAAGGATGCAGACTTCTTCCTGTACCACTGCTTGAAGAAGGTGTCTTCCAGAAACTGGCAGTAGGACTGGGAGTTGAGCTTGACTCCATCCTCGACCCGAAAAGGCCCCACAAGCTCATCTTTGATGATACCAGCCCAAACCAGTACTCCACCTCCACCTTGCTGGCGTCTGAGTCGGACTGGAGCTCTCTGCCCTTTACCAATCCAGCCACGGGCCCATCCATCTGGCCCATCAAGACTCACTCTCATTTCATCAGTCCATAAAACCTTAGAAAAATCAGTCTTGAGATATTTCTTGGCCCAGTCTTGACGTTTCAGCTTGTGTGTCTTGTTCAGTGGTGGTCGACTTTCTGCCTTTCTTACCTTGGCCATGTCTCTGAGTATTGCACACCTTGTGCTTTTGGGCACTCCAGTGATGTTGCAGCTCTGAAATATGGCCAAACTGGTGGCAAGTGGCATCTTGGCAGCTGCACGCTTGACTTTTCTCAGTTCACGGGCAGTTATTTTGCGCCTTGGTTTTCCACACGCTTCTTGCGACCCTGTTGACTATTTTGAATGAAACGCTTGATTGTTCGATGATCACGCTTCAGAAGCTTGGCTATTTTAAGACTGCTGCATCCCTCTGCAATATATCTCACTATTTTTGACTTTTCTGAGCCTGTCAAGTCCTTCTTTTGACCCATTTTGCCAAAGGAAAGGAAGTTGCCTAATAATTATGCACACCTGATATAGGGTGTTGATGTCATTAGACCACACCCCTTCTCATTACGGAGATGCACATCACCTAATATGCTTAATTGGTAGTAGGCTTTCCAGCCTATACAGCTTGGAGTAAGACAACATGCATAACGAGGATGATGTGGTCAAAATACTCATTTGCCTAATAATTCTGCACTCCCTGTAGACTGGTGATTTAACTATGGACTGGAACTATATTCAAAG
This sequence comes from Siniperca scherzeri, assembly GCA_027580175.1. Lineage (NCBI taxonomy): Eukaryota > Metazoa > Chordata > Actinopteri > Centrarchiformes > Sinipercidae > Siniperca > Siniperca scherzeri. The sequence goes on from CM050856.1 coordinate 31,473,713, forward strand.
GAAAATCCCATTGTTTTTCCCATAAATGTGGCTGTTGTGACTCTATGGGTCATGCCAACTTTGCACTTGCCACCTCCATTGTAGAGCGAGAGATTTGGGGAAATGAGGACTCGCACAAAACAACGTAACGCGTAAACACAGAATGTAGCCACCTGGAAAAGCCATTATGGCTAACTGCACAGGGATCTACATCTGGGGCAACTTGCAGACTTTTTCTCTCAACTAACATTACAATTGTAATGTCGAATCACAGTGGGTCAAGGAACATGTATAACCAGATGCTAGTGTTTATATGCAATCCCGCATAATATAGTGTTTAACATTTTAGCTTTTTCCTACTGTATGAAGAGCTCACCGTGTGGTCCAGCCACCCTAAAACTTTTCTCCCAGTTGATTTTGGGGAGGTGAAACTAAGTCTGCAGGACGGCAGTGTTTATCAGAGCCACAAATGAATTAGTTGTAACTTAGTTACACAGCTGGGATCACTGACATCCGTGGACTCATTTTCATCAGACATGATTGCGTCACAACAATACTTGTGAAAATATATTCTCTAGAGATCTGTGACATTTTGTAGCTGTAGACAGACAAAATAAGCGATAGCTAGGGGAGTTTTAACCAGATCGGAGAGGGTGCACAACTAGTCGATCATATTTCAGAAAGGTAGTGTTCCTCTTCTTCCTCTCCTCTTTGAGCTGTGGTAGCAGTTCCTTTCGTTTCATGCAAACATTTCCGGAAAGTCCTCGTTGATGAAGATGTTAGTGCGTTTGAGGGATTTTGCTCTCTTCAGAATTTCTTGCTTGTTTTTGTATCGAAGCAATTTAACCACAATGGATCTGGGATAACTGGCATAGTCATATTTTCCAGTTCAGTGAGATCTTTCTAATTGTATACGCCTGGAGTCTATTTTCAGGTGGTCAGATAATACTTTGTTAGCCTTGATCTCTGTCACTCCAAGATTCAGATTTTGAGTCCGGCACTCCATCTACTGCCAAGTTGTTTCTTCTTGACTGATTTTCCATATAATCCATTTTTGCGGACAGACTATTAATGGAAGCTATGCTTTGGTCAATCCATCAAAAATCTCTTTAAGCGTTGTCCATCCACACTTCACAACTCTTCTCTATATATGACTTGAATATTTGACAAAGAAAATGTCTGTTTTTAGTAGTATGTAAGTAGTAGAAGTAGTACGCATTTAAAAGGTCCAGAAATACAGTAAGACAATTTGAGTGGCTTGTAGCCAAAGTTCATGCTGCTACTGAAACAGGAAATCAATGGTCTTGAACTGAAATTGTTTGTGTCAATTGGGTTCTAATGTTCTTGTCAGTGGAATGCCCCTAACCTGAATTAATTTATGCATGAACATCTTTAATTGAATAGTTTCAGTTTCTCAATGTTTTGCCATGAAAACTGTCAAATTCTTCAAAGAAATTTAATTTTCGAGGTCTCACCATCAGTAGCTTTTGCTGTAACACTGTGTGAATGTTTTTATTTTTTATAGGCACAGTGACTATAAGGTTGTTTCTCCTGCTTTACGTGCGGTGGGCAACATTGTAACAGGAGATGACATCCAGACTCAGGTAGAGGCTCAACTACTCACAGTACTGATTCCCTCACTTTGTCTTCATTCATTTATTTGTAAGGGATCATATACAGTATTAAGTGTAAATGTTGCCATCTGATGTTTGTTTGTATGTTTGTCATCTCAGGTAATCTTGAACTGTTCAGCACTACCATGTTTACTCCACCTCCTCAGCAGTCCCAAGGAGTCCATCAAGAAGGAGGCGTGCTGGACTGTGTCCAACATCACAGCAGGAAACAGAGCTCAGATTCAGGTAAAGGCTGCTTCACCTGGGTTTAGTGTGTCGTCTGAAGAAGGGCTGCTGTTTGTTGTAGCTGACAATATTTCTTCTCGTCAGAATGTGATTGATGCCAACATCTTCCCAGTACTGATAGAGATCCTTCAGAAGGCAGAGTTCCGCACGAGGAAGGAGGCAGCGTGGGCTATTACTAACGCCACCTCTGGGGGCACTCCGGCACAGATAAGGTATGTTTACCAGACTTAAGGGGCCATTACACAGAGATGCGCCGCTAGAAACGCGTTGCCAGCAAAACCATCGTTTTCCTATGATACGGCGCGCATAAAAGTTAAAATATTCAAAATTTTTCAGCGCAAGGTATAGTCACACCACCTGTCAATGTCAAACTTGGCCCAGGCAGCCAATCAAATCAAGCAAGAGGTGGGCTTTACTACTTTACCACTTTGTTCCTGTTGCTTGAGCAGCCAGGTGAATCTCTCTGGCAAGTATAATGCCATTTTCTATGCTGATATATAGGCTAACTAGCTAGCTTGCTAGTTAGCTGTTGGACTGTGAGAGAGCTACGGAGCAGCCCTGCTCCTCAGGCGCACCAGCTGTTGTGGTGTTTTTTAAGGGGCTGCGCCTGTAGCCTCTGTGTGATCTTCCCTTTAAACACCCAGGAGAACACTGAGAATTTGACAACTCCCTCCTGGATAACAGGATTGTAGAATAGTGTTCAGCTCAGCCGCAGCTGGAGCCAGACCAAAATCACACAGTCCAGACAAAGTTTGATCTGCCTCTCAATAATGTTTTGAAAATAGACAGGCTTGTATTTACAGTTAGAACATTAGGGGAAAAATGTATCATGTTTTTATATTTTAATGTTTTTTAATAATTTTACTGACCAAAACTTTGTAATGACTAATCTATTAAAAATAAATTTGATTAAGATTTTTCTTTGTGTGAACAGATACCTGGTGTCTCTGAATGCCATTAAACCCATGTGTGACCTGCTGACAGTGATGGACTCAAAGATCGTGCAGGTGTCTCTGAATGGTCTGGAGAACATCCTCAGACTAGGAGAACAGGAGGCCAAACAGAACGGAACAGGCATCAATCCGTACTGTGCTCTCATTGAGGAGGCTTACGGTACAGCTCTGCAACACATCACACAACTAATAAATTACTCACACATATTTTGTTGCTGTTTCTGTACCAGAAATACGTCTGTGAACCAACGATTCCGCACAGTTACATTCAGGTTTTATAATCTGATTAGCCTGAATTAATAGTTGTCTTGTTACAATACACTTATCTTGTCTCTGGTTGAGACATGTACTTATGAAATAGTCCAGTAATGATAAAATAGTTTTTACTGTTTGACAAATAACACATACATCTTTTGATTGAAATGATTACACGACAACATAATTTAACAGCTGAATGTCCACTAAATTTGATGATTTTTAAATTTTATCATTAAGAAAAAGCTCCCTGGCACCCGGAGAACGTAAATATCTGAGGTTTGATGCCTTCAAATGAGTTCCACTCCCACTTTGTCTTTTGTAGTTTATGCTGCATTAACAATATAAAGTATTATTTGCAATTGCTTTCACCTCTTCAGCATTAGTATCATTTTAAGCCATCCTGACCCTCCAAAGTGTGACAAATAGCTGTGAAAACTACAGACAGCTGTGAGGCGTCCTAACGCATTTGTGAGCCAGGGTCACCACCCACACACACTGGGGACAGCTGTGTCATTCAGCCTTGGTTTCTCGATGCATTTCACATCCACACCTCAACTTACCGTTAGAAATATTTAATAGTCCATCCTTTCTTGTATGGGATAGTTAAATTTCAGGAGCCAGTTGCACCAGCTGTTCATAAGTTCAAACTTTGCCTAGTTATACCACAAGCGTTTACTAAGCCGAAATTCACGCATAACTAAATTAAAGCGGATTGTACCACACAAACTAGTTCTTATGTACTTATATTAGTTGTTACTAAATATTTACACCTAGTAACTACTGGATGTAACAGTTGTGTAGCTGTTAACCAACTGGACAATTTGCCTGCTACGAGAATAAAAACGCTTGGAGCGACTAGACAAGCTAATTGAAAATGGACAGCATATTCACCATCAGCGGGTTATTTGTGACAGGCTACACCCACTGGATCTTTACAGTGATGTGGATATTTCTGCCTGTTGTTATTGATTCAGGCGTGAGTAGATAATGAGGATTACTGACCAGCAGGTGATGCTTGTAAATGCTTGTCAGTTGAAAACTTTATTAAATGTTATGATGATTTAAACAAATTGTTATTAACTCAAACAGCTAGAACTTTGCCTAAAGAAAATACTGTTTAAAATTAGCTGTAAAATGTAATTCAGGAAATATATCATCAAAGAAGTACAGTTTTTGAAACTTGGTGCTAAAGACATAGTTGTGGCATTACTCATTCTACACTTCAGTTGATCCTGTTGTACTTTTGCCACATAGTTGTGTGAAGTATAGGAACTAGAATGAGTTGTGTATATGTGGGTGAACCCTTTCAGGCCTGGACAAGATCGAGTTCCTGCAGAGCCACGAGAACCAGGAGATCTACCAGAAAGCCTTCGACCTGATCGAACACTACTTCGGCGTGGAGGAGGAGGATGCCAGTCTGGCTCCTCAAGTGGACCAGAATCAAGGCCAATTTGTCTTCCAGCAACAGGAAGGACCTATGGAGGGTTTCCAGCTTTAACACCACCTCACCTCCATAGCCCCTTCTTCTTGGTCTCTAAACCTCTGCTAGAGACCGTGGCCTATTGGTCTGCAAACTTTCCTGGGACAACACCTCGTCTTTGCCAGGCCAGCTCCACCAGCTCCCCAGACCTTCACTTCTACTATGTACTCACAGCAACACCTACTCTGGAGAGCCAGAGAGAGCTTTGTGAATATGGAGATGAAACATAAGAGCACGTTTGGCTCATTGGTGCTGTGCTGTGGGAGCCTGTTTGGAGGGCTCAGTCTTGCTGGTTTCTATCCCATAGAGAATTCTCTCTTTTTTTCTTTAATGCTGCACAGTATGATGTTCCTTTGACTTCCTGTGATATTTTTTCATCATTCTAAATTATGTTAATGATATTTGTGTTACAATTAGAAACTGGTGTCTCCAAATCAGCATCCATATCCCTTTTTCAATGTGAAACTACCTCTTCAGTCTTCAGAAAGAAAGAAACCGAAAGGAAGGAAGGAAGAAAAGAAAAGCCCTAAATGAACAGACATGAACATCAGGCTGTTTTCTTCTTCTTTTTTTTTAATTATGGCAAAAATCCAATCTTAAAATCCTTGGTGTTCAGATTCAGGGTCTAGTGGCTGAGCTGTCAGAAGTCTGTAGGCAGGTAGTGGATGTAAATACAGTACTACTCCACGTCCTGGTGTTGCCATACTTAGTCTGAAGCAGCTGCACATGCTTTCTGGGCTCTTTGTCCTCTCCTGTCGATTTAAAAGGACTTGGCGAGCACCTGGAGACTGCTTCTTTTATTTATTTGTCTTTTGAGAGCTGTGGTGGAGATCCTCTTTCTCTTCTCCACCCTCAGTTCTGACTGAAGGAAACTGATTCCTGGATTATGTAACCGGCCAACTGGCCCAAGTTTGTTTGAAATCTGCAACAGTGTTGGCTGTTCACTAGTGTTTTTTTCTGCTTATTTTAAATCATCTTTATTTCAGAAAGCAGTATCAGGGCAAGACAAGTGCTGTCTATGTTACATGATGGACATGATGCAGTATGTGCAACAATCTTGAATGAGATTTTTGTCCTGTTTTCTAGGTTGTCACTCTGAACTATCAAGGTAATATATCATAAATTATTTTTTCTGCCTTCAATCATCATTTCCTTGATGTGATGGGATTAGTCGACAGAGGGGTTGTATATTATATATACATGTAAGAAAGTGTAAAGACGTATTTAAGTGGCTGTGGGAAGGTGTGATATGCAATTATGTTTTCTGGCTGATATGCAGTTGTAGTATTTCCAGTCCATCACTGCTTTATGCACCCTTGACAATTTGTTTTATTTTGAGGTTTGTCTCCTGTGAGGTTTTGTCTCCTAAGCTTTTATATTTATTTTTATTTTTTCATTTTCTGATTTTGTGGTTGAAGTCTTAAGATGGAAACACAGTGGGATTTTTTTCCTGCTTTTGGCTCTACCCCTGAACCATAATTTGACAGTTTTTCGATATGTGCACATTTGAGTACAGCGACATTGATTGGTGGAGAACTGAACATGAAATCAATCTATATTTACATGAAATGGAAAATATTTGTAATGCAGAAATTACATCAAGCACATTCAATCGTGTATAGTTTTCTAATATTCCTGGTTTGTATGATTGTATATCATATTTTTTAGGTTTTGGTAGTGTTTTTGTTTTCTCCTGTTTGGGAATTAATTTGCTGTGTACTTGTGGCTCTCAGTAGAAATTGTGTGTTAGAATTCCAGCAGCCATGTACAGGAGTGAATTACTGTATGCAGCAACAGTTCCTAACACTGACAGAGGTCTGACAATGAAGCTGGGTCAGGCTGTCTGTAATGATGCCTGGCTCTTCTGTGTGGGGATGCACACTTATATTGTGTAACAAGAATTAATAAAGTGATCTGTTGGATACAAACCAAACACGCTTGCATTACTGCTTTTTGTCCTTTCTTTAGGAAAGTTCTTATTCTAATTGACTGTCACATTTACTGTTGAATTGAGTTGACTGAAAATGCTTTGCTTTTGTCAGAGTAAAGTAAATAAGTAAATTTACTCAAAAATCTTACTTGAGTACAATTGAGGTTCTTGTATATCCATTTCATACTACTTTTTATACTTCACTACCTTTTCAGAGGGAAATATTGTACATTTTACTCCACTACCTGTATTACAAGTGTTGTCTGGTGATTGTAGATATGATTTCAAAATAGATAGTTTTCATTGCCGACATGCTACTGCAGTTTCAGTAGCAACGGTTCTTGTGAGAGAAATCATCCCAAGATGGGGACTCCCATCTAAGGTAACCAGTGACTATGGTACGCATTTTGTAAATAGTGTAATCCAGAGCCTTTCAGAAAGTTTGAAAACAAATCTAAAAACACATTGTGCCTTCCCAGTGTTTGGAGGTGCAGTTGAAAGAGCAAATCAGACTCTTAAAAACAAAGCTCACAAAGCTTATGGCTGAAACACAACTGTCATGGGTTGATGTTCTGCCCTTAGAACTGATGTACATGAGAAGTCGTCCACACAAAACCACAGGACTCTCCCCCTATGAGATACTTATTGTACGCCCCATGCACATGATCGACACACCCTTTCCCCAGAGCAAGCTGACCCTTACAGGGCTTGAGGATGAAATGTTAGCATATTGTTGTGCTCTTAATACTCTGAAGCTTATCATGTAAATGCTGCCTTGCCTCAGCCCACCTCAGAACAGCGCCACAACTTCGAGCCAAATGATTGGGTCATGGTAAAAGACTTGAGGAAACCCGGCACCAACATTGCTGGTCATGACCATTCCAGGTGCTCCTAACCACTCCAACTGCAGTTAAGGTAACAGGTAGAGCCACCTGGAGCCACCCAGTGTAAATCCTTCCCCGGAAAAACACCCGACCGGACACAATGCCGCCAGAGGCCTAAACAGTGGGGCTTTGAGGAGGAATCCTGCCGTGTAATCCTGGCCACCATCTTCGTTGGCATCACCATAGTCCTCTGCCCTCGACTGTGGGAAATAGTCCACTGGCAGGACTCTAAAAATGGCCGCTCCTCAGAGGGAAGTGCCCTACCAACGGCACCATCGCAGACCTGGAGAAGTGGTCCAGAAAAAGCTGACAACAGTCCCCTGCCAACGGCACCAATGCAGGCCCAGAAGAAGATGACAAATGTGGCATCCGACCACCAATGATCAACGCTGAACTGTTAACAATGGAGCAATGGAAGAGACGAAATCTCTTTCAAAGACCCAGATCACCCAGAAAGAAACTCTTGGTACACTTTTAAACATTTAGCTGGACACACACACACACACACACACACACACACCAAAGTTCACAATGTTGTGTTTCTGCACCTACACATTCACATGCATGAGAGCTTTAATGTATAGGTTGATTGGTGGTGTTATGGAGACCACTCAAACATACCTGCAACTCTCTACTGAACCTGAACTGGGGACACGTGATCTTTTCCCAACTTCTGATTGGGCTCCAGGTTCTCCATACAGTGATGATGAGGAAGAATAAATCCTTTTAAATATTTGTGTGACATTTGAATTATTCTTGCTTATAACAGAAGATCCTCATTGTCATAAGCAGTGAAGTATTTGCATCTATTGCAGTTTAACCAGCATTATCTTATTGTAATTATAATTTTAAGTATTACTTTTGTTTGTTTTTCTTGGTAATTCTTGAATGTATTTCTCCATGTTATTGTTGCCACTTTGTGTAAAAAGGGGGGAATGTAAGGAATAAATTGTGACTTAGCAGCTTAAAGGTTAATATTAAACCAGAGCTTCTAACAAATGGAGGGATAGTTTATAACACTAAATACATAAAGATGAATTATAATTGCACAAAGGTTCTTTCATTCCTGAGAGGAAGTGTAAATGCTTTTACACTTTAATTCTGTCACTGCAGCTCAGTTATCAAGCTCCTCTCCTGTAGAATCAGGTCCTAGTTTGTGTTCAGGAGGCAGACACCATCTCCACATTTAAGAGTAGGCTGAAGACTTTGATAAAGCTTAAAGTTAGGGCTGGCTTGGGAGAGTCCTAAACCATCCCTTAGTTATGCTGCTATAAGCCTAGACTGCCGGGAGACTTCCCATGATGCACCTCTTTCCTCTCTCCTTCTCTCCCTCTCCATTTGTATGCATTTTTAGCCCATTACTGCTTGTTACTAACTCGACATCTTCTCTCTCCCGTAGTTTTCTGCTTTCTCGTCTCTCCTTCTGTCGCTTTCAGCAGGTATTTCTACCTCCAGAGCTGCAGAGACTGGATCAGTGGTTGTGGGCCACCTGCTGCCCCCGTGTTCCTGCTCGACAACTACTACTACAGTTGTTGTTATTGGCTCTGTTACTATTATTGTCGACTGTCATTCCTATTATTGTCACTACCATAACATTATTACTATTTTAAAATTCTAAGTGGTATTTGCATTGTGTCCCCACCTCCTTCTCTCTCTTTCTCTCTCTCTCTCTCTCTCTCTAAACCTCTCTCTCAAAACCTCTTTCTCTGCCTCTCTCTCTCTCTCTCAAAACCTAACATGGCAATGGTGGATGGCCGCCCACCATTGAGTCTGGTTCTGTCCAAGGTTTCTGCCTGTTAATAGGAAGTTCTTTCTTGCCACTGCTGCCAAATGTTTGGTCATGATGGGATTTGTTGGGTCTCTGTAAATGATATTATAAAGAGTATGGTCTAGACCTGCTCTATAGGAAACATGCAATGAGATAACTTCTGTTATGAATTGGCGCTATATAAATAAGATTGAATTGAGCTGAATTGAATTGAACAGCGATCTGCTGCTGCAGCAGGGACACAAGTCAGTCAGACACAAACAGCTAGTGCAACAACAGGGCAGAAAGCAAAGTTAGTGAAGGAGCCCCCTCACAACACAGTTACAGAAAGACGGCGTGGCTCACATCCAGATCTGAACTTGGGTGATAGGATTAACTCGGACCCAACACTTTCAGCTTCCGGTCCTCCTGCAGAACACACTAGGTCCCATACACAAAAAGGTGATTCAGTTGTCAGCACAAATCCCAAAATTATGATAGGTGAGGTTGCTGTATGTAAGCCATGGACCCCGGCTGAGGTTATGGAAATGACTAGAAAGGCGCCCAATACTCATTAAGATGAGAATTTGGTTTGGCTTACTTAGGTATGTACTGTCTACAATTGTCTAGTGCCTGATGTGAAACAGCTGATGTGAGACTCGTCCAAGGTTTTGTCGAAAGTCCTGGGGTTTACGCAGCAGGAATAAAATGTGATCTGGAAGACTTGCAGTTACCAGGGGGAGCTCACTCTTGCAGTATGCTGATGACATTTTGATGGCATCACCTTCAAAAGAGGCCTGTCACACTGACTCTATACTGCTGCTTAAAAGACTGGCTGAGCGTGGTCACAGAGCATCACTAGCAAAGCTGCAGTTCTGTCTGCCTTCTGTGACATACTTGGGTTATATTTTGAAAAATGTCAAACATATGCTGTCACCAGAGAGGGTGAAGCTGCTGAATAGCATGCCTCCTCCTAAGACAAAGAAGGACCTGCATTCTTTCCTTGGCATGGCTAATTACTGCAGAAAATAGTTGGTCCGATGGCGGTGAGATTTCAATTGATTGCTACAGTGAGTTACGAATCCTGTTTAGTCTGGCAAGGTAGTCTAAAAACATATAAGAGGGCCCTCCGTAATGCCAGAGCAGCTTACTACTAATCATTAATAGAGGAAAATAAACCCCAGGTTTCTTTTCAGCACTGTAGCCAGGCTGACAGAGAATCACAGCTCTATTGAGCCATGTATTCCTATAGCCCTCAGTAGTAACAACTTCATGAGCTTCTTTAATGATAAAATTTTAACTATTAGAGAAAACATTCATCAAGTCCTGCCCTCAACCGGTGCCGCAGCTGTAGAGCCTGATGTGTGTTTTGGCTGCTTTGCTCCTGTCGATCTTCTTCAGCTGACTTTGACGATTAATTCATCTAAGCCATCAACCTTAGACCCCATTCCAACTAGGCTTGGAATTTTTTACCTTTAATTAGCACTTCTTTACTGGATATGATCAATCTGTCTTTATTAACAGGCTATGTACCACAATCCTTTAAAGTAGCTGTAATTAAACCGATTCTTAAAAAGCCCACTCTTGATCCTGGGGTTTAACTATAGACATATCTAACCTTCCCTTTCTTTCTAAGATCCTTGAGAAAGCAGTCGCCAATCAGTTGTGTGACTTCCTAAATAACAATAGTTTATTTGAGGATTTTCAGTCAGGATTTAGAGTGCATCATAGCACAGAGACAGCACTGGTGAAAATTACAAATGACCTTTTAATTGCATCAGACAATGGACTTGTCTCTGTACTTGTCTTGTTAGATCTTAGTGCTGCGTTCGACACCATTGACCATCACATACTATTACAGAGACTGGAACATGTAATTGGCTTTAAAGTAACTGCACTAAGCTGGTTTAAATCCTATCTATCAGATCAATCACAGTTTGTACATGTTAACGGTGAGTCCTCCGTGCATGCCAAAGTTAGTTACGGAGTTCCACAAGGTTCTGTGCTTGGACCGATTCTATTCCCTAAGGGTGACAGGAAATGAAGGGAATGAGGTGGGATTGAGGTATTATGATTTCCAAGGTGGTGGTCTGGGTTCCACCAGGTGTGCCAAATGATGATGAGAAAATGTTTAAAGCTATTTCCCCTAGGCCTCATATGTAGAGATATGGTCAACAGATAAGAGACAGAAACATGGCTATAGTCACTTAGGAGTCATTTACATTCCTGAAAAGGAACTGTCCTCTGTATGTTCTCTGCCATAGTTCACTATACTATCTCCTGCATCTGTTGGTTCAGGCTAGGGAGGAAAACATCTCGCTTAACACTGGCCAAAATAATGCTGAAAATTAATATTACACAATTATGAATAATTACCAACAGTACTATGCCAAACGCAAGGGGCACCATTTGTTGGGATTTTTAATGGTTAAAGAGGCACCAAACTGTGTTGTTACAATCAATTAAATTTGGCTATCAAAATTATCAAAGATAATCATAAATAATAACTTTTAATTAAAGTCCTTGGGGGCACCACTCTTCTTAAAGAAATGATAGCCAATCAAATGATTGAGTCTCAAATAATATACTAAACTATCAATTGGGAAATTAATAATTAAATTAATAACTATAACCAGAATTACCAGCAATAGCTAGTAGGTTGAAGGAGTTCAACATAGAAGATATTGGCAAATTAGTGCTCTTGTGCAACATTAAAGAAACCAGCATAATTATACACAAGCATTTATTATCAGATAATGAAGCAAAAACACAATATTAAGTCTAACTCTAAATGCACTAAACTACAGAACAAAAGGGCGTGTGTATGTGTGTGTGTGGGGGGGGGGTCCAAGATGGCTGCTTGGGTCAAAATGGCGGCCACATGTCTTCAAACAAAGATAGTTCATTCAAAATGGCGGTAAGGCCATGTATGTTAAAGAGTGTCGCTCTGTAAAAGGGCCAAATTGAGGTGGATGTGTGAACTGTGTAGGATACAAACGGTGCCAGGTTAGAAAAAGGATAGTTAGTTGAATGCAAGACCCTGTGTCTGTGTGAACATCACAAACATCACTTAACATGTGGCTACCAAAATAACCTAACAGTGAAAACACATCACAACAATAACACTCAACGACCTAAATAAACACTTTTACATTCACAAAAGTAACACAGTCCTGTGCTTAGCCACGTACACAGTTAAACTATGTGAAGCTATGTAATGCCCAGTTATGGGTTCAGTGGTTATCATAGAAAAGGTTTCAGTCGTAGTCATCTGGACACTGTTTTCAGAATCAAGACGTTTCGGCTCCCATCGGGAAGTCATTCTCAATTGTGACTACGACTGAAACCTTTTCTATGATAGAACACTCCTGGACGAATGAGGGACTACACCGTCTTGTTCAGTGGTTATGTTACCAGTCCATAAAGGAAGAAAGGTTGCTATGAACGTTGGTATTATCTGGCGGTTCCATTGGATCAGCCATGCAGGGAAAAATGTTGGTTCCGATTGAAGAAAAGTCCTTGCTGTGCAGTCAATTTGTGCAGATGGAAGAACCAGTCACTGTCTGTTGTACTCCTTGCAGTTAGCTTGGCGCTTACTTCCTTAGTTGCTTCTTAAATTTAACTGGCAGACTTTGTGTAATAGCCAGGTCAGACTGACCAATGGCAGCTGGAAGGTTGCGTTCAATGCTCTTAGGATTTTGGAATGCTGAGTTCAATTGCTTACCTTTGTGAACACTACAAAAGAGCATGCAGTCTCCTAATGAAAGTTCAGTTAAAATCACACAAATAAATGAATTCATCTGTGGAGTGCCAGTGGTCTCAACACAGGAATGGGTATATCGAAGAGACGGGCGTGGACCCTTTAAGCCGCTCCACCATCTCTTCTGCGTGCATGAAAATGTTTGTCACCAACTTCCTACCTCCTAAAAGCCTAATGATACTGTCGCCTGATGATTCCAGGCGCCAATTCAAAACATATGCAAACGGCGGTATTCAATGGCTAGAGTGGGTGTCTTACACCAACGGCATCTTCATTCAACACGCTTTAAATGCAGGGGAAAAACAGCTGGGACGGTACTTCGTAGACGGCTACACTGAGATCAAAGGGGTGAAATACGTGTGGGAGTTTCTAGGTTTTACCACAGTTATCTGCCTTGTTTTCAACCTCATGACACCTGTCCTCTGACGGGTACCACCTTTGAGTTGTTGCATGCAGCCTGTGAGGAGAAATTACAGACGTTACAGTCTGTCCACGGCATCAAAGTCATCGTCATGAGAGAGCATAAGTAGACGGAGATGAAAAAATCCCATCAGGGGTTGAAGGATTTTCTCAAGCGTGGTGTATGACAAGAGATGACTGCTGACCCAAGGTCGCATCTTGCCTTTTGGATATTGAAGAAAATGTTTTCATCCAACCTAAGTGACTTTGATCCTAGACTGTGAGTGGAGTTTGGAGGGGTTTTTTGAAAACTGTGAACATGTGATGGATATACTGCCTGATAACATTGTATGGATCTACACTTTGTTTCAACAAATGTACGCTGAACTGCAAAAGAAAAAGATAAAATTTGTTGAAGGACTACCTGACTACCCATTGAAGATGAAAGCCTGTTTCCCCCCGATCAAAATCACTTGATTATTTTGGATGATGTCATTTTTCAGTCCTCCAACCATCCGGAAGTAGTCAGGATTTTCACACAAGACAGACACCACAGAAACATGAGTATCATGATGCTGAAGCAAAATGTCAAGGTAAACATAGTTGTACCATCAGTTTGAACAGTAATTACTGATGCTGTTTAAAAACCTTCCAGACAGATTACAGATGAATATATTAGCTCAACAAATTTTCCCTGGACGAAAAGCCTTATTCTTGGAAAGTTTTGAAGATGCTACCAAAGATCCAAATGGATATTTAATCATCGACCTCACCCCTATCTGCCCAGAAACGTACAGACTAAGATCAGGAGTACTGCCCCATCAGTGGCCCGTCGTCTATCTACCTGAAACGAAACCCTAACCCAACACGTCGGTGCATTTAAAAAGGAATGCGCCTTTACTGTGAGCTTTGTGTCACGCCACGCCTCGGAAACGTAAAGATATTCTCAACCATTGCTCCTCGGATTTTCTTCAGTCTCTGTGCGAGCTTTCGTCAAATCTTTAAAAAGGAAACATTCCCCTGACCTCCGCTCAATATAAAAAAACTCAAAAGGCAAAAGAAAATCCTCAGACTGTTGGCTGATAAAAAAAACAGCCTAAAAAGCAAACATTGGGCTCTGATTAAACAATCTGGAGGGTTTCTTTTACCTCTGCTTTCGGCGGTTGTTCCTATCTTTGGACAGCTTCTAGGGGGACTTATTAAAACCTAAAAGTCATGAGTCAAAAGATGTTTTTGGTGTTGCTGGATTAGTTAAACCGTCTGAGTCAGGTGGTAGCATATGCTCCCAGCGGTGGGGAAATGATGAGACGCACGGCCGAAAATGATTTGGATGAAAAAATGAGGGCTATATTAAACAAACGATTGAACGCTTACAAAAAAGTAAAAAAAATACAACCCTCTGCTGCAAAGATATGTTGCGAGGAGGAACGTCATATTACTCTGACTCTACCTAAAGACTCTGATGAACAGGAAGAAAAAGAAGAAGAAAAAAGTTAGTCACGCTTGATAAAACGGTGAATGAGGTACTACAAAACCTTCTGGCACGCTACCGTAACAACGCAGAATACATCATTAAGAAATTAGCCAAGAGCCAGGGCGGATGGACTCCCAAGGGTGAATTTGTGTATAAGGGACAGATTTTTAAAGGCTCGCACCTGATAGACTTGTTTAAAAATCCTCCCATCTCTTATAAAAAAATTCCTACCGCCCAAGGGTTGGGTGAGTTTTTTAAATACTCTGACGGAACTCAACATCCCTTTATCCTTGATGAGTAACCCTCAAACCCGCGAGCAATATCGACGACTCCGAACGGGAGGACCGCGAGAAGATGAGGAAGAGGAGGAGGGGTTGACCACACCACAGGCCACATTGCCAAAGACAGGGGAAAAAAGAAGAAAACACCCCTCACCCCACGGTGGATTGAGGATAAGGAGGAGGTGTTAAGCACGCCACCACCGGCCTTTGGCACCTTATATATGCTTCCTTTGGGCAATATTATTAGGAAACACTCCATAAACTTTCATTGCTATGCAGATGATACCCAATTATATCTATTGATCAAGCCAGATGAAACCAACCAGTTAACTAAACTTCAGGCATGCCTTAGGGACATAAAGACCTGGATGACCTGCAACTTTCTGATGTTAAACTCTGACAAAACTGAAGTTATTGTACTTGGTCCCAAACACCTCCGAGACAAATTATCTAAAGATATAGTTACTCTAGATGGCATTGCCCTGGCCTCCATCAGCACCGTAAGGAACCTTGGAGTTATCTTTGATCAGGATTTATCCTTTAACTCCCACATGAAACAAACTTCAAGGACTGCCTTTTTTCACCTACGTAATATTGCAAAAATCAGGCACATCCTGTCTCAAAATGATGCCGAAAAATTAGTGCATGCATTTGTTACTTCTAGGCTGGACTATCCGGCTGCCCGAATAAGTCCCTTAAGACTCTCCAGTTGATCCAGAATGCTGCGGCACGTGTACTGACAAGAACTAGGAAAAGAGATCATATCTCTCGAATATTAGCTTCTCTGCATTGGCTCCCTGTAAAATCCAGAACAGAATTTAAAATCCTTCTCACCTACAAAGCTCTTAATGGACAGGCACCATTGTATCTTAAAGATCTCATAACACCATATTTTCTGACTAGAACACTGCGCTCCCAGAATGCAGGGTTACTTGTGGTTCCTAGCATCTCCAAAAAAAAGAATGGGAGCCAGAGCCTTCAGTTATCAAGCTCCTCTCTTGTGGAATCAGGTCCCAGTTTGGGTTTCGGGAGGCAGACACCATCTCCACATTTAAGAGTAGGCTGAAGACTTTCCTCTTTGATAAAGCTTATAGTTAGGGCTGGTTTGCGTGAGTCCTGAATCATCCCTTAGTTATGCTGCTATAGGCCAAGACTGCCGGGAGACTTCCCATGATGCACCTCTTTCCTCTCTCCTTCTCTCCCTCTCCAGCTGTATGCATTTTTGTCCCATTACTGCATGTTACTAACTTGACATCTTCTCTCTCCCATTGTTTTGCACTTTCTCATTTCTCTCCTCTCTCCTACTGTCGCTATCAGCAGGTATTTCTTCCTCTGCAGAGACTGGATCTGTGGTTGCTCGACAACTGCTACTACAGTTGATGTTATTAGCCTTTTTACTATTATTGTCACTATTATTCCTATGACATTCCTATTATTATTACTTTATTAATATTACCACTACCATTACATTATTACTATTTTAAAATTCTAGGCGGAATTTGCATTTTGCTTCCCTCTCCCCCACCCCCCCTTCTCTCTCTCTCTGGATTTATGGATTCTATTTGCCTTAGTGAACTGCTTCCCTGGTGTTGACCACTGCCTTCCTGATTACCCTTGAAAGCCTTATATTCTTTATAAAATCACTGAACTGTACTTGCCTGCCTCCGTGGTCTGCATTTTGGGTCCTACCCCTGTTTTCCTGGTTCCCCGGTTTGACACATACACGACAGTATGAACTGACCAGACATGGACCCAGCAGACATTAGTTCTCCCTCGGAGGAGCTTAAAGAGGTGAGCTCTATTCTTGAGAGAAAGCGCAGAATTTTTGTCTATTCTCTGATGGAGAGAACTATTTAGCAGTCTCCTGATTCCCCCGAGCTGCAGTAACGTCCAGTTCGTCCAGAGAGAGAGAGAGAGAGAGAGCGAGAGAGACAGAGAGAGAGACAGAGAGAGAGACAGAGAAAGAGGTTTTGAGAGAGAGGTTTAGAGAGAGAGAGAGAAGGGGGTGGGGGAGAGGGAAGCACAATGCAAATACCACCTAGAATTTTAAAATAGTAATAATGTAATGGTAATATTAATATTAATAAATCACCCAAGCCAGCCCTAATTATAAGCTTTATCAAAGATTAAAGTCTTAAGCCTACTCTTAAATGTGGAAATGGTGCCTGCCTCCCAAACCCAAACTGGGATGTGATTCCACAGGAGAGGAGCTTGAGGAGCTTAATTGCGGGTCGTCCACCAATCAGAAGGTCGGCGGTTCGATCGCACCTTCCCCCAGCCCACATGTCGAAGTGTCCTTGGGCAAGACACTGAACCCCAAATTGCTCCCAAGGGCTGTGCCCTCGGTGTGTGAGTGTGTGTGAATGATTAGTTTCTTTCAACTGATGAGCAGTTGGCACCTGCCATCAGTGTGTGAATGTGATATGTAGTTAAAGTGCTTTGAGTAGTCAGAAAGACTAGAAAGGCACTATATAAGTACAGTCCATTTACCATTTGATAACTGAAGGCTCTGGCTCCCATTCTACTTTTGGAGACTCTAGGAACAACAAGTAACCCTGCACTCTGGGAGCGCAGTGTTCTAGTGGGGTAATAAGGTATTATGAGCTCTTTAATATGATGCGATGGTGCCTGACCATTAAGAGCTTTGTAGGTGAGGAGAAGGATTTTAAATTCTATTCTGGATTTTACAGGGAGCCAGTGCAGAGAAGCTAATATGGGAAAAATATGATCTCTTTTCGTAGTTCTTGTCAGTACATGTGCCGCAGCATTCTGGATCAGACGAAGAGAGGGCGCCTCGAGACAAGCAAATTCTTAGTAAGGTGTGCCCAATGCTGTTGTCAGTTTTACCATTCATGTCACTCTTATCAGACTTCATCTATCTATCAATCTGTCCATCTGTCTGTCTGTCTCTCTGACTGTCTAACTGTGTCTTTGTCTGCCCTTATCTATCCATCTTTTAGGGTACACCCAAGGTTCACACAGGCTTGCTTGAGGAGGGTGCCACAAGATTCGCTCATGGCCACTTTCTGCAAATAGTGCCCAGCTTAATACTGATGTTAGTTCATGCACAGTATGTATGTTATATGCGAATTACTTGTTAGTTTGTTAAAATAAATTCTTATAACAGATAGTCATGGTGTCATTTTTAACTGAAAACGTACCAAATGAATGGATGTTTGGGGGGTAGACATGGGGTAATGTAGGGTGGGGAGATTCAGGATTTTTCAATGAGGGAGAAGGAGTAGATGTCATTTTAAGAATTTTAACAAGGTAATTGAACTTTTGTGGAAGAACTTTGGTAGTTTGGTAGTAATTAAAAAAACATTTTTCTTGTTCGATAAAATTAATCATTCACTGTAAGAACAGATAAACCATATCTACTCAATAAAATTAAGGCAACAGATTACAAGCAATATTATTAATTAAATTAAGTTAAATGAGACCCTTTATAGTTACTAATTTAATATGAATAGATTCAAATAGAAAACAAAAAGGAATTAACACTAAACAAAAATATTGAGTTGATAGGAAAAACAGAATCTTCTAAATTTGTAAATAGCACTAATAAAAATTAATTTAATTCATCATCATTGACATGTACAATGATATATAATTGAGTAATAATAATCTACAGTAATCAGTACATTGATTTGAATTTATTCAATGCAGTCAATTAAATCTAAATATTCTTTCTTAGGAATAACAACTTCAAGCATTAATGAAGAGCTCTTCACTTTATTTTGAATGTTCATGAGCTTAAAATTTACGTACAGCTAAAACAACTCAAACAAACACATCTTTGTGTTGTATGTTAAACCACACTGTAAAATGGACAAAGTACAGTTTTAAGAAACAGGGGCCAGAATTCTGCAAAATAGCCTACATCTGAATACTGTAAACACGTAAAGTGACAAAAAAGTTACCTTAATTATAGGTCAAAATGTTCAAAAAGTGCTTGAATGAAAAAAAAATAAAATAATCAATTATAAAAAATGAAAGAGAATAGAATTTAAATGTCACAGAGAGGTACAATTATACACTTACAAGACAATCAGAATCAGAATCAGAAATACTTTATTGATCCCTGAGGGGAAACTCTTTCGTTGCAGCTACTCACTATCACGTCAGTGCACACAGGAAGAGAAGTACTAAACAAATCAAATATAATACACTATAATATAGGTCAGATAAATTAAGTACAAAGTGGATATAAGTATAAAAGCTAAAATAAGTGTAAGTACCAAAGCGGATTTAGAGGTTGATAAGTATGTACGGTATAATACAATGTAATAATATAAGTAATAAGTAATAGTGCAATAATGAGTACTGTCAAGTTAAGTGTAGCAGATTAACCAGATGATTAGACGGAGGATATTCCAAAGAACTTCTATAAAAACCAGACCTGCGTCTAATTGAGACCTGCGTTTATTTGTCAAAACATGTAGCCACTCCTGGCCAGTAAATGGGATTGGCATTTAACTGGGGCTCTGCTTTAAATTTAAGTTTTACGGTAGGTAGCTAATATGTATAGCTAATATTTGCTAAATCTCTTTGGGTGAGGGGGTGAAGAGTGTTTTTGTGCAGAGGCAGATCACTAACATTAGCTAGCTAACTTTGCTAGCGTGACTTACACTTCTTACCTTTCTTTATGCTTCTTTACCAAGTGCCGATAAAAGTTTGATGTGGTCCCAGCTGTCTCAGTAAGCGTTGCATTGCAGAATTTACTGTTTTCTTTTGGATGCTGCTTTGCAGATGATCTCTTTGTGGTTTAGGTAAATTTTATTACAGAAGATTTGGCTGACATCTCCTCCCAGAGAGCCACAGCTTCTTTTCCTGTCTCCAGCGTTGTAGTCTTGACTGGTCTTGAAATAAAATCCCGAGTCCTCTTTGTCTGAAACTGAGACAATACTGAGTAAAAATGCAGTCGATTCCGAGACAAGATCGAGACCTTCAAAAAGTGGTCTTGTGACCGGTTTCTAGGTACTACAAGTAACCCTACCATTAAGGTGTAGGTGAGGAGAAGGATTTCAAATTCTCTTCTGGATTTTTTCTTGTCAGTACATGTGCCGCAGCATTCTGGATCAACTGGAGAGTCTTAAGGGTGGGGTATGCGAGTCTAATCCAATACACGTCTTTTTGTCAATCTCACAGTCCGCTAGCTGTCCATTCAGTGTGTGCGCTGAAAAGAAATCTGGTGTTTGTACACTGCCCTGGCTCTGTAAATGGGAAATAAACAAAGTGGCTTGGACCGAACCACAAAACACTTATTCCAGCCATGATTTGTGTGTCAGGTGACGTTAAATGACTTGCCCACAGACATTCAGCTGACTTTCTAGTTTGCCAAGATATACTGTTGATGTGATGTTTGCTATAGTAGCAGGAGAGTTGTGAGTATTGCTGTCTGGAGGAAGTAAAGCCAACGGAAGTGCAGCTAGTGCAGCTCGTAAAATAAGATTCTCACTAATGTATACTTCCAGCGATAACCCCCAACATTTCCCTTTATGGAAAGAAGTCTAACCTTAACATAAAACCCAATAAACTTATTTACCCAATTTCATAAGAACATACTGATGACATATTAATATCACTTAAAGTGTAACTAAACCCCTAAATTCTGCTAGCTCCCTCCCTCTCAGCATATTTAAAAGTGCAGCAGAGTGGCTCTGCAAAACCACGGTAGGGGGCGTGGCCAGTGTGTGACACAGGAGGTAAGGAGACACCTACCAGAGTGACAGACAGACTGACCACCGCAGCCATATAGAGTGCAGCCAGCAGCACTAACCAGCCATGAGCAGCTGCTGTCAGCCTCTCCCTGTCCGCTGGAAACACAGAGACTCGTTGGAGCTTTGTAAAAGTTTCTGTGTGGTACCTGTGTTATAGCTGAGCTAATGTTAGCGACTCAGAGAGGGTCAGAGGCTCTCCGGCGTGTGTGTGTCCGTGAAAATACTAAGCAGAGGGTTAGCAAAAAATTGTTTAAACTTTGCAGCTGGGAAAGCTACAGTGCCTATCCATTCTGGCCACTAGCTAACAAATACTAACAGTCTTTGGAGTCACTCGGTAGACGTTGGTTTTATATGAAGGGGCGGGGGAGGAGGTTGGTTGGTGACGGTTGATGACGAAAGCTGCCTCCATATACATCACCTGCCTCCAGATCAGCCAATAGCAAAATTCAATTGCAATAGCCGGGTTTCAACCTGTAGAGGGCAGACGCTATGCATACACAATATGTAGAATTCAAATACTATCCACTAAAATGTCAAGATTTGGACCTGAATCCATCAACAACACTACTAAATACTCATATACATTGGTTATCAGCTGAAAAAAGTGGTTTGGGGTTGGTTTAGTTACACCTTAAGGAACACAGGAAACATGATAGCGGAAATGTTAACCCGCATCCTTTAAAAGTCTGTGTTTCAAACCATATAGAATTCTTCCAAAATGTACAATGCCCTGTTCGTAATATAGCGCAACAACATCGCACTACTACATATGAACGTCCCCTTCTTGCTGACATTTGTGCTGTGCACGTAAATTGTGTGGATAAATTACATTAAGGAGCGAACCATAAAATGTAAGGAATAGTTTCCAGGTGAAAACAAAATAAGTTTCCTTACCTTGGTCAGCCATCTAACATAAGTATGTGTGACATGAGGAACATGGAAGGAGAGGGGCACTCGCCATCTGCACACTCTTCAAATGTCTTGTGGCTA
This sequence comes from Siniperca scherzeri, assembly GCA_027580175.1. Lineage (NCBI taxonomy): Eukaryota > Metazoa > Chordata > Actinopteri > Centrarchiformes > Sinipercidae > Siniperca > Siniperca scherzeri. The sequence continues at coordinate 31,495,430 of CM050856.1, forward strand.
GATGATAGCCTGCTGCATCCAAAAAAGCGTGCTTGAACAGGAAGTGCTTTTCAATTAAAAACTACATGATAACATTAGGTTGGATTCACTCATTAATCTCTATATTTTGAATTACATGAACAGAATGCTTATGTTTTAGTTAACAAGAAAAGTGTATTTCATTCCAAATGTTTTTATTTGATATTTACTTAAATTATTACCACAAAATCAAGGACACAATTATATTCAATATATTTTATTTAATTTTAATCTACATTACCACAGAATAATTTATTACAGTGTTTGTATTCACTCTACAAAGCAAATCATTAGAAGAGTGTAGTTAACTAATATTGCATCGTTAAAGGGAAGGGCCCGTCTTTTTTTAATTAAATATATGTGGCATTACCTAGTTCTGGCAATATACAGGATCATTGGCAGATATTAGGGTAGCTCTGGCAGAATACTCAGTTATTACTTTTTACAGGCTTCCCCTTATGTCTATGGTGCAGGAAGGACGGCACAGCCACACAGGACTCGCTCTAACTCTGGATTTATCATATAACCAGCCTGCACACTTAGTGTAGTAATTAACATCAATCTTGTTGTGATGTATAACACTACTGAAGAAATTACATGTATTAGGACATAGAGTGTGAAGAAATGAAATATATTAAGAATGTATATGGGTGTGAGGAAATTAAAGTAAAAAAATACAGCCGAAACACTCTGAGATAGGAGAGATCAGGTTTTTCCCTGTCTCCGTTAGAATGAGATCATGGAAAGTTTTTGGTGCTTTCCAGAGCCCTCTTACAGTGTCAGAAAACTGGTCTGAACCGGCTGAGATGGGAGAAATCAGGTTTTCTCCTGGCCCCTCCATTAAGATGAGATCATGGAAGATTTTTGGTACTTTCCAGAAGGATGACACCATTATTTCTTGGAAAAGTTGGATTATTCTTAGAAAAGTAGGTGGAGAATCCACCAGAGAAGGAGGGATTTTTAGGCTATAAAAAACAATGCACAGAGCTTGGTCGTTAGTTTAGCACCGGCGCTGACTCGGGTTTATCTCTTGTGAAAGAATAAACTCTATTGCATTGAACTCTGATTCTCTCTCCAGTGATTTATTTTGATTGTCTTCAGTTTTTGTTCATCTGAATTAATTGATGGAAAAAGGAAGCCAGTCTCATTCCTAGGCTCAAGCCTGCACTTCTGTGATCCGACACAATGGTAAATGGACTGTACTTGTATGACTGTACTTGTACTTCTAGTCTTTCCAACTACTCAAAGCACTTCACACTACATGTCACATTCACCCCACCGAAGGCACAGCCCTCAGGAGCAATTTGGGGTTCAGTGTCTTGCCCAAGGACACTTCGACATGTGGACTGGGCATTTGGATCTCCAGCTTTGAAGTATTTTTATTTTTACAAAAGACTAATATAAAATACATTTTCACATTACAACACTATTATAGTCTTTTTCTATACATTCTAGTACAAATCAAATGTGATTTGTACTAGAATAGTACAGTCATAGAAAAGGTTTCAGTCGTAGTCGTCTGGACACTGTTTTCAGAATCAAGACGTTTCGGCTCCCATCCGGAAGTCATTCTCAATTGTGAAAAATGGTCTGAGAACTCAGAAATTTAAGATAATCTGTGTTACTTGGTGATAATACACTGTGATAGATCATTGGCAGGTTGTGCAGGCACAGTGTATTATCACCATGGTCAAGCCAATCATATGCTAATCAGGTACTTAACAGTGATGAGGGAGGTGCAGCTAGAAAACAATAGGCCTGATTACTGGGCCATCATGGAAACAAAAGAAGGGCAGTTTCAGGTGAAACTAGGCAGGGTAACAGCAGAAGACTCAAGAAGACTCCTTCCTGAGGGCAGGGCTTAAGTAACACAGATTATCTTAAATTTCTGAGTTCTCAGACCATTTTTCACAATTGAGAATGACTTCCGGATGGGAGCCGAAACGTCTTGATTCTGAAAACAGTGTCCAGACGACTACGACTGAAACCTTTTCTACGATGGAACAAAACTTGTTTCCCTCAAAGTTCAATGCACACACAAAAATTGCCTCATGTTTGCCCTTATGATACCTAGTCTCAAAATTGTACAATATGTACTTACTCTCGATTTACTTTTTCAAGGGGCTGAATAAAACATTCGTGGGGCACTTTGCTCTCCACCCGTTGCTCGCCGCAGTGCGAACACACAATAGGTGGACAGCTTTTTTCCAACAGCGTAGGTTTTTTCACATGCCTCGCAATATTTCAATCTGTCACAAGGAACTACGTGGTGTTTCGCATCTTGTAGCTTGTGTTGCTCAAAACAGTGTTTAGATTTACAAATTGCCATTGCATGCTTGATTACTTCAGACAGACTAGCTCTCATGCTGCCGGGTACTGCTTGACGATCGTTGGGATTAATGCCTCTTAAATCAACACGCTGCAGTTCAGAGGCATTCAAAATCCGTATGTCTCTGATGTGCACATCACCTCTGATCATGGATGATGAGGTAGCAGACCCTTCAGATTGCTCTGCAACATGCTGCCCAAAACCTAGATTATTGTCATCACCGGCACCCTCCCCAGCAACATCTGTATCAGCAAGTGCTACACAATTAGCTATTACAAGCCTTTCCACCCATAGAACAACCTGTGTGCTGGATGATGTAGTGTCACCGCCACCTACAGACTCCACACATGCATCTGCAGCAGCAGCAGGAACAACACAATTAGCTATTACACACATTTCTACCTCTGAGCTATTATGTGTGATGGATGACGTAGCGTCACCGCCACCTACAGACTCCACACCCTCCCCATCGTCAGCTGCAGCATCAGTACCAGTAATGTTTAAATAACTCTGTGTTCTTTTTCAACATATGGATCATTGCACGTCATTTTTTTAAACTTATGCATGATGGTATTATCTTCATTATTGCACATTTCACGACCCACCCTGTCACTATGTTTGAAGATTTTCCTAGGAGGTGGAGCTGTGATACCATCGTCTGCAGACTCTCCATCAGCTACAACAGCAGGTGCACCAGCAGGGACACAACATTTGGATAACAACTCTGCATTATTTTTCAGCGTATGGAGCACTGCACATCATTTTTAAACATACGTCTCATGGTGGTATATCTCCATTTCACATTAGGAGCATCATTATCATCATTACATGCATCACTATGTTTAAACACATTTTTAGAAAGAGTCATGTTACCGGCTGTTAGTTAACCACTATGGCACACCAAATATGACACCTGTATATGGATCAAAGCACGTGTTATCACAAGTTAACTATTTGAACTCTAGAGCCACTCTTTGAGTTTCGGCAAGAACATTAATCAAATCGCCTTGATTTTTATCCAGATCTGTGGTTAAATTTTTTTCAGTTTTTGAATGTCACAAGCATGAACACGTCCATACAAAGCAACAGTTTTACTTGCTGCGAATGTTTACTAAGACTTTGTTACTGCGCTGCAATTCAACAATTTTTCTACTCATAGAACATTCCAATTCATCCAATCGTCTGTTCACCAAGTTGCACAAATCAACTAGTCCCCTGTCACAACAACACCTCCTGCTGCTCTTGCTAAATAACAAATATTTAAACAGCACCCATAAAGCTCCGTCAAATAAGGTAGTTCTGACGGCTCTGAGAAAACACGTTGCACCAATAATCAGGAATCAGTTAATGAATCCCTCGGTCTCAGGCAGGTGGGTAAAGTAGGCAAAGAACGCACAGATGTATGGAAGCTTGTTGATTCATCTGATAAACCGAGTGTGTCACCAAGATGTAAATCACTGTTTACCACAGGAGTGCTGGCCCTGTTGTTCACACAAACACTGGAAAAACGCATCTTGTTGGATATCACCTGTTCTTCAGTCCTCCACTCTGTATCTTTCAGTTCTCTTTTGAGGGTTTCAACAGCTTGTGTCAGCTCATCATTCTCCTCCCCTTCTAATGCGCAGACTGGCTCCGGCGGATGGTCAGTAGTTATTAGCTGAATATTCTCAGATCTGATAAAAACAAGGATAACAAATCGTGTCAACACACACACACACACACACACACACACTCATCCATGATTACAGACCACCTATTGTTACTCAACACTATCCCTGTCAGCATGACCAATGTCCTCTAATTTGTTCTTCATCCCCAGAGGCCCACACCCCTGACATTGGAATTAATAGTCCCTGTATAAGTCCTTTGTACTCTACATCACTCCCATAGATAAAATTTAAATTTTCAATTCAATTTATTTATATAGCACCAATTCATAACAGAAGTTATCTCATTGCACTTTTCCTGTAGAGCAGGTCTCAACCGTACTCTTTACAATATTATTTACAGAGACCCAACAAATCCCACCATGAGCAAGCATAAAACATAACGTCTTTGATTACAGACAGTTTACTATTGTTATGCACCTTGTATCCTGTTCAGCACAACTAATCCCTCCTGAATCTCCTTCATTTACCAGCACTGCTTCCCTGCTGCTGATGGAATCCATAGACTGTAGAAGGCTTTTCAGATCAGAAATACTTTATTGATCCCCGAGGGGAAACTCTTTGTTACAGCTGCTCACTATCACGTCAGTGCACACAGGAATAGAAGTTCTAAGCAAATCAAATATAATACACTATGATACAGGCAAGATAAATTAAGTACAAAGTGGATATAAGTATAGTATAGTATAGTAAGTTTGTCCTCTTTCCCTGTTGTAAAGGTGTTCACTGAACCTCCTTCATTCACCAATGCTGCTCCCCTGCTGTGCGACTCCACAACACCTGCAGGGTTGGTCTCTACAGATGATGCAAAGGGCTGCTCCACGTGTACAGAAAAGAAAAGGTTGCTTTGCGTGCTGTGTTGGTATCTGGCAATTCCAATTAGCCAAGCAGGGAAGAATGTTGGTTTCTATTGAAGAAAGTCTTGCTGTGCAGTCCAGAAAAAATAGAAGATTAGAACAATGGACGTTGACCCTTTTATTTACCTGGTGGCATCACGGGTCAGAGTTCAGACTGACCAATCGTAGCTGGAAGCTGGGTCCATGGGGGGAGTTCACACCTCTGGGGATTGTGGGAGACTAAGTTAGATGGCTCTCCTTTGTTTACAGAACAAAAGAGCATGTGGTGTCCTAATAAAAGTTCAGTTAAAGTCCCACAAATGAATGAATTCAAATGGTGGAGTGCCTGTGGTCCCAACACTCATTAACTGCAAGGAACTTCACTACTTCTCCAATTCTTTTAATGTAGTACCTATTTTTTTTCTATCTGGGTGGGCCCTAGAATGGGAGGTTTGCAATGGTTTCCCCAGTTACTTCCCTTTGCTTCATTTGCAACCAGGCTTCAAATGGCATTGACTAGATGCTTGCTAAATCCCTTTTCTTTCTCCAATGCAGTTTTCCAATTATTAAAACCTTGCTTGGTAAAAATGAAATCTGTGTCATTATTTATGCCAAATTTGCGAAGGGGAAACAGAAGCATGCATCTAGTTTTGCATAGTACTCCAGCCATGGTTTCCCATGGTACCAGCCAAAGTTAAATGCGCGTGCAGTCTGGCCAAAGTGACGTTTGGAGAAAACAAGTGTGGGCTGCGATGGTGCTAGACTGTTCAAGCCATGGTTATTATCAGCCACTGCTGCCCCGCGAATGCTGTCTGGGGGTGCAGTGCTTGTGCAACTGTGTCGGGTTGAGTCGAGGAGCAGTACCGTGAGATGACACCATGGAACCTGCCTCTGTTGACTGCGGCCCCATAACAGTGCCGTTGCAATGTTTAACGATCAGAAATCGGTGCATGCTGGCAGAGACAATAGAACAGCAATAGCAACAAATCAAATCTCATGGATTAACTAAAACTAAAACCAGGCTATTCTCATCAGAGTCACTGAGAATGAGCAAACTAGGCTGGTAACCGAGTACAAGCAACTGAGTACTGACGAAGTAACTGCTCTCCCCGCTACGTATCTGTACGTAGCTTGCAGGGGGTATGTGGAAAGATTGGAGATTACAATTTATTTCCAAAATGATAAGAAAATATGGTAACACTTTATTTGGATAGTCCTCCTACAGATAGTTTATAGAGTAATTGTAACATTTCATCTGTTTCGCTTTGTCTGTAGATAATTAACAGATTATCCATAGAGTATATATGACAATTTATGAACATACACTAACCAAGGTGTTTAATGTGCATAAACCTAACCAAACCTAGAAAAAGATTTTATTTGTGAAACAGTTAAATTGTTGAAACTTAATTTATAAACTATTGAAATGTCACAAATACTCTATAAACTATCTGTAGGCGGACTATCCAAATAAGATGCAACCGAAAATATTCCAAGTCATTTCATAAGCCCATTCCTAAAATGGTACGTGAGTGCAGCAGCTAGTTCCCCCCGGCACGTGCCAACTGTTAGACTCTTGTGAGCCATTTCATTCAGAGCCTCACCCAAACTGTGCACCACCTGTCCAGTTAACAGACACCACCAACCCAGTGGACATCGCGCGTGACCCAGTCAATAGCGCAGAGTGGCCCAATTGGACAGCATGCGCCATTAAATGAAAAGTATAGAATCCTATACAGAGGGTATTGGGAAGTTGTAGTGATTTTATGTATGTATCCATATTATATTTTCATAACCATATTCTCTAATATCCTCTGTATAGGATTCTATATTTTTCTTTTAATTGTCCTCATTTTGGACTGTGCTCTTTTTGAGAATAACAAGTTATATAAGAGAACAATGACTTGTGTAACACATGGAAATTGGAAGTTTGTCAAGGAACACTGAATGTCAAAAAGAGAAGAATAATGATATTGCTGAAATCCTGTTATTCTGTCCTACTGAAACTGTGTGATATGAAAAAAACACACCAATGTTTTTCCTGATACCCTATCAGGAAATATCTGATATTTAAGATCATGCCAAGTCAGCTTTTGTTACTTTTTTAAATAAAAGTCTTTTATTGAAGAATTTGTGTCTTCCTGCTAATACCTCTCCACCACATACCGTCACTGTCCTGGAGAACCACATGTCTCTAAAAAATCAACTTTTCATGAGCTCAGAAAACCTATTTTCAGCTTTGTGACAATTCCTTTTCCAGCTAATCCAGTGGGGATTTAAAGTTTATTTTGCTTAAGAAGTACAAGAATTTTCGCAACCCATAAAGGAACACATCATCCTTCAGTTTATCAGAAAAATTTAAATTTCATTCTTATGCAGATGATACCCAATTATATCTATTGATCAAGCCAGATGAAACTAACCAGTTAGCTAAACTTCAAGCATGCCTTAAGGACATAAAAACGTGGATGTCCTGCAATTTTCTGATGTTAAACTCTGACAAAACTGAGGTTATTGGACTTGACTCGGTCTCAAAATGATGCAGAAAATTAGTCCATGCATTTGTTACTTCTAGGTTGGGCTATTGCAATTCCTTATTATCAGGCTGCCCGAATAAGTCCCTTAAGACTCTCCAGTTGATCCATAATGCTGCAGCACGTGTACTGACAAGAACTAGGAAAAGAGATCATATTTCTCCAATATTAGCTTCTCTGCACTGGCTCCCTGTAAAATCCAGAATAGAATTTAAAATCCTTCTCCTCACCTACAAAGCTGTTAATGGTCTGGCACCATCATATCTTAAAGATCTCATAATACCTTATTACCTGACTAGAACACTGCACTCCCAGGTTGCAGGGTTACTTGTGGTTCCTAGAGTCTCCAAAAGTAGAATGGGAGCCAGAGCCTTCAGTTATCAAGCTCCTCTCCTGTGGAATCAGATCCCAATTTGGGTTCGGGAGGCAGACACCATTTCCACATTTAAGAGTAGGCTTAAGACTTTCCTCTTTGATAAAGCTTATAGTTAGGGCTGGCTTGGGTGAGCCCTGAACCATCCCTTAGTTATGCCATCTGTAAATAATATTATATAGAGTACGGTCTAGACCTGCTCTGTAGGAAAAGTGCAATGAGATAACTTCTGTTATGAATTGGCGCTATATAAATAAATTAATTGAATTGAAATTGAAAATCATTCATGGTTTTCACTGGACATTAAGGGTATAAAAAATTGTAATCTAAAAAGTAACCTGTAACTAAAACTGTCATACAAATGTGTGTAAGTGGAGTAAAAAGTTGGCTACAATATTTGCCTCTGAGATGTCGTGGAGTAGAAGTATAAAGTTGCATAAAATGGAAATACTCAAGTAAAGTACAAGTACCTCAAATTTGTACTTAAGTACAGTACTTGAGTAAAAATACTTAGTTACATTCCAACACTGGTTTAGGCATCAAAACTAAACCTAACCAAGTAGTTTTGTTGCCTAAACCTAACCAAAGTGCGACTGAAAACTGAAAATAATTTTTAAAAAACTGAAAATGATAAGTCAACTAAGTCTAAAAATAATAAGGCACAATTGTCAAAATTAGCCCCATTTGGGACTCAAACCTTGGTTTCTGGATGAAAGACCCTGCGCTTTCATCCACTACAACCTCCTTCCAATGTGGACTTTGTCACTCTTTATATTATGTCACTTGACTTCCTAAAGGCCACTGGCGCTGTCAACTGGGTGGCGCAGGACATCTAACAGGGTGGATCTGCACTGCCGACTGGATGGCGCGCAATGTCCAATTGGGTCGCTCTGAGCTGTCGACCGGATCTTGCCCGATGTCCACTGGGTAGTGGCGCAGGATGACTGGAGCCCAGGCCGCTGCCCACAAGCTCGAGTGGTTGGTCCCGGTCCCGGTCGAGGGAGTGGAGCACCTAGACCAGCAGCTTCTGATCCCTGTGGTCTTGGGAGTGGAGCCCCTAGACCGGCAGCTTCGGGTCCCCGTGGACTACACCGGCACTCCGCCTCCAGGGTGACCAGTTCCATGTCCATAACACAACGCCCACATCAGATCACAACCCTGGTCATAGGTGACTCCATCATCAGGAATGTCAGAACAAACTGCAATAAATTGTTGTGACCTGGGTGCCACTGTCAGCGATATAGAGGAAAAGGCTATAGAGATCCTTGCAAATGAACCGGGCATTAACAAAGTCATTGGACATGTAGGTGTGAATGACATCCGTAAGGAGCAGTCTGAGCTGCTGAAAAATCACTTTGTGCACTTGTTCTACTCTCTGAAAAGAACGGTGAGACACATCTACATATTCGGTCCCATCCCCTCCTGTGGCCATTGTGTTGGGCGTTTCAGCAGGCTACTGTCTCTGCACACCTGGCTCTCATCAGCCTGCGCTGCCCACAGTGTCTCCTACATTAACAATTTCAACCACTTCTGGGAACACAGACAGTTATTTAGAGGCGATGGCATACATCCAAACTGGTTGTGGGCAAAATTACTTTCAGCAAACATTTTGTTCTCTGTCATGCATCCTGGCGCTCCACTAACAGGTAGCCAAAACACTCCCACAACCTCCACTCACTCTGACCAGTCCCAATGCTATTGACGTCTCCGGGGTTACATTGATTCCCTGAGAATCTGCTCCGTTGTTCATGAGAAGCCAGGACCCTCTAACAACCCTGCAAATTTGCCTACTACAGACAGTTCCATCTACAATCAGTCAATTGTACACACCATTCCCATTATTTATAAATCTGGCCATCTAGCTAGGCATAGAGGTCAACCTAAGTGTGTCTCCTTCAAAAATCTAAGTGTTGGCATGCATCGCCCCCCCAGCACATTTTGATGCTTTGAAGGACATTGCAATGCTATGGTCACTGTATGCCTCCCCTGAGTTGTTAATAATGGGGGATCTTAACCTGGACTTGATCACTGACAGCTCTAACAAATTAAAAGATCAGTGCCTGGAACTTAATCTTTTTCAGCTCATAGACAAACTCACCAGACCAAACTTCAAAAATCCTCTTAACTCCACATTAATTGATATCATACTTACTAAGAGACCACATAACTGGCCTCTGGAGTTTTTTCCCTTGATGTTAGTGATCACTGTCTGTGTCAGAAATACTATAATTCCAAAATCTCAATCTTCAATTATCACCACAAGAAATTACAAGCATTTTAATCTTTAGGATTTTTTAAATGATTTGTCAATCTCTGACATTGGTAAAATATTCTCTATTACTGATCCTGCCGTGGCACTGGTAAACTTAAATAATCAAATTATTATCAGTCAGCTCTCTCTGCCTGTGATAGTTCCACTAAATTTTGGAACACCATAGCATCTCTTAAGAACTCATCAAGATCACAGATCACATGTCAAGTCAAACAACTATCTGGTCATATTACTGATAGATCTTCTATGGTATAAGCTTTTAATCACCATTTCCTCTCCTTTGGTCTTTTATATAATATGTCTGCTGATTCATCTGTAGACAATTACCATATCTGTCTAGCAGAGGGACTCCCCATCGCCTCAGCTCCCTCTGAGTGTAAATTTTCTTTTAATCTGGTCAGCAGTGCAGATGTTTACAAAACTCTGGTTAGGTTAAAAGCTTGCAAAAACACTAGTGCAGATAATATTGACCCATATCTCACACATATTTTAATCAAACATTTTTAACAGGCATGATTCCAGCTTCGTGGAAAAGCCCTTCAGCAATACCCTTTCACAAAAGTGGTGATGTTACCAATATCCAAACTTCCCTTATCAGCAAAAATCCAAGAATCCTTGGTCAGTTTACAGCTACGTGCCTTTATTGACTCACTAAACTTACTACAGCCACAGCAGTCTGGTTTTCGCCCAGGTCACAGCACAATAACAGCTGCAGTTTCAGTCATTGATAACATTGTCTCCTTCATAGATAAAAAACAGTTGTGTTCTGCCCTCTTCATTGACCTCTCTAAAGCATTTGATACCGTTGATTCCAAAATCCTACTCCCCAAACTACAGTCTATAGGTCTAGATGAAGCCACGCTTAATTGGTTCCACTCTTACCTTACAGAGAGAACTCAGACTGTTGTTGCTGATGGTACTCAGTCAAGCCATCTTACAATCAAAAATGGGTTGCCACAGGGGTCTATCCTTGGTCCACTGCAGTTTACGTCATACATAAATAACATAATACTTCCAAATCAATACTTCAACATCCATTTTGTTTTTGCTGATGATACTATTTTATATGCCTCAGGCTCCACCACAGCCCAGGCCCTCACTCATCTTCAATCTGTCTTTGATGCTTTCCAAGTATCACTCTTTAATCACAGACTAGTTTTAAATGCAGAAACCAAGTACATGGTATTCTCCACCTCCACCAGTGACTATCCTGCCATTACAACTCTAAATGGCACCCATATTACTCTTGCTGAGTCCTACAAATATTTAGGAATTTGGCTTGACAGCAGACTATCATTCAAGATTCACATTCAACATTTGACTTAAAACATAAAAATCAAACTAGGTTTCTTGTAGAGAATTAAAGGATGTCTGTCTTCTTTCAACCGTAAAACTATTGTGCAATCAACTTTCATGTCTGTCCTTGACTATGAAGATATTCTTTATTGTCATGCTGCCCCATCAATACTTCAGCAGTTAAATCCTGTGTATCACAGAGCTTTATGCTTTATCACAAATGACACATTTCGTACTCATCAATACTCAATACTCATTCTCTGTATTACACGGTTGGGTGGACTTCTTTACAGTCAAGAAGAAATAGCCATCTCATGTTCATCTATAAAGCTCTACTGTTGAAGCTTCCAAACTACCTCACATACCTCACTACCTCATGTACGCACTAATGTTGGCAGAACTGGTTTCCGGTACTATGCACCTTTTAAATGGAATGAACTGCACTCAAACTACAGTCTTCCATTCCCCTTGGAGATTTTAAAGCTTTATTATCGGAAGTTTTCAATGATTCTTGTAACTGTTTTAATTAATTACCTTGTTTATTGTGTAGTCTTGATTCTGTTTGTATTTGTGTTCTTTTGAATGTTCTTGTTGTCAGACCTCTCTTGGAAAAGAGATCTTAATCTCAACAAGACTGCCTTTTTAAAAAGATATTAAATAAAATATATATATATTAAGGCCTAAAGTTATGCATAATTAAGGATGTGACCTCTTTGAGTGACAGGTGGGTGCTGTCAGCGGTGGCTGGTTTCAGCAACCAGGCTTCATTCGGCCCACCTCAGCTCCACCCACGCTCCACGTCTTTGCCCATTTGGATTAGCTGGGAGCCAGCGGAGTCAGGCACTGCCAAGATGTCATCGGCCGGAGCCACCACACTGAGCTTCACCCTGGCTCTTCAGAAACCTATGGGTGACGTCATTGGGACTACGTTCATATTTTCTACAGTTTATGGGGGGTATTGGCATGGCAAAACAGCTCAAGGGGTGCATAAGACAAAAAAGGTTGGGAATCACTGTGTTATGCAACTGCAAGCATTCAGATCTGTGTAACAAAGAGCAGAAAAATCTAAAATAATTACTAGAAACATTACGGCCAGGAGCAAGCCAGCTAGCATGGCTAGCTAAAGTTACTATTTCTGCACATACGTGTCTGTAACTTTCAGATTACATGCTAGTAGTGCTTACAGTCAAAATGCATGTTACTGATTGTTGCAAAAACAATTTTAAAGCATTAAACATACTGTAACAATTTTTTCTGTAGAATTATGGTAAACTACAGTTAACAGTGTCATACTGTAGCTAGTCATTCAGTAATATAGCCTACTGTATTTCTACAGTGTTGCAGTTGCAATCTACATTAACAGTTTCTAACTGTATGTATTACAGTAAACTACTGAAAAGTTTTCTTCATATTCATATTGATAAAAACAACTGTAAACTGCAGACATATGCTGTAAAGAACAATATTTCTTTAATCTTAATGGTCCAGTATTGAGATCTAAAAACAAGCTCAGTTTTATATCAAAAATGCATAACCCCTGACACCCAAAACCCATAACACCAAGCACAAAAGAGGATGAGACAAGTGACAGATTTATGGAACTAAACATTTATTCAAGACAGCACTGTATGACAAATAAACAGCATTGACATAAACATTTTCATTTCAACTCTAAATAGCTCAGACACCACTGTCTCAGGGCATTAAACATACATAACTGCTTTGCAAACTAGTGTACAAATATTTTGTTCAATGAAACAAAAACAAAAGAAAATCATGTTAAACAGATTGCAGGCTGACATGATTTGTAATGCCTTCAAATGTCCTCTATTTTAATCGACAGAGGGTTGGCATCCAGGTGTCCAGGCTGTCATCAAAATGAGGGAGTGAAGGAAGAGATGTTTTCCACCTCGGGAATGAGGGATGATGAGGTTTGACTGCGGCTCGCCATCTCCTTCGTCAAGGAGAGAATCCAGAATCCAAGGTCTCAGGCACTTCAGGGGATCTCAAAAACCTGTGTAACAACAGGGCGATTACTTTCAGTCCCCAAGTTTCAACTATCTATGGCCATAATGGATTATCGTGTCATCAAAATTCTCAATATTCTCAAGAAACCGCTTTTAACACTAGCAGACAGTGCATAACCAGAACAGCTAGGCTGCAGTGCATAGATTTTAACATTCTGCAATAGTGCAAAAGTACTCAGTTAGAAGCTAAATAAAAGAAATGAACTTACATTACAACTTACATTCCTATTACATGCCGACTACAGTAGGTAACTAAAAATTCACTCACCAAAACGTTGCAAAAACAGTAATTAACCAACGGCACACAGGTCATCGGATCACCTCAGTCACTATTCTTGTCTGTTGAACTCAGTGTTGCTTGGTTTCACATACAAATTCATCATTAGTGCGCATGCGCCAACGTGCATGCTGCCTGTTGCCGTAGCTCCGTCTCGTTGTCTCATATTGATATTTATTCATACCTCTAGTACTGCTGTGCAATATCTCATTATAAATAAGCTACGCTTAACTTGGCAGTTCATGCACTGTTACTTCATACCATATTATTATCATCAACCGGTAAACCCACTTTGTACTTCACACTTATTTTATTTTATACTTATACCCACTTGGTACTTAATTTATTTTCTGACCTGTATTATAGTGTATTATATATATATATATATATATATATATATATATATATATATATATATATATATATATATATATATATTTTGCTTAGTACTTCTATTCCTGTGTGCACTGACGTGATAGTGAGCTGCTATAGCAAAAGAGTTTCCCCTCAGGGATCAATAAAGTATTTCTCATTCTGATTCTGATCAACTTTATATATATTTTTAGTTTCAACACTCACTGCACTTTTCAAGCATATTCATTTTGTAGAAATTCATAATAGAGGTTATTTTTTTAACTCTGTTACATGAGCAATTTGTTACAGACTCGCCAGGTTCCCTCTTCAATCAGCCTCCACGAGATCCCTCACCAGAGTACTAATTACACACTCCTGCTCCCCATCAGCACCAAATCACGCCAGGATAAAAGCGCACCACTCACCCCAGTCAGTTGTCCAGTCTCGTTCATGACAAGAAGGACTAATCTCAACACGACTACTATTACCTCTTCATCATGTTCCCTCTTCCTCGTACCTACACTCCAGCGTGTACTCCACCCTGTCCCGTGCCAGTGTGTTCCCTCTCCAGTGTGTGCTTGCTCATGGAGGGATTTGTTGGGTCTCTGTAATTAATATTATAAAGAGTACGGTCTAGACCTGCTCTTTAGGAAAAGCGCAATGAGATAACTTCTGTTATGAATTGGTGCTATATAAATAAAATTGAATTGAATTGAATTGAATTGTGCCTCCCGTCTCTCCACTCCAGCGGTTTCCTCTCCAGCGTATACGTCTCTCCAGTGTGGTTTCCCTGCCAGCTACCCTTCCATCAACTACGGATCAGTAAAGCTAAGGACAGTATCTGGTTGCATTCCTCATCTTTATTAATTCCTATTACCTGCCATCTGTGTTTGCTCTGCTGTTGTCTCAGTAAAACACCATCTTGTCCCATATCGGTGTCTCCCGACTCTCTGTCCGTAACACAATTGACTCTGGGGTTGTGTTGAATGGGGCACTGTATGTTGTACTGCCTGTATAATACACTGTAGGGAACATTGAATTTTGCTGTGCTGTGTGTTTCTTGCTTGTTAATGTATTTTGTGGGTACTGGTAGTTCAAGGGGTTGGTACCTGTAGAAGTTCCTTTGTAGGGTTTTGCTGGCTATAAACTACAAATTATATTTTGTCAGACTGAGACTCTGACTGGCACCCCAGCTTAACCGCCATAACTGCGGTATTACCAAACAGAAACACAAAGCCATGTTATTACCAGAAGATTTTATTTAAACAGAGCACACTGATGCAACAGAGGATTTATTTTTAACAACAGAATGGAAAATCCCAACTTGGAAACATTTCACTTCTGCTGTATGTTCTCACTACATGTTTACTTTAAATGTGAATCAACAGCCAGCCAAACCCTATGCACGAGTCATGAGATAAGCGAATATTTTTCTTTAATGAATTTTCCATAAAGACAAAGCAAGTGTCCTGCTGGTCCGGAGGAGGATAATGGACATAACTGTATGTATCATTAATAAATGATTAAATAACCACTAATAAGCCATTAGTAACAACTTATTAACCCTTTATAAAGGGTGGCTTAATTAGAAAATAATGGCAAAACAATAGAAAACTAATAGGAATATATATTATAAAATGTAATTATTATTAAAAGGTAATTTTTAGGACAACAAAAATGTGCACATGTACTGAGATTATGGGACTCATTGTATGAATAAAGTGCAATGAGATAACTTCTGTTATGAATTGCCGCTATATAAATAAAATTGAATTGAATATAAATATAAGCATATGAACTAACATAAAAATAGTACAAACTGTAAAGTATTGTACATTCAAAAAACACCAAAGTTCTTAAAGCATTTTGGGGTGTTTACAGTCCAACTCCAGTCATCTCTACACATGTGAAACAGATGAAACAATGGGAAACCCTGTGAGGCCGATCCTTGTGTGTCAGTGACAATAGATTACAAGACTGTGAAATCTCAGGTCACTTATATTCCATTACAGAGTAGCATTCATTCCTAGGAGCAGGCTGGAGTTCACATTCCTCACAGCTGTGAGGGAATTTCAAGTTTCTGTTGAGCTCTCAGGCTCCTACTCTCCCTGCAGTCATTAGCTAATGGTCAGGGCCTTTTTTGTGCAACAAATGGAAACCCAGTGTCGTTTCAGCTGTCCAGTTCCCACAATCCTACTCTCTTTTTCATAAACACACCCCCACTGAAAGAACAAGGATATCGACACACTGAAAAGGATTCTGGGGTGCCATCTAATATTTAAAGTTGTCATGGCTCTCCTCTCCCCTCTTATTTTTTTATTTTTTGTTGCACAACCAGACTGACAAGTTCCGAGCCGGGGATTTTCAGTGTGGATGAAACTCGATGACGAGCAGCACCTGAGGCTGTTTACCCTCTCACCGTCTCAACCGGCTGACCACAGTCATGCAATGGATTCATTGTCTTGAATGTAATTTTAAGTTGTGTAGTGTATGAAGCACCTTATTAAATAATGGCTTTGATAGGTCTCTCTGCCAGCATGACATGACACATGATGACCTGTATCTACACAAATATGGTAGCAGATGAAATAATCTTCACAAACAGATAAGCAGATAAAACAAACTTACCCTGTGGTTTTACAGCAGTCGGCAGAGCTGTCAAAACCGAGACATCAAACTCAGAGACAACCATGAGAATGGGACACTAAAAGGTGTTCTTTGCCCTCTGTCTGAGTGCACCCAATAGATATGAGGTCATTACAGTAGGAGGCCATACAGTATATGTAACATCAACAGCCAATGGCCATAAAACAGCTTTGCATTGCATTTGTTAAAATGCAGACTGTGAAGAGCTTGCTGTACAGTCTGTTCTTGGCTTGTGAATTGTACCACATGACTTGGGAGCCACACTAAGTGCTGTCACAGCATCTTTACCTCCTCATCAGTTCTCAAACATGCAGCTTACTCCTATTTACAACCTGGAGGAGGGGTGTTGCTGCAGACAGGCCTGTACTGCCGTCACCTTCACTTCTGGCTTGTTTTGCCGGGGTTTTGCCTTCAAGTTGGTGAAACACACGATCAGTTGGATGGAGGTCGGGTTGTGGATGTAAACATTCACTAACGCCCTTAAAGAAATGTCAGCATTTTAAAGCGAGTCTATGTAACCTTTACTGTACAACAGCCACTGTGGCATTAAGAGATAATTACAGAATCATGTTTTATGCCAAAACTTAGTCTAACAGTAGAGCGGGGGCATAAAATCAGTGAACTGACTCAATACCATCTACCATACAGCAATATCTATGTAGAGTTTGCTCAAATTTGCTAACTTTAGCCACCATAAGACACTGGTCATACCAGACCAAATTGTATTAAATTGAGCAAGGGTGTGTTTTATTGCTTATAAATTCCACTTTTTATTAGTAAGATGAAGAGTGTGTTATTTTGTCTTTCAGAAGTTAGATTGTTTTGCGTTTACCCTGTAACCATTGTTTCATTTCAAAGCCATTGTGCTGGATTAGAGCCCAAACAATAAAAAATGTGTCTCTGTCCTACTGTGTTACAGACTGACCTGAGAGGATTTTGTTTTGTGAAAAAATGCATTTCACTTTTTTTGTTGTTGAGAAATCCCTGTCCAATTTAGAAGGAAGAGGTAGATATACTATATATTTTCTCCCTGGCAGCCTGCACTCAGTTCATTCATTCAGTGACACTGGTAGTTAATGTTCATGTAGCTCTTGGTTCAAAAACACAGTGGCTGGAATAAACAGGAGGAACACCTTTGTTGTTAGCGATAATATTGGCAAATGTTCATTTGTTCACATTACAAGGATGGCATCTCGAATTGTTTATGCCTCCTTTTTAATAGTGGAATGAGTTGTACCATATTTATTATTATTATTATTTTGGGATATTGGAGGAAGGTGTAATGTTATGGTTGTGTAGGGTGTTGCATTTTAAAAGTATCATGAGGTCCTCCACTCAACAGTACCAGCACATTGTTGTTGGAATGACGTTACTGATTAATTTTTCAAATGTAATGTTTCAATGATTTGAAAAGCACAAAAAAAAGTTCCATTGAAAAAAATGTCATTGTATGGTGGAAGGATGGTGGGTGGTGGAAGAGATTTCAGAGGCAGAGAAAATGTTTTTGTAAATTTGCAGAAATGATCCTGTAAAAGTGATGTAACAGTGTTAAGCACCCTTGACTACTGACTTCGGCAGTGGGTATTCATGGAATCCACTGTTGATTGTGTGTCTAGACTGTTGCACAGGTTTTTGCAAGTTCTTCCTCATTCTTACATGTCCTCAGACTTCAGCATCATCACAGAAAGCATTTGGGTGAGAGCAAACCTTCTTGACTCACCGTCATGCAGACATGAGTGATACTGGATGGCAATTTTGGTCAAATCCCCTCAGTACTCACTTAACCGTGTCTCAAAATGGCAACTATTCAGTTGTTCTAAAACCATACCTTAATGTCACACCATCACTGTGACAGGCCTGAAGCAAAGGCACAGGATGATCGGGTGGAGTCAGCAAGCAAACATAGCAGAGGGCAGATACTAATCCCTGTGTTAGCACTGATGTCTGATTTTTTTCTAGTCGACCACAGTGAGTCTGTAACAGTGGAAAGTCATCTGACTTGCTCCCTGTGAGTACACATGCTCCTCAAGGACACACATGAATTTATGATTAAAGAGCCAGCTTTCTGTTTAAATATGCTAATGACATGCTGTTAGTTGGTCTTCTTCAGAAAACAAATCCCTTAAGTGTAGCTGCATGAACAGGCTCTTCAGGCTTGGTGTAAATGTAGCTCCTGGAGATTAATATTAAAAAGAAATTATTTGCGCCTAGCAGAATTTCATAACAAGGCCACTTGTACTTGACTGCTAACCAGTCCCATAGCCAGAGGAAACTTCTTGGATGGTCAACTGATGTCCCTGGGTGGGCCCCTTTTGTGTGTGTGTGTGTGTGTGTGTGTGTGTGTGTGTGTGTGTGTGTGTGTGTGTGTGTGTGTGTGTTAAGCATTAAAAATAATAATGGGAATATTGGAAATATTGTCAATATTTCTATTTTATTTCAACAATATTGTAGGATGAAATTCAGGGATATATCAATACATTAGTTCATTTCAATTTTGTGAAAAGGTGCTGCACCTGTTGCATTATGATCCTTATACAAGAATCATAATATTTTTCAATGTGATTTTCTTACTAAACCAGTATACATGCATGTAGTGCATTTATAATTTAGCCAATAAAACCACAGCATTACAGTTGCACTTTATTAGCGTTTTGTCCAAAAGACTTTCATAATGCCCTTACATTATAAATAATATCTTGACAGCACCATATGACATTTTGTCACCCAAACAATATGACAGTATAAAAATGGTATAGTTAAGAAATGTATTTCAGTTATCAAGATAACGACACTGAGAGTACAGAGTCGTCACTCATGTCAATACGAAACTTTTGTGCATTTGAAGCATATTTTGTTCATGCTAGAGAGGATGTCTGAATCCGGTCCAAACCTTCCTGCCACAACAGATCAATATAGACAAATGACTACAGGACACTGTACAAAATATTAGAGGAAACCATCTGGAAAGCTTGCGCTGCTCGCAATAATTAAAACAAAAGATATCGCAGGTGATATCTAACCTAACCTAACCAGTTAGCTAAACTTCAAGCATGCCTTAAGGACATCAAGACCTGGATGACCTACAATTTTCTAATGTTAAACTCTGACAAAACTGAAGTTATTGTACTTGGCCCCAAACACCTCCAAGACATATTATCTAAAGATATAGTTACTCTAGATGGCATTGCCCTGGCCTCCAGCACCACTGTAAGGAACCTCTGAGTTATTTTTGATCAGGATTTATCCTTTAACTCCCACATGAAACAAACTTCAAGGACTGCCTTCTTTCACCTACGTAACATTGCAAAAATCAGGCACATCCTGTCTGAAAATGATGCCGAAAAACTACTGCATGCATTTGTTACTTCTAGAATGGACTATTGCAATTCCTTATTATCTGGCTGCCCGAATAAGTCCCTTAAGACTCTTCAGTTAATCCAGAATGCTGCGGCATGTGTACTGACAAGAACTAGGAGGAGATCATATTTCTCCAATATTAGCTTCTCTGCACTGGCTCCATGTAAAATCCAGAATAGAATTTAAAATCCTCTTCCTCACCTACAAAGCTCTTAATGGTCTGGCACCATCATATCTTAAAGATCTCATAATACCATATTACCTGACTATTACCCGAACACTGCGCTCCCAGGATGCAGGGTTACTTATGGTTCCTAGAGTCTCCAAAAGTAAAATGGGAGCCAGAGCTTTCAGTTATCAAGCTCCTCTCCTGTGGAATCAGATCCCAATTTGGGTTTGGGAGGCAGACACCATCTCCACATTTAAGAGTAGACTTAAGACTTTCCTCTTTGATAAAACATACAGTTAGGGCTGGCTTGGGTGAGCCCTGAACCATCCCTTAGTTATGCTGCTATAGGCCTAGACTGCCGGGAGACTTCCCATGATGCACCTCTCTCCTTCTCTCCCTCTTCATCTGTATGCATTTTTATCCCATTACTGCATGTTACTAACTTGACATCTTCTCTTTCCCGTAGTTCTGTGCCTTCTCGTTTCTCTCCGCTGTCCTTCTGTTGCTTTCAGCAGGTATTTCTGCCTCCGGAGCTGCAGAGTCTGGATCTGTGGTTGTGGGCCACCTGCTGCCCTGTGTTCCTGCTCGACAACTGCTACTACAGTTGTTGTTATTGGCTCTGTTACTAATACTGTCATTATTATTCCTATAGCTGTCATTCCTATTATTATTAATTTATTAATATTAACACTACAATTACATTTCTACTATTTTAAAAATTCTAGGTGGTATTTGCATTGTGCAAATAAATAAAATTGAAATAAATAAAATTTAATTTAATTGAAGTGAAGTTATGGACATCCTGACAGAAACTTCTCATCCTTTATTCCCTCACTATGAGACACTTTATATTATTCCAAGTGCAATCAGCATTTAAATACAAAAAATCTTGCTGCAGAAGTATTTTATTTTATGTTTTAATGTATTATGTTTTGTTTAATGTGTTGCATTTCTATTTTTCACTAGTGACTTGTGTTTTATACTCAAGTATATATACTATACTATTTTACCATATTTATTGTATATCTTTTATGTTTTGGTGTGCTAAAGACAAATTTCCACCATGATAGACAATAAAGCTGAATTAATTTCTAATTTGAAAATGGAATTGCCACAGGGACTTTGAATTATGTCCTTATTACACTCTCTTTTTAGTAGTTATTTTCATAATGATGGGATTCTCCCAGATATATTTTGTGAAATCTGTCAAAGTCAAAGCCATTCTGATTTGCTGAAATGCACCAATTAAAGGATTAAAGGATCACGATTCCGCTGTTGTAGTTTCTGGTTAGGGTTGCCATGACTTCCCAGTGTAAGTAAATTTGGGCATGTTTTTTTTGGATATCCATTTTATAAATACAAATGGAACATTAGCAGAAAATACTTCTGGCTTCTTACTTCTGAAAACACAGAAAAAGAGGCTCAGGTCTTCTAAAATGTATCATCTTTATAATAAAATGTACAATTCAATATAGGTAATTTCTGACAACCCATTTTAAATAATGATATTTATATGCTGGTGCTTCTTCTGAGGCAGTGTCGTGTGATTGAACCGCTGTGCAAACTTGTGCAGCTAGTCCCGTCTCTGCAGTTTGTCACCACCGCAGGTTCGAGAGGATTGGCTGCAGGTACAGAGAGGGATGAAGCACTGATGATGAAGTGATGACCGCTGGACTGTCGTTCTGACACTGAACTCTCAGACACAGAGACAGAATCTGTGGTTTTGCTGGAGTATTCATACAGATTCTTCCTGAAAGCACTCTTGGTGTTTTGTTTTTTCTTAAAAAGAATTATATAACACTTTGGGAAGAAATGACAGCTGAGGATGCCGTAGTTGGAGATGAGAATGACCACCATCTCCACAGCTGGCAGGTACACTCCTGCAGTGGTGACGTAGACAGGAACGAAGAGCAGCCAGGAGATGAGGTAGAGCAGCATGCTGAAGGTGATGAACTTTGCCTCATTGTACTGCTGTGGCAGTTTGCGTCCTTTGAATGCGCAGATGAAACACATAAAAACCAGGACAGCTATGTAGCCCAACATCACCCCAAAGGCCAAATATGAGCCCTCATTACAGTCCTCCAGCAGAGTGGTTGGATACCTGATGATGTTATCAAATGGGCTTTTGAGGACCAGCCAGCAGATGCAGATAGCTGCCTGTAAGGCCACGCAGATGCTGACAATGACGTAAGGCTGGTAGAGCCTCCGCAGAACCTCCTGCAGCTCAGGATCAAACTGGAAGGCTAGCAGGATCTTCAGGGTCCTGACCAGGATGCAGGAGACACACACAGTGAAGCTGATGCCAAAGAGCACCTGTCGAGCCTTACACTGGAAACTGTTGGGCCGGCCTACAAACAGCATGGCACTGATGTAACTGATGACCAGAGAGAACAGGATGGCCTGGCTCAGTGGCCCGCCAGCAGCCTTCACTACAGGAGTGTCACGCTGATGTAGAAACAGAGCTGACACCAGTAGTACCAGGAGGATGCCCAGGACAGAAAAGGTCAGGAGCACCACAGCGAAGCCGTCCTGCCAGGAGAAGAAGAGCAGGGCTTTGGGGATGCAGCTGGAGCTGCCCTTAGGAGACCACTCTGTGTTTGTGTCACAGCTCAGGCACTGGTCCATATCTGCAATGATGAAGGAGCACAAACCCAGGTACAGAATAAAACTATCACTCAAAGGCTCACAAAGATTTGACTCTGTTCACAGAGAATTTCAAGCCTAACCTAGTCTTGAGTCAACACAAGAATCATTACTGGATGAGAATAACCAGGGAAGCTAGAGGTCGAAGGCAACTCGATTGATTGTTCTAGTTTTGAAGATGTTTCGTTTCTCATCAAGAGGCTTTATCATTTCTACCGACTAGTGGGAAGTTCTCACGCTTTCAAACCTTCTTGGATCATTCACATGTTGATGTCAGATGAGGATTGTGAGGTCACATTTGAGTTGTTAGGGTCACATGACAGTCATGTGAGAGTTATTGAGGAAGATATCACCTGAATGGCTGACAATCTTCACAGAAAACTACAGTAGGGCAGGCTGATACTGATTCACCTCCATATTAAATAGCTTAAATATCCATGTAACAGGCAGAGGATGATGTGTATCTGTGTATCCGGGAGGTAGAGACGAGTTGACATTTAGCTATTCACCACAGTAACTTTTTTCTTTTGAGTTCCTGCCCCCAGAAAGTCCTTGCACTCTGCAATGGCCAAGGACCGAACCTGACATCCTGGAGTTTGTTGTAGTGCAGTGTAATGCTGACACACAACACAAGCCTCCTGACTGCTACAGAGATATGTTCAGTCATGCGGATCCTGGCAGCTATGTGGACGAGGAAAGTTTCTCTAAAAAGAGCCAGATGAAGAGATGAAGTGTTTGCAAACAAGAAGCAAGCAAGCGAGGGAGGGAGAGGCAAAACAAGAAACAAAACTTAACTTTATGGCTATTTGATTCAATGCAGTTAAATGCTAAAGCAGGAATTAATAACCAATAAACACTCCCCCGATCGTCTACTTTGGAGACACACTTTTAGTCTGTTTTCAGTCTCTCTCCACCTCTCCTTGTCTCCTTTGCAACATCCCTTCAGACATCACAGTCATGCAATAGCAGACTACATAGAACAGCACTGCGACTGTGCTGTTGTCTCATCAAGGATGAAACTTTGTCACAAGGATGTCACTTTTTTAAGTTAGTGAGTTAGTTGGAAACACAAACAGGAATGCACAAAAGGGACTTTTAGCTCCTGATTTTGGTGCCTGTTCCTTGGTCAAAAAGGAGCTGAGTGGCTTGAGAGGACCAACCATTTACTTTTATTTCAGATTGTGATTGGATCACAGTCCTTCCTCATTGCACCTAGAGTGTGATCACACCTGGGTTTCTGTCTATGTAAGCACAAAGAGTTAGTTATTTGATCACATAAAACACACCTTAATGTCAGGTAAAAATGGAGTTCACATCAACTAATGAGTCTGACTCAGACTCTTAACCAGAGCATGGCTATTAGTCATTGTGCATGTAAAGGCATCCAGTGACAGTGACATCCAGTGTGTGTATGGAGGGGAGTGTCTTGCCTGTGTTATTAGAGTAGTAGTTCTCAGTACAGTTGATGCACTCATAACAACAAGTGTGTTGACCCTCAGCTGTTTTCTTGAACTCTCCAGGGATGCAGCTATTGGAGCATTTTGAGATGATGTGCTGAGGAAAGCAGGGAGAGACCATGATTATAGACCATTCATTACTCTATTTTATAGTTTGTGGCTTATTTTTCTTGTAGTTTTTTTTTAATTAAATGTATTGTATTTTTACTGCATTCTACACAACTTATTCTTTTTAAGAAGACTCTTACTGGATATACTGTGTATTTAAACCAAGGTCCTGTTTTTAGTATTCCTTAAGTCAGCTTTAATGGTCTGAATGTTTTCAGTAAACACACACCGCAGTATGTGTGTGTGGGTCTCTGTGTGTGTCTACAAAATAACATAAAGGCAGCAGAATGAGGGCCTACCTTCAGCTCCTTGAACTGTTGGGTGGTGCTGTAGTTGGTGTGGGTGAAGTTGTTGTTGTGTGGGTGGTACTCAGCCACAACATCATGGACATGGATGTTCCCTTCACCTGACCTCCACATTGTCACATCATAGCCCAGGTTGATGTCTCCTCTGCTGTCAAACCTATAGCTCTTTTCTCTAAGTTTAAACTCCTGCATCCACAGAGCTTTCAGCACCTACAGGACAGGATTTCATTTATCAAGTCAGTACCTTGGATAAGTCTGTTAAACCACACTATTTACAGGGACACTACTGTACTGTTTTGTATTTGCTGTATGCATGACTATACTTGGGAAGACCATCTGTTAATTGCATTCAGTACCCATCCTCTAGCTTAACCTTACAGTGCTGCATAGTATTCATCATCGATAGATTATTACCACAATGATTTTGACACAGTAATTATTATAAACAAACAAGGCCGTCACTGAGAAGATGTCGGCATTGTTTTGGCTCAGTCTGCAGGATTACTTTACAGCACACAACAGGAAGAAGGAGCTGTTCCTCCAGAGGAAACAGAGTTTTAGCTATTTTAGGTGGTGAAAGGAATGAAAATTATTATGACCTTGTTAATCTCATATAGTAACAGAGACCCGACCTTGGACTCAAGCCAGGCCTGGTCCAAATTAAAGTATACTCAGTCGAATTGGGTCAGGTACAGTCCTGTTGTATTGCCACAGGTCTCAGGTCTGTGTGCCAATATATGTGATACCCAAGTGGATCCAAGCAGACCCTCCATCAGCTCTGACCACATGGTGTGTCATAATAGGCCCTTTTCCACAGCAGACATTTTGACATGTGACAGTAGGAAAAGCACAAGTGTAAATAATCAAATGAATGATGGCTCAATTCCATTTAGCTGCTTTATTTTCAGGGTCCTAGTATTGTTCATGGAAAAAGGACTAACATCATAAGATAAATTGTGTTTTTTGAGGCAGACAGAGATCGTTAACTATGAAGTGCAGGTAAAATGGCATGTATTGCTGCTTTTTTCCATTTAAAAAATTGGTGTCAAAAAGTTTTGATGTTCTCTCTCTATTTGGGACTGTTAAGGGCCATGGCCTTTTGGATCAGGTGTACTCATCCTTTCAGACTGCATCAGACTGTCCTGGGGTCCCTTTAGGATTGGGTGTCTTTTTTTGAAAATCAACTTTATGTACTTCAAGTAGGTTTTCCACAGGTCTGTTTTGATTGGGTCGAAAAGTTTGGACCAGTGAAGATCTTTAGGTGAAACCAGTTTGGAAGTGCCTTAAGCTGCATTTCCTCTAAGACACTCCAAATATCTCTGAATATACAAAAAACATTTTTTGGCATTTGGAAGTACTGGAGAAACAGAAAAGTGGAAAACAAATAAGTAAAACAGGAAACAGAATGAAACTGAAGAATAGAAAATTACATTTCAGAAAACACAACATTTGCATGTGTTTTCTAAAATGTGCAATAAACATTGACTATTGGTTTCACACGTGAAATGAACCCCAGTCTCCTGTGTGAAAGTCTTGTGTTTGAATCGTCCATCCACCCCATCATCCTCCTTTAAACTCCATTCGTCCTTTGAAAGTCATGCTTGGTGTCACAAAAAAAATTCATGTCCATGCACGCAAATCTATAGATTCAATTTTGTGACTATTTCATGAACTGCTGTGATACTGGGTTGTACCACACCCAGCGTCACTGATGGGTGTGTCAGCGTACACCTGTACATCACCACAGCAAGGTGAGAAGTTAAACAACTGGAGGTCAGCAAAAACAAGAATTGTCATGACCCTGTAACCTGAGTATTTTTATGAGCGATTCTTAACGTCTTAGCGTTTTGAAATAGGTAATGAGCTCAAGATAGTTGCAGGGTCTGCTGCTTTACACAGTATAACTGTGGTGGATAGTAACAGGTTTTGTGGGAAATGTGGTCTTAATATAGAAAAACACTTGTTCCAATAGTTCCACAGGTGTGAGAAAGAGGCTGCCAATTGTCTCAATGTGTTTATGGTAAGTATACCAAGGTATCATATTTAATGTGACAATGATCTGTCAAAATGAACAGCCAAAACCTAACCCTCAGCTGTTATCTGAATCTAACCTTACCCCTAATCCTAGCTGCCTGTAACCCTAAACCTTAATCCACACCCTAAAAATGACCCCATGTGGACCTTATAAATACAACACAAGAGCATACAAATACACAAACACACAATCATGTATGTGAATACCTCCCAGGGTTGCACTGTGCCTGGTGTTTTGCAGTCTCTGCTCCTGCAGATAGATGCCACAGCCTGAGCAATAGCGCTCACAGCCATCTCAACACTGAAGACAGTGTCGGCGTCAGTGTGTTCTCTGAGGGTGTTCACAGCTTTAGACACTAGCTCAGTGTCTCCAGAAACTTTACTAGCATTTAGCTGCATGTAGAACTCCTGCATGAAGGAGTTATTCCCCGTGTAGTCATGCCCAGCTGCCTCCAGCCTGCTCAGGTACTCACTGAATGATAACAGGTCTCCACTTTTGAAGGTGAAGCCCACAACGTGTCCTATGTCCTCCAGAGTTAAGTTTCCTTTCACAGAGGTGGAGGAGGACCAGCTGTCACTGGCCACCCAGACTCTTCTCATTGACTCCATGTTCTGTCCTGCTGTCAGCGTCTGATTCCTAAGCTCCTGGTAAAGGTACATCATGTGAGTCGGCTTGGCAAATGACACGATCACCTGTACCTTGGGATTCTTGTAGATGGTTTTAGCAGTCTGCTTGATAGCAGAGAAGACTTCCTGACCGGTTACAGATTGAGGTAGGATTGATTTGAAAGACACACAGATCCCATTTTCAGAAGCCTGGGACACAAATTGGTCAAGGGCTGATTGGCCGTAATTTCCATCTGTGGAAACTATTCCCACCCAGTTCCAGTCGAAGGCATTGAGCAGACTGACCATGGCAGCTGTCTGATGTTCGTCACTAGGAATGGTCCTCATGAAGGCAGGGAAGCGGCTCTTATCACTCAGAATGACAGCGGTTGATGAATAACTGATCTGGAGAAAAGTAAAGCAATGATGTTATTTTCGGAGATGTGTCATTTCCAGTTGAATGGCCAATCACATAAAAAACATGAAAACAGGGGAACCTGATGGCCTAGCGGTTAAGGCGCCAACTATGAGTCATAAGCCCTTAAGACTGAGTACTTACTGCAGTGGCCTGGGTTCGATTCCAACCCGGGGCCCTTGGCTGCATGTCCTTTCCTGTCTCTAGCTGTCACTGTCCAATATAGGCAAAATGCCCAAAAAAGAATTTTAAAAAAACATGTCCAACAGTCCAAAGCCCACTAGTGGACACAAAAAGCTGCAATGTTTACGGCCCAGTTTTGCCAGATGTGCAACAATTATCAGCCTGATTATTCATTGTATGCTAACTATGTCAATAATGTATCATGGAAAACTGACCCTGGATCTGCCAGAAACAATCACATCACATCTCC
Source organism: Siniperca scherzeri (assembly GCA_027580175.1). NCBI lineage: Eukaryota > Metazoa > Chordata > Actinopteri > Centrarchiformes > Sinipercidae > Siniperca > Siniperca scherzeri. Next base: position 31,523,586 of record CM050856.1, read on the forward strand.
TCAGAGGCGGCTATGGTTTAGTGGTAGAGTGGGTCGTCCACTAATCGGAAGAGCTGCAGTTCGATCCCCCAACCCGCACGTCAAAGTGTCCTTGGGAAAGATACTGAACCCCAAATTGCGTGTCCTGTGTGTGAGTGTGTGTGAATAATGAGTTTCTTTCTGATGAGCTGATGCACCGTGCATGGCAGCCTCTGCCATCAGTGTGTGAATGGGGTGAATGTTGACATGTAGTGTAAAGTGCTTGGAGTGGTCGGAAGACTAGAAAGGCACTAGTCTATATAAATGCAGTCCATTTACCATCTCTGCTGAGATGACATCTCTCTTGAGTTGCAACTTACAACCTCTAATAAACTCTTTGTGACTGTGTTTGTATGTTTTAAGTGTCAACAGTTTTGTTTGGTATTTTTACGGCACAAAATTGCTCTTCCTGTAACCTATACAGTCTTAGGATGCAGTGTGTGCCCATGTATTATGAACTGCAGCACAACGTTTGGCACAAATTCATACAGTACACATCACAAACTCAGTTCTGGTCATGCTGGTAAATTTTTCTCCTAAAATACAATTCTGTAGTCTTCATGCCATTATTTGGTTTTCGGCACCTGTAAACACTGATACAGCCCATGGTGCAAAACAGTTGGACCGAAGATTTTAACGACCCCACACATGTCCTATATGACTACTTTAAGCTGATGCCATCAGGAATGCGTTTTAGATTGCCTGTATGTAAAACAAATAGAAGGTCAGTTTACCCTGTGTATAGTCTGCACTTGCACCTTTTGACATTTTTTGACATAATACGTGCCTTTGTGGTGTTGGACTGGCCACTGCCATTAATCCTTGTGTACTGAAACTCAGTACAAATGAATTGTCTATGTGTACCGTTTACAAACTCGCTTGCCTCAAATTTCCCCTTGAGAGACAAAAATATTTTGAATTTAAATGAATTTTGTTAGATCATAAAAGCAGAGGCTAAAATGTAAAGTGTGACACATTCAAATAAAAAAATAAAATCAAAAGACCTTTTTCAAAGCAGACATTTTGACATGGAAGGGTACAAATGTTACTAATGTTGGGATTCAGGTAGGGCAGGTTTGGTTATTACCAAAAAGATCTAATATTATTAATAAATTAATTGAATATTAATAAATACAATTATTAATATGGATTCATAATTATGGGGCACCACCCTGGGATCAGGGACCATTAACCAAACATGAAAAAAAGGCTCAAAGGTGGTTGTCCACCTAAAAATGCTGATATTTAAAGTACTATCTTACATTAATAACAGTGGTCAGTTCCATTGAAGTATCCCAAAAAGCCACGTCACTGAGCCAGCAGCCACAATATCAGAGCACTGAAAGTGGGACACCCAAGTGGAACGCAGTCTTTATTAAGGTGATTAATTACATGTGTGCTTTTCCTGCTATGACATATTTGACCTGTCCCCTTTCCTGTAACAACTTGTGGATCATTTGCGCTTACTCCATACTGTGATTTGTCTTACAGTTATTATTTAACTGTAGTGAACGACAGACGTAGATGTTTTCGAATTGCCTATTGTATATGGCTCACTAATGTATGTTAATATCTGTACAAATGTCTTCTTGTATCTGTATATAGATCTGTGAGTGTATGTATACTCTGGTTTGGTTGATGCACCTATCAGATATAATGTTGGGCCTTAGAAGATTTTCAGTAGGGCAACTCTGAAGATACCTATCTAATTAAAGGCAGCCACTTGACACACCTGTTGATGATGAACTGTCATTCATTGTTGGTGACAAGTTAAAAAGACTCAATCCTGAAGCTGAATGTTTGTCATATGATGTTATTGTGGCTTTAATAAAGTTGGTGAAATTTTTCTTTTTACAGTGTACGGCCAGAAAAAGGTCAAGGAGGCCAGCTTTGAACAGGCACAGGGGCACCTTCTCCCCCACATAAATGACCACTTGTGTAAATGACCAAAGTTGCATACATAGATCACATGGTGACTCCTGAGACTCCCCTCGCGGAATGAAGACCTTGAGATGTGTTTAAAAGCTAGTAGTGGACCTTTGAGCTTGGATGATTTTGTTACATATACTGCTCCTAAAAGTCAAGCTTAGATGGTGGTTCCTCCACAAAAGACCATGAACATGCATACTAAATTTAACCTTTAATTAAAAAAGGCTTTATGTTGCTCTGGACCAACGTTTTGGATAGACAGACTGATCAAACAACCAACATCTGGCTCTGCTGCTAGGATGGCAAAGTATGTTTGACATTTTTTTCATTTTAATAAATAATTCAAAAGTGATGTGTGTATCTGTATGAATATCTAAATTTTCTATATGTTATATGTCTATATGTTAATACCAAAATAAATGTGTACAGTTCCTAATTGTACACTTCATCACAGGGTCAGAGAACTGTTTATATATGAAAAATTCTACACACCTACGCAGATGTTAAGGTGCCAATAATACAAGAGGTATTTCTTTCTGTCTTCACTGTCCCAGTTAAAGTTCCACTCTGTGAGGATGCAATTGTTTATGTTCCTGCTCATCTGTGGTGCCTCACCTTAAAACTGTCCTAGCCTGTGTTATGTAATTACACAGTCAGTCATGCATCAGCATACAATTTATGATCATAAAAGGTCCAGCTGACATTTATCAGCTGCCAATGCAAACCTGTGCTGCTGCTTCAGTTCCCTGTAACAGTCAACGCTGTGTCCATCAGTCCTGCCACAGATGCTGGACTCCTACCTGCTCCCTCACTGAGTCAACAGCATTTTCCTGTTTCTCACTACTTACTTGAGGAATCATCTTGAGAGTCAGTTGCCTCGCGATAGCGATGGACGTTTCAGAGTAAGAGGCCCCTATAACAGCCATGACTGGCTGGCCACAGGTGGAGGTGTTGCTTCCTGCGTGGCAGTCGGCCTGCTGGGTGAAGTCTGCTGTGGCTCTCAGAGCTGTGCTGACATCGGAGCAGGAGTCCAGGATCCGGTAGCCCAGAGTGATGTTAACATCAGCCAGCAGAGGGGATTTATTCACGATCTCTATAGCATTGATCATAGCCAGCACCTTCACCAGGCCTCTGTCTTCAAACCTGTGTGACTAGTATAGTGTCATCATCAAATAATAAATACAGTACAGATGTGATAGACTGAGAGTGAAGTATTTCAATTTCAAGACTACTATGACTTTCTAATAAAAATCAAGTTACTAATAAAAATCATTTTCTTTCTTCTTTTTTTCTTTTCCTTCAAATCTCTGAATATGAGAGCTGAGTTATTCTAAAATAGTATCCCACACCCAGTCCCTCTGTGTGTTGTCATCATTATTAGTCAAACCTATATACTGTAGATGCAAGGAGAACATTTTGTCTTCCCACTAGTTTCATTTTGTAAAGCAAGATGACATCTTGAAGAGAATAACATCGGTGGTGGAATGTAACTAAGTACATTAACTCAAGTATTGTATTAAGTATAATATTGGTACAAGGAAACAAGATGTGAAGTTGGAGAATAAGGGGGTAACATTGTAGGAACTTAAAGAAGAAATAATCTATACTGTAGGCATTTTTTAACTAATGGGTTCCTATTCTAATATTACGGGCACATGAGCCTGACCACCCTTGATAGCTGCACACAGGTCATGAACGAGAGTCCACCATCGATGTTTGCTGGTGAAGTGAGTGGCAGCTGAGACTGTCTTCCATGGAGCTGTTGTTAAGGGAAGTTATAGAGATGTTTTGCATAGCTATTGCCTGTGGCATTAGGTCTGCTAGGTTTTGGATGCAAGTAAAAGATGTTTGAAATTCATAAAAAAGCGTTTCTACTTACTGTACAATGAACAATTGTGTAACAACAGTGTCAATCCACAGAAACCTATACCACCTCAGGCCTCTGAAGTGCCCTGTTAGTACAATGTTGTACCCCATAAGTAGGCCTACTTTACAACATACAGTGTGACATATATGCTATAGGCCTACAGTATGTCCCTGACAATACTCTTTTCCCTGGACCTCTGTTTGTTCCAAAGTAAATACGGTAACACTTTATTTAAAGGTGGGTGCATAATCATGATATGACACCTGTCGTGAACATGAAGGAGTCTTTATGAAAGTTTATGACTGTGGTCATTAATTGTCATTCGGTCAATAATGTCACTTTTAATGCAAAGTTGGCATTGTTTGAGATGTCTTTGTTATGACAACTTGACATTAACCAAGAAAACATAACCTGTCATAATCATGCCACAACAGGCCTAATTATCAAACTTAAAGAAACTATTTAGCTTTATGTGTTAACATTACATTTAGAACATGCTCAAGGTTATGTTTTCTTGGTTAATGTCAGGTTGTCATAACAAAGGCTGTATTCGAAACCACCTACTATACTAGCAATGCGTACTGATTTGGCCAGAATGTAGTAAAGTATAAATTCTTAGAAGTTCCAACATTGTTACCCCCTTATATCCCCTCATTCTGTCACTTTCAGCAGGTATTTCTGCCTCCGGAGCTGCAGAGTCTGGATCTATGATTACGGGCCTCCTACTGCCCCCATGTTCCTGCTCAACACCCGCTGCTACAATTATTATTATTATTATTATTATTATTATTATTCCTACCCTTATTATTCCTACCCTTATTATTACTATTTTTATTTTATTAATATTAATATTACCACTACCATTACATTATCATTATCGTTACTGTATGCTCTCTTTCCAGGCCGCCCACTGAGTCTGGTTCTGTCCAAGGTTTCTGCCTCTTAAAAGAAGTTTTTCCTTGCCACTGTCGCCAAGTGCTTGCTCATGGTGGGATTTGTTGGGTCTCTGTAAATAATCTTATAAAGAGTACGGTCTAGACCTGCTCTATAGGAAAAGTGCAATGAGATAACTTCTGTTATGAATTGGTGCTGTATAAATAAAACTGACCTTTAATTGAATTGAATTATTCCCTAACTTCACATCTTGTTCCCTTGTACCTACATGTATGTATCAGTATGTACTGTACTGGTACACCGTAAATTGGGAAGAATTACGCTGTACATTGTGGGACGTCATCTAAAGCGTTACCAAATAGTCTATTGTCCGGTGTACCCAGGAACACCGTTGCACATTTACAACGAGTACATAAAACACTGCTGCTAGAATTTAAACCCAGACCGGGAGGACAGACCACATCAGTCCAGTTTTCAAATCATTGCACTGGCAACCAGTGTCTTTTAGAATAATGGTAAATGGACTGCATATACAGCGCTTTTGTGTTGCCATGCAAGGTGCCAACTGCTCATCAGGAGCAATTAGGGGTTCAGTGTCTTGCTCAAGGACACTTCGACGCTATCTGGAGGAGCCAGGGATTGAACCTCGAACCTTCCGATTACTAGACGGCCGCTCTTACTTTTAAATGTCTTCATGGTTTGATCAGAAGATGTGATCTATATTATACTAATTTTATATAAATTTGGTTTCTATACTTTTACTTTTGTAGAATTTTGAATGGAGGACTTTTACTTTTACTTTTATTTGTTATGGAGTATTTTTAAAATGTGCTATTACTACTTTCACTTTAGTAAAGGCTCTGATTATTTCTTCCACCACTAAAGCATACTGAATATCATGTTATTTTGTCTCCTGGTTACTCACTGGAGTAAACAGTCTTCTTGTTGACGCCTAAAGGAGAAGTTTTGGGAGTTTGGGTAACTGCACAAAAGAGTCAGGGTCAAAAAGGATAAATACAGTGAGAAAGTCAAAAACACTGACTATTTATCATTGATTGCATTAGGTTGAATAATCTCACCTGATACATGGCTGCAGGTGGGGTGCAAAGGAGCTGTTCTTTTTGTCTACGTCTTCATGAATGGCAAAGATTCCTCCGATGATGATATCTCCTGGGGCTGTAGCTCCCAGCACTCTGGTACCCTTTTCAATGGCATGTCCTTTTTCCAGAATAATATGGAAAAGTGTGATGTGCAAATAGATTACAGGAGCAACCCAGGCCATATTACTGTCTTGTCTAATGTCCCTCTGTGTTTCTAAGCTCTCTTTACCTCTCTCCCCTATCCCACTGGCCTCTCTGTGGTTCTTCACCTCCAGCAGAGTGATACTCCCCTTTTTAAGCATCTTCACTAGGCTAAAAGAAAATTCCCTCTTGTTCCCTCCTTCACAGTTTACTGTTCTCATGTTCTCCCCTGCAGCCCTGCCCACTCCTTCATGAGTGACAGCGGGGCGAGTCACTGCTCAGAAGCAGCTTTCATCATATGTTTCATCATTGTTGTGCATAAGCCTTTTTCTGGCAGTACAGTAACTAATACAACTAATGATTGTTTTCATGATGAATTAATATGTGGATTTGTTTTTTTGTTTTTTACAATTGATCGATTTATCATTAAGTCTAAAATGTGAAAATGTTGAAAAATGTCCATCACAGTTTCTAAGAGCCCAGTTTACAATGATAGAACAGAGAAAAGCAGTAAATCCTCACACTGCAGAAGCTCCAACCAGAGAAGGATTGGAGTTTTTGCTTGATAAATGACAGAAGCAAGTACAGTCTGCACATGACAAAACCACTGGTTAGGTCAAATCCTGAAGATTTCCCTTTTGGTGAATATGGAGACAGCTACTAGAGGTGAGGATACACATCCCATTGCGTGCTATCTGAAGAGAATTTCCGTGTAAACCAGACAGACCATTAGTCTAACAGACACAGCCCTTTGATCATATGTTATCTTTATGCTTTAGTTGGAGTGGGTGGCTTTCTTGACCTCTTTACACACATAGTCAGAACACTGCAGTTTAAGTGTCAGCAGGGTGACGACAGAGGAGAGGGAGACGGCCATAGCAGTGTGGAGTTCTCTGTGTCAGCAAGGAGGGCAGTCTCACTTTAGTGGCCTGCCTTGAAACCAGACTGGTAGGGGGTCAAGAAGGTTGTTCTGGTGGAGATATGCAGAAAAGTGAGTGAAGACAGCACACTCAAGTGTTTTAGAAAGAAATGGAAGAAGAGAGACAGGTCTGTAATGTACAGTTAGTTATAGGGAAACATTGCTGATTTTCAACCAGCTTTGTATTACAATGTGGGTAGTATACTGTATGCGAAACGGACATTTGAGCATAGAGCAATAAGTGCAATAGTGACAGTGTTTTGATACTAGCACGGCAATGTTACAGTGTGAAAACACACAATACACGTTTTTAAGCACACAGACTGTCTCGGTTTGTTACCCGGCGGTGCTATCAGAGCATGACGTTAGTAGCTCTGATCGGCTGTTTGGGAGTGGGAGTGGTTTTGGAAGGCAACAGGCCCAATGCATTCTGGTTGTTGTAGGTTTTCTACCTTTTGAGCAAAAGGGAAAACCACAGCCCCTTTTCCCTGGTCATGTCACACCAATTTCAAAAATATTTGCGTCTTTCTACAGCATAGACAGTCCAGTTTTATGAAAATACCGTCTTTCCAGCGGTGAAATATCCCTTTAAAAACCCTCACAGACAATCAGCACTTGCTTATGCCGACCACTGTAACTTTTAGAGATGAGAAAGTAATGCTTTAGCGCTCCTTCATGAGCAAACAACTGAAAGTTGAATCTAAGTTGAGTTCATTCTTGGAACAGCAGTAACTAACTAACTGAACGCTCAAACAAAACTAAAAGTTTATGAAAAGTTTGAAATTATTATTTTTGACAACATTCTTTTCTGCATGTGGATATGATGCACTCTCCTATAATAACAACACCCTTCCCCTGTAGACTGTGATTTCCATTCACCTCATCTGCTGTTTTCTTGTAAAAGGACATCTCCCCACACCCCTGCAACACCCCCATTCCCCCATCTGAATTATTAAAGCTTAAGTTTAAAAGCTATTCATATGACCCATTTTAAACATGTTTTTTTCTTAAAGACATTTTTTTGTCTTTAGTTACTCTAAAGTAATTTTATGATGTGTGTGATTTCTTCTGTACAGTTGCTGTGCCTGTGCTCTCATCAGCTCCACTCCAGTCCGCTAGGTGGCAGTACTGCAACAGAATAACTGTCCGTGTCTCGGGCCACGCAGGATGCCAGGCTCCAGAACTGGCCGGAAATGAAGACCAATCACTGACGGAAGAAGAAAGATGGACGCGGCAGTGTTCATTCTGTCACTGGTAGACTGCTGTGCACTGATTTTCCTCTCGGTCTACTTTGTATCCTTTTCGGCTATGTGTTTTCTGGCGGGTGTCGAGCATATTCGCCAAGTCCGTTAGCTGACCGAAGGCCCTTATGAATTCCTTTCTTTATATTAGTCCATTAGCGCTTAGTAGCTAACCGGTTAGCCGCCTTGTTGCAAGTGTCAGTGACGGGCTAGCGTGAACTAAGTTAAGATGAACCTGTTTCAGCAGCAGAGTCACGGTATGATAAAGTGTGCTCACAAGAACGTAAAAACCAAACGGAAAGTTTTAAACCAACATACCCGTACTGGGAGACGAAAAACACGCTGGTACTGACAGGCCAAGTCAGAGTCCGCTTTATTGGCCAAGTGTGTGGGCACATAGGAGGAATTAGACTCCGGCTTACACAGTTCAAAGAACAATTCTGAGGAAGACTGACAGAAATATGCGACTATTTAATGTTGCCTTGTGAGTCAGCAAATGTATCTACATTTTAACGTTACAACATTAGTTATTCCAACTACTGTCTCTAACGAATATACTACGGTCTTAGATGAACTTTAGTTAACAAGCATGTCAGTTCTGTACAACAGTTGTGGCCATTTTTAGAATGGGCTTCCCTTTGTGTTCTTGGCAGAATGAAGAAAAAGGGACTTAATGTACAAAAGTAGTAATCAGAACAATCTGATGAAGTAGTTTCGGTCGTCTTGTGTTAAACAAAAGTTTACACAGCTACCTTTATCCTGCGATGGAGTTTTTGGGGCACCTTGACTTAAAGCTCAGATTATCACCCTGTCTGATCTAGAATGCGACTACATTAATGCTAGAGCCTGCTGCTCCAAACTGAACAAAGTAAGTCATGTTAGTCTGGATTATTACTGTCAGAGGAGATTTCCATACATTTACCTTACATACTTACTCTTTATTTTTTATTTATTTATGATGCCTCTTAGTTGAGGTGCCTTGTTACTTGTTTTAATGTATTATATGATAGAATGATGGCTATTTGATTGCAAAAGCTGATTTTCATGTGTTTTTTATTGGTGCTTTAGAGAGGAGTTTATTAGTATTCTGATTATTTTGATGTTTGATTCATGTTTGTCTGATATGTTGTGTTTCCAGTGGGTAATTCCAGAGATGGTTGGCCAGTGTCTCTCCACTATGCTGATGTTGGTCTCCATGCACTGGTTCATCTTCCTCCTCAACCTGCCAGTAGCAGCCTGGAACATTTACAGGTGTGCTCATACCGCCGCTGTTTCCTGCGTTGGCTGTGAGAGAACATGCTCCTCTGTACGGTCGGGTAATATGACAAAACAGACAATAGAAATGTAGCTCTACAGTTTATTCCGTTAATATCTCTGGGTGAATTAGACCATTGAAAGCAATGTTGCAAATCAATGAGCGGGACTGCCTTCTATTATGCCTGATGTTAGATTTTTTATGTATTTCATTCACTGGATTAGCCAAAAGACAGACATCTCCATCTGGTCTCTCAATTGAATGATCAGGAAATATGCGGCATCATGTTATATATTGATACTACAATTTACAATTCCATATACTGTGGAAGTTTTGTCCATATCACCCCCCTGTACTGTAGGTAAGAACACACAGGGCGTGTCTCACTGTCCATGGTGCAGTGCGTTTACTCTCCCGTCCCTGTTGTTCCTGCAGGTACGTGAAGGTTCCGATGGGAAACATGGGCGTGTTCGACCCCACTGAGATCCACAACCGAGGTCAGCTCAAGTCCCACATGAAGGAGGCCATGATTAAACTGGGTTACCACCTGCTCTGCTTCTTCATTTATTTGTACAGGTGAGGGCAACAGCATCTACAGACACGCTGACATTTAGTGACATGTCCAAGGCCTTCAGTAATCAGCTGACAGTCTGTATAATAGTGGTGGCTGGTTGTACATGGGCACTGCATTAACACACATCTTTCCCACCTGTTTTTCCAGCATGATCCTGGCTCTGATTAACGACTGAAGCACCCAGCAAGCTCTCTGACCCCAGCTGCCAAATTCCAAACTCCAGGGTTCGCTGTTCCCCCTCACATCCTGCTTCCTGCTTCTGTACCGTATGCGTAAAATCTCTCAGAACAGCAGAGAGAAGTTTACTTTCGCTGTGGTCTTACTGAGGTTCACACTGTTATCGGTCTTGTCAGAATCCCAGAGTTTTGACTTTGATATAATACTAAGGTTAATATTTAACCATTTAACACTTCAGTACCACCAAAATCTCCTACAGCTGCTGTGTTTCATTGTGAAGGGGAATCAGTTTTTTTTTCTATCTCTAGCTACAACTGGGAGTAACCAATCAACAGCAGTTACACAGCTTCTAGTGGCTGTAAGAAATATTAGACATGTTGACAGTAGAGTGAGTAGAGGCTTCCTAGAGCAGATATTACTGAGTAATATCTGTGTTCTGTCTGTCTGAATATAAGGTGGAACACGTTTTTCTTTACCACCGAAGCCCAATTGGGAAAAATGCCATTATTGCCTCACACCTCAAAACACAGTATGACTTGTTGTGCCCCCCACCCACTAATGTACCACTTTAGCCTTATGTTGAGCACCTAAATATTATTGCTTTGCCATTTCTCAAAGTCTTTTGTTTTCAGGACTCTGACAGATTTTTCAGTCTCTGTAGTTGATTTAGTTTCACTACGTAGTTGGTGACAGCAGCAGCTTCCACAGGGGAGCAGGGAAAGCTGGGAGGAGGACACCGGCAGGACCACTTTTGTGACTTCACATTCATATTGCAAATGCTCAAGAGGCCTGTATTTAAACAAACCACAGTTGGTATTAAGGGGCCCAATGTGTGCCAAGAAAGTATCCCCCACACCACTGCACCACCACCAGCCTGAACCATTGACACAAGGCAGGATGGATCCATGGATTCATGTTTACATCAAATTCTGACCCTACCATCTGCATGTGGCAGTAGAAATCGTTTTTCCAATCTTCTATTGTCCAGTTTTGGTGAGCCTGCGCCACTGTAGCCTCCGTTTCCTGTTCTTAGCTGACAGGAGAGGAACCCACTGTGGTCTTCTGCTGCTGTAGCTGATCAACTTCAACGTTCGACGAGTTGTGCGTTCAGAGATGCTCTTCTCCATAGCACTGTTGTAACACCTGGTAATGCTTGTTACTGTCCCTTCCTGTCAGCTTGAACCAGTCTGGTCATTGTCCTCTGACTTCTCTCAATAACAAGGTGTTTTCGCTGCCACTCACTGGATGATTTTTATTTTTGGCACCATCTCTGTAAACTCTAGAGACGGCTGTGCGTGAAAACCCCAGGAGATAAGCAATTTGTGATATAGGCCTACTCAAACCACCCTGTCTGGCACCAACAACCATTCCAAGTCAAAGTCACTTTGATCACATGACTTCCCCCATTCTGATGTTTGGTCTGAACAACTGTTGAACCTCTTGACCATGGCTGCATGCTTTTATGCATTGACTTGCTGCCACACGATTGGCTGATTAGACATTTGCATTAACGAGCAGGTGTACCTAATAAAGCGGCCACTGAGTGCATGTTCTGGTCATTTAGAGCGGTGGCACAGTACAGAGCTCTGTCAGCTTGTGTGTGTGTGTAACACTTCCCGCTCGGGGCTGCAGAGGGCCGAGGGCCTGGCCGGCTCCGTGCTCGGCTCCTGCCAGCAGTTTACGAAGGCTTTCAGCTGTTGGGTTAGCAAGAGCGCCGACACTCCGCTGTTGATCTACAGCCTGCGCTCACCTGCAGTGTCTGACACCATCGCTCCAGTCGTGCCTCGTCAGCCCAGTCAGCATGTTGAATTGCGAGACAGTCGGAGCTTTCTGATTGGCCGTTCGGTCATCAGTTTTCCTTTTTTTTCCCCACTTGTGCCTTTTCTTGTTTCTTCCACAAGTAAAGTAATACGTCATGGTGTCATTTGCAATTTCCTGTCACACATGTTTTCATTCAGAATCCACACGATGACGTTGAATCGGATTCACAGTGGCGTGAAAATGGTTGACTAGTTTGTTTTGTTTGTCACTCCACGATGGAACACAGACTACTGACAGGATATTTCCTCTCACACAGGCACAGTGCATACTTAACTTTATTTATATAGCACCTTTCACAAACAAAGGGTGCTTTACAGTAAAAACAAAGAATAAAAGTAAATAAAATACCAAACATAAAAGATAAAACAAGATGAAATAATTCAAGCAGTGGAAGTGTGAAGTGCGTTAACCGGGTTAACACGTTGCCCCAGCGTCTCAGGAGTTCAGCGTTTCCTCTGTGAGCAGTCGCCTGCTGCTGGATGTAGGCTTTGTGCTGTGCTTCTGTGTTTTTGCTTCCTATCGTTTCCCAACCTCCTCTAGATTAAGCCACGCCCACTTCTGTATGACGAAAGCCTCGACGGCGGCGTTCCCATGGTGACGCGAGACATGACAGCTGCTGTAGCTTGGAAAATAGCAATATGGGGACTGAATTTGATGAATTTACAGTTTATCGGACTACAAATGAGACAAAAATTAGCTAGCTAGCTGTATGTTCAGTGGGAGTCTGGTGCTGAGTAATGGCTATGAGTCAAGCATGGAAGCTGTTTTATTAGCTTATCATTTAGAAAGTTAGAACTGGCAGGTGAGGCATTCCTTCATGATGATAGCTTTAGCCTGTATAGCTAGCTGTTACAGTGAGCTCAGCTGACGGGCCGTAATTCAGTCTGATGAAGTACAGCTTGAGACAGCAGACTGGCTGGGGGGTTGAACTCTGCACCCATCTTGTACCTTTTTATAGGAACCGATGACTGTCTGTACCACATGCTAAAGACCTTCAGTCTCTCATTGATTAACATTTTAAAATGAAACATGCACGAGTCCATGACGACCGTTTATGGATGTGCTAACAGATCAGTTACCTCAGTCATATTTGAAAAGCGCTATTTTCCAAGCTACTGTCACATGGCCGTGGTTTCCATGGGAACGCAGCTGTCGAGGCTTTTGGGCGTGGTTTCATCTAAAGTCGGTATGAAAGACGAGTCCAACTCTGTTGCTGCTCCTTCATTTTTCTGACCAAAATAGATTTTAAGCTCACATAACATATTTAGTCCAAGTGTGGAAAGATTTCCAGATGAAATGTTTAATCAGAGGCTTGTGATGGCATTGAAGTGGAGTGAGAACTCTGTTATTGTGACAACACCAGTGATCATCAGATGGTGGATCACTAATCCTGTTCTGAGACTTTTTATGCATACACCACCTGCCAGACTTCCAGCATTACACTCCATCTCCGATCACCAACCAACCAACCACAGCTCAGCCCACGCTGCACACGCACGCACGCTCGCACACTCACACACACACTCACGCACACGTCTGTTTGTCCCCGTGGGGGACGGTCATTGACCTACCCCCTTACCCTAACGTTAACCATCACAGCTAAATGCCTGACTCTGACCCTGACCCTGACTCTGACCCTGACTCTGACCCTGACTCTGACCCTGACCCTGACTCTGACCCTGACTCTGACCCTGACTCTGACCCTGACTCTGACTCTGACCCTGACTCTGACCCTGACTCTGACCCTGACTCTGACCCAGACTCTGACCCAGACTCTGACCCTGACCCTGACTCTGACCCTGACTCTGACCCTGACTCTGACCCTGACTCTGACTCTGACTCTGACCCTGACTCTGACTCTGACCCAGACTCTGACTCTGACCCTGACCCTGACCCTGACCCTGACTCTGACCCTGACCCTGACTCTGACTCTGACTCTGACCCAGACTCTGACTCTGACTCTGACTCTGACTCTGACTCTGACCCTGACCCTGACTCTGACTCTGACTCTGACCCTGACCCTGACCCTGACTCTGACTCTGACTCTGACCCTGACTCTGACCCTGACCCTGACTCTGACCCAGACTCTGACTCTGACTCTGACCCTGACTCTGACCCAGACTCTGACTCTGACTCTGACCCTGACCCTGACCCTGACTCTGACCCTGACCTTTATCTAACTGTAACCTGGACCCTAAAACCAAGTCTTAACCCTGAAAAGGCGTCTCTACCTGTGCGGACCTTAGTTTCCCCCTGAGTCAGTGTGCTTTCAGGTTAGAGCCCCCACCGGGATATTAGAACATGAAACACACACACGTTGATTAATATACATATTGCCTCAATATGAGTATGTATGTGTGTGTATTCATCACACACACCACTAAATGTGATGGTGTGATTGGTCAGTTGCAGTGATGTGGTGCTGCACAGAGTGAACACAATCACACTAAAGCACACACACACACACACACACACCAGTCCTCTCGCAGTGTCTTGTTCATGCACTCACTCGTGTTTACTGAGTGGCTTTTGCTTTGAACACACTGTACGTTAAAGTTTGACATTCCCTGTTTGAAAGGGCCCAGATCAGCAGCTGTGCCAGCTTTTCACAGGGATGATGGATGTGTGTGTGCACTCCTCTGTACGTGGTTGGTTCAGCAATCATGCCATTATAGCTGCTCTGTGTTATGATGTGTGTGTGAGCCACATGTGCAGGTATTCTGGAGCCTTTGCTCTCTTCAGTGTGGGGGAACTTCATGTCTGATTCCCACTGAACTGTCTCACGTGGTGTTACGTTTCTTTTTTGAGGGAAATGTGGTGTTTCATAAATAAAAATGAAAGACAAGCTGTTTGTGTTTATTTGCCTCAAATGATGGCTAACGAAGTGGTAACTTTGCAGCAGTGGATTATATGCTGTGTACTGTGTGCAGTCACCTTTATGAATTGACATCATGCAAGGAAATGTTTTACCTCAACTGTGTTCTTCTCTGAGTTTCATTTTGCTTTAACCCCTGAATCGTTGCCAGCTTATTCTCACCGTTCTCCAGTCGCATTGAGGTTAATCATTTTTGTCAACTACTGGAGAAGTCACTTTAGCCGTTTTGTCCCTGTATTTGTGTTCTCCTCAATCCCCAAATCTAAGTGCTCAATTTCTGGAAGTTCTTTCATTTAGCAACAAAAAGCTCAAGAAACTATCTAGCTTTATATTACACAAGTGAAATGCTACAAAACCCAACACATTTTAGGTTTAAAAGAATTGTGATAACTTCTTAAAACACCAAAATAATATAATTATGATCAGAATACATTGTCATTAGCCTCCTCTATCTGTATTTGATGTCCATTGGCCTCGACAATCAATTTAGTAAAAATCTTCAAATTTATAATGAAGAATTTAGTACTTTATTATTGCACCCTGTTGAGGAAAGTGGTCTGTGTGTTTATAAATGAATATTCAAAAAGCAAAAGTGTCTTGCACAGATAACTGAGCTTACCTGATTTGACTGTTGATGGCGTGACACATCTAAATTTTTCAGTTCTTCATGTCTTTCGGCTTAAACCTACACAAGTCCAGCTTATTCACAGTTGGCTGGATCGCGACCAAGACTTTGAAGAGTCAGTGTCAGATATAACATGCTTATAAATAACAGTTGTTATAAAACAATTAAGTTTTCACAATAACACATGATAAAATACACTATACAGTAAAATACAATCACTAAAAAAGGTTGTTTCTAAAGTTTTTGTTAAGAGAGCAATGTGACCAGAAAACAGAATTTAATAGTGACATGAATGTTCCTGGAAAAGTTCCTTGGAAACAGGCTGCTAATGTATTAAATACTCTATCACAGGTATAAATTGTATATAACCAACTCATTTCAGCTGGATTTGAATAATACATTATAAGAAATGTATTTATGATGATTCATTTCTTTGAGTGCCTTTAATGTGCTTTACGAGAGATTTTAGGTTTCATTTCATAAATATAATAGTATGAGCGGTTACCCAACTTTAATTCAACTGCTGTGTTGCAGCAATAAAATTGTTCCGCCTCAGGCCAAAGAGCCACACAGTCATGAGTGCAGCCTGTTAAAGAAAGTCATGATCAGACTTAGATTAGTGCTGCTGATCATGGGTCAGACTGCTGCTCTTGTTGCCTCATCTTAAACCTGCAACTGATTTTTTGGCCACTTGGGGGCAGCGTAAACAAGTTTGAACACAACATTGACAAATCACCTTTAAGTTGATATGGTGAACTTTTTAGAACAGCTGCTTGTTTCCGCCTCAGCAGCTACAGAGTCACATGATCGTCCATCAGGAGGCGTGTCTGCGTCTCTCTGTCAGCTCTGTGTTCGGTCTCCAGCAGCTGCTGAGGGAAACATCTGGCTCTTTAGCAGCTAGATGCTCCGCTATGTTCAGCAGCTGCTCTCTGACTGCGTCTGCCTGCTGTCTGCTGCCGAGCGGCTCGAGTTCAGCGGCTTTTTACAGCTTCTTCTTCTCTGGAAACGGCGCTCTGAGAGCTGAGAGCGAACCAGAGCAGCGACAGGTGAACAACGAGCTGAAAATCTCCGTGAAGCTGAGAGGAGCTGCAGATTGGGGGTGATAATTCTCTGTAGGTGCTTCAATGATGCCTTTTATACTGTCACATTATTTCACTTGTCATTTGATACAATATTATAAAAGATATCGCCGTATTATAGCCGCTTTAAAATAATAGTGCACTGTTAAAAAAAAAAGGAATCTAAGATTAACAAATAAATCCTCCAACTAAACCAAGATAGCAGAGATGGCAGATAATTACCAAGATCATGTTAGTCTGGATTAGTTAAGCCATGTTTTAAGAATGGCGCTCTGTGTCAATTGGGAGGGACAGTCTATTTGAAAAAGTTCTTCACAGTGAAAACATCTTCAGATTAACTTTTAATATTATAAAGTAAATAAGATAATATAATATTGATATTTGTATAGAAATTGATGTTTTGTCTCTCTGGTGTGCTGATGTTCTAACATGCCTCACTGACAACTTGTAAGGCACAATTTACCTTAAATGGTTAACTTGAATCTACTTACTAAGCTGAAGTCAAATTTTAAAACAGTGCACCTTCATTGGCTGAAACAAACGAACAAAAAAGGCATGCAACGTTCATGGACGCAGGGTCTGAATGGGTTCTGCTCAAACTAGGGCTTAGGGGTTTCTGTTGGTCAGTGCATCAAGACACCGAGCAGACACAGGAAAGAAACATACTGTACTAAGTATAGATCAAGAGGACATTTCAAAGTAAATTACATTTTAAAACCCTGAATGCTTTATTTAAAATATGCATACATAACACTTCTCCTACAGAACAATACAGAACAGTACAATCACTTTTTGTAATAACACATTTAAAATGTAAAATGGTTTCTGGCAGAAACTGCCTGCAAGCAAACAAAGTTCCTACTTTGGCTTCTTACAGCAAGAAGAGGAAAGAACAAACTAAAGAAAGTCACAGAAGCAGAAAGTAGAACACCACATCTGTGACTGAATCAAGTGTGTGTGTGTGTGTGTGTGTGTGTGACATCTATTGTTGTGTACCACTAGTGTGTGTGTTCTGTGATGGCAGAGTTGAAGCTGGTGATGGCTGTGATGGTGTCTGGGCAGATAACAGGGTCCCCACAGTCCTGACAGTCCTGCAGCTATCGTCCAGGACTGGGAAGCTTTTAGAAAATAAACTTGGAAATAGAATCTGGAGAAGCAGTTTGGGAAAATGTCAC
This sequence comes from Siniperca scherzeri, assembly GCA_027580175.1. NCBI lineage: Eukaryota > Metazoa > Chordata > Actinopteri > Centrarchiformes > Sinipercidae > Siniperca > Siniperca scherzeri. Next base: position 31,541,276 of record CM050856.1, read on the forward strand.
CAGAGAAGCAGGCTGACATGTGAGTTTGGCTGCACTGTAGTTTGTGAATCTCAAAACAAATTTTCTGTGTTAGCAGTTGTAAAAGTAAACTTGCTGCTTTATATTACAACAGTAGTGCAGTCAAGACAATTTGGTATGAAGCTCTGGAAGAGTAGCTGAAACCGTTTTGAATTTGACAGTAATAGAAACAGGTGTAGGAACCCTGAACACGTCATCCTGTCTGCCATTTGTACACAGCCTCATAATACATGCCATAACATACAAATATACAGCACATATTACATAGAACATATCAGGCAAGATTGTTCTTTTGACTCTCTGAAAGGAAACACTTTGTAGAAGTTCATAATAACTTTGTTACACGTGTACAAATGTGTTACACACTGATTGTTAAAGATACTCTCCATGTTACTGTGTGATGTGTTGAATTTAAAGGATAAGGCTGGCAATTTTCTTTTATCTTTTTTTTTTTTAAATCATGAACAAATCTCATGTGCGGACCAAACCAGCAGTGAACAGTATCTGCTAACAGATGTGTGTGTGTGTGTGTGTGTGTGTGTGTGTGTCACAGCTGATGGATCTTCTCCCTCATCAGCGAGCCGCTCTGCTGCACTGGGTGACATGTTCCTTCATCACCATGAACACACACACTGGAGTTCATTCTGCCTCAGTCCCACACACACCGTCCTGCTGGCCCAAACACTCACTACAGCACCACACGTGGATTCATCCGCCGCTGAAAACAGTCCCCAACAGACGCACTGTGTCCCCCTGTTATCTGATAAAAACTACAGCGAGCAGCTGCTGGAGGAAACGACTGAGCCTTTTTATAAAGAAACTATACATCTGCAAGCGGATTTTAAAGATTTACATCTTCAATAGGAACCAATGGGATTTGTTGACAATATGAAACCGAGAGTAACGCCAACCTTAGCATTTAAAACAGTTCCCAGCTGAGCTGGGAGTTTGGGGCTCTACTGGGTACAGTACGAAATCAGGGAGTGTCTCTTTAAATGTTACAGCTCCACTTGTAGAAAATAAAAAACAATGATAAATGAAACTTAGAACATGTAACAACTAAACCAAACCAAAAGAAATTCATATGAAGACTGCGGTTTGTATGCAGGGAGAGATGGCAACAGGCTGCAATGGAAACAGAAATAAAGAGCAAATAGTGAAGCCAGAGCAAAGATGTAACAGCAAAGTAATTAGGAAATCCACACTGACGGCATGACGTAAACTACACTCAGATAATCCATACAGAGAGGTAAGGGTTGACAGATAATCCTTCGGTTTCTGCAAATCAGCTGCTGTATACTCTCAGAAGGCAGCCAGCCAACCACTCAACGTACTTTAACAGATATAGCTGGACATACTGCGAGTGTAAAACACGAGTTAGCCATCAAATACGTTGTCTTGTGCAATCCTATGCAACATGCTCATCAAATACTATTCTTTCTCTGACTTTAAGCAGGGAAGATGAAAGAAAAAACTTAAATTTAGCATTTAAAAGATGACTCTTCAAGTGGGTGTTACATCCATCAAATGTTCCTGTTGGTTAAATCTCTTAAAAGGTTCAGGAGGTGAAAGAGGAAAAAAGTTGAAGCTTCTTCATGTGAGCAGCTCAGACACAGGACTGAAGAAAACTAAGAACACACCCTCCACAGGTGCTGCTATGTCACAGTCAGCGAACTACTCGTGAATAAATAATGTCGTTGATAATAAATAAGAGGAGATGGGTGGTCCTGGATGATGCTGAGGGAACGGGTTCGGACAGGAGGAGGAGGTGGGTCAGACGCTGAAGGTCGTGGAGCCCAGCTTCACCTGGCCAGAGTCTGACACCTCTGTGTTGTGAAACCCTGACACGCAGCACTGCTGGCCCCGCCTCCAGGAAGCAGCTGTCCAATCACCAAAGCTTTCCCCGCTTCATCCATTCAAGTGTCTACAAAGTCCGAATGCTCCTCAGGTTCACAGCAGCAGATCATCAGCTGTCCATGCTGCAACATTCTGACAGGACAGGATAAAGACAGAGGTCACATCATCATCATCATCATCATCGTCACCTGCCGCTCATGGAACTGGCCTGTTAACTCACTCCTTCATGTTAGCAGGCTGCAGGTTCTCCACAGATTTTCATTGCATTCATCATTAGTGAGGACACTGCCAGAAACCACCAGCACAGATGCTAAAAGGTACGTTTGCTGACAGTGACTGTGTTTTTGCTGCCAGGATGGGAAATAAAATCACCAGCGTCACATGGTGTCAAAGTCAGCCAGGAGTCTAATGTCGATAACTTGTACTATATTGACCAGTTTAAAAGCTTGGCAGCAGCGCATGTTATCACACTGAGTTTCCAGTTTATTAGGATATAATCCCATTGTCCTGCAATAAATCCTCCTGTCATGAAGGTTTTAATATTCACTTAATGTTGAAACTGTCTTAGAGAGGTGCTGATTCAACGTTATGAACATTTTGGAGGCTGCATTTTGTGCTACTGTTGAATTGTATTGTGTTATACAGAGAGGTGTTCCTAATATTCAGGGCTGGACAAAATATTAGAAACAAAGAGCTGGATGACAGACGCTGGTAAGAATCACTCATTAATCTTTATTCTGTCTCGCTGGAATTAATTACACTTTTTTCAGTTGAAAAATGTAAAATGGAAGTGAAACAGACAAGCAAAATATGAATAAAGGTGTTTGTGTGCCTTCACCAAATAAACTGTTATTTAATAATAATAATAATAATAATAAATATACAGCTGAGCTGTGTGCACTGAGCTGCTGACCTGCTTCGAGCAGGCAGATTGGGCAAAACGTGCTCAGTCTTGGCACAGTGTGCTGTAGGTTTTGTAATGGCAAACCCTCTACTGTACACTTCCTGTATATTTTAGGTGCTCCTTTTAGGCTCAGAGCAGTCGCAAAGCACAAGGCAAATGGAAGGCTACAAAACCTTTCACTCACCTTGCAAGGCTGAGGGATCTCATGAAAAAGCACGTACAAAGGATTTTTGGATCTTATAGTGAAACATAAACACAACATTAGATGTGTCTTTGACAGACATTATTAGCACACCACAAACCCTCCTCCACATTATCATTGAACTCTCAGTTGATAAATGTTAAGAGTTTTTACCTTTTTCTCATATCGGGTCCAGGTTGTTAGGAAGCGTCTAATCAATATCATTACTAAAATGAAATTACCTTCCGTGTTCTGGAAATTCTTCCAACTCACTTTTTAAAAGAGATATTTCAGTCAATCTGTCCATTTATTCTAGCCGTAATCAATTTTAAACTTACATCTGGTCAAGTGCCTTAGTATTTTAAATCAGCCATCGTTCAACCACTTCTCACAAATCCATCTCTTGATCCATCCACTTTAAATAACTTCTGTCCAATATCTAAACTTCCCTTCTTGGCTAAGGTCTTGAAACAGAACAGCTTATTGACAGCACTTGGTTTGCAACTGGTGTTATTCCTATCTTTCTGAAAGGACTTTCTGTGTAGCCATTGGCAACTGTAAAACTGTAAAAACACATCATCCTTCAGTTTATCAGAAAAATTAAAATTTCATTCTTATGCAGATGATACCCAATTATATCTATTGATCAAGCCAGATGAAACTAACCAGTTAGCTAAACTTCAAGCATGCCTTAAGGACATAAAAACATGGATGTCCTGCAATTTTCTGATGTTAAACTCTGACAAAACTGAGGTTATTGTACTTGACTCGGTCTCAAAATGATGCAGAAAAATGAGTCCATGCATTTGTTACTTCTAGGCTGGACTACTGCAATTCCTTATTACACGGCTGCCCGAATAAGTCCCTTAAGACTCTCCAGTTGATCCAGAATGCTGCAGCACGTGTACTGACTACTGAACTAGGAAAAGAGATCATATTTCTCCAATATTAGCTTCTCTGCACTGGCTCCTTGTAAAATCCAGAATAGAATTTAAAATCCTTCTCCTCACCTACAAAGCTCTTAATGGTCTGGCACCATCGTATCTTAAAGATCTCATAATACCATATTATCCAACTAGAACGCTGCGCTCCCAGGATGCAGGGTTACTTGTGGTTCCTAGAATCTCCAAAAGTAGAATGGGAGCCAGAGCCTTCAGTTATCAAGCTCCTCTCCTGTGGAATCAGATCCCAGTTTGGGTTCGGGAGGCAGACACCATCTCCACATTTAAGAGTAGGCTTAAGACTTTCCTCTTTGATAAAGCTTATAGTTAGGGCTGGCTTGCGTGAGTCCTGAACCATCCCTTAGTTATGCTGCTATAGGCCTAGACTGCCGGGAGACTTCCCATGATGCACCTCTTTCCTCTCTCCTGCTCTCCATCTGTATGCATTTTTATCCCATTACTGCATGTTACTAACTCAACATCTTCTCTCTCCCGTAGTTTTGTGCTTTCTCATTTCTATCCTCTCTCCTTCTGTCGCTTCCAGCAGGTATTTCTGCCTCCGGAGCTGCAGAGACTGGATCTGTGGTTGTGGGCCACCTGCTGCCCCCGTGTTCCTGCTCAACAGCTGCTTCTACAGTTGTTGTTAATGGCTCTGTTACTAATACTGCCATTATTTTTCCTATAGCTGTCATCCCTATTATTACTAATTTATTAATATTAACACTACAATTACTATTCTACTATTAAAAAAAAATACAATTAAGAAAATACTAATTTCTACGTGGTCTTTGCATCATTAATGGAGTGCCTCAGGGTTCAGTCCTTGGTCAGTTATTACTCTCCCTTTAAATGCTACCTTGAGGTCAAACATTTCAAAAGCACCATATCACTTTCCATTTCTATGCAGATGACTCCCAGATCTATTTGTCTTTTGATTTCAACAACACAACACAACTGAGCAAACAATCCCGCCTTACAGAGGTTAAAAACTGGTCACAAAAACTTTCTTCAGCTAAACACAAGTAAATGAGAAGAGGTTATCATAGGTCTATATCTCTGACCTGCTAACCCAATTTGAGCTTGAGATCCTCCAGTAGGGGTCTGTTAATAGTTCCGAGGTGGAGCCTAAAACCAGAGGAAACTGGGCCTTTGGAGTCAGGGCCCTTGACTCTGGAACAGCCTGCCGGAGATCAGGCAAAACCATCTGTTTCTTCATCTCTTAAAAACGCATTATTTTAGAATTGCATTCTCTTGAACTGTTATTGTTTTTGTGTTTTTATTCTGTGTCTTGTGACTGACTGCTCACGTGATGTACACACATGATGTACACATTTTGACAAAAAAGTCAATGTTCCAACTTCATCAAAGCCACGAAGAGTCAATCTCACTTAATTTCAAATCAAGATAATAATATATATTTGATTTATTTAATATATAGGGGCGGCTGTGTCTCAGGAGGTAGAGTGGGTTGTCCTTTAATTGCAGTGTTGGCAGTTCGTTCCCATCAGTGTGTGAGTGTATGTGTGTGAATAAGAGGCAAATTGTAAAGCGCTTTCTCCGTTAAGGTAGAAAAGAGCTATATAAGTGCAGTCCATTTACCATTTAATCAACATTCAGAAGCTGAAATGTCCCTGTGTTTAGGAGGACAGTGGCTGTTACTTAAAAAAAAAATGCAGGAAGAAACTGTGGATTGTCACCCTTCAGCCTGATGAAAGCAGTGGCTGAAAGATAATCTAACAAAAACAGTGAGAGAAATGTGCAGCCCTCAATACTTTGATTTCATACACTGATGACCTGCACAACCTTTAAAATGTTTCCCGAACAACTACACATACTAGTTTCCATGTTCATACCATTGAGCCCTTCTGCATCCTGGACATCCAGAAAGGGGGCAGGTCCCCAGATTCGGACAGTTCCATCGTCGGAGGCGCTGGCCAGCAGTCCAGGCAGGACGGGGTTCCAGCTCACACAGTTGACAGTGCGGGTGTGACCAGTCAGCTCTGCAATGGGCAGCTCACTGCGCCGGTGCCAGATGTAAACTTTGTGGTCTGACAGGAGACAGGACACTTCATCAGTTGCTACCAGTTTATTGGATTGGACTTAAATGGCAACTTCATCAATATTACAAATGAAAATCTTTTTACTCAGCATGTGGAGTACTTCTCAGGCTGCACGTAGGTGAATGTGAGACGATCGGGTAGCCATTTGTTTTATACATGTGTTGTACATACCACTTGTACTGTATGACGCTTACTTTTTCAACTTTTACTTTTAACTTGCTTAACACATCCGAAGGACATTTTGTTGAGATTTAGGAGATGTGCACATCGGCTCCTCAGCGAGCCTCTGTGACCTAAGGTTTCCCATAACACCCTTCTCTGCATGAGTTTGCAGAGATTTTTACGTATGTCTTCAAAGAAGCATAATTCCACCTTTAGTCTGTGGCTCTGGAGGAGCTTTGTCAAGTCTGAGTAAATATCCCTGTTGATGTCATCATAGTGATGCTTTTCTAATTCTGTTTTTTTAATCTGTCTCAGTCCACAACAGAAAGCAGCTGAGCTGAGTGGAGCTTTCTACTGAACATTATGTTGTCTTGCCTTCGCTGCCACTAGCGATGAAGTCTTCATTGTGCCCTCCGAAGCAGGAGTGGATGGTGTAGAAGCCCTGGGTCACCCCTTGGTACTTCCTCACCAGCACCCGGTCATGCAGGTCCCATAGGTGCACTCCCTACAAACGCATTAGCATTTTAAAATCAACACTGAACTAGCTGAAGTTCAAATGAAAGGAAAGTATATTGCGGTGTGAAACGTGACGAAGTTACAAGCTGCTCACCTGAGTAGCAACATTGAGCAGAGCTAACCTTCCGTTTTTGGAAACAGTGAAAGACATGATGGGGTGGTCCTCCTGCACTCTGGAATGATACAACACACAACATCATCCACAGGCAGAGCAAATACTGCTGCACAGAGAGGCCCACTGCTTTGAGACAGGAGAAAAAACAGCTATGTCACAAAACAATGTTTTGATATTGCAGCAGATTAAACATACACACCCACGTGTATTTCGACCCATTGAATTAACCAGGTATAATACAAAAAATACCTCCTAAATACCTAAATAAATCTACGTCCTCCCTCTTTTGCTGGTGTCCCTGTTCATTTGCTGGTTGAGGTATGTTATGTGGTTGTATTATGACACTGCTGTTTGTTTCATTCAGTCATGTTGTGAAGTTGAATGCCCTTGTAAAAAGAAATAGTCTTCAGGCATTTAATTCTGTGAAAGCAAATAAAAACTAAATATTAATTGTATTTTCTTGTGATAAAATTCATGTCTATTTGTGTACTTGTCTGTGTTGGTGGAAACCCGTACTTGTACTTAGTGTACAAGTGTTTGGGTGAAATCACAGGATGGTGTGGTTGATAAATTCAGTCTGTTACAAGACCTGGTTGTGCCCTCCTTATGGTTCGATCACACTTTATTGATACTGTTTCATTAATCCTGCTCGTGACATTCTTCAAATGATCACGCTGAAGGCCCCATGTGTGACCACTGAGTCATACTGGGTGGAGAAAACAACATTTATACCATCACAAACAGATCTGAAATTATGAAACCCTTTCTATGTTAAGGAAACTTGCTGCTTTGGATAAAATAGTCCCATTTCATGATAGAAATCAGTGAGAAAATATACAGTATATCATAAAGACCACCTCATTCCAAAGACCCTAAAAAAAAAAGCATAAATGCCCATGCATTAATGCATGCAAACCACTATGTATAAACAGGTAAACCTTTATAGCAGCGGTTCCCAACCGAGCAACCAAGAGGTCCCTTGCTTTTTTTGTGAAATATTACTAATGGGAGGAGTTTCATCCAGTCTGCCATAGCAGCTCTAAATAAGATACCTCTTGGAGCCCTGTATGCATAGATGCATACATCTGTACGCGTGTGGACATCTGTCTGCATGTGCATGTGTAAAACTCTATGTGAGTATATGTGGGGGCTTCAGGTCCCAAGCTCATCAGTGCAAACAATTGCTAGTAAGTACAAAGAACTGGGAAGAGTGGTCTCTTTGCCAAGATCTGGAATAAAGCCCCGGCTATCACCTTCCGCTGTGAGACAGCTGGTCCGGATGGGCAGATGTAATCCAACAATCACACAAAAAAAGGGTGAACTATTAGGGCATTTGATGTCTTTACTACCACGTCAACAGGGGAGAGACAGAAAGGTCGAAGTCGGCACCTTAATCCCTAGACTAGCAGTGGCTTCTTGTGAACTGGGTTTCTTTTGTTTTCACAGGCTGAATTATAAATACGACGGAGGTCTATGGAAATGAATGCAGCGGAATGTCAAATTTACAGATAAAACTCTGGAATAAATCAGGCATGATTGTGATCAACACAGAAATGTTTTGTGATATTTTCATGAAGTTTGATCACACATTTGGCAAGTTAGGACATGTTAGTACAGTACATATTACACTAAGACATTTATTGTCATTTTGGACATATTTCAAAACATTTCATCTCAGAATCTAAACAATCTGTGAATCAATTTTAGTAGCAGTTGAAGAAATCCTTTAGGAGGTTTTGGAATTAATTTATTTTGCAAATTTTGAAAAACACAGAGTGATGGACTATTGGCTGCAGTGCCTCTAGGACCTTCTGGTGATTTTCGACAAGGTTTTGAAGTTTTGAGTGTTGCTACAGTTTTGATTACATTCTTAGAAATCCCGCCCACTTTGTTCAATCAAAACCAAATTTTTACCTGCTGCCTGAGACAAGACCATACATCATGTGTTCTTGTTTTTAGAAAAAAATGTGCAGTCAATTATGAGAAAAAAACATTTTGAACTTTTGGCACACTCTAGAGGCTAGCATCTGAATATGTGTACCAAATTTGGTTCCAATAGCTTGAACCAATTTTGATTAATTTGGTTTTATGTAAAATAGAACAACACAATTTTAAAAATGTATAACTGCAAAACGAAATGGAGTATCAAAATACAATGTAATAACTCTTGTGTAGCTTGGTCCAGACATTTCATGTGTGAAATCTGGTGAAGATTGAATCAAATCTGAAATCTGTGAAAACTTTTAAAAGGTTTTGGACATAAATCACATAGAGAAAATGGCTAGCTTTCTGTTCCAAAAAGATGTGAAATCATCCACAATATCCAGGGAAAAAAAGAATTTTGCTTCTAGCTTGTGCTTGTGTCAGAAGTTAGTTGTTGTCATAGCGCGACCATGAGGCCAGTTGATGTTATTTTTGTTGCTTAAGTAGTGGAGAAGTTTTTGAACCTGTCTGATGATAATAATAATAATAATAATAATAATAATAATAATAATAATAAAAGCTGCAAGCAGATGAACGGGCCCTCGCACCGAAGGAGTTAAATGTCACTTCCTGTGTCCACTACGTGGCGCTAGAGAACACCTCCTAATTATACATCATGTTCAAGTATATCAAGCGTGGACCACACAATGAAAATTTCACGTAAGTCTCACAAGGCCTGGCTCCTGTTGCCAGTAGGTGGAGCAATGACTATAACTGCTTATTGGCAAGTAGAAGTCCTCAGGCCGGGACTCTTGTCAAACACGTGACATTTGAGGCAGATTTGACCATGTACAGTCAAGTTACAACAACTTCCTGTTTAATGGCGAAACATCAAAATTTGACACCACGCCACGGACACGCTCTTCAACGAAAACTCACAGTTAGCACAACTTTTCATCGCGAAGGTCTTTAGATTGCTCTCATTCATTCTCTAGGAGGAGTTTGTTAAAGTACTGTAAATGGTGAAAAATGACCTAAAAGTGCACAGTAAATTCAAAACGGCTGACTGACGGCTGATCGATTTTTTTCTCCCCCCCTAATGTTTTCCAGTCATTCTGTTACTAAATAATTAGGATCCCATAACTGCCATAATATACATGTCCCATACAAATGTATGTAAACTTTTCACTGCAGCTGTTTGGGTTTTTTGGGACTGTATTTGTGTAGCACCTTTCTAGTTTTCTGACCAGTCAAAGCGCTTCACACTAATGCAAATGTGTATGTTGTTCATGTCCATGTGCAGGCTGTGAAAACAAATGTCATGTGTGATTTGATTTCTGTGAGGATGAATGGGTCATAAGCCAAAAGGTTGGAAACCCCTGCTTTATAACTTCATACAGGCTCTTTTTCTACAGAAAGAGCAGGAAAAGACGGTGACTTACATGTTTCTGTCCGTCAGGTCCTCAAAGTTGTATCCGCGGATGCGTTGGTGGGTGTCTGATGCGAGGACGGTCCGGCCGTCACTCAGACACCACAGGCACTGCACCCGAACTCCTTCCCATGAGTCCAGCAGGTTCCCATCCAAGTCCTGGGAGTCAGGACACAAAATGCCTTCAGGAACACCATCAACACCAGACTGCAGCAGGGAAATCCCAGATCATTCCACATTTGATTTGGGGTCAATATTTTCTTTTTTTTATTTGAAAACAATCAATGAATAAGTTTATCAGTATTAGACTACTGAAAAGACATTATCAGGTCCAACATTCTGTAGTTGCAGCACTTTTAATGATTCTGAGTGACTTTGAGCTATGTGGCCAACAGGACACCTGTTGACTGTAAACTGCTCAACAGTGTCCTCCAACATCCGAGAAGATGAGGTCCAAGTACTGTACTGAACATTCACAACGTTCTGTAAACAGAACAATGTGGCAGATAGCAATGCACACTGCCCCTCCCCTTTACTGATCCGACCTGGGGACACTAAATGAATGGCCTTAAAGCAACATATAGACACGTTTTCAATGGGATAGATCATTTTTCTAAAACAAAAACTTGAGCCATTACAATTATTTTAAAGATGCCAAAATCACATTACAAGTCTACTTCCAGGGGTCTTAAAAAAGCTTACCCCTGTGTTCTCTGTTCTGGAAAACCAGAAACAACTGAATTATTTTTATTTGTAGTTTTACAACCACTACCTAACTTAGGCAGGACCTCCACAGATGGTTATCATCTACAATTATCTATCCTTCTGTCACCTGATTAGAATTTTTATCTAAATAATTAATATCTCAGGCTCCCACAACCCTGCAAATACACTTTCTAGGGATGCAACTAACAATTATTTTCATTATCAATTAATCTGCCAATTGTTTTCTTAATCATTTGGTCTATAAAAAGTCAGAAAATAGTGACATATTTCTGACAACTAAAGATGACCTCTTCAAATGTCTTGTTTTGTCTGACCCACAGTGCAAAACTCAAAGATATATTGATAGATGTCTAAGAACAGTGAATATTCTTATTAGACAGGCTTGAAGCAGGGAATTTTTGGCATTTTTGCTTAAAAACTTACTTAAATGATTTATTGATTGCAAAAAGAATTATTTCTGTTGACTGACTGATCGATTAATCATTGTTTCAACTCAAAGCTTTCTCTCATGGGTCAATATATTGAAGTATAATGTTGAACACAATGAGACGGAGGTTAATATTGGTGTGACTGTTAAAAGACTGTGGACACTGGGTTATCAATTTAAAGAATCATTCTTCTAATTTGGAAAGAACATAAACCAGCCTGTTTTTCAAGAGACTCATGCTTAGAACAATATGAAGACCTACTTAACATGGAGTAGAACAGTGGCTGGCTTTATAAGACTTTCACAGGACTTATGATCAACACTGGGACATAATTAAAGAGGACCTATTATGCTTTTCCTTATTTTCTGTTATAATGTTGGATGTTCGTATTAAATGTGGTCAAAGTTTCAAATAATGAGGTAAACGTATGTAAAAGCAATCCCTGTGAGCAAAAAGCTCAAGCTGCAGACTGCTCTGAATACTAGGTTTCCAACGTTTTTTCCTACTTTTGTGCCATCCTTATATGGTCATCTGCTCCAGCCACAGCACGCCCAAGTACAGGGTCGCACCCATCCACCCGCTCAGTCTGTCTAAGTTGTTCGACCGCTCTGCTCATAGCGCTAAAACGAAGTGTGGAGACGGGTCTGGCTATGCGAGACTACTCTGCTCAGGACTACTCTGCACGTTTTTGGAGGTTGTTCAGTATGTCTCGCAGAAAGTGCTTTTTCGGTTGTGAAGGAAAGTTAGTTTCTTGATGGACAGTTAGCTTTACTTGCTGCTAAAGTAACCACTAACTATTGCTAACTGTAGCACTGGGTGCTGCTCCTTGGCAGGCTTCTGGGAAGTTGGAAGTTTTTAGGGAGGGGGGCCTTAAAGAGACAGGAGCTAAAACGGCTTGTTTCAGACAGAGGATGAACTGAGAGTTTGCATAAAGGGCCAGTATAAGATAAATAAGGATTAAGGAACTGTGAATCATGCAAAGCTACTCTAGTTGAGTCTCAGAATAAAAATATAGAGCTGGAAATGAGCATAACAGGTCCCCTGTAATAAGTTCCTCTCTGCGCGCTGAATATTAAATATCAGGGGTGATGAATTTGTGGTGTTTGTGACTGTAGACAGGTTTGATGAGTGATTAACTGCCTAGTTGGATCTTATGGTTTTGATAAATAATAATAATGGCATGATAATAAAGATAACTAGTTACACGCCGCCCCCTTGTGGTGAACTGGGACATTATAATGTACAAACTTATTATGCTCAAAGTGGACTCATAGATGCACTTTAACCCTGGCATTGTTTGTCTGCACAACACTGATGATGGGGCTTTCAGAGGGTTTCATCATGATAAGATGTGCATGAAACCATGATGATTGATGTGCTGCAGCCCTGACACATAACCTTTAGAGTCCTGCTACTCCACACTTGAGAATCACACTTGAGAATTTGCTGAAAGTTACTTTTAGTTTCTTTATACAAAAAGGTCTTTTCAAAGTTTGGACAGTTTTTTTTTTTACATACCCGCCCAGATGAAACCCAGATCAAACTGGTCTACTACTTTAAAACCCCACTTTAGAGCCCCAGTGTTTGTGAATGTAATTTCAATTAGATATCCAAAGTTCCTCTAGTGAACAAACAAGAAGCATTTCAGCATTGAAGTCAGGTGAAAGACATGAAAAATTGTACATAGTATGTTTTCAAAGTGCATGTCATCAAAGTATCAATATCAGGACAGCCTTATTAGGCAAACTGTGGGCTGGACTGGCACAGGCCGCCAGTTCACATCTAATAAATGTATTTGATGTAAGTGAGTGGTATGTAAATGCACTGTATGTAATGCTGTGCTGTGAAAGATACTCACACACTGGTAGAATTGGCCTCTCTGGCCACCGGTGACGAAGCGTTTGCCATCTGGATTCCAGGCCACGCTGGTCAGGCTATCCTCGTGAGACTGACTCATCTTTGTACGTAACTCCCCTGTCTACACAACAGAGTAGAGGAGAGAGAAACTTGACTGAAAAGATCAGACACCACACACTCTACAACACACTGATTTTAAGTTTTTTGTTATGTGACCCTCTAATTACGTGAAAAAACAATCTCTTATTGGCTAATACCGTTCTCCCTTCAGGATTGAATGGGTTTGGAAAAGACTAAATGGAATGAGAATACTACAGAGCTTATTAGCCTCTTTTAGCTTGTTCTTTTGGTTTTTCAGTGCACAAACTCTGGCAGCTGTTTTCAGTGAAAACGCTCTGCTAAACCCACTGTACACTAGCTGTCCAGCAACAGTGTTCAGAGATCCCAGCAAAAGACTACAATGTTATTATTACAGATATACAGTGGTGTGAAAAAGTGCCCCCCACCTGATTTCTTATTTTTTTGCATGTTTGTCACACTTAAATGTTTCAGATCAACAAACAAATTTAAATATTAATCAAAGATAACACAAGTAAAAACAAAATGCAGTTTTTAAATGAAGGTTGTCATTATTAAGGGAAAACAAAATCCAAACCTACATGGCCCTGTGTGAAAAAGTGATTGCCCCCTAAACCTAATAACTGGTTGGGCCACCCTTAGCAGCAACAACTGCAACCAAGCGTTTGCGATAACTTGCAGTGAGTCTTTTACAGCGCTGTGGAGGAATTTTGGCCCACTCATCTTTGCAGAATTGTTGTAATTCAGCCACATTGGAGGGTTTTCGAGCATGAACTGCCTTTTTAAGATCATGGCACAGCATCTCAATAGGATTCAGGTCAGGACTTTGAAGAAGAACAAAATGAAGACTTTGGAGTGGCCTAGTCAGCCATTCAGAGACCCCACAATAACATCCAAAGAACATGATCAATGTACATAAGATAGACTTTGATGAAAATGTGAACCTATCCTTGTACAACAGAGTGCTACAGAAGCTGAGAGAGGTTCAACTTGTGTGGGGGTCAAGTAATTACAGCAAAGAGGGAGAGGGCAGGGGGCCCATGCTGTATAGTGAGCTGACATTTAACAACAGCAACAAATAGACAGTAAGCAGAGTTGTTCCTTTGAACATGAAGAATCAGTTTGGAATACAGTTTGTTTTGAGAGTGTGATAGACGGACTGTAACAGCTGGCTGCTATGGAGAAGTTGGTTGGCTGATTGTTGCACAACCCACTGAAAAAAATACATTTGAGTTGGAGCTGCATAGTTAACAAACCTACAATCTTCACTCCGTTTTTTTGTTTGTTTTTTCATAATCTTAGCTGCAGGGGATGAATGACATATGGTGACAGAGCACATAGGATGGAGCGGTGTTATACACTGAAGGCTGAAAAGAATGCTGCCTTTTCTTGCAGGTGCACTCACCAGTTTTTTAAAGCCTGCACTCAGAAAGTCAGAGTTTGTGAGAAACAAATGAATACATAAAAAAAATCATGCAGAATGATCCTAACTGCCTCAACACAGTTGTGATTGGCCGGTGGCCTGCTGCTGATTTATGTTCACCACACAGCTGACAGCAGCTGTCATTCAATTACTTTTGACGTTGTTTTACTGGTTGGATTTTTCTAAATGTGGATCACAATTTAGTCAGAGAGGAAAGAAGCCAATGACCAGCTGAAACACACTTTCATTCTGCACCTGGGGGAGAGATGTTGTACCTGTACACTCCACAGCCACAGCTCAGAGCAGTCATCAGGACCACAGGCTATCAGATAGGCATCATCAGGGCTCCATGCCAGGTATGAAACACCATAAGCATGACCCTCCAGAGTCTTCATCAACTTCATCTGCTGGGTTTCCTGTCGACCAACAGACAAACCAGTCAATGACCCAGTTATTTCAACTCTCACATACCGACTCATTTTTCCTGCTCCAAAGTGCGATTGGTAAGTAAATGATTGATTACTGTGTCGACGTGCCACACAATGACTGTGGTGTCTTTGGACCCAGTTGCCAGTTTTGTGCCGTCGTTGGAGAACTTGCAGAACCAGACTTCATTGCAGTGTTGAGTGAGAATCTGCTGAGTGTAGCAAGGGAACTGTTTCCTAAAGATTGGGAACACGCACACATTATGCAAATAAAACATAACAGCTTTTATGGTTAGACATTTTGCTTATATGACTGGCAATGATGTAGTTTGAATGATTACATATTTATTGCAGACTTCATCAATACTACACTAATTGGCAATGAGAAATCCCTAATCTGAACTGATTCTAGTTCTATCTATGTAAAAATCTTCATAGAGATGATTATAGACAATTTTTAATGGAATAAATATTGTGTCCACCCAGACAGGAATAAAAATTCTATGGGCCAAACTGCATATAGTATAGTGTTCCACATTAGTAAATGAAAATCAACCATCAAAACCTTTGATGGTTGAATTCTTTTTTTTTTAAAGCAGAGAAAAGTCAAATCAGCCTGGGTGGTACAGTATGTGTGAGTTCTCACCGGCTGCAGGCGTGGTCCAGCAGCAGGGACACAGAGTCTAGTCCACAGTCCAGCTTGGTGTTGTGGTAGAGGCAGCGCTCCCTCTGCAGCTCCACCGCCTGCTTCAGCAGAGTCTGCAGGCGGCGAGGAGGCAGCATCACTGACGGAGGCAGGTACGCTGCACACAAAGAAAGATTTGAATTAGTTCAGTTAGTTAGTTCGTATAGTGACCAACTACAGTAATAAACATCAGAGTATGGAATAACCATAAAGCGAAATTTGACAAACATCGAGCAGCTTCATTTAAGCAGTCATTTAAGCTGGAATTCTGCTTCTCTAGGCTGAACATGCATGGGGGTCGCTCAGAGACGTTCGCGTGGCTGCTTCTTTTATACTTTTATGTAGTACATTTGTTTGTTTTGGTCTCCATTTTGAACCTGCCTCCCAACAGGAGTTGACTCAACCTGTTAGAGACACACTGTATGTGCTGCAGCTAGACATTCCTGTCCTCTGTTAGAAGGCGCAGGTGACCGACTATGATGAATAAATGACGTCCACAGTCTTGTCAACAACACTGTCCAGGACTTTATTCCTCTATCATCAGAACATGTGGAATGGTATCTGGAAATACACAACCAAATGTATATTTGACTATATGTAATGAGGAATACTAAAACAGTAAGGTTCTGGCCTCTCCACATCAACACACTGTAGAATTGGTAGAGTGGTGAACCGGAAAAGGCGACCACCTATTCTGATAAAACACAGACTGGCATCATACTCTGGTGACAGATTGTTTAACTGACTATTAGTAGTAGTTGAAACGAATGGACTTCGAGAAAGTTGTCCAGCTGTGCTTGTTTTAAGAGTTGAATTTCAGTGTCTATGCACCGTGAGGCTGACATGGGAGGCGCAGTCGCCCCGTGAAGAGACTAGTATGTAGCCTGGATCGAGTCAGCCCATGCATTGTGTTGTGCAGGACTAGGCAGAGAGGAACTGTTGACAACAACATAGGCACGGAATGCAGACTTCCTTAACTCACTTTCATCGATTGTGCCTAGCAGAGGCTGAATGGGCCTGTATTCATGTATCTGTTTAAGGAAGCAAGGGCCTTCATTCCACTGACTTGGTTCAGACAGCTCCAGAAGAGTTTTCCCCTAGATAATGTCATCCACAGGACTGTGGTCAGATATCACATATCTCCATTTCTCTACCTCAGTCAGTTCCTGTATTTCAGTAATGCAAGTGCAGACAAACATTTTATACGGGCAGGATTCAGAACGGATCCAGTTTAGCACTGTAATAAGAGTCAGTCCAAAGAATGGTATCACTGATAGGAAGTGTTAGCTCAGTAAGCAGGAGTTTAGCCAGATGGGCTCCTGCTAGAGCAACACATAGCTCCAAATGGGGAAGTGAAAGTTGTTTTCTCGGAGTGACCTGCGATCGGGCCATGACGAAGGCAGTGTGGACTTCATCATCTGCAGACTGAAGCTGCAGATATGTCACTGCTCCATAGGCACACTCTGAGGCATAGCAGAAAACATGCAATTCCACAGAGTAGTTCTGCATTTCAGGTGCAGTGTAGCATCTGGGCATACAGATGTTGAAGCTCACCAACCCACTCCTGCCACTCGTGAAGTAGCTCATCCTTGATTGGCTCAGCCCAGCTTCTCTCCTTCCTCCAGAGTGACTGCACAAGAATTTCAGCTCGTGTTGTATAGGGCAGTTTATAGCCAAAGGGGTCATATTGTGGCTAAAATCCTGTAGATGTTACACACTGTGTAGATGGACTATTGCCTCTGGATAATTTCTGAGCCACTGCCTGACTTCAAACCCACCTGTAGCAATAATAGCATAATTGGCACATCAGGGGCCGCACGTGGTTCAACATGACAGTCATTTTTCCACACTGTGACATAGATCTCTTTGAGAAAGGGAAGGGAACAGTGAGGTTTGAAGGCATGTGGCTTCAGTGGGCTGATGGAGGAAAGTAGCTGGCTCCAGAATAGCCCAGCCGAGCTTTGTATTAACCGCGACAGGGCTACCTAGTGGCCCCACCCCTACAAGAGATGTTGGAGTGATGAGCTGTGGGTTGTCTGAGCCAATAAGTAGCATATGCTGTACCCCTTTCGTAGGGATATTTCTTAGGTGGGCATACTTCTGCCATAGAATGTCCATGGGGCAGGATTGTTTGGCAAGATTTAGCTCCTTGGCAGTGAAGGCATTGCTGATGTGATGTCTGATTTGAGGGAACCCTGGAGTAGACACTTCAAGTGACACAGATGTCCCTTGCAGCTCTGAAACCTCCTGCCTGATAGATCTGAGTTTGAGTGACTCCTCCACTCTCTCCAGTTGCAGGTAAAGAACTTCACCTAAGCGAATGATGGTCCTTTCCGACCCGTTGTCCAGGATAGCATGTGTGGATAGTGTTCTGCCTTTACTGTGGAGTTTGACAGGCACCGCCTTTAACATTTCTCGGCCAGAATGTGTGGCTTGATCTAAATCATGAGGGATGCTGTACTTAATGCAAGGATGCTCTTATTTGTGCTGGAGGCTGTTTCATGAAGAATCTTCAGATGTTCTCCACAGATGGCACAGGTTTTTTCAGATTGCAGCTGTCAGGCTGATATCCTTTTCCACACCTAAAGACCCTCCATCCAGGGTGTTAAGCAGTCCAACAAGGCTATTGCCGGACAGGCCCAAGTTCTCAAAGCTCTGTGCATCTTCTGGCTTCACCACAGGTGCACTAAGGACACTGCTTACTTCACCTTGGGTCTTCCATAGCGCTGCAGTACCTGCGTGGCCTTTGTGTATGGCATGGGATCATAGACACACCTCTTAGCTATTAGAAATGCGCTGGGAAATTTGAGCGTCTAGCTGTACTTGGAATTTATAGTCCTCAGACAAGTGAGGGCGTTGACCCAGTACACCGTCCAGTCCTTTCTTCAGAAGCAGGAAATCATTCTCTTTCCCAGTCGTGAAATTAATTAGCTTGGGCTTCGGAATCCCATAGTAGGAGGATATAGCCATCTCCATCAAGTTTGGCATCTGGGCTGCTGGCTGGAACTTAAGAGTGCAGTGGCAAAGGATGTGGCATTGCCTGGGGAAGAGTTCTGAGAGCTGATAGGGTGATGCAGATACATATAGATATCTCGAGGCCCAGCAGCTGGCAATGTTCCTTGTGATGGAGCTGAGTGCTGAAACACAGGCTGTTGGTCTGTGAGCAGTGTGGGAGGCTGCGGCTGCGGCTGCAGAACTGGATGCTGCCCCATAGGAGGTGGGTTGATGCTGGAAAGCTGGATGTCTCCCTTGTAGAAGAGGATGTAGTCGTGCTGCTAGCTGGTGTATGCTGGACGTCACTGCAGGCCTGTGCAGGGACTACTGTCCAGGATTTGGTTGTGTCTGAGGAGAAACAGGTTGCCAAACAACAGGAGGAGGAGGAGGCAGGCGGGTCAGGTAGGCAGATGAAGAAGCAGAAGCAGAGATTAATGGAGAAGGGACATGGTGAGCTGGGGAAAGAAACCCAGGAGGCAGTCGGACTGGAGCCCCTGTCTTGTCAACAACACTGTCCAGGACTTTATTCCTCAATCATCAGAACATGTGCAACAAACATGTGGAATGGTATCTGGAAATACACAACCAAAATAATAAATTAATATGTGTAATGAGGAATACTAAAAAACAGTAAGGTTCTGGCCTCTCCACATCAACATACTGTATAATGGGTGAAGCTGGGGAAGCCGGAATCGACCCGCCAAACTTCTGATTAGTGGACGACCCGCTCTACCAAAAGTAACACTACTACATCCAGACTGAGAAAAGCACCATGCCTTGTGCTGCCTTGTGGTCTCCAGTGCCAGCTTAAAATATTGCTCAGTGTTAGCCTTACGTTTTAGTAATATCTGCAATATTTGGGACATGGCCTTACAACCATTTAATCACAACAAGAACAATGATAAGTACCAACTTACAGTTTCATGCACGCATACACATGTCCACAAAACAAAAGAACAACCCCCAGTCCATAGTCAGTTCAGTGTGGATCCGACCGGACCGATCCTGTCCATACAGACCAGGTGCAAGACGGTTTAGTCCAGAACTGTCACTGCTAGGGGTGATGTGGAATAGTCCAAGTCACGGCAGAAACAGGGGGTATTATACACAACCAATCAACTTGCTTGACGCACAGATCCGCACAACGCCTTGTTGAGATTTTTGTATGTCTGCTCCGCTGCAAGCCTCTGCGAACACCCTTCTCTGCATAGGTCCGCAGAGACGTTTATGTGTATCTTCAGAGAAGCAGAATTCCAGCCAGCTGTCGAAACTGTCAAGATATTGTACATGTACAACAAGCAACATGAGGTGTTTCCAGTCCGTGTTCCATGGTGTAAATATTACCCAAGACAATTGGAAAATGTTGAAAAAATTACTGTTCTGTAGAATACATTTTCCCTTTTGTTTTATTCAATCTATTAAAAAAAGAATAAGTGAAGTTTTTAAATGACTACCTTTCTATCATATTTTTATGTTATATATTATCAAGCTAATATTGTATACCAATATCATTATAGCCAAGATTAACATGCTACTAAATGTTCTTTTTTGCACAGATTGAGGTAACTCTTGTGAAATTCTCTGTTTTGGAAAATGAGCAAAAATCTGATTTCAATGTGTATAAGAGAGATTATTTTCATAAAGTGTGCATATAATCCAAATGAATCATATGGTAAATGAACTGTACTTATATAGCGCCTTTCTAGTCTTCCCACCACTCAAAGCGCTTCACCCCATTCACACACAGATGGCACAGCCTTCAGGAGCAATTTGGGGTTCAGTGTCTTGCCCAAGGACACTTCGACATGCGGGCCGGGGGAAGCCGCGACCGAACCGCCGACCTTCCCGCTCTACCACTAAGCCACAGCCATATATAATCTAGACAGGAAACAAATGCTGATGTCATGAAGGAAGCAGCTGCAGGATTTCAGGGTGGGTTAGAGAAGCACCATTTTCAAACACATACTATACATGAGAATTACCCACTGCTGTTAATGCTGCTGCTGTAAAGTCAATGTACGGACATACAGTATATGGCAATGACAGTTCAAAGGGAGCGTTAACTATATACAGTAGAATAACTATGAGGTGTGAGTCAGACTGCACTCACTCTGGAGCTTGTCCAGCAGCTTTGTTCGGGATGCCGTGCCTTTGCCTTCCCACTCTGCTTTAGCGCGCAGGTCCTCTGCATGACTGCACATCAGGTACCTTCAAAACACATGATGACATTTTCACACCTGCTTTTAAAGTGAGCTTACACAAATGTATCACTTTCTCAGCGTATCGATCTGGGCCTGTCCTGTCATGTATCTTATATAATAAAAGCTCCTCCTTCACAATTACTGCATAAAAAAACAAGCAGGAAAATGACATTATATGATCAATAGTAGACCAACACCGGTCTCACTTTGTTTTCCTACTTATTGTCGCCATTACTGCCCATGAAAAGTATAAAGCCATCAGTGTATCTGCCAAGTATGTATTTGGCCAGCTTTAAAAATGAGGACATTTTGGATTGTTTTCAGTTGTATCATCTTCACAGCGTTAGAGTGAGGAAACACAATATTGGCTTTTGGGGATGTTGGTCAATTTGGTCCAGAGCTCCATATCTCAGCACCTACAGGCCACAGTGTCATGTCAAGAATATCCACCACATGCTAAATTTGCTGTGGATGTTCCTGGTCCCCTGAACACAGCCTTACTGGGAATTCCTCATCAAAAGCAAGATGTCAGCAGTGTGTAAGCACTGAAAGCTAAACTTGAACATTAGAACAACGAACAACATTGCACATTGAAAGTGTAGTGAAATTCTCTCTGTAAATGATAACTCTGCTTCCATCGACATTCCAGAGTATGTCTCAGCTTCCCTGTCTGCTAATGAACTGACCCGCTCAGGATGTGGATACGCTCTGTGTTGTACTTGAGAGGAGTGAGCTCGGCTCTGAGGACCTGCAGGGCCTCCAGAACCTTCCCATCCTCCAGATACTCTAGATACTTCTGCTGCAGCAGCAGGAACTTCATCCGCTGTACAGGAAGACAAGGAGAGGACAAGGCCAAAAATAGCAAATAAGGACATTAGTCATCACAGGCCATTATCTATTTCCCAGAATCCCAGTACTTCATTACCAACACACATGATTGAATTGAGTGGGGTTTTTTTTAAACATTCCCCAATTGTGTTCTGTACATTTGGTGAATGTTTACGAAAGAGTCCAGCAGTCAATCAAACCCTGTGTGAAACGCGTTCTTTCTGAACATCACATGGCTGGAACACACTTCCAACTCATTTGAGAGAGTACTAACCTGTTGTACATTTGCTGTAAAGTTGAAAATGTGGTTATTGGATGAAAAATGGGAGAAAATGGTGTGAAATAAAAACAGACTTGGAAAAAGGCCAATCTGAAATAAAAACTGCTGGATTGAAATAAAAATGAACCTGCAGTAAACTGTGACAAACATTTCAGAATATTAAACCGAGCTTTAAAAATGTATTGGACTACTACACAATTTCACGGCTATATTTTGTATTTATTCATATGCTTATTCATTTTATAATGTCTTATTTATTTATCTAATTTTGAACACTTTGGGGCTCCACAGTACTGTACTTTCTTCGTGACAATACATCTGCACAACATCTGGACTGCGATCATATGTTAACCTAACACTAAGGCTGGACTACCAACCATGCAATGCAGACAACTGTCCTGTGGCCCTACAAGTCCACCTGTATAAAAATCTGGTTCTAAAACATTTGTGCTGACATGTAGCCAATTCTTACTGTAAATTAACGGGTATTCCAACATAGAAAGTCTGCACACTGCACAGAGACTGAGAGGAACGGCGGTTTAATGGGGGCCCAGCGGCTCATTTTGGCCCTCTGATCTGCAGACACAGTGAGTGAAGCCTCTCTGTGTTCTGGCTGAGGCTCATACTTTGGGTTTTACTTCTTTCCTGCTCATTTCATCTCGACCCGTACTGCGTAGACAGAGTGAACACACTGAACACATCCAGAATGAACCAATTATCACTGAGTGTGTGTATCAGACCACTGAGCAGCAGTACCAGGATGCCTTCACACTGTTTAATGATTTGCAGTCTTAACGTGCTTGATAGATTTTTGTTCTCAAAGCAGACATAAAATACTCATTGAAGTTATGTTTTTCCTGTG
The DNA here is from genome assembly GCA_027580175.1 of Siniperca scherzeri. Taxonomy (NCBI): domain Eukaryota; kingdom Metazoa; phylum Chordata; class Actinopteri; order Centrarchiformes; family Sinipercidae; genus Siniperca; species Siniperca scherzeri. The sequence goes on from CM050856.1 coordinate 31,564,169, forward strand.
AAACTGCTTGATGGTTTCCCTTTTTTACTGTGTGGTACTGACACAAACTCGAGCACTAATTACTGCTGGTTTCTTTTATTTTGGCCCGATATTCAGAGCTTTGCATGCTCATGGCTGCAGTGGTTGTGCATTTGTTGATGAGACAAGACAGCGTTAGAGACAAACCTGTCTGTCAGTGGTCTGAGGATTGCTGGGCTTGCCACTTACCACTATAGCACTTGGAGAATGCATCAATGCCTTCAGCTCATTCAGATCACTCTCGGCCTGAATAAAGTGAGGGGAAAAGCATAAATAGTTTCACTATTGATGAACGCATTACTAGACAAACACTGAATAACAGAGATTTCAAGCACAGAAAAAATCTTTCTTAGCAAATTAAATTCATATGATTTCCTCTACTAAATGCAGTGCACAGATTACCGTTATAATGTTATATTGTTAAGAGTATGAATTTGCATTTCAGATAACTTGGTTCCACCTTGTCCCACTCTCCTTCCATGACATGATTGCGAAACTTAGTGGCAGAGGGGTGCTCCAGTCTGCAGCCAGACTCCTGCATCAGGAGGTCCACCGTCTGACTGTGAACAACGTACACAGCAGAGCGAAAATCAATTCACATCATAATCAATGGCCTAGGAATGCCTCAGCAGTCATGATCAATGTTTAATACAATTAGCTAGAACAGCACAGTCTTGCCGTGTGAACACCTGATAAACACCATATGACCGTGTGACACTGACACAGATTAGATTTTGTAATCTATCTATAAGCAGTGACAAAGAGATGAGGAAAACAGGTGGGTGGAGCAAAAACTCGTGCTTTTTATTAAATAATCATTTAACTGACAGAAAATTAATCGACAACAGTTTTGATATTCATTTAATGGTTTACGTCATTTATCAAGCAAAAACGCCAATCAATCTTTGGTTGCAGCTTCTCCAGTGTGAGGATTTGCTGCTTTTCTGTTTTATATCATTGTAAAGTATCTTTAGGTTTTGGACTGTTGCTGTCACAAAGTAAGACATTTGAAGATGTCACATTGAGCTCTGAAAACTAGACTAAACAATGAATTGGTTCATCTGGGGAAAAAATCAACAGATTAACCAATAATTCTTTTAAAATAGTTTTTGTTTTGTTAGAAATCTCACTCCTTTGGTGGTTCATTCTGTCACATTTAAACTACACTACATGGCACTGTATGTGCTTACAGCAGTGGTGGAAGAAGGACTCAGTTCATCACAGTGTAATAAATGAAATAACATTTAAAAGTTAACTAAAGTAAAAGTAACAAACAAAAGTATTAGCATCAAAATACATTAAAAGTACCAAAAGTAAAAGCACTGGTGAGCCACTTCCGAATAATGGAGGTTATATTAATGGATTAGAATCACTTTAATGCTGCAGCTGGTAAGGGTGGAGCTCATTTGAATGACTTTATATACTGCTGTGTAGCTTAGTCTATAATAAATAATAATATTGTATTTATTGTTAATATTGTGCATTAATAATCGGAATCTGTAAAGTAACTAAATCTATCAAATAAATGTAGCAGAGTCAAAAGCACAATATTTGCCTCCGAACTGTAGTGGAGTAGAAGTATAAAGCAGCAGAAAATGCAAGTAGCTCAAAGCTGTAGTTCAGTGCGGGCTACTAACCCTGACCCCAGTGTGCCACTCACAAAGCTCATCTTCTGATCCGTGGGAGGGAACCCATGCCAAACTCCGTTCAAAAATCAAGCAATTTTGAGCCGAATTACTTTTTGGCCAAACTTGAGAATTGTTTCATTAATGTTTAAGAGCAGTTCTTCACTGTGGCGAACGTGTGGACCACCAAGCTGACTTCGATTGCGAAGCCACGCTTACTGTCCCCGTCCTCCAGGACGTTCAGCTTAACAACGAGCGACAAAACTAGTTTAAATCCCATCCAAAACGCTGCCCGGTCCGGGGCTTGTCCCCCACTGCGGACCTGTGAGGCCTGCGGACTCGGACAGCATCAACCTGCCTCGTCGTCCAAATGACATGTGGGATGTTTTCCTCCCTACACTCGAGAGGAGACAACATGTCCACAGGTCATCGTGACTGTCCCGACTGCATGATGGACTGGAGTAAGACAGGTCACCTGACAGGCTCGCCTGGCTGACAACACAGAGGCTGGCTCACTTACTTGAGACCTAAATCGTGTAAATGTTGTCCTATCAGCCTGATGACATCCTCCTCACACTGAGACAGACGCTTCTTCTTTTTGGCGTCCGACGTGCTGCTGGAGTTGTTGGACGCAGGCTGGGCTGACACTCCGTTGTTGCTGCTGACAGGGTTTCCATTGTTGGTGACTGACACAAGTCCGTTGGAGTGAGCTACTCCGGTGGAGGACGACTCACCGTTCTGCTCACCGTTTCGGCAGGACAGTTCCGAATCTGGCTCCTGTGCTGTCCCGTTAGCCTGCATGTTACCACGGTTTATGCAGGTGACACGATGTGTATATAAACGAATGTCAGACGCAACGGGACACTGCGGGGACAACAAAACCACCGTTACAGCCGCCGACAGGCCCGCTGACCCAGATGCAGCCCCGAACTGCCCTGTTCCCCCCTGCAGCCGAGTCTCGGTGTTTGTTTCGCGGCGGTGGCGGCGACGATAACCCGGTTTTCGACTCGGACGACGATGAAACGGAGGCCAGAGTTATTTCGACAGCCGCATTTTGTGAAATTCGGTGGTATTTGGCGCTGTCAGGTCCCGCAGAGCCGCGTTGAAGTTGTTGGGTAGAGCTTGTTATTGTTGCTCTCAGACAGCTGCAGCCCTGTTATGGACATACGCAGTGACGTCAGCGGAAATTCCTTCACGTCTGGTTGCGCGCGCTGCGTCGCCCTCAGGGGGCGCTGTTTGCGCGCGCTGTGTCGCCCTCAGGGGGCGCTGTTTGCGCGCGCTGCGTCGCCCTCAGGGGGCGCTGTTTGCGCTGTCCGCCGCTATTTTTCAGGCTTGGCCTACAGTCACCTGTACAATCAAAATGAAACTCCTCCGTAGCCAGTTTTGAATTTCAGGTCTTAATCAAAATCATGCTGATACTGTGGTATTTATTGTCAGCCCATCAAACCACTGCTGTTATCACAAGGTTCAAGGTACATTTATTTTCACAATGAAATGAAAGTTGTAGCTCGCTTCAGCTACACACACAGAACATATAAACAAATATTTAAATTTAGAATCGAATAAAAATAAAAACACTATATACAATTACTTATATACAAGGTAGTGGTATGGTAATGTGAAAAACCAGCATAACAGAAAGTCCCATGTCATGTATTTAAAGTGGAGTATGGGTGTGTGTCACACACACCTAAGGCCCAATCGCTCAGACCATTATTGCTTCTTGATATTCGTGCTATTCCTGCAGTAATACTTATACAGAAAAAGATTTATTCAAATGTGAACATAAATAATTAATTTAATGTGAAGATGAAACCTTTTCAGACAAGAATTAAAGATGACTTCAATCTCATTCATGGCACTGGTGCACACGCATTACCATTCACTGGCAATTTTTCGGTTTCTGACAATCCATTTTCAGAGGAGTTTGTTCATGTTGCCGTGAGCGGTTATCTCACTGATCCAATCCTTTGTGCCCTTTGTATTTGCAAGTGTCTCACTGAACCTGCCACAGTTGGGGCTGCAGGTACACTTAGAGGCATGTGATCATAATTAGGCGAATATTTCATCCACATAAAATAACAGTTGAAAACTAGTGAGGATGAGAGCTGTGAAGTGAATTTTGGACCTATATGATCACATTCAGATATTTGAATCCTTTTTTAAAACTAGTTTTGGGGCATTTTATGCCTTTGTGGTTCATGGTTAGCATTTTAACCCTAGGCTATCAGGGTGCCCCTTTAATGCAGTATTTCTTGCAGAAAATGTTAGCTTTTGCTATAAATATATTAATACCATGAAAATACACTCAACTAGGACAAACATTTTAGTACATTTCTTACATTACTTATCTTCTGTTCCTCTAGTTGTTTACTGCACTTGCACTTTCAGATTTGTACCCACAACTGTATATTTTGTTAATTATTATTACTACTATCTGATACCTCTATATTAATTTTTGTAGTATTAGAGTAACTCATATTCTTGTAGTGTTACCTATCTATCCATCTATGTATAGATTCATTATATAGTGAGGTATATAGTAATGTTAAGCATATTACAAGGTACTGTCATCGTATATATATTTACAGTTTGAGTATGGTCCTTGTTTTTAGTTCAGTTTCTAGTTAAATATTTCTCTTTTGTTTTATTTTTATTATCTACCCCTTTTTGAGTGTCCTTGTGTTGTTTGCTATGTGATTTATGTGACTTGGCTGCTGTGATGATTTACCACTGACATCAGTAAAGTTCTCTCTCTCAAAGCGCCCCCGTTTCTTTTCAAAGCTAAATGTATTAAGCTTATAAGCATGTTCAAATTACTGACAATTCAAGCAGCAGCCGTGATGTCAAAGCTTTAGCCTTTACACTTTATTACAGCTGAAATGTTTGACTGATTCATCAGCTGATGCTCTAGTCAGCCAAACGCAGAGATGTTGAGATGTTGTAGAGATGTTGAGATGTTGTAGAGATGTTGAGCTCTTCCAGAATCCATGTGCTGTAGTTTCCACTGACAGTAGTGTGCAGTAATCATGACACTGAGGCTCGTCTTTATTAGATTTTTTTAATCAACTCACGTTGTGATGACAAACAACTGAAATGAAAGAGGGTACACTGACTGAGATATTCTTTAACTTAAAAACCAGGATTGGGATCAACTGCTCAGAACAGGCTAAGTAGACCTACAGTCTAATTAAATCCACAAAAACTGAGAAGATCAAAGTTCTGAATCAAATTCTGACAAAAGCTGAACAGCAACAACAACCAGAACCACATGATTTAATCATTTTGTTGCTTTTTGATGCCATCAGCTGGCCCTGCTGGCATGGGCTCTCCAGATGGCATTTCAGTGTTCTTCTGTTGGTACTTAGCTCAAAAAATTCAGTTGCAACCAAAACCTGGAACATTATTCAAAGTGCTATTTTGTCCCCAAGCCTGAGATTATTTTAAATTACAAATCAGGAAACAGCCATGGTCCACATTTTGGGTTTTTCATCTTATGCCATTCCTTTATCATTGGCACTTTCACATCTGTGTAAGAAAAAAACGATATCCCTGCCATTTCCAATAAATAAACCTGACCAATAAACCCTGTCTAAACTCTATGTACAACGAGGACACAATCAGTCCTCTTTATCTTTCTTTAAATAGAACAAAACTTGTACATTACATTATAAAAATATGAATTAAAGGGGAATGATTGAACCTTTCCTTAAGACAGGAGAGCGTCAGGTTTGTAGAAGAAGAAACTATTGCACTTTCATCCCATCTACAGAGACACTAATGGGCTTCACAATCAGCAGAAGAAAGAGCAATGGCTCCCTAAATACTTTACCCCAAAACAAACATACAGTACAGCTGCTTCCTGCTCATTCTCCTGCATGTCACAGCTCACTGTCATGTCAAAGTCTTGTACATCTGAAATACAAACTTTAGGGGGAGTAATTATGGCGTTTAATTAGTCTCAAAACCCGCACACATAAAAACCATGCATGTGCACGTGATACAAGCGCACTGAACAGTATCTGTAAGCGGAAAACCAACATGGCAGGGAGCATTTCTGCTCCGCGAGCACGGGGCTGTGACGAGCGCAAGCACAACCCTCCCTACCATGGATGTATAATAAGACCTGGATACGGCGCCACTGCTCAGGCTTGCTTCAAATTTTGCCCAGTGGCCACTATTTTAAAAGAGACACCTGTAAAACTGTTGACAGGACACCTCAAACTGCAAACAAGGTCAACTATGACTCTTTCTATTATGAATTTTTGATCCACAGAGGTTTTATATTTGTTTTATATTTACTATTTTTTTGTAAACGCTTGCCAATTCAGAGCTATAGCCTTAGCTTATTTATGCCCTTTCCATGTAAGCTAGCATGGCATACAAATGTATTGTGACCTCTGCTATCAATATACCTCTATCTTCACTCTCTACTACGGAAACGTATAGGGGACTATATTAAAATAACATACATTTGGAAATGAAAATGTAACTGCACAATAGCATTGAAGTTTTCCACATATGTATGTTATTTGAGTAAAAATGAAAATAAAAAAACTGCATTTGTCATTTGATTTTCAAAGACTTAGGTCAGAGTCCGCCCTGGTCAGTAGGTAGAACTTGTAAACGAAGTCACTGAACGAGGAAGTGACGTCCTAACTGAAGACCCGCATTTCAATTTTTATTTTGACCCCAAAAGAGCATAGTGACATGTAAATGTAAATTAAAAAGACTCGGGGCGCTGTTTCGCTTATTGCATTTCAATATTGTCCACTGTACAGCAGGTTAAGTCTTTGAAAATCAAATGACAAATGCAGTTTTCATTTTCATTTTCAAATAGTTAGAAAATTGCATTTTCATTTTGACTTAAATATTGTTTGCATTAATGGACAATCAGCTTACATTGTTTATATTGCATTTTCAAATTTGAATTAACATTTGAATATTGTCCACTGTATAGCGGGGTACAACTTTGAAAACAGCTTTTCCATTTTCATTTTAATGTAGTTATAGAACGTCCATATGAGTATGTGAAAATGAAAATTGGATTATTGCATTTTAATTTTTGCTCCAATAACACATACATATGTGGGAAATTATAAAGCTATTGTGGAATTACATTTTCATTTCCAAGTTTACATTATCATTTTAATATAGTCCCCTATATGCTTCCATACTCTACTATTAAAACTAAGCCTGTTAATGAAAGACTTACTGTTGGCAAGCCATAGAGGTGTAACATAATTTCTATTAGTCTAACAAACCTATATTGACAGAGAGGATAGCTTGCTAAAACCAAAGCACCCATGGAGCTATAACATTGCTGGGTTATTTGGTGATAACTGGCCAAATAAAGTTACTGCAGACGACACGTAGCTTCTCCCGTAGCTTCTCATGGCCATTCTCTGACGAGAGGGGGGCTTTCTCAAACCGGAAACTCCCCACTCCGTCACGGAGTGTACTCCGTTTGTAGTCTCACTCACAGCTGAATGAAGCACCCTTCATTAAATCTAGAGTGCAAGACTTTTACATATAAATGAATGTCCATTCCATTCAAGCCCTTGCCAAACGAGTTCCCACAGTGCTGATAAAGCCTATCCCCACCAGGTAAATCTCTCTGTATTTCACAGTATACAGAATTTTTAAATCTGATGTCTGTGGCGACATTCCCGCACTGGTGCACCGGTAATGATGCATTTTATGCCAACCCGCAATGATTGGTTTGTCCGAACAGAAGTGGGGAGCAACCCAGAGCCATGTAGAGAGCTCCGCGATCCGCCATTATTGTCAAAAAAAAGTCCATTGGAGAGAATGTTTATTATTGAGCATTGTTTGTTTATTTTGTTTATTATGACTGTATAGTTTGTGTAAATATACTTTGGCAACATTGTATTGTATGCAGTCACACCAATAAAGCCACTTGAATTGAAATTGAACGGAGTTGACGCAACTCTCTCTCTACACGGCTCTGGAGCGACCGCAGCGACGCAGTAGCCTGCAGCAACTAGGAGTAAAACCTAAGAACCTCCAAGAAAAGTGTCTGATGCTCCTAAAAAAAAAAAAAAGATACTTGCTGTTCAGATGAAGGATTACTGTCAAAAAAAGAAAGTGATTGACGGCGAGGACAAACACAGATAACCGTTGGTGTAGCTTTAGCTTTTCCTCGTTGGAGAGCGCTGAGAGACGGCCTGAGGGCACAGACGTCACGTTACTGCTCTCGGACAGGCTGCTAAAATATTTGGAGTAGGCTGTGCAGCTGTTACATTTACTCTAACTAAATAATGGATTACTGTGAACTGTGGTGTCTGTATTTTTGTAACTATTTCTGAACACGAGCCTGGGGCGAGCTCACTGTAGGCATACATCATCAGCACGCATCGACAGTGTCTCTGCCAGAGGGGGGAGACAAAAGTTCCACACCCCAGTTTTAAGGTGTAGGGTATAAATGGTATAAATACAGCGGCAAGCTTCGGGACGAACTTCCCTCTCTCCGGCGGAAACAGGAACTGTCAGAACTTTTCGTAACCGCGGTTTTGTATCAGCCTCTTTCGGATGCAGCAACTTTTTTTTTGGGAAGTAGAAATTGTACAAGAATAGGACTATAGCAAGTGATACATCATCAGTAGTAGGCTCTTTAGAAAACAGAGCACACAATGGAAACAGAATTATAACCTAATAAAAGACAAATTTTAAGGCATCAATAATGTTCAGTAGTTTTTTGCTGTTCTCTTTGTCATATCCTTCAGTGATTTGCAGTGCAGTGCTAGTTCTCTCATAATAACCACCATTAAGGGTTGTGTATTATACATTTATATTTATGGATAAAACACTTACCTAAAATAAATTAAGCATTCAACAGAAATTCAGTTTTCTGAGTTTTCCATGATCCACCAGCTGTTGGAAGATGAGGAGGCATTTCTTTTTTTGTAAGCATCTTCTCATTTTTCACTCTGATGTTTATAAGCTGCTTGGTTTACAGATATACAACACTTGAACATACATATGAACAAGTTTACCATTTTCTAGATTAGAGAAGGGTATATTTGATTCTAAATACAATGTAACCTTTAAGTTGTTATAGTCTGTATGACAATATTAAATGTCTTTAATCTTAGTTTGAGCAGTTTACGTTTTTACAGGTAATCGCATGGAACTTTTGTACGGAGTGTCTTCCATGACAAACACAACGTGGCGTTGGACGTGGCCAGTAAGTCAGCACTGATGCAGACTTGCTGTTGGAGGGTTTTATAACCCACCTTCACTCCCTCCTAACTGGTTTGGGATGGCACTTAATGTGGGGGGCCTCCATGTGAATGCGCAAACGGAAGGGAAGTGAGACGGTGTAGGGCAGGCCTATTCAATTGGTGGCCCGCGGGCCACATCCGGCCAGAAGCAACCTCCGAGTGGCCCAGCATATATAAATCTGATGTATGACAAAATAAGCAAACTACATATATAGTGTATGGAAGCAGCTAACGAGTGAGCCATCTCGCTTCTTCTCATCTCTGTTGAGAGTTCCACATGCTCAGTACCGATCAAGCAGGATGTTTACAGATATAGCGACACCGCCAATCATATCTTTCACAAATCAACGTTTTCTCCTGTGAGCTCCGACCAGCTGAGCAGCTTTTCAAAACATCTGGCTGTCGACAGTCACAAGTAGGAAGTACTCTACTGAAAATATGTCTGTCAACCCTGAAACGTAGATTTGACAGTGAAACACGTCAGTTTAATGCTGCCTGGACTGGGACTATTTTTTATTACATTCATTTGCATTTGTTTAAAATTTGTCATTACCAAAAACAAACAAACGAAAAAGGTTTTAAATAGGCTGCTGACATGCTGACTGCTCGACATTTCCTGGTTTTAAAATCTGGCCCAGTTGAATTTGTAATTGAACAGCCCTGGTGTAGGGGGTGGTTTGAGAAAGGCTCAGTGTCACGCTTCTTCTATGACGTCATAGGTCACGGCATCAGTTCACGGCAAGGTAAGCGACGATTGACACAATTGGCTGCTTAGTTAGCAAAGCGTTGTCAGCTTTCACGCCCCATGTGTAAGGAGGGTCGAGCTTGTGCTCGTCACCTCCAAATGCTCACTTGACCGCATTTGAAGCAGGCGGAGCAGAAATGCTCCTTCGCAAGGATGTTTTTCCTCTCCGATACAATTCTGTGCCGGTGGAGACTAATTAAACGCCATAAGTAATGTCAGATGTTCCCCAAATGCAATCAAATTTGGTGTTGTCACAAGAAAAAGGACAGATTTGTGACTAAAAAGAGGCACAGTGATGGGCTTCAATCCCTGCATGTGAGCAGGCTGGCTCGTCAGACCTGCTGAAAGATTTTGTGCAGCCTTGTTCACCATCTCCCAATACACTGTTTACCTGCAATTGTTCCAAAATTTCATGTAACTAGGTCCATTTTTTTTTAGCTTTCTAAGCTTCAAGTGAGCCTTGACACACTTTTCCAGTGTACCTGTTGATTTAGGTATTAAGCCTCTCCACTTTACTTGTTGGAGGTCAGCCCTGCTGAAGCTGTGAGAGGACATGTCCTAAGAGTTCACATTTTTTCACCTGCCCAGGTCTGTGAGGGTCAGTGCGTACTTCTTGCAGATTTCTGTCTGCATCCAAAACTGTTTTTGACCACACAGACCATATCCCCCAACTGCAAGTGTAGACACATTAGCATATGCAAAACCCTATCACACGTGTCCATTTTGGAATATGCAGCCCTTTACACAACCAAGCAAGCAGAGACTAGAAAGACACACAGATGACAGCCAACTTCAGGCCAGAATTCACTAGAAAAGTGAGACCCCATTTCCACCTGGTATTAACATGAGATCTGTATCTGGATGCCTTATCTGGAACAGGGAAAACACGTTAATGCTGGTGTAAACACACACAGAATCCACATCTGGAGGTGGTCAGGCTCACATTGTGATCAGATCTTAGCCAGGTGTAAATAACATCTGTTTAGCTTGACCACATTCTGAAGAAAAAAGTCCCCCTAACAAGTTGAGAGATCACCTAACTCCACCTCTTCCTGCTTTCTCAAACTGCCTATCAGAAAGTTGCAGGTAGTATCTCGCATCTTCAATTCAATTTTATTTATATAGTACATAACAGAAGTTATCTCATTGCACTGTTCCTATAGAGCAGGTCTGGACGGCACTCTATAATATTAAAGAAGAAGTTATTTCGAAATGGTTGACACTTCATGAAGCAAGGTGGAAACCACTGCTTGGTAGCATTGTAGATGGACGGCACTGCCATAGAAAAAAACTGGAAACTTGCTACAGAAAGTCGGCTGGCTCACCTACCTAAATTGTGTGTTGAGATCTGACCACAGTGCAGGCAGAGTTGAGATAACGAGAATGTTTATTAATTCCAGGTGTAAATGCAAAGGCCTCATAATCAGACTTCATTAGCCAGATACAGATCGGCTGTTAATACCAGGTGGAAATGGGGCTGATCCAAATCTTGTACAAACAACATCGAAAGGCTGCAGCAAGTTCAATTTCATGTATTCATACTTTTTGTTGCTGTCGTCATTTTACATCATGAAATATACTATTTTCTCACTTTACTTTAATTTCCAGTTTATTACAGCTTGCGACTTTTTTGGATTCTCTAACATTGTACTCACCATGTAAATTGCGGAGACTGTATGTCATGGTGACATCACCAGGTCTAAATAAAAACAACATAAAAAATATATGGTCTAATGGGTCAAGAAACACAAGCAGTCAGACATTCAGAATGATTGGATACAAACCAACATGTCATTCAGATTATCTAAACCATTTTAGTCTAACCTTAGACTCACCTGTTGGTTTGAGCTACAAAAATAAAACCCAAGTTGTAATAAACTGGAAGTATCCTTTCACAGCATTGAGACAGGACTAGTAGAGGGCCTGGGAATCCTTCAACTTAATTCAAATGTGGCAATCACAGCTGCGATAGGCACTTTCGTCAATCCACAATCAGTGTGAAAAATATTTCTGCCTAGTGTGCTAACCTCTGGACCCCTTCACCTGTCCCTCTCCTAAAACACACAGTACAGACGTCTGTTATCCTTCATGTTCAACACAGCTCCGAGGCCCAGAAACGTCCAGAAGCCAGCGGTGTGGTGTGCTGCACGAGCTCCAGGAGAAGAGAGGAGAGCACAGCACTGACCTGTTCCCAGATCAGAATCAAGGAGAAAGAATACTTCGACTATGGAAAAATACACTATGAGTAATGCACGCACTCTTATACACACCCATGACCACACATGGGCAGCAGCAGGTGGCAGATCAGTCTGTATTGTCACACTCTGGCCTCTAATTGGTCCACTTCCAAATCGTCTTCCTCATCAGAGACAGGAAATGTGAACTCAGATCAGTCACTCAGGTTCCCGTACATGGAAGTATTTTGTAAATGGGAAGCGATGTCCAGAATTTTTGCTGGCCGTCCAAAAGCCACAGTGTTAATGTGCTGAGGAGAGAGCATCAAAACTGGTGTTTGCAAATGGTGTGTGTGTGTGTGTGTGTTCTGTTCTGTATTTTATCTGAGAGACGTTTATGGAAAGAATTAAATCATTGTATTTAAATTACATCAGTTTGAATTAGTCATCCTCATGCTGAAATGTTGAATTCAAAACACAATCTTCATTTGAATAACTCAATCCAAAAATTCAATCTGCTTTGCACTAGGACGAAACCGAATGTGGTTGAAAATGCATTTAATATGCGATGTTGTAACAGCTGAGGTTACGGAGCATACCACATTAACGGCAACATCAGCTATCAAATAAAGACAAAAAGAAAAAAATAAATCAATTGAATTTAATATTTAAAGAATTCACAATTAAGATCTTTTATTTAAAAGCTTTGTTTGAGACAATGACTCAAAGTATGCCCTTTTAGATCCATCACTGGGCAGTTTTGGCAAAATGTTAAAAAGTGGGTGTTTGATGCAAAATGTTCTTTGTAGGAGTATGGAGGACCACAAGTGTCATGGAAATAGTAAAGCATTTCATTAATTAATAACTAATTGTACAATAGAAATAGGCATTAATAAATGTATTTACAAATTTGTTTATTAATCTATAAATAAATAGACTAAATTACAAAGTAATTCCTTATTTGATATTTTAATGGGCAATAAAAAGAAAAATTATAAAAAGAATTTACAAATGAAATATCAATCCATCAATTTAAAATGGGATTTACAAAAACAACATTTAAAACAGTCAATAAGTACATAATTTTAAAACACATTAATGAATTCAAAATAAATAATGGAATTTCAAAATCTATTTGAAAATGCGGTTAAAAAGAGAGAAATTACTGGAATCACACTTTGAATTAAGAATACAGATTTTAAAAGGGCAACTTCCTTTTCCATTTGCATTTCCCCGCTGCTTTTCCTTAACCTATTGCTCCGTGACACTTTGGGCCTTGCGCTGGTAAAACAAGGTAAACCAGTGCAAATTAGCCGGAATGTAACACGCTCTCTGATTGGTTAGAGAGCCGTCTCATACTGTAGTTAGAAGCTCTGGAGCCATGTTGACTCTGCCTCTGCTAAGTGTGCGGTAGTGGGTGCTAGTGGGTCTGAGCGGCTGTAATCTAGCGAGTCGGTCTGTTTTCGGTAGTTTTACATTTGATTTCACCATTTTACATCATGGCGAATTATTGTGTTTGACAATCTCGGCCTGTCAGGACATTGAGTCCACCATTTCAGAAAAAGCTTGCTAACTAGCTCGTTTTGGTGCGTGCAGGTGAAGAGACGGGACTTCACTGCTGCATCTGTAACGAAAATCACGGTCGGGTTCGGCGCTCATTTTAGACTTTAGGAGGATTATGTTCCCAGCGACATGATGAAGTTCATCACGGGATAACGAAGCCAGGTCAAACCTCAAACCTTTCTGTCGATCATCAGGTGGTGTAACTTTACTCTTGTAGCTAGCATTAGCTGTGCATGTTCTGTAGCAAACAAATCCACTGCATTTACAAAATGTAGGAGGGCAAATTAGAAACACCTCATTTAGTCTGACTGTGACCTCAATAATCAACATCATTGAATTAACACATCTCAAACTGAATATCAGCTACAACTGAGCATTGTAAGCTTCGTACAGGTAGATTTTATGGCAGGGCTGTTGGGAGTTAGTTTAGGTTGGCTTTTGTCACAATTACATGATCACTCACTTTTTTAACATTTTGTTTCTGTTCTGAAACAGGTCTGCACAAAACTTTGGATATTGCTGCGAAGGAGAGGGAGGACCTGGAGCTGTGGAGGCCAGCCATTATTAACCGCCTGTACTGGACTGCAGCTTCCCCTCTAACGGAGATCCAGATGTGATGCTACTACATACCCTGTACAGCATGTGGCTGAAAATAATTAGTGGTCCAATCTTCCGTAGTGCTGATTGGTACTTGGTTTATTTTAGTTCCAGTACACTCAGCCATAAAATATTGTTGTGGTAAATGTCCCAGACTGTGCCATGAATTGCTTGCATTGTTATTTTATATAGGAGATGCAACACACCAAAATGTGTCACAGGTAATTCTGTAGAGTAGAAATGATGTTTTGAAAAATGTGTTAAATTCACCAGCTCCATCATGTATGAACATTATAACCCTCATGAAGATATAATTTATTGCAGGTCTGTTGTATTGGACTGCATTAGTTTTAGCTTGGTGTACCTAATAAAGTATTTATTATATTTGAATATTCTGTTCCATCAATGGCTAATGGCACTTTATAGCCACAAGGTTGCAAGGTGGCCTCAACACTTCACACAATACAAGAAAAATTGGTTTTACAAATGTCCTATATATTGTCTCTACTTCTGGGTTTATTCACATATGTACAACTTGTGAATGCCATAATCTGCTTATTTTTTTACCGGCTTCTCTTAGCAGTCCAGCATTTCAACCATAATGGCAGCTGAGAGGTTGCTGTGATGGTGAGGTGTGTTATATAAAAAATGTTTCCCTTCCTCTCCCCAGCATATGCATCGGCCCTCATGGAGTCTCTGAAAGAAGACTGCTCCAGGTCCCCAAAGGCTCTACGAGAGAGAAGTGCTGTCTGGTCTGCCACTGCATCTGCCCCCCTTTTCCAGAGCCTGCCAGAAGATCACCAAGGATGAGGCAGTTGGCCTGAATCTCGCACAGCGTTCACAGTTTAACACAGGACATTAATGTGAAACCAGCACAGATGTTTTGGTTCCCAGTTTTCAGGTTGAGATTATTATAAATCAAGGCAAATAATTTCAGTCCTACAATTCATATTCATATTATCCTCTGCCAAAGACTACTTACATTTGTTTATTTGTGAGATATCTCAAAAAACCTCATAAGAGAGATTTTGATGAAATCTGGTAAACAATTAGGCCACGGGCCGAGGACTGAGCGACTTTTTTTGTTGCTTTGTTTTTGTTTTAAAAGTTTTCTCAACATTGCAAGAGAGCATTTTGAACATTTTCACTGTTTACTTACTTACTCAGTTGAAAAAATGGTCTGTGTGTATTTTTATTTAGAGCCAGATGCTAATTAAAACATTTTCTATTAATAAAATATTGAAGATTGTACAGCTTTAGTTGGAAGTATGCTCTCTGCTTTCTAGTTTTAAATGGGTCAGTTGGTATTTTTCTTTTGACCACATACATTTGGTACATCCACATACATACTTTAAAAAAGTAAAAAGTCCAATCTTGTTTTTTGGTGTTAGTTTAACTCTTAGTTTGCGTTTGCATTTAATGTGCCATTATTGTCTTAACAGCAATTCATAAACATAAGAATATATTAATATTTTATTATAGGACATATTTATTGTCTTGCTGCTACAGCATGCAGGCCATACCATTAATGCAGTATTTGTTATATATATGATTTTAACTGCATAAAATGTTATACAGACAGATGTTATAGA
Source organism: Siniperca scherzeri (assembly GCA_027580175.1). Classification (NCBI taxonomy): domain Eukaryota; kingdom Metazoa; phylum Chordata; class Actinopteri; order Centrarchiformes; family Sinipercidae; genus Siniperca; species Siniperca scherzeri. The sequence goes on from CM050856.1 coordinate 31,579,727, forward strand.
GACTTTGTGATTGTGATTAATTTTATTGTCACTCAAATTAGGTTATATGAAGCTTTGTAAATACCCCTTCTTCTGGACACAACACACGAGGGTAAGGACTGATACTCGCGCATTAGTCTGTTATGGGTAAGTATCAATACTCCTGCCAGTATTAGCCTGATCTGTGATAGCAAACTTTACAATGTCACTGGGGTCTCCAACCTGCAAACACTGAGATTTCAAGAATGCTGTTGGTCTGAGAAACCAACTCTGATTATTGGCAGCTCCATTTTGAGAAACGTGAAGTTAGCGACACCAGCGACCAGATGTAGTCAGATGTATTCCTGGGGCCAGAGCGGGCAACATTGAATCCTGGTGGCTAAGGATAACGCCAATCGGAGGTCACTAAAGTTAATGTTGAGTTGGTGTGTACATATGCAAAGACAATGTCGGACTCTGTAGTTTTCTCTGGGCCCCTGCCAAACCTGACCAGTGATGACATGTTTAGCCGCATGGCTTCATTCCGCTGCTGGCTGTCGAGGTGGTGTCCAGGAAATGATGTGGGCTTTGTAGATAATTGGCGGACTTTCTGGGGAAGACCTGGTCTGATTAGGAGAGACAGCATTCATCCCACTTTGGATGGAACAGCTCTCATTTCTAGAAATCTGGCCAAGTTTATTAGTGGACCTATACCATGAAAACTCAGAGCTGAGACCAGAAGGCAGAGTTGCAGTCCTATACGCTTTACTGCGCTTCCAGAGCAGTAACAGGTCTAGACTGCCGGGAGACTTCCCATGATGCACTGAGCTCCTATCCCTCTGTACGCATTCTTATCCCATTAAAGCATGTTACTAACTCAACGTCTTCTCTCTCCTGTAGTTTTGTGCTTTCTCGTTTCTCTCCTTCTGTCGCTTTCAGCAGGTATTTCTACCTCCAGAGCTGCAGAGACTGGATCTGTGGTTGTGGGCCACCTGCTGCCCCTGTGTTCCTGCTCGACAACTGCTACTACAGTTGTTGTTGTTATTATTCCTATGCTTGCTCATGGTGGGATTTGTTGGGTCTCTGTAAATAATATTATAAAGAGTACGGTCTAGACCTGCTCTATATGAAAAGTGCAATGAGCTAACTTCTGTTATGGATTAGCAATACATAAATAAAATTTTATGATAATGATAAAAATCATTGATTTGTGATGCAGCCCCGCTGTGTGTACTGAAGTAATCACAGCAACTGTCAGTCTCACACGGTCCTGGCTTCGTTATCCCGTGATGAACTTCATCATGTCGCTGGGAACATAATCCTCCTAAAGTCTAAAATGAGCGCCGAACCCGACCGTGATTTTCGTTACAGATGCAGCAGTGAAGTCCCGTCTCTTCACCTGCACGCACCAAAACGAGCTAGTTAGCAAGCTTTTTCTGAAATGGTGGACTCAATGTCCTGACAGGCCGAGATTGTCAAACACAATAATTCGCCATGATGTAAAATGGTGAAATCAAATGTAAAACTACCGAAAACAGACCGACTCGCTAGTTTACAGCCGCTCAGACCCACTAGCACCCACTACCGCACACTTAGCAGAGGCAGAGTCAACATGGCTCCAGAGCTTCTAACTACAGTATGAGACGGCTCTCTAACCAATCAGAGAGCGTGTTACATTCCGGCTAATTTGCACTGGTTTACCTTGTTTTACCAGCGCAAGGCCCAAAGTGTCACGGAGCAATAGGTTAAGGAAAAGCAGCGGGGAAATGCAAATGGAAAAGGAAGTTGCCCTTTTAAAATCTGTATTCTTAATTCAAAGTGTGATTCCAGTAATTTCTCTCTCTTTTTTAACCGCATTTTCAAATAGATTTTGAAATTCCATTATTTATTTTTGAATTCATTAATGTGTTTTAAAATTATGTACTTATTGACTGTTTTAAATGTTGTTTTTGTAAATCCCATTTTAAATTGATGGATTGATATTTCATTTGTAAATTCTTTTTATAATTTTTCTTTTTATTGCCCATTAAAATATCAAATAAGGAATTACTTTGTAATTTAGTCTATTTATTTATAGATTAATAAACAAATTTGTAAATACATTTATTAATGCCTATTTCTATTGTACAATTAGTTATTAATTAATGAAATGCTTTACTATTTCCATGACACTTGTGGTCCTCCATAACTGTGTGAGCGAAGGTCTGACAGATCTGCAGCTTAAAGGTCTTTTCACACGGGGAGCGAATGACATGCCTGGTAATTCATTTTCAATGAGAGACGAATGGGCAGGTAGGGAGGCGCAGGCCCAATCCCGTGAAACTGTCGCCAGAGTTGAATTTTGTTTTCTACGCAACGTGCAGTGCTCCGTGCAAATCAATGGGCGAGGGACGGATCCTTGCCGTTTGTGAGTTCCCTGAAATATAGGCCTCAGAAGGGCTTTCACATTGGCAGAGCATCGGGGCAAGACTGGATGTATCAGGTAACGCTGTGTATAGTTTTTAACTTGTACTACGATCTAAAGAAAACAGTTGTACCGGCAGGGATTCAATAGTGCACAGAAGCCGTTTCCATGGTTACCACGCATGGAGCACCTGGCCTTTACTTGCGGAGCGCTTGCCTGCCTGTATTCACATGAGGAGCGCAGTCCAGCTCCATACTCCAGTTACTAAAGAAATTCCATTACATTAAGGTGGGGGCAGAAGATTCAGGGGCACCTAAGCAAATAAAACCAAAACTATCTGCATGACTAGATACCACACAGGTAAGTGAGAAAGTATGTTTTTAGGGCCCATGAGCCGAGTGGTGCTCAAGGAATTATTATTTTTATTTTTACCATTCAATCCCATTTTTGAGGGCTTATGGATGCTCAAAAACTCACAAAACTTGGCACAGGCATCAGAAGTGGCAAAAATTTGTATCTGATATGGGTCTTGGGCTTGGGTGTGGCATGGGGGCACCCCCTACAAAATTTCAACGAAGAAGCCCCCACATCAATGTTTCACCTATATTTACAAAATTTGGTAGGTACATGTAAGATGTCCAGACATGTAAGATGTCCAGACAAAAAAGCCTCTTGGTGACATGTCCTACAACCAATAGGAAGATCAGCCATTTTGAATTAAGTGTGCAATTTTAGTGCATTTTTGCCGTTTATAGGCGCTATACTTTTATGAACTCCTCCTAGCAGCTTAACCAGATCCACCTCAAATTTGGTCAGCAAAGTCTAAAGACCTTCACAATACTAAATTGCGAAGCTTTTGAATTTTCATGGAATGCAGTTTCCATGGAAACAGTGGACAATTTGCATGTTTTTCCATGACACAGGAAACTATTCTAGCTCGATTGTACATTGTCCAATCTGCCCCAAATTCCACATGCTTGATCAGAGTCCAGGCCTGAAGACATCTACATGCCAATATTGAGTCATAGTCATAGCGCCACCTACTGGCAACAGGAAGCAAGCCTTATGTGAAAAACATCATTCGATTTATATTGAATTTACATTGTGTGGTCTACACTTGATATGCAGCAACATAATGTATAGTTAGTGTGTGTTCTCTAGCACCACATAGTAGACACAGGAAGTGATATTTAACTCCTTCATACAATGTCCAATATTCATGAAAATGTTTATCCATGTCAGATGTCCTCCGGTAAATGTACTGCACATGTATCTCTAGCACCACATACTCCACACAGGAAATATTTTAATCATTCATGCACTGTCCAATAGTCATGAAAAATTCAGATTTGTGTCAACTGACCTCCTCTAAGACCCTTGAGAAAGCAGTCACCAATCACTTGTGTGACTTTCTAAATAACAATAGTTTATTTGAGGATTTTCAGTCAGGATTTAGAGTGCATCATAGCACAGAGACAGTACTGGTGAAAATTACAAATGACCTTGCATCGGTCAATAGACTTGTCTCTGTATTTAGATCTGTTAGATCTTAGTGCTACATTCGACAACATTGACCATCACATCCTATTACAGAGACTGGAACATTCAGTTGGCATTAAAGGAACCGCACTAGGCTGGTTTAAATCCTATCTATCAGATCAATCTCAGTTTGTTGTTAACGGTGAGTCCTCCGTGCACGCCAAAGTTAGTCACGGAGTTCCACAAGGTTCTGTGCTTGGACCGATTCTGTTCACCTTATATATGCCTCCGTTAGGCAATATTACTAGGAAACACTCCATAAACTTTCATTGTTATGCGGATAATACGCAATTATATCTATCGATCAAGCCAGATGAAACTAATCAGGTAGCTAAACTTCAAGCTGCCTTAAGGACATAAAAACCTGGATGACCTGCAATTTTCTGATGTTAAACTCCGACAAAACTGTAGTTATTGTACTTGGCCCCAAACACCTCCAAGACACATTATCTAAAGATATAGTTGCTCTAGATGGCACTGCCCTAGCCTCCAGCACCACCGTAAGGAACCTCCATTTTTTTACCATTCAATCCCATTTTTGAGGGCTTATGGATGCTCAAAAACTCACAAAACTTGGCACAGGTATCAGAAGTGGCGAAAATTTGTATCTGATATGGGTCTTGGGCTTGGGTGTGGCATGGGGGCACCCCCTACAAAATTTCAACGAAGAAGCCCCCACATCAACGTTTCACCTAGATTTACAAAATTTGGTAGGTACGTGTACATGACCTCCAGTAACGACACTACAGCTGCCACTCCCCCCGACCGACGTGCAATGGCCCACTCATTTTTTGTTTTTTAGGGAGAATTTCAGTGACCTGGCTGTTTAATCAAATTCAATTTGAAGTCACTATCACTCCAATAAGTGGGTTATGTTTTTGATCCAGTTTGTCTGTCTATTTGTTAATTAGCAGGATATCTTAGACTTTAATTATATTTAGTGAAAAGTTAAGTCATGGGCCAAGAAACAAGTGATGAATTTTGGTGCAAATCCAGGATTTCTTTCAAAGTGTTAACACTGCAACAAAGTGCTTTTTCTTACAATTTTTATGAACAGCTGCACATAAATGCAAAAAAAGTGGCCATCAATCAACTAGGTGGCATGATGACACTTGAGCTTGACATTGCTGCTGCCAGCATATCCCATCTAGACTTGCCTGTAATATAATTATTTTTATTGTTTTAATACTTACATAGTCTGTATCTATAGGTCTGATGCTCATGTCTTTTATGCACTCAGTTTCTATCTTTTCAGTTAATTCATTAAAATCATTCATGTTTTGAGTTCTGTGGTTCAACTTGAACATGACATTCAAATTTAAATACAATCTCTACTGGCACATATATCTTTCCATAGATAGTGAACATGTGTGTGTTCAATAAATGAGTGGTGTGTTGTCACAGGTGTGTCAGTAGTATTCTAATTTGACTTGTAAACATTTTTTTAAAGTCCAGGTATCAGAGCATTTCCAGGCAAATTACTTCTCATTCCAAAAACTCTCTCCTCTGCCCCTCTCTGCATTCATCACACACTAGACTATGCGATTGCTGGGTAGCATGTGTGTGTGTGTGTGTGTGTGTGTGTGTGTGTGTGTGTGTGTGGTCCTTAGCTGTCCACCACCTGGTGTGGCAGAGTGACAGAGGAGCCGTTGATAAATGAGCCTTGTTTGTCTCTTCCCTTCAGAAAATAAGTGAGCAGTTCCCCTTTCCCCTTCACAAAGATGGGCCCCCTCCTCACAAAGCGGAAGCCATACTCTTTCAGGATGTTGTAGCAGTCCTCCACCACCTGGGGGCAACACACACACACACACACACACACACACAGAGTCATGTCAGAGACATCACAAGGCTTTTAGATGTTTATCACAAAAAATGTGACATTTATTTAAAACTGGATATGCATATTTGTATTTATTTTTGCCGAAAAAATGAACTAAAGCAGCACTGAGGAGACAATGAACATAGGATTTCGACTACCTCCTTTCGAACTACCCCTAGAACAGAAGAAGCATTGAATGTATGCTGTAACACAGCAAAACACCGTGTTTGATATGAAAATAAATGTGGCGTTACTGTACCTGTACATTCATGCAAAATAAAGGAAGGTCATTTAAAAAACTTAAATTAATATTGTGGTTAAATTTTTAACTGATCTTAAACTTTCTGAATGAAGCAGCTGTGGTTCCTGCAGGCTGATGGCTTTTCAGGAGTCAAAGTCCACATGTCAACTTGTTACAAAGGAACTAACCGCTGTAAAAGAACTGTAAAAGCTGCATTCACTGATTTTTTGTCACTTGGAGGCATTAAAACTGTGCAATAAGCGGACAGACACACATCTCGGAAATAGTACTGCCTTATATTGTTGTTATGATAAATGTGTTATCCAACAATTACCTTTTTACACCTCCAGCAATTTCGGAGCAACATGATCGTTCATCAGGAGGCGTGTTTGTGTCTCCTGATGGACGTCAGTCCAGTATTCTCTCTGTCAGCTCTGTGTTTGGTCTCCAGCAGCTGCTGAGGGAAACATCTGGCTCTTTAGCAGCTAGATGCTCCGCTACGTCCAGCAGCTGCTCTCTGACTGCGTCTGGCTGCTGTCTGCTGCTGAGCAGCTCGAGTTCAGCGGCTTTTTACAGCTGTCTGTACTTTGTATGCTGTACTGTCTGTACTGCTGGAAGGACAGTGGTTTGTTTTATTCTTTAAACTACAAAAACTGGAGTCAGTATCATCCTTAGTGGCAACACTTTTCTTCAGTACAGTATACAGAAGGGACCTGCTAAACCTTTGCCCAACAGGAACTGTCATATTTGTGCTTTTCTAAAAACAAAATATGTCTTACAGAGGATGGTGCGCTTACTTTTGCAAATTTTATTTTTATTTATTTTTGTCATTTAAATGAAAAATGGGATTTTTCTGCCACTGTAGTTTATATTGACACACATTTCTTGAACTTCTTCTTGATTTTGTTTCACACAGATTTTAGACAAGAAATCCAAACTAAATGCATTTTCAGCTGTAGCACAGGAACGTGCAGAATGTAGTGAGGTGAACACTTCTTCTAATTATTATACTGTATGTAAACATATACGGATAAAAACAGCATCTGTTCAAAAACACTTTGGATTAAATTTAACTAGGATAAACCTGGATTAAAAGATGGTTTATCTTAAACATTTTGTTGCCCCAAAGCTATAACCCTACTCTCAACAGTATTCATTTTGAAAGTTGTGTAAACAGTGTTGAGTAATCCAGAGACCCGCAGTAAAGCCCAGTGCTGTACCTGGATGTTTCCCATAACCCCTGTGGACTCCATGCGACTGGCCACGTTCACAGTGTTGCCCCAGATGTCGTAGTGGGGTTTTCGGGCACCAATCACTCCTGCTAACACTCCGCCCTTATTCAGACCTGCAGGAGAGTGTTGACACATGTGACTTGTAAGATTAAGACTCTTATGTTATATAAGATTACCTATTACCAGTCTGTGGTGGCCAGCGCCATGTTTTATGCTGCCATGTGCTGGGGGCCGGAGCATGAGGGCGAGAGACGCTAATAAGCTCAACAAGCTAGTTAGGAAGACCTGCTCAGGGATTGGAGGAGGAGTTGAGCTGGACTCTCTGGAGGCGGTGCGGAGAACAGGATGCTGTCCAAGTTGGTTAGCAGCCTGAACAACGTCTCCCACCCCCTCCATAACATGCTGGACAAGAAGAGAAGCTTCTTCAGACAAAGACTTATACCCCCAAGGTGTTCCATCGATCATTCCTGCCGGTTGCATCAAACTTTTTAACTCATCCCCACTGTGTCGCAGTGTGGACATCAGTGGACTGGTCTCTGTAACGTCTGGCAGAGTCTGGCAAAATCTATCTATCTATCTATGACTGTTAAGACTATACTTGTGAGAACCTGGCTCATAATTAACCCCACCTGAATCCTAATTCTAATCTAGCTCTAAACCTTATTCCTTATGTTAAATAACTAACCTTAAAAGAAAACCCTGTTTTTTCAACCTACATATTGTTTTTAATGCATCTTTCCTTTCAGTTAGCAACACATTCAGCATTTTTACAACTAATATTACAGTTGGGATCTGGGGAGGCAGTTACACCAGTAGCCACAGCTTTATTACAAAATCCAGTAGGACAAGCAACTCGAGCAGTCAGACTACCAGACAGGTTCTTTAAACTTGGTAATACTGTTTAAGTGCAGATTGTTTTGAAAGGTCTGCGCCGCATTACCCCACGCTGATAATGCAACTCTGACAATAATGAATACAAACCTGATGTCCACTCAGATGGACTATAAAACTTCAGCAATTATACAGAAATGAATAAAACATAACAACTACAGTATATAGCATGCACTGGAAAATGTCAAAGTAAACTTGATTTGTAGTTTAAATAAGGAATCCACAGTTTAATATTATCTAAACCACTCATTTGCAAGTGAAACAGGAAGTGACGATACACAAAATGTCTGCATCCATTGCACTGTAAAACTGCATGTGCACACAACTTTTAGAAGGACAGTAGGTTGAAGTTGAATAAAGAGCTCTGATAGAAGTTCATGAACATTTACAATCACAGTCTGAGTAATGACTTCAACATTAACATACATTTTTACTAACAAAGACTTGGTTTAGGTAACACGAGTAAACTGTGGACCTCTCTTTTGGCTTCTGAGGTTGCCCTGTATACTCTCTTTTCACTTGACATGAGTCATCATTCCCTAGATGTCAGCACTTAAGTTGGTGAATAAAATGTGGTATCTCAATGATGCACAAAACTATGGAAATAGGAGCCAATTTGTAAAATATATACATTTTCTTTAAAGTTGCACTGTGTAATTATTTTACAACTTTTATTTGGATGATGCATGCATGCAAATGTACATATGACAGCTGAAATTGGTCACTTCATGTGTGGAGTACCTGTGTCTAACCATACTGACACCAGAGGGTGAATTCATGGTGTCTGAGTCAAACAGGGAAACTCTGATAAATGTATTTTTTTAACTCCTTTTTTCTATTTACCTCGACTGAAGAGAAGCAGACATATATTAGAGACAGGTCTTTATTCCTAATTTCACCTGTAAATGTGATCATATTTTAGTAGGAAGCCTCAATGTTTCCTGATCTGCTCTTGTTTTAGTTTGATGTTAATGCAATCTCAACTGTTAGGAAGGCAAAGCCAGTGAGTGACTTCCTTGCTTGACAGCAGCGGATTGGACAGAGCTCGTAACTTGATTGAAGCCTGCACCTCGTTAAGACTGCATCCAGCTGCAGCAGTAAGAGACAGACACAGTCTGAGCCTGTTTAGCAAGTGCTGTTTGGTGTGCGGAGTTCCTCAAGTTCCTTGTGTGCATTTAATGTTGCCATGTAAGTCTATTTCAGTTTATATTTTACAACTTTGTGGGGATAGTATGCGTTTTGAATTACCAGTAGGCTAGATAGTACATGTTTATACCTTGCTTCTGTTATTCCTAAATACTGTGGATTGTAATTTATTGCTAGTTTATTTCATGCTATAACCTGGACACTGTGAATTTGATTGCCTGGAGTAAAGTTTGAATCTGAATCCTAACCCCTGGTGTTTACTGACACACTGGTGTGAGCGAGACCATACCTACCTGCCATACAGTCCTTCACCTCCTTTACATCAACAAAACTAAACTCAAGCGCTAAACCCACACTGCAAACCCTGAACTGAGTCCAAATGCTGAACTAGCCTCTTATAACTTGGCCTGTTAGGACTTTTGCTTTTCATTCTTACAAGGGCAGAGGTACAACAGCACACACACACACACACACACACACAGAAACAGGCGAGGGGTTAGAACATACCAATGCGTAGCATGAAGTTGTTGAATGACTGGTAGTTGATGTTCATGAGTGTGACCTTCATGGCCAGAGCAAAGTCTGCGAGGTCTGCCAGGTGCTGCCAGCGCTCTCTGTCAGACTGCTCCTCCTTCTGTCAGACAAAAACCAAACAGCTCAAACTACACCACCATTATCATGACTGGCAAAAACAAGCAGCATTTTAGCACAGTTGAGATGATCATTTGTGAAATCCAAGAAAGACCAAGACTCTATACTGTATCATGATGTCCACATTATTTGCATATATCATCACATTCCATTCTACTTTAAAATCAGCATAGTGATGCAGAGTTATTTTCTTATAGGTTCAGAGTGAATTTTCATGTTAGTTCAATCAGTCAGAGACGCACACTGAAGTCTGGAGAAGTCATGTGACCATGCTGACCTTCATGCAGGTGTAGCCATTGCTGACATCTGGGGTGACACCTGATGCTGCCATGTAGGTGCTGCCGATGGTCTTGATTTTTGTGATGCAGCGGAACTGAGGCTCATCCAGCAGCTGACATGGATACAGGCGAAAGGTTACATTTACACGTACTGAGGGACTCAAACTCCGACCACTTCAAAAACAGCTATGGTACTTTTGGTCAAGAGGAAATCCTAATGGTCAGCAGATGTTTGACAGGCAGGATAATGAATAGATTTGTAATCTCTACCACACACGTGTCGCCAGCACTAAAGGTGGCAACATGTTAAATGACTTTTAAATCTAGGCAATTGTCAAATGTGTCATGTTGTTACAGTCTCATGCGGTGTGTCCCCAGCCGCTACTGCTACTAAAACACAGAGAAGCAGAATCAGGAAAGCAGCTTACACTGTCAAAGTCTGAGATGATCTCATTGAGGAACCGTAAGCATTCAATCCCTCCATTATTGATGCTTTCCTCTGTGTAGAAGTCAGAGAAGTTGGGGATTGAGGCAAACATGACTCCAATCTCATCATAGGACTGGCTGTACAGCTCCTGGAACAGGTCAGATAAACAAGGTGGAGAGCAAGACATCAGAAGGTTTGTGGAACCAAACTTGAATGTTGATGAAATACTCCCTGAATGTTGCAAGAAATACTACAATGCGATTCTATAAAATACAACTATGACAAGAAAACTGCAGATAAACATGCTGGGTTTCCTAATAATTCACAGGACAGAAAAGAGAGACAGAAGTGTTCAAACTGACAAGCAAGATGAAATAACAAGACTTTTGGAATTAGTGATGAGTGATATATTTCTTTTACAAAGATAGAGCGAAGTAAGGACCAACCTGGTGTCTGTGGGTGTGAGGATCTTACCTCATCCCTTTTCTTGGAGCCCAGGAAGTGTCGAGCGACATGTTCAGGCAGCATGTTGGTCACCAGTGCTTCATTCCAGCGCCTCATCTCATACACTTTCTCCTTCTGCTCATGGACCTCAATCTTCCACAGGAACAGGGTGCGGGCGAGCTTCTCCACCTTCAGGCAGCAACAGGGGCCGATGTTAGCATTTGACCAGTGTATGGATTTCAAAGCAGATATGACTGATATACATGACCACGTTAATGCCAAAGAGTGTTCAGTGTTTCACTCAGAGGTGTATTTTTGGAAAAGCTTTCAAAAGAGGATTTATTTTTGTGAACTAATCTTTATTTGCAAATGCTGAAGAGAATGACATACAAATAAATCAAATGTTTTGCATACACAAATACACCTGACCCCCACCTGGACCCTCTTAACAGCCCCCCCCATGGTCACTCATGGACTGCTTGACCATAATTAATTAAGAAAGATATAATGTATGGTGCTCCTCTGTTCATTATTCTTTATTTGCACTGCTGCATGTGACCACATCTCCAAAGTAAAGGATTTTGCCTTAAGTATTAGCCATCCCATGTAATATTGATCAATTAGATCAATCAAACTGTATCATAGATGTCATATAAAGTGAAGGACAATGGGCCTCATGCAAGACCCACTGGTAAAACAGATTAATTCTTAAAGGTGGGGTATGCCATTCTAATCCAATACAAGTCTTTTTGTCAAATTCAGCGAATATCTCCTCTCGGTCCCCTAGCTGTGTGTTCAGTGTGAGCGCTGAAAAACCCTCCGGTGTTTATACACTGCCCTGGCTCTGTAGATGGAAAACAAACCGAGCCACACAACACTATTCCAGGAATGATTTGTGTGTCAGATAACGTTAAATGACTTGCCCACGGACATTCAGCTGACTTTCTAGATATGCTGCTGTTGTGATGTTAGCTATAGTAGCAGGAGAGTTGTGAGTATCGCTGTCTGGAGCTGCTGTGCTGGCTCTGGGAAACGTCTCGTCCTCTCTGGCTGTTAGCTTCACAGCAGCGACTGTAGGGACAGTTTGCTAACCCACAACCTAGCTAACGTTAGTTACATTACTTGCTGTGTTGTTGTTCGCTCTGTATCATGGTATATGTCATAGTATTGGACTCCAGAATTGCATACCCCACCTTTAAGTGGCACTTACAAGTCATTTAAGAGTATTTCTGTCATTCACCAATTCTCTTGTATTTAGAATTTTCTCTTAGGTACTAATGGAATTCTTGAGTGGTCCAGATCTGTAATACGAGTCATGAACACATTCTTCCTCCACAGGGGAAAAACACTTGCTGACTTAAGAATCATAATGCCTGATCTGAATTTTTGTTTTACTGTTACACATGTTTTACTGTTACAGCTGTTGGAGCACACATGTCACAGTACAGCGCTGCAATAATGACACATCGCTGGCAGCTGTACTGCTGTTAAAGAACAGCGAACACAGGAGATATTAACTTACATGTCGAGAGAAATAGTAGAAGCTGACCATCATAATGAAGATCATAATTGTCATTGTGAACTTGGAGGGCACCAGGTATGACCTGCAAAGAATAACATTGACACATTGACAATTTCTGCTGCAATACTAGTGTTTGAAAAACCCCAACATTGCAATTACTGTATGCTAAGGTATTGAACACATGATGACATGAGACTAAGAGCATGCACCCAGGTTTGTTTCTTCAGTTGATTGTTAGCCTTTATCTACCGTTACACAGAGTTTGGGTGTGAAAGTGCTAAAAGAGATGTAAGGACTTCTGCTTTATACAGATGATACTGGCTTATTTTTCTCACCTGTAGTCCTGGAAGCGGGCCATGTCGTAGCGGTCGAAGATGTCCCTCCAGCTGTAGATGTTAACAATGCCGGTGGCCACTGTGATGAGCAGCATCAGTGTGAGCTTGACCATGTGACTAACCTGAACCAGCATGGTGGTGGCCATCAGTGCCAGCACAGCAATGTAGCTGTAATATTTGGGGTTGTCCAAGCAACCGTCAGGGCCAGACCAGGAGGAGGAGGAGGGAGCCACTGTGGGTCTGCCTGAGTCTGGGACTTGAGGCAGACAACTCAGCTAGACAGTGGAGAGACACGAGTCATGAGCTCAGAACTATTATTACTATTATTTCTAAAACTGCAGCTGTCCTTCAGTAGAAACCAGAATTTCAATCATCTTGGGTGAAAACTGGGTGCACTTAGCGCACATTTTATATTCCACACAAAATTCACTCATAGAATAACTACAAATCCCCACACTGGTTTGGCCTTTTGTGGTTGTAAGAAACAGCAGAGAGCAGCTTACCATATCCATGATGTCGGCCATGGTGAGGATAAAGATGGCTGCCATGGCCCAGGTGTTACGAGCCCAGCGGGTGTGGTCGATCCAGGTGGAGAAAGACACCAGCTTCTTGGGAAAGACCTGACACAAACACATTCCAATTAGGAATGAACAGCACATTAATTCTATCAAACTGTTGCAGTTTGCTATAGCCTATAAACCAATAATTTCACTCTAAAGTTGTATCCCAATTCCATGCTATATAGGGATAGGGTTCGATAGCATTTTATCGAATTCAAATCCAGCATCAAATCCACTTATCCACAAATCCGAATCCTTTTGAATTGCTTATCAAATCTCATTAGGTTTACCTTTAAACACTTTAAAAAATAACTCCAGCTCAAAGATGTCTACTCACCTCTTGTTTCTGCAGAAACACTGCAGTTTTTAGTGGCAGCCTAATTAATGTTTAGAGCCTGTACCTACAACCTGAAAATGAGATGAGCAGCGTAATATATGAAATGTTCATTAACAGCTGTAGCCCACTGTACTTCACAAGCTACTAACGCCAAATACGGAAGATCGTGATTCAGAACTATTAAACTGATCAGATTAAAAAGTTGATATGACATAAATCAAAGTTTAATTGGGTGATTATCAAATTGATGTGATCAGCTAATAATTTCTCTAGAGGAGAGTTTGACCCTGTTGAACTACAAAAACACACAAGTCCGCTGACAGTCATACAGTGGTGTTACAGAGTGATGCGTCTTTTCACTCACAAACAATCTTTGGCTGAACACAGACACCAGCTGGTAGATGGTGTCTGATGGTAGAGTGTTTGGTGGATGCTCACTCCAGGATGCCCTGGAGAATAGGACATCCAACATAGCTGGCCCTGCACTGCTTCCGGCTTCTGACCAGCTGGCTCCTTATTGCATTGTGGCAGATGAGGCAGTTCCATTGAAGGAGTACCTCATGAAGCCATATTGGGTCTTAACATTCAAGACACCACGCCAAAGTGGAGGACATTGTTTTGGCTTGCTGTGCTCTGCACAACTTCCTGCAGACCTAGAACTGTGACGTATACATGGCAGTAATCAGTGAGGCAGGTGAGGCAGGTGTCCATCTCTGGAAATGTGGCAGTAAATGTGGGGGCAACTTCTGCATTCTGTGTTCAGTGTTTTCCCAGTAGGTGGAGATGTTGTCATTGTGGTTTTCCTGAGAAGCTAAAGTTTCCAGGGTTTTACCAATGATGCGCATCAAGTTTTCTGACTCCTCACTGGCAGACTCATCGAGCATCTCCTGGTGAGCTTGAGCCAAGCTCGACACCTTCTATGCACACTTTGAGGCTAACACTAGAAGCCGACAAGCCGTCGCATCCGGGGGAGGAGCCCCCACCAGAGAGGAGCATGCAGTCGCTGTCTCAGAGCATGACGTGAGGAGGAGCTTCATGAGAGTTAACGCCAGAAAGGCAGCAGGACCGGACGGAATCTCCAGACGTGTTCTCAGAGCCTGCGCCGACCAGCTGGAACTGGTGTTCATTGTAATCTTTAACCTCTCCCTCACCCAGTCCGTTATTCCCACATGCTTCAAATTGTCAAAAGTTGTCCCTGCACTGAAGAAACCTCATCCCAGCTTTCTAAATGCCAGTAGCTCTGACCTCCGTGGTGAGAAGTGCTTTGAGAGGCTTGTCATAGATTTTATCAGCTCCTCACTACCTCCGCTGCTCCAAGGAATGGCAAATGGTAAATGGACTGTACTTGTATAGCACCTTTCTAGTCTTCCGACCACTCAAAGTGCTTCACACACTACATATCACATTCACTCCATTCACATACATTCATACACTGATGGCAGATGCTAACTGCTCATCAGTCCAAAGTAACTAATCATTCACACACACTCATACACCAAAGGCACCGGGAGCAATTTAGGGTTCAGTGTCTTGCCCGACGACACTTCGACCACAGACCTTCCGATTGGTGGACGACCCGCTCTACCACTAAGCCACAGCCGCCCATCAAAGGACAATATAATAAGTTGATTTTCGGAGGAAGCAGGGGAGGAATTACCATCCCCACAGGATTAATGGAGCTCCGGTGGAGAGGGTGGACAGCTTCAGCTTTGTGTCTGCATCACAGAGGATTTAATGGTCCTCTCAAGTCAGCACCTTGGTAAAGAAAGCCTGTCAGCGTCTCTTCCACCTCAGACGCCTACGGGACTTCAGGCTGCCCCTCAAGGTGCTAAAGACTTTCTACACCTGCACCATAGAGAGTGTTCTTTGATGATAAAATTCTAATTATTAGAGAAAATTCATCACCTCCTGTGCTCAACCAGTACCGATTTATCTTCAAACACAGGAACTTTAGAAACAGCTGTCTCTTAGAGTCTCTTAGATTCTATACCAACTAGGCTGCTTAAAGAAGTTTTACCCTTAATTAGCACTTCTTGATCAATCTGTCTTTATTAACAGGCTATGTACCACAGGCCTTAACTGTAATTAAACCGCTTCTTAAAAACTCCACTGTTGATCCAGGGGTTTTAGCAAACTACAGACCTATATCTAACCTTCCCTTTCTCTCTATGATCCGTGAGAAAGCAGTTGCCAATCAGTTGTGTGACTTTCTAAATAACAATTGTTTATTTGATTACAAATTACAAAATTACAAATGACCTTGCATTGGTCAATAGACTTGTCTCTGTACTTGTCTTGTTCTTAGTGCTGGATTTTACACCATTGACTATCACATGCTATTACAGAGACTGGAACATGTAATTGACATTAAAGGAACTAAGTTGGTTTAAATCCTATCTATCATATCGATCTTAATTTGTACATGTTAACTGAAGATAAAGGTTCTGTCCTTAGGCAATATTATTAGGAAACATGCCATAAACTTTCATTGTTATGCAGATGATAACCAATTGTATCTATTGATAAAGCCAGATGAAACCAATCACTTAGCTAAATTTCAAGCATCCCTTAAGGACATAAAAACATGGATGACCTGCAATTTTCTAATGTTAAACTCTGACAAAACTGAAATTATTGTACATGGCCCCAAACACCTCCGTAACTCATTGCCGTGGCCTCCTGCACCACTGTAAGGAACCTCAGAGTTAACTTTGATCAGAATATGTCCTTTAACTCCCACATAAAACAAACTTCAAGGACTGCCTTCTTTCACCTACATAACATTGCAAAAGTCAAGCACATCCTGTCTCAAAATGATGCAGAAAAACTAGCCCATGCATTTATTACTTCTATGCTGGATTATTGCAATTCCTTATACTCCAGTTGATCCAGAATGCTGCGGCACGTGTACTGACAAGAACTAGGAAAAGAGATCATATTTCTCCAATATTAGCTTCTCTGCACTGGCTCCCTGTAAAATCCAGAATAGAATTTAAAATCCTTCTCACCTACAAAGCTCTTAATGGTCAGGCATCTTAAAGAGCTCATAATACCTTATGGGGTACCATAAAAAATGGTCTGAGAACTTAGAAATTTAAGCTACTACTCTGTGTTAATTAAGCCCTGCCCTCAGGAAGGAGTCTTCTTGAGTCTTCTGCTGTTACCCTGCCTAGTTTCACCTGAAACTGACCGTCTTTTGTTTCCATGATGGCCCAGTAATCAGTAATCAGGCCTATTGTTTTCTGGCTGCACCTCCCTCATCACTGTTAAGCATATGATTGGCTTGCCCATGGTGATAATACACTGTTGTTAAATTTCTAAGTTCTCATTTTTCACAATTGAGAATGACTCCCGGATCGGGGAGCCGAAACATCTTGATTCTGAAAACAGTGTCCAGATGACTACGACTGAAACCTTTTCTACGATGGAACATTCCTGGACGAATGAGGGACTACACCGTCATAACAAAATGTGGAAAAAGTAAAGTGCTGTGAATACTTTCCGGAGTGTGTGTGTGTGTAAGCTGATGAAGGGCTGATGTTTAGGGGAGGATGATGGGGTACGGTACAGCCTTTTTTTTGGCACAAAACCAACCTCTCAATTACATTTCAACCTCATCCATAGATTGTGTGTGTGTGTGTGTGTGTGTGTGTGAGATAAGCTATATCAAGATAATTATTTGTCATATTCAGTGATGTTGTTTGAACTATGTGTCCCTCAGTTTGTGACATGCAGTCACAATACTGTACAGCTGCACGTCCTTCTCCTAATAGAATCTGTTGCTTTTTAATGTCATCTGTCAAGTTTGGAATTAACAAATCAAATTTCTTATTATTATGTCACATTTTAAGACTTTGATTCCAATGTTCCAGATAGGCATGTTTGGTTAATTTCATAATTTGGTTTACTCTGATTAGTGGTTGGAAAGCAGTGCTGGTCTGAGGTTGAACAGTATTAGGTGTTATTTGATCAGTAAGTCTCAGGACCAGCTGACAGAAGGGACTCTTTTTTGGGTTTCAGTTCTTGGGTTTGTAGTGCCTGAAATCTCAGTAGTGACTCAGAGTGTCTTTGGGGCTAAATTTGAGATGTAACTAAAATTTAAGTGTTTTTTTTTTATGTTAATAATGAGTGGGTAACGGCCTAATTCTGCCCTGCATACACTGGTTGGTGTTTTTCTTTGGATGTTTAATATGGACCTACAGAATTCTTCATGCAGGGCCTCTATGCAGTAGAGCCTAGCAGTTGTTGATCACTTGAGTGAGGAGTCAGAGAGGGAGAGATGCTGACGCGTCAGAATATAAAAAACAGAAAAAGCTGAGTGATTTCTGATTCTGAGCAACTTAATTATGATGACTGATGACTTAATGAACAAAACTTTGGTCAAAATATAAGACCGCCTTATGTGGTTCATTTGAATTTCAAGGACCTTTAATGCACTTCGTTAAAAAAGGGGCTATTTTCAAGGTATTCCAGTACTTGCTTTTTTAATACTGCTATACCAGCTGCTATAACAAAGCAAAAAACAATCAGTATCGGCTGTGTATCTGCCTATATGGCTCAAAGACGATCGGCAATCGCATCGGTGGCAAAAAACGCGACTGGGGCCACCCTATTAAATAGAATTGGAGACAAGCTGCTGCCCTGAAAGACGCCTCTCCCTTGTGTGAAGAGATCTGTAGTTCTGTTTCCAATTTTTACCCCACATTTATTACTGACAAACATTTAAAATAGAATCAAAAGCCTTTTTAAAGTCAATAAAACATGCAAAGATTTTACCCTTGTTTTTTTGGTGTACGTGATGATTAGAGTGTGTAGAGTGTAAACGTGGTCAGTAGTGCGGTGATTTGGTAAAAAGCCATTTTGCCCTTTACTCAGGACATTGTGTTCCATAAGGCATCCAGGTATTGATAATGTTGCAAAAAACCTTCCCCAGATTAGTTCTATTCAGTGAGAGAAAGACTGAGCAGTCATGCTTAAGGATAGCTCCTAAAAAAAACAGTTGTTTTCTGTCCGAAAATTAAATGAACACTGAAATTTTAGGAGGAATTGTAAAAGGAGTGACCACAATACACCAGAGAAGAGACAAGAGGAGATACAGTTGGAAGAGGACTTCAGAGACAGAAAGAGATCAAGACATCAAACAAAGAAGAAACATACAAAGGGAAAAACAAAAAGAAAAGAAAAAGAAGAAGACGACAGGGAGACTTAAAGCAAGTAACAGCAAACAACTCGACACTGAAATCAGTAAGTTTTAACATTTACAAAAAGTCCCAACTGAAAAATTAAAGCTAACAAGCTAACACTAGCTAAACAGCAGTTGGGCTGTGGTTGCCTAGCAACGGCATCAGTAGCAAGAGAACTCTCCCTGCTTTAAATCACAGCACACAGCTCTTTGGATTCCAACAGCTGTATAATGATGTCTACATGCTCTGAAACAACTGAATATCCCCCAGCTGTTAAAAGCAAAACTGCAAGAACCCTACCTCCAGTCTCAACTTCAGCTCTGACCCAGCACAGACTTTTTAAGATGGTTCTTCTCAATGTAAGATCCCTCTCAAAACGTTTATTTTCAACAATTTTATCTCTTCTACTGATTTAGATTTCATGTTTTTAACAGAATCCTGGTTACGTCCTGGTGATCACAGTCAGCTGGCTGAATTATGCCCTCCAGATTATGACAGATTTAGCCGCCCTAGGGTTTGTGGTCGAGGTGGGGGCCTTGTTACTGTCTATAGGAAGCATTTAAAGTGTAACCTCATAGCATGCAATGATTTTTCCTCCTTTGAAGTACTCATGTTTAAACTTGGTGGCCCCCTGCCGGTCATATTTGCTATTATTTATCGCCCCCCTAAACCAGCTGGCTCCTTCTTGTTGGAACTCCCTGAGTTTTTATCCAGTCTTGTTTTAAATTATGATAGAATTGTTCTTTGTGGTAATTTTAATATTCACGTTGATGACTCCTCTAATGCCCTTACTGCTGATTTTTAAAATATCCATAACTCTTTTAACTTTCAACAACATGTGTCTGGCCAAACTCATTCCCGTGGCCACACCTTAGACCTAGTCTTTAGTCTGGGCCTGAAAACTCCATCTGTGGAAATCAGGGACATGTTTGTATCTGATCACCTATGCATTGTTTTTAATTGTGAATTACAGGCTGCTAGTACTGTCTTATCCTGCTCTAAGTACACACGTGTCCTTAATGAGCATAGTGCCTCAAAATTATGTACACTGTTCAATTCTCCTGGCAGTGTGTTTCCCGATTCCTCCAACACCAACGAGTTAGTTGATTCTTTTAACTACCTGTGTTCTTCAACCTTAGATCTCATAGCTCCACTGAAAAAAAGACTAAACTCAAAGACTAGAAAACAGACATGGTTAAATGACAGTATTCGAAGCTGTAAAAGGAAATGCAGAAGAGCAGAATGCAGAAGGAAGAAATCAGTTCTCCAGGTCCACTTTGTGGCTATGAAAGAGTTATTACTCCTTTGTAATAAGATGGTGAAGGATGCAAGAACATGCCATTTCTCTGCACTTATTTCTGCCCATCAGCACAACCCCAGATTCCTATTTAAGACTGTGGATCAGTTAGTTAACCCTGCCTCTCCTTGTGCCCCTGCTGATTGTGATGCTGATTGTGAAAAGTTTGTTTTGCACTTTGCTGGAAAGGTGGAGTTAATAAGATCTGATATCACCCCCAACCCTGCCTTTTTAGATGTGGATCACCCACACAGGGATTCTTTGAGCAATTTTTCTACTGTTACGCTGCCTGAACTCGTAGACATCATGTCGCTGATGAGAGTGTCCTCCAGCCCTCTGGACAAAATCCCAACTAGGTTTTTATTGGAAGTTATGGATTGTATTGTGCCCCTTTTACAAATTATTTTGAACAGCTCGCTGTCTACTGGCTGCGTCCCAGATTACTTTAAAACTGCTTGTGTCCAGCCAGTCCTAAAATAACCTGGGCTAGATCCTACCCTTCTGGATAACTATCGCCCAATCTCCAAAGTGCCTTTTATTTCGAAGATTCTCGAAAAAAACTTATCTAAGTGGAAAACAAAAATACCTTTGAAAAGTTCCAATCTGGCTTTCATCAACACCACAGCACTGAGACAGCCCTTCTCAAAGTCACTAATGACCTTTTAATGAATGCAGATGCAGGCATGTGTTCAATTCTTGTGCTGCTGGACTTAAGTGCTGCCTTTGACACAATTGATCATGGCGTTCTTTTAGATAGACTGAGGCATTGGGTGGGCATATCTGGCATTGCACTAGACTGGTTCTCATCTTATCTGTCCAATAGAAAATTCTGTGTCAGCATTAATAACTTCATGTCATCTTTCTCTCATATCAAGTACGGTGTGCCTCAATTACATTGATACATTTTCTTCAGCTCAACTCAAAGAAAAGTGAAATCCTTGTTATTGGGCCCCAACACATCACTAAACAAATACTGCCATCTACTGGTAACCTGTCACAACATATCAAGCCTGTTGCAAGAAATCTTGGTGTCCTGTTTGATAGCAATTTATGTTTTGAGCTAATATCACTAAGCGTGTCCAATCATGTTTCTATCACCTCAGAAACAAACCGATCTATTTTAAATCTTAGTGATGCAGAAACTGTTGTACATGCTTCAGGCCTTGATTATTGTAACAGCCTGTTCACTTGTCTTAATCAAAAAACTTTGAAACAACTGCAGACTGTACAGAACTCAGCTGCTAGGCTATTAACCAGGACCAAGAAGTACGACCACATAACACCTCTTTTAGCCTCTTTACATTGGCTCCCTGTTTGTTTTAGGATTGATTTTAAGATCTTGTTGATTACTTTTAAGGCTCTTCATGGCCTGGTTCCAGTCTATATTTTAGACCTTGTAATCCCTTATGAACCCTCACGTACTTTGAGATCTTCGGGCAGGGGTCTCCTGTCTGTTCCTGAGTCCAGGATGAAAACTAAGGGGGACAGAGCTTTTGCCATCAGGGCCCCGAGGCTCTGGAACAACTTGCCCGAAGAAATTAGTCAGTGTCTTCGTTTAAGTCTCTTCTCAAAACACATTTTTACTGGAAAGCATTTCCTGATTTTACCTGTTATCTGTTTATTTTATTGCTTTTGTCTATTTTATGTATTTAATTTCTTTATATTTCATCATTCACTGTGGTATTTTATTTCTCTTGTTGTGAAGCACTTTGTACTTTGTTTTGATAAGTGCTCTATAAATAAAGTTTTATTATTATCATTATTATTATTATTATTATTATTATTATTATTAAGGGGTAGCTAGAAACAAAAACATACTTCGAGACAGACCAGAAATCCTGTTCCTTGACCACTACAAAGATGGCCGGGCTTGCAATATAATCTTATGGACTAGGACTAATGAACCTTAAGCCTGGCTGAATGTCATTAGCTCTCACTACTCTGCAGTAAAGACAACAGGTATTTGTAACAGATGGAAAATATGTGTACTCGAAGAAAATGACTCACGCACCGCTACAATAACAATAAACCTATTCAGAAATGGAGCTGCCATGATACAAGGTGACCTGAGACATTTTGAGCTTGACTTCGCTGCCATGAGTGCAGAGAAGGAGAAAGGGACTCACAAGGGAGCTCAGGGAGCAGCAAGACAGAACAGGACAACGTCAACTCACAACTGAGAGTGTTTCAGCAAGAAGCAGCCAGTCAGAGAAGACAGCTGGATTTCCTCAAGGAGGAGGTGAAAGAACTAAGGAAGGACAGAGACAACTGTAGGACTGAGCTGGCTACACTGAGAGAGGAGCTACAGGAGAGGGACAGAACACTGATCAGTCTACAAGCGACCCACAGACACCCCTCAGACCCAGACCTCGCCCAGCCAAACTCACCCTACACCTGCTGAACTACAACACAGCCCTTTCCCCGAAGGCTCACCCCCTCTCACCCAGCCAGACGCAGCCTCTCACCTCCCTGTACCAACCAGCTGCTTACCTACACGCCTCCAGTCACACCCCTGCATCTGATCTAGGCCCAGCCTCTAGCCACACCCCTACATCCACTGTAGGTCCAACCTGGAGCTCCAGACCTGAAACCACCACCACAGCAGCAGCAGCTCCACATCCAGACCCCACAGCTGAGACCCAACAAACACACACAGGCAGAAGAGCTGACACTATCCTCCTCATGGACTCTAATGGAAAGTTCCTGAATGGACACTAGGAGAGCCCTGGAGCTGTTGACAGTGCCCGAGCTAGGCTCACTTAGCCACATCATCATCCATACAGGACCTGTTAGATCATCTGCTTTTGGTTTAAAATGCAGAAATTCAGATTTCAATAGTGAGTTATAAGACCCTGACAGCATTGTTTTACAGGAGACATGCTGCAGAGAAGAAGTTTCCACTGGTTGTCCTCACGACTACACTGAAATTATTGTGCTGTCAACAAAAAATCCCACAATCACGCAAGGAAGAGACTCAGGAGGCATGATTATTTCGGTTTAAATCAGAACCGAATCATTCAATTGAAATAATCAAAAAAGTAGAATCTTGTACTTGGCTGAAAATTAACAAAGAGATGCTTTGTGCATGTCTATATGTGTGCAACCTGCATCCCACCATCAGAATCCCCCTACTACAACCCGGATATCTTTTCTATTCTTGGGGGGGAAAATGAACCACTATAAAACCATGGGAACTGTTTTGATCTGTGGGGACTTGAACGCTCGAACAGGGGGAAGAGCTGACACTATGGGAGACAAACACCTGGAGGGACCTGCCTCCCCCTCCCTGAATGCCCTGCTAGAAACAGCTTTGACAAGCTTACTAATTCATGTGGTACCCAGCTTCCACAGCTCTGCCGTACACTGGGACTGCACGTCACCGGCAGGCTGAGAGGAGATTCTCCGCTACACTTATAGTCCAGCTCTTGGCAGGAGTACGGTAGACTATTTCATTACAGATCTGGACCCAATGTCTCTCAGAGCTTTCACAGTCAGCCCCCTCACACCCCTCTCAGACCACTGCAAGATCACAGTCCATCTGAAAAGGGCCTAGTCTAACTATGGGGCCCCTAGGTCCTGTCAACTGTCAACACTACACACTCATATAGATGGGCATCAGGCAGCATTGGGAAGTACCAAAAGGCATTGTAAAATCAACAACTACACGATTGAATTGATTTGTTTCTGTCTGAAATGTTTCCCTATAATAACTGGTCTAAATTTTGCTGTGGACAAAATCAATTAAATTTTTCATCATTTGGCTTTATTATTATTATTATTATTATTATTATCTTAGAATTGCCAATGTTATCATTATTATTATTATATTATTAATGCCAATATTCTTCCTCTTCCTAGGAAATCTGCCTTCACATGCATGAAAATAAACAAAATTTTGCACATAGGTCCAGTCCTATGCCAAACGTCCTCAACAGGCATTGTGGGCCAATAGTCCTGATGGTGGCGCTACAGCAACTGTCTAAAGTTTAAAACTTTGAAAATTCATAACAAATCAGTGCAACTTTACCAAGATGAACAAGAACAATAACTAATAGAAATCATCCAATCCTTGAAAACAAAAAAGCTTGTGGAACTGATGCAATCCTCAACGAAATGATCAAATACTCAGACCATAAAATCAAACTGGCTGTAATCAAACTATTCAATACAATTCTATCATAACCACAATGATTTGCACAAATGCCAGATTGGATTCTTGCCAAACTCCCGCACAACAGCCCATATATTTACCCTCCACACTTTAACTGATCAAGAATTAAACATAAAGCAAAGAAAGGTCTACGCCTGTTTCGTTGATTCCATCTGGCATGAGGACCTTTTCTATAGGCTCAGTGAAAATGGCACTGGGGAAAAAACATTTGATTTGATTAAAGGACAGGTATACAAAAAGCAAACGTGCTAAATGGGGGCAATTGGGGGCAAACAAAGCCTTCTTCTCCCAGGGCCGGGGGTGAGGCAGGCGTGCAATCTCAGTCCAATTCTCTTCAATCTGTATATCAATGAACTGGCGAACCAATTAAAGAATTCCACGTCACTTGGCCTCACCCTGAATGACAGAGATCAG
This sequence comes from Siniperca scherzeri, assembly GCA_027580175.1. Lineage (NCBI taxonomy): Eukaryota > Metazoa > Chordata > Actinopteri > Centrarchiformes > Sinipercidae > Siniperca > Siniperca scherzeri. Next base: position 31,604,576 of record CM050856.1, read on the forward strand.
GGGTCACCTGTACGCAGGTGACTTAGTGTTGCTTTCAGACACTAAAGAAGGTTTGCAGCAGCACCTTAATCTCCTGCAGAGGTTCTGTCAGACCTGGGCCCTGACAGCAAACTCAACAAGAACAGGATAATGGTCTTTCAGAAGCAATCCAGAAATCACGTTAACACAAACAATTTCTATTTGGACACCACTAAATTACAATATACAAAAAACTACACATACCTTGGCCTTAACGTCAGCTCCACAGGAAGCTTCAACATGGCTGTGAAAGATCTCAGAGACAAAGCAAGAAGAGCTTTCTGTGCAATTATAAGAAATATTCAATTTGACATTCCAATTAAAATCTGGCTACAAATATTCCAATATCCAGGCAACATGTCGAAGTGTCCTTGGGCAAGACACTGAACCCTAAATTGCTCCCTTCATTGTGAGTGTGCGTGTGAATGATTAATTCATTTCTTTGGACTGATGAGCAGAATGGGGTGAATGTGATATGTAGTGTGAATTAAGACCTGACTGAAGAACCAGACTGAACAAGCAGGGCCCGTCTCAGCTCAGGGCTACTGTGTTTCGGCATCTCGGCCCTGAGGCCGTCAGGTCCACATGCTTTGACAGATTTTAGTTTGTTTATGCTGTTTTCTAACTCTTTCATTGTAATTAGGTAATGGGATTCTGATTATTTTTGATTGTTGGTTCAAGGATTGTCATTTTTCTTGCATTTGTTTCTGTTCTGTTAAGGTTCATGTAGTTTTTCAAAATGACCTTTCCAAATGTTACCGTTTTGTAGGGCCAGGTTGTCTTTTTTGTTGTTTAAGTCGTTCCATCAGAAGTGACTCCTCAATTCCTCTTAGTTTCTGATCATGATATTGTTTTTTCTTATGTCTTATTATTTGTTTGTATTCTTTCAGAGTTTCAACCTAACTTTGTCTCAGGTCTGTGTTTTGTGGCTGACGGTGTTTTAGGTTGGACATCTTTGCAGTCTTTGTTGTACCACTCTTCCTTTTTCAGTCGCTGCTTTACTGGCTGATTTATGATAAATATTTATATTGTCACAGCCTCAATGTTAAATTGGTTTGGTTCAAATTGTACAGAGAGAATGTGTTAATTAGATCAGTTATTTCAGGTGCAGTGACTTTTTTTAAAATCTAACTTCACCATCAGGAGTCCATTTATATTTTATTATTTGTTTTATGTAATTTACAGGGCTCAGGTTCCGTTACTGTCTTATGTACGGTTGGTTTTAGATATACATTTATCTGGCAATGATCCGATAGTGGGGTCTGTGGTCTGACAGTGAATGCACTGATGAGGGAGGGGTCCATGTCAGTGATGGCATAGTCGACTATACTAGTCCAAAGAGCTGAACAATATGTGAACATCCCTCCACTTTCATCCTGCCATTAAGCATTTACAGACCTAAGGAGCGACAGAGATGCACTAGTTCTCTCCCCATTTTGTTCACAACGTGGTCTTGATTGTGTCTGTGTCTAGTGGTGGGGGTGAGGTGTAGAGAGGACTGTTGCCAGCAGGATCCACTATGTCAGGCTCACATCCTGTTCTGGCATTTAAATCTCCCACCAACAGGACACTACCTGGGCCTGGTAATGGACCTGCAAAGCCTTCGGCCCCTGGGCCGGGCACCTCGGCCAGCAATCGGCTCGGCTCCAATCAGGATAGCCCTGGTAAATAGATCTGACAGCTAGATCACTAAGTCATTTATGCTGAATGATTTCTTCACTTCCTGTGGATTGTTTTTGTGTGTGACTGAAAACTGGCTGAGTGAGTTAAGCGCTTTTTTACAAATTTTACCACCTTATTGTACATATTTTAACTCCCCGAGGCCTACTGGACGAGGTGGAGGGGTAGCGACTGTTTTTAAGAAAAGTTTTAACTGTAGGCAACTGTCACTGAACTTCTACTCCAGCTTTGAAATGAATATGTTCGAGCTGGATCGATTGCACCTGGTGCTATGCGCCCTGATATACCGACCAGCTAAATATAACAAGGATTTTATTAATGACTTTTCTGATTTCCTGGCTGGAATTATGCCTAAATACGCAGGGGTTTTAATCGTTGGAGAGTTTAACATTCATGTCTACTGTCGTACTAAGTCGCTGGTTAAAGACTTTCTGAATCTTGATTCTTTTTATCTTGTACAGTCTGTGACAGGTCCTACACAAGAGCAAACACTAGATCTGGTTTTATCATGTGGTCTACCTGTTTTTAACACTGAAATATGTGATGCATTGTTTTCTGATCGCATCCCTGTTTTATTTGAGATCTCTCTTCCCTGTCATATCGCTAAACCTCGTGCCCCAGCTCGGAGTTAGCGTATGTTTGACCCTTCCACTGCTGTACAGTTCTCCGCTGCTATTAAACATGAGGCTCACTCTGGGTCCTCCCTGTTTTAATACTGAGGAGTTAACCTCACTATTTTATTCCACTTACCAAAATATTCTAGACACCATTGCACCTTTTAAAATCATGCGTTCCAAACCTAAACCTGAACCATGGTTAAATGACACTCCTCGTGCTGTCAGACGAGAATGCAGGAGAGCTGAACGCAAGGGGAAAAAAGATACGCTGCAGGTGTCTTTTGACATTTTAAAGGACAGCTGGTGCAGATATCAGAAAATTGTCAAAATATTTTTGATATTCTGATACTATTTTAAATAACTGTCACAAACCTTGTGTTCTTTTTAAAACTCTGTTCTTAATACCCCCCAATGTTTCTTTTTTATTGACAAGATCGCGCTCATCAGATCACATCTCACCCCTTCTTACCACCCATCCATCACTGTCCCATGCACAAGCTGTTTTTAATCAGTTTGAGAAGGTATCTCTTAGTCTTTTAACGGAAATTATTGATCACAGCTTTCAGCTTGTCCCACAGATGTTATACTCCCTCGTATTTTTAAATAGATTTTTGCGACTATTGGACCAAACATCCAAATAATTTTAAACAGCAGTCTCACCTCAGGCGTTGTACCAGCAAGATTTAAGCATGCAGTAGTGCAACCGTTGATAAAGAAACCCAACCTGCACACCTCAGTCCTTTCCAACTTCAGACCAATTTCCAAACTCCCATTCCTTTCAGAAATCTTAGAGAAAGCTGTACTTTTGCAATTGCAATCATTGTTAGACACACACTGCATCCTTGAGATGTTCCAGTCTGGTTTTACACAGCACTCCACAGCACTGAATCTGCACATCTAAAAGTTTTTAATAATCTTTTATTAACTACTGACTCTGGGGACTCTTACGCAGATGATACGCAAATTTACCTGCCTTTCAAAAGGAAGGATGCAAACCCGTCAAAAGCACTGTTCGA